>CM069911.1:18991369-19654914 GCA_036172215.1 Camellia granthamiana
ACAAAGAGAAAAAAAATTCTATTCGCAAGTAATTCCACAACAACTCTAAGGTATCATATAGGATACATGACTACAGTTTGCTGATTTATACACATGATTGAATAGCTTACCGATGTTTCACCACGAGCCCAATAATAGGAAGCAACTGAACCCGCAATCACCGTTGAAGAACATGCTACAAAAAACTGTGTAGCCCAATAACACCCAAACAGGTGGAAAAGGATTGCAGCACCGATATGAGAAGTATAATGAATTCTATAACCACAGCAACGATCACAGCTCACCCGTTTCAACCCAAGCTCATAGGCACAGCAGTTGGAGTTGCAGTCATTCTCCAGAACTTGACCAGAACTGAAAAGATTGAGAGCAGCCGAAAACCAGAACATGTAAAAAATTGCAAGGATAGAGTAAGGTATAACTGGAAAGATTATAAGCGCCTGAGCTTCTCCAATGACCTTGGCAGCGACCTGCGTACATATTTGGTAATAATTACATTACAATAAGATAAAATCATCAACAGAACCCAATCAAATGGCTTGCGTGTAGAACATAAAACAAAGAAACACACCAAGTTAAAAGGAGGTGTTGATGTTGCCCAAGAGAGCAAAATGCCCTGTCATGGAGTTTAAATTGGATGCTTGAAGTAGAACTGTAGAAGGGAACTTAAGGGTGACTAAAATTCGGAGGATAATCATTCTATTTTAGCCCTGTAAGATCCTTGACCATTCGAAAGACTACAATATTTTCATTACACATTTAGGCATAAAACAGTATTGAAGCTATGAGGAAGAAACACACAAAGTATGTACATTAATTCTACATAATTTCATACTCCAAAAAATTCACATTAATGTTCACAAATTACCACATTTGCATGGTGGCAGAGTTTAATCCAAAATCAATATTTAAGGTCTTGTAGAAGTTAAATTAATATTGAGGTGTTAGATGCCCCAATGTTGGTATACTTAAATTAGTTCATGACTTCCGAAGTTATCAGAGTTTTGACTTATTTATTCAGTTACCTAGGCAAATTAAAATATTGTTTGGTTGTTATCCTATTGTTTATAAAAGACAATACACCATGTTACCTTGAGAACAGATGTTGCCATAAGGATGCGACGGACAATGGCAATAGATGAAAGGATGGAGATAATCATCAAAACTGTCATGAGAACAGCAACAGCTCGAAGATGACTAAGCTCCTGAAAGATGAAAATACTTTTGAGTAAATAACAAAACAATGATAACAGCTTCAAGTTTCAAAGGATTTGGTCATTACTAACCCACCCTTGCAGATGCGTGATAATATGGATCATAATCACCAATGATGGGGGAGATGGCACTGTTTCCAATCCATCCAGCTAAAGCAAAGGGAAATAAAATAAGGTCATCATTATATTCCATCAACAGTAAGTAAATATTTCATTATAAAACTCGTTTTCATCCGAATACATTGAATAATAATCAAGCAAAGAAATTCAGAGGGACATTAACCGACAGCATATTCGATGACTCAGAAGAATAAAAATGTTGAAGAATCTACCATCCAAAGGGTTTAGTGTGAGATTCAATATTCCAAAACATTTCCAGCAAGTCACAGTAATCAACCATTAAATTGAGATTTAATGCCCCACAGCATGTAAGCCATATGTATTACTTCAGCGATTCAATTATCAATGATATTCTTAAGGTCTTAGAGCATCCATATCAGTCTCAACAAATTTTGAGTCAAATTATAACTAAAAAGTTACTTTTCTATTTTAGCTAGGATTTTTTGTATGTACACACTACATCAAACTCTCTATTCTAAAATTAAATTTTATAAAATATTCATTTTGTATTGTTAAAAAGCAGCCAAGGTAGTATAGGAAAAGTTGCTAATTTTGTATTGTTAGTATATAGTTTCATATTCCTAGAAAAAACAAAAAATTGTGCCAGCAGCGGTTGTCCAGCCGGACATCCAAGGATTTGTATTGTTATTTATATATATGCAGTTTCATATTCCTTCAAAAAAAATAATAAATAAAATTGTGCAGCAGTCGGTCATCCGGCAAGATGTCCGGTCACTCTTGAGAATAAATAATAAAATATTATATAATCTGTGCACAGTGTATCACTACATGTAGCGATGTACTGTAGCAAAGTTAACCAAAAGCTAGTTTAGAAATAATTTGATGGAGCAAAAATTTTATGATTTGTTAGCTATATTTAACCAAAAACTACATTTGTTGAGTCTGATGCGGATGCTCTTAGATCACAAAATTGCAATTTAAAATTACTTTTACATAAGGCTTTTATAGCTATAATATGTTAGTTTGCCAACTTATATGATCCTACATAAATATAACACAAAATTTTAAAGAGTATGGTCGGTGATTGATTAAATAACTTCTTCTTTTTTTTTTTTTTTATTTATAAGTAACTGACAGACTATGTTAATAATTCATTTGATATTTTCTGCACAGAAATATTTCAACTTCAATAGGCTAGCTATAGGAGCATTGAAACAACCATTTGCTTTTCTAAACAGCCTCTAATGAAAAATAGCAGTAGGAAATGTCTAACCTTTTAAATAGTATAACATTGTAAATGATATTATCAGGACATTAAAGAGGATGACTGTTATCCATGGCATCCCAGCAACAAAATGTCTAATCATCAAAAGCCACATCACCGATAGAAATAATGGCAAGATTCCTCCACAAACAATTAATACACCCCAAGACTTGCCAACATCAGCAACATATCTCTGCAAAACAACAGGCAAGGCATAATCAAGACATACTCCACAAAGACAAATTCATCTAAACCTCTATAGCATGCTGAACAAGAAATTCTGATCTGATCATGAAGACTTTGTTTTGCACACCTATCAAACAAGAGAACTAAATAATCATTGGGTCATGATCTAGGGTAGCCACCTATAACGTCTCATCAACAACTCTAATTGTTGGGATGGTTTACTTAGGTGAGCAGCTCGGACCAGTAAATGACTAAATGCACATATCTCGAAAACCGTGACTCGCCGTCTCTACAAGTCTATGACTAAACAACAGCACCTCATCTAATTTAAATTTTCAAGTTGAGTTTTGAAATCCCCCACAAAAGCATTGATTGTTGCAGAACACAAGTCTGTTCTGCAAGACTGCACCACCAATGCATGGATAAACATCATTTTATAATAAGAACTGAATTGGGGAACCACTCACCCTTAGGGGAAAGGAAACAAAACTTTTCAAGCTTTAAAAGGCTGACAACTACATAAGCTGTTGGCAGAGAGTTTTTCAAGCTTCCCATGTTACATTCATGGAGAACATTCTACCGCATGGAACCAGTCACTCTCTTACCCAAGTACATAAGAAACAGCTTCTGATGTCAACACAAAAATTAGTTGTCTTTCTAAGAGGGACAAACTGAATTGAGATGTGGAGTTTAGATAAATGAAGACGAGACTTCTCTCAAAATTTAACACAGAATGCAGAATTGTGATGAAGACAAGATAATCCTCAAAATTTCTACAAGCATGAACCCAAATAGTCAGGATTAAGATTTAATGTTAAGTATTTAGAGCATCACCACTGTAAAGGAGAGACACAGACAAAAAGGCTACTCAACCTTTAAGACAGATGATCGTGAATTGATGGACTTGTGAATGGATTTGTCTATGAGCATGTCTTCAACAATGCTAACTCCACCCATCTGCTGCCAATGACGCAAAGATACATTTGATACACGGGCAATAAATTGGCAGTTCCAGTAAACTGAAAAAAGAAAAATGGTAAGTAACACACTCATAAATTTAAGTCATAGATTTAACAAAAGTTCAACCCACATTTTTTTTTTGGATAAGTAATAAAAGTTCAACCCAGATAATATAGGTTTTATCCCAACAACTGAGATTGAATTGAGAAACCTCAACTCCAAATAACTTACCATTTACGCTTGGTAATATAACAGGGTAACAGGGACCTTGCAGTTGAAGAGAGGTGTTCCTTAAGTCTGGAGTAAGGTCTGCAAAGTAATCATAATTCCTATCGATCCACTCTTTAATCGAGAGATGGATATCTCCCTCTGGATAGTCACACACCCAATTGAGTGAATCTTCCGACGGGATAGGGCAATCCATTAAGCAGATACTCCGGGCATTATCAAGTGTGAATTGACTGTCCTTTAAACCACTCTGGTAAACCTGGTTGGGGTTCAACCAATATCTGAGTTCCAATTCATGAAGGTCAGGAGTCGCATGCCTATCACCGCACACATTTCCTTTATAGTCCAGCCCATAGTTAAGCCTAATGATCCATGGCACAACATATCACAATCACGAAATAAAGGAAAGAAAAGAAGGGGGAAAAAAGTCATGTAAGTACATTAACTAAGAACAATGAGAATGAATAACCATGCACACAACATAGACTAGTTTTTTTTTCAAATTTATACCAGTTACACTTCAAGGGGTTTATGCCCTTACCAACAAGTGACAACTTGTATTTTACCAAGATGAAAAACATCCCAGTTGAGAACTTTTTCTTCTCATGCATCTTGATTTTACTGGTCCATATCACCAGAATCATGTGAAGCTTTTTTCATAATCTAAAATTTATATATATATAAGGGCAAACTTCACTTTACCCCCCTATGGTTTGGTCATTTGTAGATCACTCCCCTGACGTTCGAATATCACCACATAACCCCCCTGTGGTTGATGGACTAAAACGCACACTAACTTCTGTTAACAGAAGTTGTAAATTGACAATATTACCCTCATCTTCATTTTGCTCTTCTCTCTCTCTCTCTCTCTCTCTCTCTCTCTCCATCTTCATCTTCTTCTTTTCTGTCTCTCTCCTCTTCATCAGCAACTTGTGACTCTAATCTTCTATTTTTTTTTTTTTTGGTCAATAATAATCATCTCTGAATCAACATAGAAAACATGAAAGAAATCAAACGCTAATCAAAATAATGTTAATTTGAAAGAAATCATGAAAAAAATCCCAAATCAAAAGCCTAAATTTTCACCAAAAAATAGATTTGAATAAATCAAGAATAGAGGGCACTGAAGTGGTTGGGGTTATAGATGAAGTTCTCCACTTCGTTGGAGATCGACATGCCATACGGGAGGAATTTTAGTTCTCTTCAATCAAAAAAAAAAAAAAAAAAAAAATTAAAATGGGTTTGGATTTGTATATCTATACAAATATATATATATATATATATATGTGTGTGTGTGTATATGTATATGTATAGGACGAATTTCAGTTCTCTTCAATCAAAAAATAAATAAAAATTAAAATAGATTTGGATTTGTATATGTATATGTATATGTATGGGAGGAATTTCAATTCTCTTCAATAAAAAAATAAAAAAAAATTTAAAATAGGTTTGGATTTATATATGTATATGTATGGGAGGAATTTCAGTTATCTCCAATCAAAAAAAATAAAAAATTTAAAATGGGTTTGGATTTGTATATGTATTCAAAATGGCTATAGGTGGTGGTTTAAGGGGAGGAGAGAGAGAGAGAAGAGATGAAGCAAAAGAAGGTTGAAAATAGAATGACGTCTTTTGTAAATTTGAAGAGGCAGAAAGGGTATTTTCGTCATAAAAACGGACTCACTCTCTATAGAGGCGCGTGACTTTCACATTCTGTTATCTTAGACAGAAAAGCTAACTATGCGTTTTAGTCCATCAACCACAGGAGGATTATGTGGTGATTTCCAAATGTCAGGAGATAAACTGCACCCGACCCAAACTACAGGGGCAAAGTGAAGTTTGCCCTATAGATAATTTACAGAATTTTCAAACATGCTTATGGATGGAAAATTAGGTCATGTTTAAAGAAAAATAAGGAAATAACACCATGATGGAATAAAGCCAACCAAGGAGAGGAACCACCACCCAATGGTGCTTTCACGGAAGTATGGTCACTGGTGGTGGCTAATACCTACGGCGGGGACAACATAAGTCAGCAAATGTGTGTAAGCCCAGTCAAACATGACTGTTCGAATGGTGTTGGTCCTCCCTGGTAAGGTCTAATTGTTTATATGCAAGTCTTTAGACACAATACATTGCCTCACTCTCAAAGGTGCCCCTTGAGTTGATTTGCTTTTGATCAAATCTTATTGAAATCTCATGATCCAATACCAATAAGATTTTTTGTTTATTATTTAGGGGGAAAAAAAAAAAAAAGAAGAAGAAGAAGACAAAGGGCTACTTCTATTTCCTAGTATAGGACCATTCATCTTACTTTGACATTCCACAATCCTGAACACCTGCATTTTACCCCATTAAGAATAATTATAGTTAATTCATTCAATAGCACAATTCCAGTTACAACCTTCCCATGCCCTTGATGAAGGAACAGAAAACAATGAGATCAGGAACTTGTTTCAAGTCAGCCTGTTAAAATTACTCAAGACTCTGTCTCCAAGATCCTAGTAGTGGAAACTTACAAAACAACAACAGGCTACAGCAAATAAAATGAACAAACCTAATGAGCAGTTAATCTGAGACCTGCAGGCATAATTTGCAAGAAAACTAGGCACTTCAAAGACTGATGATTTGGAAGTGTCCTATATCCCAACAGCAGAACACTTGGAAGATGCCAATCAACAGCTCACTCACAAACTCCATAAGAAAAACAAAAAACAACCCAAATTTTGGAAGCATTATGTACAGCCATAAACACAAGATTTTGGCAGATACTAACCATCTGCGACTTTTAACAGTCCTAAAACATGGAATCATCTACCATTATCTAACAGTTTTATTTTTTTCATTTTTTTTTTACAGAATCACATGACAAGAAAAACCAATCAATAATATAACATTGGGAATACGAGTGAATCAGAAGTTGTCCTGACCAAAGCAAAAAGGAGCAGATTTGAGAAACACTGACAAAGTAAAAAGACCCAATTGGAGTAAGAAAAAGGCAAAAAAAGTACACCTCAATGGGTTTCCCTGGTTGAATCCAAAGCTGGAGTTAACAATCATTCCGACCCAGAAGAGAATGAAGATGATAAGGAACGCCACATCTCTGCATTTTCTGTTGTGGCTTATGATTCCTCTACCCATTTGGGTATTTCCATCGCTTGAAGGGTACCTTCCTATGACTGCCCCCAAAGGACCTCTCATGTTTGACTAGACAGAGAAACAGAGAATTTAGAGAGAGAAAGATGTGAGTGAGAGAGTAGAGTAGAAAAGAAAACAAGAGGGGTGTGTGTGATTGTGAAGCAGTGAAAGGGGTTTTAGGGAATATTTTGGGAAGTTATATATATATATATCAATAATGCTAGGTAATTCAAAATTTTGTGGCTTAAATGGCTCAAATCATTCAAAATGACGTCGTTTTGAGTGTAAAACGACATAAAATAATGTTGTTTTGACAAATTTGAGCTATTTAAATTACAAAATTTTGAGTTACCAAACATTTTTCTATATATATATACACACTACAGATATAAATATAGATATAGATGTAGATATTGATATTCTTTTGCAAAGACAAAGGTAGTATTGATTAATCTATCAATATCTATACTATATATTAAGTAAAATGAAGGTTTTTAACCCCAAATCTTATGGGAGTTCTAATCTCTCAATCTAAATTTTCTAATTTTTTGATTTAAAAATAAAATAAAATCTTAGTATTTGTTAACTTCTCCCAACTCTCAAGTCTTACCATCATAATAACACTTTAATGCATTAAGAACAAGTATAAAAAAAATTCTTTAAAATCCAACACATATGAATTCCTTGAAAAGTCCTAACACATATGATTATTATCTCTCATAATAACACTTCAATGGATTAAGAGCAAACATAAAAAAAAATTCTTGAAAAGTCCAACACAAATTATTATTATCAAAATATTAAACTTTAATATAATATAATAATAATAAAAAGACATTTAATTCCTTAAAAAGTCCAACACATATGATTATTATCAAAATATTAAACTTTAATATAATATAAAAAAGGAAAAAAAGAAGACATTTAAAAAAAAAATTAAAAATCACAATCTATCTATACTATATATTAAACAAAAGGGAGTTTTTAACCCTAAGCCTTATGGGAGCTCCAATCTCCCAATCTAAATTTCATGATTTTTTGATTTTTAAAAAAAAAAATTTAGCATTTATTAACTTCTCCCAACCCCCAAGTCTTACCCTCATAATAACACTTTAATGCATCAAAAACAAGCATAAAAAAAATTCTTTTAAATCCAACACATGAATTCCTTGAAAAGTTCAACACATATGATTATTATCAAAATATTAAACTTTAATATAATATAAAAAAGGAAAAAAAAGAAGACATTTAAAAATAAAAATAAAAAAGACATTTAAAAATCGCAATTCACGTATATAGTTAATTGTAAATATATTAAGGAAAATGGAGTTTCTAAACCCCAAGCCTTGTGGGAGTTCCAATCTCTAAATTTTAATTTTTTAAATTTTTTATTTAAAAAAAAAAATCTCAGCATTTATTGATTTGGTCAAAATCTCCTGATCAGCATTTATTAACTTTTTTCAATCCACATGTCTTTCCACATGCCTGCATTTATTGATTTGGTTAAAATTTTCTGATCAGCATTTAAAATCCCCTTATACAAATAATTATAGATACAATCTGTGTATAGTTACTGCATTATCCTTTTCAACTTCTCCCATACACTATGGTTAGTGATAAGATTGTTAGATTATTTTTATAAAAAATCTTAAAAAACATAATTTATATATTAAAAAAAATCTAAAATAAATATAAATGTCTATAATTATCCGATGCATAGCACGGGTGATAGGCTAGTTCACATATATAGATAATTGTATACACAATCCGTGTATAGCACGGGTGATATGCTAATCTATACTATATATTAAGCAAAATGGGGTTTTTAACCCCCAAGACCTGTGAGAGCTTCAATATGTCAATTCTAATTTTCTAATTTTCTAATTTTTTGTTGTTTTTTTTTTTAAATTAATCTTAACATTTATTAACTTCTCTCAACCCACAAGACTTTTTGACTTCTCTCTTAATTACTGCAGTACCTTTTCCAAAACAAATAATTTGTATATTAAAAAAAATATAAATATCTATATCTATATCTATCTATTTATTTATATCTATCTCTAACCCACAAGTTTTGCGGGAGTTCCAATATATGAACCTTAATTTCTTTATTTTTTATTTTTTTAAAAAAACTTAGCACTTATTAAATTTTCCCAAGTTTTTTTTACTTCTCCAATACACACACTCTTTTTAACTTTTCACATATCTATTGCAAACAGTGAGTCTATTTTTTGTTTTCTTCTTGTTGAGTTCTCACTTCTACACTTTCAACTTTAGTGACCACGTATGCAAACAGTAAGTCTTCTTTTTATTTTCTCTTTCTTGACTTTTCTTTTTGTTTACTATTTTAATATTGTAGTTAGATAGTGCATAAAAATATTTGTGATTTGTCTAGCGAATAAAAAATTATAATTTGATAACCAGTAAGCCTTCTTTTTGTTTTCTCCTTCTTGACTTTTCCGTTTGTTTACTATTTTAATATTGTAGTTAGATAGCCCATAAAAATATTTGTGATTTGTCTAGCGAATAAAAAATTATAATTTGATTTTTTAATGTGATTGAAATTAGATAAATATAAACCCTCATAAAGAGAAAAATGTGATTATAATTAGTTGAATGATTCTTTTTTTTTTAATGTGATTGTAGTTAGTTTATTAGTTTTTTTTATTATTATTTATTTTATTATGTGAAAAATGTGATGTGATTGTAGTTTGTTTAATGTCTCTTTTTTTTTAATATGATTGTTATAGTTAGTTCAATGTTTTTTTTTTTAATATTATTTAATCTTTTTATTTACTATTTTATTTTTATTTTTGATTTTTTAATATGATTGAAGTTAGATAAATATAAACCCTCACAAAGAGAAAAATGTGATTATAATTAGTTGAATGATTTTTTTTTTTTTTTAATGTGATTGTAGTTAGTTCAATAGTTTTTTTTTTCATTTATTTATTTTATTATGGAAAAAATGTGAAGTGATTGTAATTTATTCAATGGCTCTTTTTTTTTAATATGATTGTTGTAATTAGTTCAATGGTTTTTTTTTTAATGTTATTTAATCTTTTTATTTATTATTTTAATTTTATTTTTAATATGATTGAAGTTAGATAAATATAAATACTCACAAAGAAAAAAATGTGATTTTAGTTAGTTCAATGGTTCTTTTTTTTTAATGTGATTGTAGTTAGCCAATGGTTCTTTTTTTCATTTATTTATTTTTTTTATTATGGGAAAAATGTGATGCGATTGTAGTTTGTTCAATGGTTCTTTTTTTTAATATGATTTAATCTTTTATTTACTGTTTTAATGGTTTTTCTTTACAATTATTTATGAAAAAAATATGACTGTAGTTAGATAGCATAAAAATATTTGTGATTTGATTTGATTTTATTTCTGATTTGATTTTTAAAATACCAATTATTGATAATGATTAGATTGTATTTTGAAAAAAAAAATTGTAATTGATTTTTTTAACTCAGTGTGTTTTTTGAAAAAAAATTATTTTGTTTTTTAACTATCAATTCACTTAATTTGTCATTTGATTTTTAACTCACTTTAATATGATTGAAGTTATCTCACAAAAAGAAAAATGTGATTTATAATTTGTTCAACGACTCTAAATAATATTTTTATTTACTATTTTAATGGTTCTTTTTTCAATTATTTTTTTTTTTATTATGAGAAAAATATGATTGTAGTTAGATAGCATTAAAAAAATTTGTGATTTGTATGATTGAAGTTATCTCCTTTTGTTTATAATTTGATTTTTTTAATATGATTGAAGTTAAATAAACATAAACACTCACAAAAAGAAAAATGTGATTGTAGTTTATTCAATGCTTCTAAATAATTTTTTTATTTACTATTTTAATAGTTCTTTTTTTCAATTATTTTTTTTTATTATGAGAAAAATATGATTGTAGTTAAATAGCATTAAAAAAAATGTGATTTGTATGATTGAAGTTATCTCATTTTGTTTATAATTTGATTTTTTAATATGATTGAAATTAGATAAACATAAACACTCACAAAAAGAAAAATGTGATTATAGTTTGTTCAATGCTTCTAAATAATCTTTTTATTTAATATTTTAATGGTTCTTTTTTTCAATTATTTTTTTTATTATGAGAAAAATATGATTATAGTTAGATAGCATTAAAAAAATTGTGATTTGTATGATTGAAGTTATCTCTTTTTGTTTATAATTTGATTTTTTTAATATGATTGAAGTAAGATAAACATAAACACTCACAAAAAGAAAAATGTGATTATAGTTTGTACAATGGTTCTAAACAGGGCCGGCCCTGAGTTCGTCGGGGCCTAAGGCGAACTTCGGAAGTTGGGGCCTTTTATATTGAAAAAAAAAATTCATGAATAAAATGATAAATTACAACTTTTTTATTTGTTTGTAGCTATAACAAAATTTACTTACACATATAATCATTAAAATTATAAACAAAACAATTTAATAAAACAAAATTAGAACAAAAAGATTAGAAAAAAATTATTCAATTAAAATTGATAAAGACCTAGGTAAAAAAATTTGAGCAAAATTATTTATTCCACTAAAATCTAATAGATAAAGAAGGTAAAAATAAAAAATAAAAAAATAGGGCCCATATATTGTATGTATTATTTTTCTTGAGCCTAAACATTTTTTTTTTTAATAAATATGGACCAAACTACACTTATAAATAAATATGGAGTAAATCATACATGGACCCCAAAAAATATTTTGGGGCCCTTTAAATTGATCCTAAAACCAAAAAAAAAAAAACATTGAGCCTATAATATTTTACCAAATTTAGGGCCCTATTTTTGGGCCAATTTGAGGAGCCCTATGTTATATATGTTTATATGTTTTACCAAATTTAAGGGCCCTATTGTTTTTTTTTTATTTATTTATATATTTTCATTTTAATAAATATGGGCCAAACACATTTATAAATAAATATGGACTAAATTATACATGAGCCCAATAAAACATTTGAGGCCCTTTAAATTGATCTTAAAACCCAAAAAAAAAAAAAAAAAAAGTTGGACCTATAACAATTTTTTAAATTTGGGGGCCCTATTTTTTAACCAAAATATGGGGCCTAAAGCACAAGCCTTACCTGCCTTAGGGCAGGACCGGCCCTAGTTCTAAATAATCTTTTTATTTACTATTTTAATGGTTCTTTTTTAAAAGTTATTTTTTTTATTAGGGCAAATTACACAAATAGTCCCTATAGTTTGGGGCTTGTGTCACTTTGGTCCCTGACTTTTCAATTGTGACACATTTGACCCTGAATTTTGAATCTTGTTTCAAATAAGGACAATTGAATATATAATTAGATTTTTCAAGGGTAAAATTGTCAATTTGATAAAATATAAACTAAGTCGACAAAAATAAATGTCAAGCAAATATTTTTGAATTTTTAAAAATTATTTCTACCTACTAAAAATAAAATTATGTAAAATTGATAAATCTTTTGGACATTTATTTTATTTTTTTTACCAAATTAATTTTTATTATGTGTTTGGATGATAATCATGTAAAATTAATTTTAAAAAATTAATCATGTAATTTTTATTAATTTTAAATAATTTTATCATTGGTAGATAAAAATAATTTTTTAAAAATTAAAAATATTTTTTTTTCATTTATTTTTGTCAAATTAGTTTATATTTTATCAAATTGACGATTTTACCCTTAAAAAATCTAACAATATTTTCAATTGTCCTTATTTGGAACAAGATTCAAACTTCAGGGTCAAATGTGTCACAATTGAAAAGTCAGGGACCAAAGTGACACAAGTCCTAAACTATAGGGACTATTAGTGTAATTAACCCTTTTTATTATGAGAAAAAAGAATAATTATTTTTTTCTCATTTTTTTTTTATTTTGTTTAAAAATATTTAATATCACTAGATTTATGACTTTCAAATGGAAAGTATATCAAATATATAAAATAAAAATAGAAAATATACTAATCCATTTTAAAATTCAAATTTGAGGGCCACTAAATATGGAGAGCATTCCATTAATTTAAATTTAAAATTATAATAATTTATCCCATAATATATAAGTTTTAAATACTAATCTATTCTATGATTTATCTATATATCTATACTATATATTAAGCAAAATGGGATTTTTAACCCTAAGTCTTGTGGGAGCTCCAATCTCCAAATCTAAATTTCCTATTTTTTTGAATTTAAAAAAAAAAAAAAAACCTTAGCATTTATTAACTTCTCCCAACTCCCAAGTCTTACCCTCATAATAACACTTTAATGCATTAAGAACAAGCATAAAAAAAAAATTTCTTTTAAATCCAACACATATGAATTCCTTGAAAAGTCCCAACACATATGATTATTATCCCTCATAATAATACTTAATCCATTAAGAACAAGCATAAAAAAAATTTCTTGAAAATTCCAACATATATGATTATTATGAAAATATTAAACTTTAATATAATATAATAAAAAAAATATATTTAATTCCTTGAAAAGTCTAACACATATGATTATTATCAAAATATTAAACTTTAATATAATATAAAAAAGGAAAAAAATAAGGCATTTAAAAAAAAAAAGACATTTAAAAATCACAATTCACATATATAGATAATTGTAAACACAAAAATGCAACTCTTTCTCTTTTTTCTTTTTATTTTTTTCATTTATCAAATGGCCGTTTCTGTTAAAATATTTTTTTTACTTTCCCCTTTGTCACCTAAATCAACCAAAATCAAACATACAATTTTTATTTGATTAAATAACCTATATATATATATATATCTATATCTATACTATATATTAAGTAAAATGGGGTTTTAACCTCCAAGGCCTGTGGGAGTTTCAATATCTCAATCTGAATTTTCTAATTTTTTTATTTAAAAAAAAAACTCAGCATTTATTGATTTGGTCAAAATCTCCTGATCAGCATTTAAAATCCCCTCATACAAATAATCATAGATACAATCCCTGCATAGTTACTGCAGTACATTTTTCAACTTCTCTCACTCTCACACACTGTGGTTAGTGATAAGATTGTTAAATTATTTTTATAAAAAATCTTAAAAAACATAATTTATTTATTAAAAAAAATCTAAAACAAATATAAATATCTATAATTATCCCGTGCATAGCACGGGTGATAGGCTAGTTATATATTAAGTAAAAATGGGTTTTTAACTCTCAAGGTCTGTAGGAGCTTCAATATCCCAATCTGAATTTTTAAAATTTTTTATTTAAAAAAAAAAAACTCAGCATTTATTGATTTGGTCAAAATCCCCTGTTCAGCATTTATTAACTTTTTTTCAATTCACATGTCTTTCCACATGGCTGCATTTATTGATTTGGTCAAAATCTCCTGATCAGCATTTAAAATTCCCTCATACAAATAATTATAGATATAATCCGTGTATAGTTACTACAGTACCCTTTTCAACTTCTCTCATACACTATGGTTAGTGATAGGATTGTTAAATTATTTTTATAAAAAATCTTAAAAAACATAATTTATATATTAAAATGTAACGCCCTCAAAATAAACCTATAACTCATACATTCATGATATAGGAAAGTTATATCATATTCCAAACATCAGAGTATTAAGTACAAAAGTATTGCTTGATTAATCTATACTATATATCAAGTGAAAGGGAAATTTTTAACCCCAAATCTTGTGGGAGCTCTAATCTCCCAATCTAAATTTCTTGATTTTTTTATTTAAAAAAAAAATCTTAGCATTTATTAATTTCTCCCAACTCCCAAGTCTTACCATCATAATGACACTTTAATGCATTAAGAATAAGTATAAAAAAATTCTTTAAAATCCAACACATATGAATTCCTTAAAAAGTCTCAACACATATGATTATTATCCCTCATAATAACACTTTAATGCATTAAGAACAAGTATAAAAAAAATTTCTTGAAAATTCAAACACATATGATTATTATCAACATATTAAATTTTAATATAATATAAAAAAGGAAAAAAAAGAAGACATTTAAAATATATAAAAATCACAATTCACATATATAGATAATTATAAACACAATCCGTGCATAACACAGGTGATATGCCAGTGTTATAGATTTAGAAGGCCAGATGGCTTAGCTCGTATTCTGAGTTGGCTCGGCTCATACACATTCCCTAGGTTGTTTAATTATTAAAATTTATAAGATTTGATTTGATTTTTTTTTTTTTAACAAAAAAGACACCTTGAATTGTAATCAGCGTGTTTAGTTTGAGTTTTCTGGATTAAGTTTTTTGAAAACTGAATTTTTTGTTTTTCGTGTTTTTTTGTTTTTAGTGAATATTTTTAAAATTTTAAACATTTTTTTTTTAGTTTTTTAGATGCACCTTACTTAGATGTATCTAAAAAGTAAAAAATTAGTGAAAAAATATTTTAAAAAATTATTAAATACATAAAAATATAAAAAAAATGTACTGAATTCTCGTATTTTTTTGTATTTTTGGTATTTAGTGAATTTTTAAAAGGTTTTTTTCACAAATTTTTTATTTTTTAGGTATATTTATGTTAGGTATATCTAAAAATTAAAAAAATTGCTTAAAATATTAAAAAAATTCATTAAAAACAAAAAAAAAACATGAAAAATAAGAAAGTAGAATTTTCTGAAAACTGTTTTCAGAAAAACGAAACCAAACAAACTGAATTGTTTTTTAAAAACTTCTTCTCAAAAATTTGAAAGAAAATGAAAATGAAAAGGCAAATATCAAATAAATAAAAAATAATTGAAAATATTTTACTGATATCTAAAAAAACTTGCTAAATACAAAAAAAAAATATTTTATTAAAATTTCTTCACAAATTTTTTACATTTTAAATATATTTAGATTAGGTGAACCAAAAAAATAAATTAAAATATTTAAAAAATTATTACAAATAAAAAAAATTCAAAAATAAGTTTTGAGTTTGAATTTCAAAACCAAACAAAGCAATTGTGTTTGGTTTCATTATTCCTACTAACAAAGCACAAGAATTATTTTATGTTATGTACTAACTTTAGAGTTTTTAGGGTTTTTTGGAGAAATTTAGTCAAAATTTCTCAGTTGGAACCTTATTATGTAAAAATGACAATCCAATTTATTTTACTTTATAAACTCCCTATGGAAGAGGCATATAATTGAGTAATGACAAAATATGTATATATATATATTTTTCTTGGACAATGACATGGGTAAGCCTATAAGGGATATGGCCCACCACTTAAGGCCCATTCCATAATTCAAATACTGAAACCCAATGTTACACCAAGTACCAATGACATCTAAACACTTGGCAAGTGAAAAACCAGCCACATCAGCAAACAAAGATCCTACAGAGTTATTGCACCACACATCAGCCATTAATGAGCTTCCCTGCAGCATTTATTACGATAATCCTTCACGACGGAACAGAATAGCCTCACCATGAACAAGGCAAGCTAAAACATAGACTTTCGGCTAACATGACAGCTCGGAGTGGACAAGGAAATGATGAGCAAAGGATATAAGCAGGGTTTTAAGACAAAGAAAATGTTAAGTTATCTATCTCCATCCTCTCTCTACATCTTCACCACTCTCACCTCTCTAACTTACTCGTCGGAGGGTTCGCTGGGAAACTCCCTGTTCCCCGTTGAACTCTTTTGCAGGTTTCTTGGTGGACTCAACAATCGAATAACGGCTTGGGAAGCGTGGACCAACTTGACCCGCTCCATCTGTGGTTAGCAGAATCATCAGACAATATTGCCTATTCATATATATATATATATATATCACGAAACTCTTTTGACAATGAACACTTTTATTTTATTTTATGCAAATTTAAAAATGTTATGTATGTTTATTTTTTGTTGGTTCATCTAGTATATACTCTATTTTTTGTAACAGTAAAATATTACTATGAATCAAAATAATATGTTATTGTCAAATAGAATATGTTACTATTACGTCAATTTCAACGATATTTTTTTATTTTTTAATAATTTCACAATCAACATGAATCTTATTTGATAGATCTTAATAAGAGAATTTCAAAAATTCTAATTTTATTAAAAACTGACATCTAAATCAAAAGTTATATTATTTTTAAATTTAAAATATTAAATTACTCACTAAGTATATCTTGGTAATAGTGATGTGTTAGATTTTTCAAGAATTTTTATTTATTTATTTATTTTTTGTACTTGTCCTTAATGTTTTATTATAAGGGGGTTTTGACAAAATTCACATTTTTTTTTTTGTGTCTGTATCATTAAATTTCTCTTAACTATTTAGATCATAAATTTAGATAAGAATTAAAAAGAAATAAAAAATGTGAGAAATATTTGAGATGCTAGTTAATATATTTTATTAAAACAATAGCTGGAATTTGTTTTCTTTCTTTCTTGTTTATTTAAAAAAAACAAAGAAATATTATAATTTTGTCAAAATTTAGAAATACGGCATGAGCGACTCACTATCCGGCTTTCAACCGAGCTGTTAAAAAAATACTACCAACATATTAGTCCATTATCCTATTTTTTATTGTTCCAAAGTATTAATTCATTTTCAAAAATTAAAAAATAAAATAATATGAATTTATTATTTTGTCTTTTTTTAAAATTTATTAATAATATAGAAAGTACAATTATGACAATTGATATTTTTAAACAAATATACTGTAAAAGGATAATTTTAAAAAATTAATATTTTAAAAATATAATAATTGTAAAAAAAGTTAAATTCCTCAAAATAATCATTATTTTGGAACAGATGGAGTAATTTAAATTCTTATGATGGGGATATATTTAGTGTGTTTGGTTTTAATTTTTTGAAAATTAAGTTTTTTATTATTCATGTTTTTTTGTTTTTAGTTAATATTTTTAAAATTTTAAATAATTTTTTTTACTTTTTTAAATGCATCTTACTTAGATGTATTTAAACGGTAAATATTTGTGAAAAAATATTTAAAAAAATAATAAATACAAAAAAATATAAACTGAATTTTTATATTTTTTTATATTTGTAGTATTTAAAAATTCACAACTATTATATTTTTTAAGAGCATTTATATTAAATGTGTCTAAAAATTAAAAAAATTATTGAAAATATTTAAAAATTTTATTAAAAATAAAAATATATAAAAAATAATTTAATTAAAAAATATATATATATTTTACAAAAATCAAACTAAACATGCTGATTATTATTAATTTAAGTCCCGTTATTTTCAGGTGGCGGCAGCAGTCGTAGGCGAAAGGGACAGTAGCAAATTATTGGTCAGATTGCGTACTCTTGTCTCTCTCAACACCGTCGATGCCCTGCGGAGTTTTTTTTTTTTTTTTGAGGGGGTTTAAATTACGCTAACAATAATATTGAAGTGTTTTGAAAAGTTGGTAAAAAATTAATTTTTTGATTTTTTAGTCTATTTTTTCTTTTTGTGAGTAAAAAAATATGAAAGGTAATGTGACTGAAAATGGATAAAAAGTTAAAAGTTGACTTTTTATTTTCTTTCCAAAAGACTCCATTATTCACTGAAAAATAAAAAAATTCAATAACTTCTCTTAAACTAAAAAAATATTACCGTATCTAAAAATTTTCCAAAACCCAAGATTATTTTCTGATGAAAAAGAATAACAAAAAAAAAATAATAATAAGAACAGTCTTTGGGTTTTTTTTGAGAAATAGGTTAAAAAATAATTTTTTACTTTTTAAAAAAAAAAATGTATAAAAAAAATAAAAAAATGATGTGACTTAAAAAATAAAATAAAAAGTCAAAGAGTTACTTTTAATCTCTTTACCAAAACATGGAGTCAAATTAAATTTTTTTGAAAACCTTAAGAAGCTCCCACAATTATATCCATCATACAATACTGTGATATTATATTTGTCAATTTTAATTACTACACACCAGTATAAATAGAGCTCAACTCCCTTCTTATATCACATTTATCTCTCCAAAAAAAAAAAAAAATGTATTTTTTACAATAGACTATCCATTTTTTAGTAACAAATTTGATAAGTTAAATAGATTACAAATATAAAATCAATCTAATTTTTTTGATAAATAATATACACAAAAAATTTTACAAAAATAATTTTTTTAAATTATCAAAATAAATTTCATATTAGACCCCACAAGCACGTACCGCATCCTCCCGTCCTTAATTAGACTAGAGGGAAGTCCAGTCCGAAACATATATGTGGTACGGGCATACCACAAACACTAGGCTTCGTTTGGAAGATAAATTGACTTTCTAATTTTTGTTTTGATTATTTGAAATTACTTTGAAAAATCAACTAAAAATCACCTTTTTTTTTAAAACTTTTTTGCATCACATTATTCTATCTTTTTATACATTTTTTCAAAAAAAAGTTAAAAAATCAATTTTTAACCTACTTTTCAGAGCAAGTCTTTAACCTAGGGTTAAAAACCTCATTTAGATTAGACTTTTTAACTTTTTTGATTGAAAAAAAAAATAATTATGATTAAGGCCAAGTTTGGCATTCTCAAAAAATTCAAAAAGTCAAAAAGTCACTATCCTATTTAAGTCACATCATCTTATTTAAGTCACATCATCTCTCTAACACATCACTTCAAACCCAACCCAAATCCAACCTATATTTCATAAAAAGTCAAAAAGTGCACTTATTTAGTCTTCCCAAACTTGGCCTTTGTCTTATTAATTTTTTAACTTATTTTGTCTTTCTGTGATTATTTTAACCCCCCAATTTCATTTTAACTCCATGCCAAAAGAAGGTTAACAGTTCATCACAATAAATAAATAAAGTGCATCTTTATTGAAATGTTACGAATGTTAAACTACGGAATGCAGCAATTTTACGTTGAGCACTGCAATTAATGATATTTCATGAATGATTTCCTTGGATGTTTTATCCCCTCATCACATCACAATATCAGATATGTTTGACCCCTCAAGGTTGCATACTCAGAGCTTTCAGAGTATTTGATGACAGCATCAGTAAATCATGACACTTCAATAAACCATAGACCCTTCTTAAAGTAATAATCAGTGTATAACAACATACATTCACATAATATTCCTATAGTTCTGCAAAAATGCAACACATAAAAAGTGCCCAAATTAGTAAAACTCTGAACAGAAGTTGAATCTGGCAATTCATTCTCAACAAAACAAGTTTAAAAGATTATATCTAGAAGTATCTAGAAGCTTGATTTGAATAGAGATCAGCGATTAGCACCTGCCAATCTCTGTGAGCTATATCCAATCGAAACCTCCTTACATAGCAACATCTGGGTCCAATCTTCTTTGAATTGCAGCCGCAGCCTATTAAATCGCAATATGTCGACAATTCAGCAGATGTTGAATGCAATAGAAGAAAATGATATTTGTCCAATGAATACCACAGGGCTTTTTCATTTTTTAAAATATGATGGGTCCTATATGTACATATTACGTTCGTAAGAGGTGAAAAACCTGGTGAAATATATCCAAAGATTTATAGGAGTCCTCACAAAATATTATTGCGTTAAGGCAAAACAACATCCTGACCTCAAAATTGCCGAGCTTGTACTGGTAAGCCATTTCTTCTCTGAGCTGAGCTTGCTCTTTCATTGCTTGTGCCTGCAAATTCAAATAAAAAAAAAAATGCATAAGAGAAGGAATAGTTCTGGCTTCATGGGTCAAAGAAAGTTTGTAGAACATTGGAGGACTGATGGTGCAAAACTGACCATTCCACTCTGCATTGAGCGCTTTAATGCGTCCACTTCTTTTTCCTTCTGTCTTTCACGTACTTCCAGCATTTCTTGCCTGTTGGCACAATACTTATTAGTGCCATATTTAGGGATATGGTTATCCTCTTTAAAAAATAGGGTGTTCCCCAAATCAGCAGGCTCATAAGTTTTAGGATCACAATTGAAAATGCTATGGATCATACACAGTAGTTCATCATAATTCACTTTGAAATTTAACAATTCCAATACAGCTGCTATTGTCAAATATCTCAATCTCAGCAGAGTAGCATTTTAAATGTCAGTGGAGTGAGGTAAGAAAACAGTTTCTCTCTCTCTCTCTCTATATATATATATATGTGCGGGTGTTTGTGTGTGTGTGTAGTTTATTTGTCAAATGAAGATAATACAGGAAAAGAGAAGAGAAATGCATGTAATGCACATAAAAATTAGATCAGTACAGCATGTACATAATACACATACCGGCGCTGTTCTTCATCATTAAATACTGTCCGTTCTATCTGGAGGACATTTTTTATTCCTTTTTTCTGTTCTTTTTCCATCTTACGTTTGAAATCAGCATCAAGATTATAATATCTATAACCACAAACATGAAAGAAGTTGTGTTGTTAGAAGCATGAGTGAAAAAACACAAGAAAAGGTTGATTTTACTTTTTAACAAGAAGGAAATTACAATAATAGGAGACTACAAAAGATAAAGACCACTATTTTATCTTAATTAGATTCTAACAAATAACTTATACCAGAAAGATAACAATTTCCTTAAAAGAACTTAAATCATCAATTTTCCCTCGTTGACAATGCACTTGACTGGATATCAAATGATGCCAACAAAGGAAACACGCCTGTAGAAAATGATGACACTGATGCCACGAACACATGTTTGCAGTAGAAAGGTCTGATGTTCTTGTATGAACAAATGATCGGTATAACTTTAAAAACAAAACCTATTTTACATGGACTAAAGTACTAGTGTTAGAAACTTGAGTTAGAGAATGGATGTGTCCAACATGTCAAAGTTGGACACGCACCCAGCAAATTAGTTTAAGTAGTTTATAAAAAGCCTCTCATTCAATGTATAAAAACTCCGCTAGTTTGTAAACATATTTTTACACTAAATAAAATTAAAGAAACATTTAAAAAAAATGCAATTAGCCGTGTTATCTTTGGGCATGAAAAATAGATGAATCTGATGCTTAGATATATAACGGCACCCGATACCCCTACCTGAGTATACGTAACATAATAGAACAAAACGAATGAACAAAAGCATCAAGGTCAAAAGTGAAGAGTGAAGAGCCTTACTTTCTGGATGGAAAGGTAGCTGTATTATGGTCCTCCATGAATCTGCACGATGGATAAACCGTTAAATATTGATGGTATTTAATGTAGTATCAAATAGATGAAATGAAAAGTTACATCATGTGATGGTTTTTATGCAGTGTATGCATGCTAAACATAAGCAGATGATTTCAGCCGTTCAGGTACATACTGTTTGAACATCTGCTTTTCTTCCCAGTTAGGCAAAGTTTCCAAATTCACCTGTAAAATATCCAAACACTCTTGATGTGATCGACATCACACTACCTTAAAAATCTGAGAAATGAATAAATCTACTATCATATTAAAAACTTAGTGGAAATGTGTTTCTGGTGCCACAGGGCAATAACAGATCGCAAAATGGTCTACCTGTTTTACTTCTGCCAACCAAGCAGTGAACTCGGGTCGTTTGTTCCTACAGAAGACAAAATGCTATATAAGTGCAAAGACTGAAAAGAAAGTGAAATATTTAGCAGCTAATATTTCTTTGTCAATGGAGTCGGGTCAATCCACACAAAAGCACGGTAAAAAGCTGTGATCTCTTTATTTCCATCAGCATAACCCATTTCTTTTGCCAAGACTTATTTTATGGTATCAGACTATCAGTATTCAAAAGCTCAATGGATAAATTTTTCAAGCGTGATTTCCCATCATGCCTTATCACCCAAGTCAGCATAAATTTCAAGAAAGAGTTAAAGTTTACTGCAATGTTTGTCAAATGCATGCAAGATGAGGCATGGCTTAGTTTTTAACTATACAAAATACAGAGCAGGCAGCAATGTTGTATGTAATGAATCCATCTGAGACAGATCGGCCATAATGATCTTGCAATTCAGTGTAAATCCATGCCTAGACATTCTTCAAAGCATTGCATTTGTGATCTCTCCTAAGCTAAGTCTGCAATCTACTAATTCTATGCTTATGTATATAAAACATGCTAAAGTTTTTATACTACAATACTACAGTTTATATTTAATTATTAGAGACATAAGATCTAGCTTAAATTTCATGACTTACAGTTGACTTCACCAAAATGTTCTAAATACATTGTGATTGCTATTTTGACTTTGATAGCCACTGCCTAGATCCATAATGGGTCACCACATGCCACAAGGGGTCCCTGTGTTGAATTATTACATTAGGAGGCAGGTTGGATAAGATCATGCCACAAAGGGTGCAATAATCAGGATAGTTAGGGGAGGCCAGTGCACAGGGCTCCCACCATTGCAAGGTCAGATGCATGCAACCTTACTCGTATGTGCAAAGCGGCTATTTTTGAGTTTTGAATCCATAGTGTTCAAGTCGCAATGGAGCAACCTTACTATTGCAACAACACCCACCCTCAATAATCAAGATGGATACTTAGCCCAATTCAACCAAACCTTGCCACCCCTGGTACCATCTATTAATTCATTGTTAGTTGCCAACACAATCTATCTATTTTCTATGACTTACTTCTTGACGGTGTTCTGGATATTGCAGTTGCAACACATTGTAATTTTATACCATGATGATGTGAACAACTAAATGCAAATTTTCTATCAGAAGGAAACAAACTAAGACAGCCATTTCTTCCATGGCCATGAGGCAGAGCTAGTAAAAAAACATAAAAAAAAAACTCCATCTTCAACTTGTATGGCTTAGTAGCTCTGTGCTGTTTCATCTCTATCATCAGTGCATAGGATCTCATATAGTCAAAATATTAGCTCAAAAGTGGCTTCACAGAGGATCTACGTATATAGTCTTATATCATAACAATCTAAGGAAAACCTAACAAACATTTTGTAACACAAGTTCAAGTTCAATTCTCACGAGAGCAAAATGATTCAAGGTGACTTCAACACTGAAACTAGCAGGTGAAGAAAGAATCTAACCACCAGTTTCCCTAACAATATCAAAATAAACGTGAAATCGACAAATCAATAAACCCTAACTTTTGGTTTGGTGATGATGCAGCACGTTGAACAAAATACAAAATGCAAAATGCAAAATTCAAAAGCCAAAACTATTGATATATTTACTTTTCTTTGCATTTTCTTAGCAACCAAACACAAACCCTAATCCAAAAAGAATAAAGGCATAATAAAACTAAAGATTGACGAAACCCTTACCACATATCGGTTTCTTTGATAATCCCATACTTTCCCCAAGAATTCGTGACAGCTCCCTTCTTTCCCTTATCACTAGCCTTCTTCTTATCCTTTTTTTTCCTCTTCTTCTTCTTATCTTCGTCTCTCTCCTTCCTCCTCCTCTTCTTCTCTTTCTCTCTCCTCCTCCGCTTCCTCTCTTTCTCTCTCTCCTCTCTCTTCCTCCTCCTCCGCCTCCTCTCCTCCTCGCTCTCCTCCGACGAATAGTCCGAACTCTCGGACTCTGAATCCGAATAATCATCTTCCGACGAAGACGAATACGAATCGTCGTCGCTGTACTTCCTTCGCGACCTTCGCTTCGAGCTTCGGCTTCTCTTCTTCTTGCTTCGACTGCTGTGCTTGCTTTCTTCTTCGGACCCATCATCGGATTCGTAATCGTCTTCTATCTTCCTCTTGGATTTGGTCGCAGTGTGGTCTTTCTTCGGTGGAGCTCCATTTTCTGGATCTTTCTCTTCCGGAGATTTCTTTCTGTCTTTTGGCATTTTTGTTGAGGGTTTCGAATTTTCTCAGTCGAGAGAATGAGAGTCACGAGCTTGTGACAACACTCGTCTGTTTGGTTGAAAGGAAACCCAGCAAGAAGGACGATAAATTCGGAATTAAAGAAGTTTGGCTACTTTGCTAAGCCTCTCAAATTATAAATTATAGTTTCATTATTCATTTGTTTATGTTTTGATTATATTTTGAGTTTTTAAATTATAATTTTATATTTATTTTTTAAAATTTAATTTAAAACATAATTATTATTTTTTAAAATTTATAATTAAATACATAATTTAATTTTTTTTTTCAAAATTTAATTTAAATTAATATTTTAATTTTTTAAATATTTAAATATTTCAAAAATATTTTAATTTTATTAAGATTTTAAATATTTTAATATTTAAATATGTTATGATTTTTTAATTTTTTGAATATTTTTAAATATTTTAATTTTTAAATATTATGATTTTAATTTTTTAAATTTTAAAATATTTTATAAAAATAAATTCAAACTCTATTTTATAAAAATATTTTTACATATTTTAATTTTCTTGTTATGTATTTGGTTACGATTTGAGTGTAGAGTTGTAAAAGTAGTATGGAGTTTCGAGTTATATGTTTGGTTATGAATTTTAAAAATAATTTCTTAATTGAGTTTTGTTTTATATATTTGGTTACGATTTGAGTGTAGAGTTGTTTTTAAATTTAAAATATTAAAATTTTAAATTATTTAAATTTTTACGATTTAAATTTTTTCAATATTTATTTTAATTTTTTACTTATTAAATTTTTTAGATTATTTAAATATTTATGATTTAAATTTTTTGAATATTTATTTTGAAAAAAAATTATTTCCTTTATAGTATTTTCAATTAAAAAATTGATTAATATTATTTTCTGTTAATAATAAAAATTTTTAATTGAATTTTAAAAAGAATTTGGTAATGAGTGTTGATTAGAATTTTCAATAGTGTGAAAGTAGTGTGTTTTTGTTATGAGTTATAACAATTTGAATTAAGTTTTGAAAACTCTTTCCAAAACTCATAACCAAACAAATTTTCTTACTTCACATGTCAAATCAAACTTTCAAAACTTAATTTCACACTTAATTCAAAACTCTATTCAAAAATCATAACCAAACAAATTTTCTACACTCAAATTATAATTTCAAAACGCACAAACTCAAAATACGACTCATATTCTCAAATCATAGTTAGAAAGTCTTACCAAACGGAGTCTTTTTTTTTTTTTGATTTGAAAAATATTAGGAATTTCAAATGCTTTATTAATGTTTTTATCAAATATCTTAAACGGATCGAAGACGTACACTATGTGGGTCTATATCAATCCCACACTTATGCGAAATTTTTGATAAAAATATTTGTAAAACATTTAAATCCTTAACATTATTTATTTTTCATTTTTTTTTCCTTCTTCTTTCATTTTAGTACCACGACAAATAAAATATATATAAATATATTTTTAAATAATACTTTTTTTTTAGGAAAAATTATTTATAAGTCCTATTAGGGAAACTTATGTAATGTAAAGTCCTATGAAATTTCTTAATGAGTTTGAAGTCCTATTTAAATTAGAAAGTGTTCCATTAAGTCCTATCTATTGTGTTTAAATATAATTAGTTTACTATTATACCCTTGATATATGTTGCAATGTTTTAACTGTTTTGTTTCCAAATTGTTTGGTGTCGTGATAGGCGCTATGATCGTGGAGTCTGTTAGGTTTTCAAAATTTTATTGGGTTGGATGGTTTGGTTGTTTCATCTTGCCGCTTTGGAGTCAGATTGTTTTAGAGAAGAAGATCAAGTTGTCTGCTTATTCAATTGGTGAGTGTTGCTCTGGTTTTTTCCCCGATTGTTTTGTTTTCAATGTCCTCATATGTCGTATGGATTTCGCAATCTGTCATAGCAATCCATTGGCACACTTTGTAATGGTAATCTTGCATCAACTTTCGTGATAATGATATTGTGTTATAATGTTCACATACGTGTCACATTACGTTTCGTAAAAGTGTTTTACGAAAACTTATTAGATTAGAAAGTGAGAATGTGAGAATGTTGCTGGGTTCTGTGAAATGATACAACCATTCATTAGCGCAATTCCGTTAGAGTCGAAGGCTGTTACGTGCGTAATGGTCTGTGTTACATTCGTTTGTATTTAGTTTGTGTTTTGCAGTTGTGCTACTTTTTGAAAACATATGTGTCACATTACGAATCACAAAATTATTGGGCTTCATTTTTTCCTTTTCAATGTCACATTTGTTTGTCTGTGGATACTATTGGAATGTATGTGAATGTAACTCACACACACATGGACATGAGCATGGTTTTTGTATTGTGTTGTCTCATTCTTGTATTTGCTGTGGCCATATGTGCCATATTTCGTTTCGCAAACTCTTTGGTTTCTATTTTTTACAATTGAATATGACAATTGTATCAGTTGATGGAAATTATTGGAATGTATATTAATGTTAATCTAACTTTTCTTTGTTTGTTATTTAATTTGAGTTGTCATTGTTCAGATATGAAATTGAATGTGATTGAATGTGGGTTGGACCATGTTGTACGATGTCGATGTTACTGCGCTCACATTTGATTTCATGTCATATATCTTCCATGCATTGTTCTTTTGTTTTTTGTAGAATGTATGCCACGGTTAATGTTTCATTCATTTTGTTGTGCAGGATATGAACATCATGTTTTTTTGCACCTTCGGTTCATCCACGGTTGCTGTTAGGGGTGTTAATGGATTGACATTAAAATAATTGATACAAACTTTATGTGATAGGTGGGTGGATGTGACAGCATCATCGATTTCCATATCTTATAAATTATCATGTCACGAGAACCAATTCATGATGAGTAATGATATGGACATGGAAAACATGTTTTCCATCGCAAGGTTCATTGGCGTTACCCATATCAACGTTGCGATTGACTCGCAAAATGAGGTGGATGATTTGAATCGAGGTACTCAATTTAGTGGGACTATGTCTGCAAATCAACTGGATCCTCACAGTGAACCATTTACAGGTCCCCAATCTTGCGTAGATTTGTTGCCTAATTATTGTCGCCATAGTGAAAAAATGTTGATGACAGTTGATTGGTCACACGGCATTAGTCATGTAGGCCAATGTTTCGAAGGGGGTGTTGCTGCTTTCCGTTTGGTTTTGTCCAAATATGCTATTGAGTGTGGGTTTGACTTCAGATTTGTTAAAAATGATTCAGTGCGGGTTACGACAGTGTGTACGTTGCGAGAGCAAAAAGGGTGTTCATGGTTGATACATGGAAGGATTCAAACATGCAATGGATATTTTTACTTGAAGAGGTTGAACAACTTGCATAGTTATGGTGCTGTTGTTCGCACTAGGAAGAATAATAGACTTAACTCTGAATTAGTTTGCAATGTTATTGGTGATCAGTTACGTGATAAACTGCTTACACGTCCCACTGACGTCGTGTTTGACCTAAAAAAAGAGTACGACCTTAATGTTAGTTACCACATAGCATGGTTAGGTGTGGAGAAGGCAAGAGGCGAAGTGTATGGTGACTATCATGTTTCATTTGATCAACTTAGGTGGTACGCGGATGCGGTTATGCAGTACAACCCTGGGAGTTATGTCAACTTGGATTTTGAGCAGTCTACCGGCCGATTTAAGCGGTTCTTCATTTCATTTAAAGCTTGCATTGACGGATTTAACCATATCCGCCCATTATTGTTTCTTGATGGCACTTTTTTAAAAGAGAGATTTAAAGGTAATTTGCTTGCAGCGACAGGGAAGGATGGCAACAAAGGTATGTGTCTTACAATGATTACTTCATACTTCCATATAGTAACGCATTACGTTGTGACTAAACATTTTTTTTTTAGTCCACTACAGTAGTGGGTGATCCCTAATTGCAAGATTGTTTCCAATTTAATGTTATTTTAATAATATTGTGTATGGTGCGATTTGAATTGTGAACAATTGTTAATGTAGACGTAAACTTTGTTAAAAATATTACACATCTAACGGTAAACCTGTTACATCTGCTAGGTTTATTCCCATTAACTTTTGCTATTGTTGACTCTGAAACAACTGCAAATTGGACTTGGTTTTTACAACAGCTGACAAAGGTTATTAGTAGTGCTCGCACATTAACTTTCATATTCGATCGTAATATTGGGCTGGTTGAATCCTTGCCTACTGTATTCCCATCTGCACACCATGCGTACTGCTTACAACATCTCCAAGCAAATTTGAGGGACAAGTTACGATGGGTTGACAACCGTGTACGTTTTGGTTTAATGGCCAAGTTGCGTGAATGTGCGTATGCTCCAACTGAGGCTTCGTTTCAGCAGCATTGGACGAAGCTAAAAGGAACATAACGATCTGAAATAAATAATTTCTTGGAAGACATGCCACCGAAGCATTGGGCCAACGCATATTTCAGGTTCATACGAGACTTACACGTGCTAACATTGCAAGTACCCAATATGTGATAACAGTTTCATTATGTTTTCATAATGTCAATAGGGGCAAACGGTATTAGGAAATGACCTTGAACGCTGCAGAATCATTTAATAAATGGATACTTGATGCCCGTAATTATCCAATCACAAGGTTGGTTGATACAATCAGAAATCAAATAATGACTATGAGGGTTGAGCGTAAAGTTTTGGCTACTAATTGGAATGGGTTACTTTGTTCGAAAATGGAAAGCTGTGTTAGGGAGACGTACTCCAATGGTTGCACATGGATTGTTAGCTAGTCAAATGAAAACATATACGAGGTCCATTTATTTCCAATGGTGTTGGTAGACGTTGGCAAGCGTTCATGTTCATGTTTCCAGTGGCAATTGAACGGATTTCCATGTGCACATGCGGTGGTTGCAATACAGAATAGTGGAAGGGATTTCAGTACATGTGTTGAACAATTTTTCACCGTCGATCAGTATAAAGCCGCTTATTCCGGATACATTTAGCCAATACCAACAGTTGACAAACCCTCATTCTTGGAAGACGACTTCATCATATATCCACCGGTAGTTAAACGTCCTCCAGGGCGACCCAAGAAGAATCAAATACCATCTCAAGGAGAGAAACTAAGTCAGATCAGGTGCGGTTGATGTGGCCGTATGGGCAGCCACAACCAAAAGACATGTAAAGAACCAATTTAATAATAGGCATTTAGCAGGAACTTTTGTAATCTGTTTTGAATAGCAGCATCATGTTATCGTAGCAGCATGTATCGAAGCAAATTGATGACATATTTTAATAAGGGAACACATTGTTTACAATTGATCATTCAGATATTTTTTCTTTCACACTGTTTCATTCATATGTTAGTGTTACATGTTTATTTATTTGGTCATGCAAACGTATGTTTCAAACCTGCAAAATACGTTTGACAAAATGTGTTGCACGCTGGCCTTGTATGTGAGATGACATAGATTTTGTAACATAGGTGATGTTGTTGTTATTGTCTCCGTATGACAGGTTATCGTGCAACCAGTTAGTCAATCTTAAATTGCAGCAAATTCTTGACATATTAAATTGTCAAAGCACACCCAAACGTTAATGTGCCAACATACATACTTATTGAACAACAATTTCAAAATGTGAGCCATGTATACATAACTGAGCCACATCTATCTAACAAAACTCAACCCCCTAAACATCCTATCACAATTAGTAAACACTCCAATACATTCGCCTTCATTATATATAAACTATACATGGGAAGTCAAATTTTGTGACAACAATCTACCATCGACACGTAACGTGAATGTCCAAATCAACAATTTCAGCGATGTAGACAACAAACGCCATGTTAACAATCCTCAATATTTGTAGTTGCTGTTTCAATATCCCTACGACAAGTTCCATACACTGTCATCACAATATGCGAACTACAATTGGACAACCAAGATTCCTTCTCACCTTCTCATTCACATTCACCTATACGTTCACATTCACATACACCTACCCATTCACAATCACATTAAATTTGGCAATATCATTTACACAAACACATTCACATTTCTATTTTTCCAGTCAGTAAGACAAGTGCCCAAAACTGTCATACATTCGCTAGCACAATCCTGCTATTAAATGTAAACAACCAAACCTATTCTGAAATACACAGTGACATGCAATTTCACATTCACCATCACATAAACATAACCCTTCACAATCACACAACCACATTCATATTTGTATTTCACATTTGCAAAAATATGCAACACACTGTCATATATTCACATTTGCATTTTGGGAATTACAAGTATACAATCAAACCTGTTCTGTCATTCACAATCACATGCAATTTCACATTCACCATCATATTAACATAACTCTTCACATTCACACAACCATATTCACATTTGTATTTCACATTTGTATTTCACAACCATATTCACATTTGTATTTCACATTTGCATTTTGGGAATTACAAGTATACAATCAAACATGTTTTGTCATTCACAATCACATGCAATTTCACATTCACCATCATATTAACATAACTCTTCACATTCACACAACCATATTCACATTTGTATTTCACAACCATGTCATTCACAATCACATGCAATTTCACATTCACCATCATATTAACATAACTCTTCACATTCACACAACCATATTCACATTTGTATTTCACATTTGTAAAAAAAGTACAAAACACTGTCATACATTCACGTTTACATTTTGGGTATTACAGGTATACAACCAAACCTGTCATGTTATTCACATTCGCATTCACTGACACAATCACCATCACATTTACATATAACTTCACACTTACTCAACCACTTTCACATTTGCAATTTCAAACTCCCTAATGCAAGTACCAAACACTGCCATACATTCACAAACACAATCTGTGTATTAGAAATGAACAACCAACATCGTTTTACGACATTGCCATTCACATTTACTTCACATTATGAGTCACATTACCAATTACATTCACATTTACGTAACCACATTCACACTTATGTAGCCAACATTTCTACTACCCTTAAATTCCTATTGACATTACTGAATGAGACATAAAGCCATATTAACAAAATAAAGTGCATACAAAAAAAAATCAATTAACCATTGTTGCCTATTCCCAAAACAAAATATACTAATCAGTAAACCATATTAACAATGAAACCAAAAACATAAAAAAACTTCAAATTTTTCTTATACCAGCAAACTTTTTATACCATTCCAAAACAAATTTAGTGTGATTATATACCCAAAATATCAAATCTGCACCCATATACCACCATCGAAAGATAGTCAATTACCAGCCACAAATGACCTTCTTCTGTCATTCACAAATGATTTCACCATACCGGCTCGCATCGTTTTGCAGCTCTCCCCTCCCAATTAACTTGTCAACATCTAGGTGACGCACAAGTTGCTTCATAATGAAGCATACTATAATTCCACAATCATTCCTATTACGAAAATTTAAGTCATTAGTAACGATGTCAAAACAGACCACGTGCAATGTACGAAAACATGAATGGCATACGTTGCAAAGAAACGTAACAAACTTACGAGTCTGGTTTTTGTTGTGGACAATAATCAACCACTAGAAGCTCCTTCACCAAGTCTTGTGTTTCAACTGTGCCCACCGTCAGTCTCCGATTTATGTAATCCTCAAAGTAGGATTTTTACATTATTGTCAAATTTATATTACAATAATTAGTTTTGTTGTCCAAAATAAAATACAAATATCACTGCAAGTAAGTAATTGATGTTTACTAACTAGTATCAACTCTTCCTAAGAATGTTTGTCTTCCTTCCCATGTCTTGGTTTCATAGAGTTGTAATGCATTCAAAACCCTTCCTCAGTGTCATAAACCATTAGTGTCCAATGGTTATCTAAGTGGGTTGGGAATTGAATATATCTGGCCTTTAGGGCATGCGGGGCACGCATTGCCAAGTACCTGTCACGTACATCTTCGGCCACATCTCTTATCATAGGCTGCAGACATTCATTTTGGAAATTTAAAAGCACAAACGAAAAATGACTATATTCATTTCATCAATTGCATGTCTTATCAAACATAATGTGCTGAAAATGTATGATTTTTCCTCATCCGTGGATTTAGGTGCCTTCATCTGCTGCTCGTACATCAGCATTTCCGCGTATGCATCAATCACCTATGTGAAAAAAAAAACAATTATTATTTTTCTTTTCTTGTATACATGTACGTAAATTGCATTCTATGTGAAGAAGCTTCAAAAGTTTCATGAAAAATTAGAAATACCATACTTACATTGTCTCGTAATGTCAGCTCCTTAACGATCGCTCGTATGTCTTTGAAAGACACAGAGTTGGTACCATTCTGCCCAGTCCAGACTTGCGCACTACAATACATTTTTTGAGCAATAAATTCATGTACAAATGCAAAATGGTAAGAGCAAGTTGCAAAACCTACCTGTCACCTCCTTTCTCGTATGCTTCTTTAAGCTTGTCTTTCTCTTACGTTAATAACAACTTCCAGATCGGTAAACGATTAGTCAAGTCGAATCGAGAAAATGTCCTATCTGGGTCTGCAATGTTGTCAACCTCAATGATCTCATCTTCCATTTTTTGTTTATTGGCATACTCACCCCCATTGACCACACCACTATCAGATGGTTTCATCAGCCTCCCCAAAACCAGTGGATATTCATACTCTGGTAGTTTATGCTCCTTCCTACTTTTTTTTTTAATGTTTCTCACAAGCGAGTTCTGCAACGCAGTTGTTCCAGTGTTTTGATTAATACCAGCCATTAAATCCACATCACATGCCACATGCCCAGTGTCGTTGATCTGGGTCACATGAGTATCCACCCCTTGTAACTCTGTCTTCTCATTCACATTAGATGGAAACGATGTTGACAATGGCATAATGGCAAGTACGTTTACCTCACAGTGGTAGGTTTCCTCATTACTTTGCTTCATCTCCAGTACATTAGCAGCTGCTTGGTGTATTCATGGACTGCGTACTCCTCCAACTGTTCCACGAGCTTCGCTTTTTTGTTGTTAAGTTCATCCACTAGCTGCTTCATCCTTTCAATGTTACATTTCTTCTGGTTATTGGTCACTGTGATTTCATGTTCTAACTTGCTACATTTTTCTTCATACGTTGCCCTTATTGTTGCCAGTTCTGTCTCTAATGCAAATATGACATTAGATTTACATTGGAGTTCTATCTCAAGCACACCAATTTTAACCAGTGCTCTCTGGTATTCTTCAGACGTAGACGCACACCGAGCATATTGATCATTACTCCCAGCACCACCTCCGTTGACATCTCTTTCATTTTGTACATTTCGTTTTATGTTGTCCAGTCCATGGACACTAATACCATCAATTAAACCCAAAATGCTGCCATCTATATTTGTCCCAGTTGTTGACTCCATGTTCCTACCAACCCCACTGCGATTTGAACATTCGGCCTTTGCTCTAATTTCCGTAACGTCTTTCGTCTTCGTGAAGTGCCGTTCAGAATGACTAATGTGCAGATCTTCTACCACAACCTGCAAACAATTTAAAAATAAAAAATCAAAAATAGTAATTGCCACATTTAATATTTACTCTAATAGTACATAAAATCATACTTCAACATCATGTGGCTGCTTAATGTCCACTGCTCTTATCTTTGTGACCAACTTGCTGATATTCCATTTTATAAACTTAGGAAATCCATCTCCATGATCTGCTTGTATCAAGTTGGTGTGCTCACATATCCAAAACTGTGTGACCATATGTCACGACCCGAACTAGGGCTTATCGGAATCGCGACCGGCCAGCACCTCGATTCGCACCCTAGGCCTACTACTGTCTACTATCCAGTTTAGAGAACAAATAAATAAATCATCGCAAATACTTGGTGAGTTCATTTCACTAGAGCACTGCTATATTAGTCATACAAGTCATAAAGAAAAGTTAAGTTACACAATAACTTGGCCCTATGCCAACAAAAGAGGTAATACATGACTTATATAAAACTAAAGGTCCAGAATCCATCCCAGGCCACGAGACATCACAAAAAGGCCTTTGGTTATCCTCTAAGCATTCTCCTTACCTGAAATGGGTTAGCAACACACCCATGAGCTATAAAGCTTGTGAGAACATACTTACTCAATTTACAAGTTTGCCATGGTTCAAACATAATATTTCAAGTTTTCAAAGCCCAATGGCTGGAAAGGCAAAATAAATGCTCTTATATAGATATCAAAATATACGTACATATGTCCATTCGACTGGATATGTTGCCAGAGAAGTAGCGAGCTACCCATACTAATATCAAATGGTCATGATCATGCCAAGGGACGATGGCCGCGTCCCAACAACCACCCTTATAACGCCTCACCCGTTGGTATCTTTAATTTCCCCCAACGTCCGGGATGTTCCGTTCGAATGTACGTTATTACATTTGCAAGAGTTTTATAACAATGTCTTAACCATGGCTTCTCAAAAATAATATGTATACAAGCAATACATGTGAGTCAGCTTATCCCGTTAGCTTACGTTTTCTAAAACATAACATGATTTTCAAAATGTATTCAAGGTACTTTTCCAATCATAGGCATACTTGCCAGTTATTCATAAATCAGTGCAATCTCATGCTCCTAAATAATTCATGGATCAAAGCATGTCATTATATTCAAATACATGTAAAGAGTGTAAGTTTGAACTCACCTAAAAGTACACGAAGTTTGGTAAAGTCGACTGGAACCGAGATCTAAACACAACGTATAAAAAACTACATTATAGTAGGCCTAGGAACCAATTCTAAGAATGAAATAAATATTCAAAACCATAATCCCAAAGTACCCAAAGTGTACAACTTAAAAGGGGTCCTCCTCCTAGGGTCCAGAACTTCTTAGTTTGCAGCACTCCAGATCAGAGGCTAAAATCCAAATCAAAACACTTAGAAAAATTTCGAAATTTTACAGGGTTATCAATCAAGATGTTATGAAACTTTTTCATGAAGGACTCGCCTCCCAAAAATGCTCATAAACAGGGTAAAAAGGCAGTAAAACAAAACTGGTTCAGATCCGTTGCAATTTCTAAAACATCATTTCTACAACAATCTAGCCGTTGGATGGAGTTGAAACAAATTGGGTTGAAAAGATAACGCTTTATTTTAACTATCGTCCAAAAATCAACCGTTAAAGTGGCCTCAATATTTTTTGAAAAATTTTCAAAGTAACCTGTCTGTTCAGGAAAAAAAAAAACTGTTTGCTGGGCAAAATCCTTAGTTTGAGCTCTAGCCTCATGGCTCATTTCAACATGATATCAATGGAAGGAAATAAGTTTAAAACTATATTTTAAGGCTTAAATTCATGGTTCATTGCATCATGAAATCAAAGGAAAGAAATGAAGGCTTTAACTCATAGAATAGACATAGAGAGGGAGTTACCTAGACTTGAAGCTTGATGAACAATTATGGAAGTGTTTGATTTTTCTTTCTTAAACCCACAGAATTTCAGCAAGAAGATGTAGTTTTTACACATATAGGATATATATAGGAAGAAAGTGGTTAGGTAGGTTCAATGGCTAGGATTAAATCTTGGAGAAAACCTAAGGCTAGGATTTAAAGGTGAATGTTGTGGTAAAAAAGGGAGTGAGGTGGATTCATATTCCATCTCACGAAAAATTCCAGCCATGGTGGCTGATTTTCCACCACAAATTGCACTGCTCGGATAAAACGCAGTGCGCGGACATCCGGGCTGTCCGAAAATCGGTTCATTAAAAATCCTATTAAATCACTATTGACTAATTTTGACATTCTGAGTTCGATGGTGTGATCCGTTTCGCCTAAAAAAATATACATCTTTAGGAGTTTCGTTTTTGACACACTCGAAGAGGATTATCAATTATTGTTCTGTTATAGGTCCGTGCCGGATGGCGAAGTATAGATAATATTTATTAAAATGGCATTGAGAAACTTATTAAATATGAGATGTGACCTCTGTTCATTGTCGGTGTCAAATAAAAGGCGAAAAGTTGGGTCGGGTCTTCACACCATGGGTTAAAAACATTAGCTATAAAAAATTTTCAAAACAAATACACGTACCAAAGCTACCAAACAAAATCAAAATTATATTGTAGGAAAAACAAAAAAACAGAGCACTTACAACGAGAGCAGTAACACATCCAGTAACTTTCTCAGGCTTAGAGTAAAATCCCTTAATTGACTTCATCAAAGTTGTGCAGATTGCTCCAGCCTAATCATATGCCTTCATGTTCTCTAGATCCTCTACAACCCGGACGAACCCCCATCCCACGGTCTTGCCCGAAATAGCAAAGAATAACTTCCCACACAAATACAAACACAGTAATTTTGCTACCTCTTGGTGGTCCTGAGTAGTGTTCCAGAGTAATGCATCCATTAATAGTTCCTTAATAGTATTCAAGTTTATGCGTGCTATGTTGGGACACTTTCGTTGGATGAAGTCAGTTGGAAGTCTTGGCCTATGTGACACATCTAAACTCTTCTTACCGCCATGAATTCCAAATATTAGTTGCATATCGATACTTGTCAACTCAATGTGTTTACCACCAATCATGAAAGCAGATTTTTTTGGAACAAATGTTTGAATGATCCTTATTACAATGTCATCGCATTTTTGGAATTCATGTTGGTTTAGATCGGTTTTTCGCATCGCATCCAACAGCAACCAGAACAGTGTTTTCTGAAGATAATGCAAATGCTCATCCTTCAGTTTCGACGCTGCCACCAGCTTCACAATTCTAGCAATGTTGGAACGGTAGCAAAATCTTAGTTGTTTGTTCAGTCGTTGTTAAGGCTCATATTTCAGCTTCTTTCCTTTTCGGACACTGCTTTGCCCTAATGCGTTCACATTTTGTGATGGAGTTTGAGACCGTCGTTTTTTACTAGTTGTAGTCCCTTCACAGCTGCTCACTTTTACCTTGCAGCCTTTCTGTGGTGTACCTTTAATTGTGCCTCCTGAAAAAAATGCCACAAATATTTCACATTTTGTATACAAGCAAGATCCCACTGAAAACTTATGTGAATATGTGACTGAGAATTACTTGACGTAACTGTGACCAATGTCAAACATGCCAACTAATGCAATAATTTGAACCCAAAAATAAACGAAAATGTGGTATGTGAAGCTTGTCAACCAAAACTACTATCAACACAAACGTGATGTGACACTTTGTGCATGTCCTGTTGTGGCTTAAATATTCATTGCACATTCTTTGTTCAAACATGTAATAATCGTCCCGCAAAATCCAAGAGATATTTTAGCAGAATTTACCATCACACAATTTTGAAATTTGTGAGTAATTAAGCAGCCACATTCACTACCATGGTTTCAAATGTGACTAAGAAGTACTTGATGTAACCGTGAATAATGTCAGACATTCCAATTAGTGTGATAATCTGAACCCAAAAAAAACCAAGGTTGTGAATTTTATCTCCAAAATATTCATTGCACATTCACAGTTCAAACATGTATAATATTCTCTTTGCAAATTCCAATAGACATTATATTGAAATTTACCGTCACACAACTAAGAAATTTAGAAGTAATTTTGCATCCACATACGCGACCATGATTCAAAATGTGACTGTGAAGTACTCGGCGTAACCATGAAATACATACAGACATGCTAATTAATGCAATAAGTTGAACCCAAAAATAAAAGAAAATGTGCTACGCGAAGCTTGTCATTGAAAACTACTACAAACACAAACGTGATATGACACTTTTTGCATGTCCTGTTGTGTCCTACATATTCATTGCACATTCACAGTTCAAATATGTAATATTCTCCCCGTGAATTCCAATAGACATTATAATGAAATTTACTGTCACACAACTCAGAAATTTAGAAGTAATTTCGCACCCATATGCACGACCATGATTCAAAAAGTGAATGTGAAGTACTCCATGTGACCATGAATACTGTCAGACATGCCAATTCCTTTAATAATCTGAACCCAAAAATAAAAGAAAATGTGTTACGTGAAACTTGTCAACGAAAACTACTATCAACACAAACGTAACCTCTTCATATGCTTACATGAAATCACAACCACACAACCCAAATCATATTACATTTTTTGTTTCTCTCCATGTCACAATCTACAAACACTGTCCCTCGAATATATTGACAAATTCACAAACATGTAAGCAGATCAACATAGGACTTGGCACCAGCCACATCCGACAACTTACTTGTATATTTGAGTGAAAACAACCAAATGACATCGTACCAAATGTGGCACTATACACACAGTCCAACTTACATGTGCTTCCACTCACATTCGACACTAATTTCATATTGGGCCACAATCACATTCATTAACTCTACAACACACGACACCAAGACGTGACACCATTCACATTCAACAGCTGGTTTTTTAAAGTTAAGCCGCATAACCAAACGACATCATACCACAATGAGAAACTCCCAAAATAGTCTACCAAACCTAATACTATGCTCGGATTGAAAAAAAACTAATAAAATCATTAATGAATGTGACTGTGGCCCCCAAAATAGTCTAGCAAACCTAATACAACAACAAATCAAGCACAAATCACCCACACTGGTCAACCCACAGAACCCTCATCGTACAACCCCAACATACATATTATTTCCAATTCGGAAATTGTAAAATCAATTATTCATCACAATTCTCACAAAACATACAACTAACAAAACAGATTACCACTGAAGGTCACATAAACCTTAGTTTTGGGTTGTTAATAAAAATCAAATAAATAAACATTGCAAAACAGGGGCAAATCCACACTTATGTTTCGGAGTCATCATTTCTCCTTCTTCACTGGAAACGGTAATCGTTATCACCTTCCCCTCGAACGTCTCCGTCGAATCACATCCCTTCTTCTGTTTGTAGTGAGTTTCGAAATGTTATCAACTGAATCAGCCGTTTACATTAGCGTAGAGGCACAAAACATATCTATTTCTTTTTGACCCCTACAATTTTGCAAAACTGATCCTTTGATTTCCATAAATAACGTGTTTTTTGAATTTCAAAATTAATGTATATGGATATGATCTATGGTAATATTCATTTTCCTATATATGGTTTTTATATTATTTATGATATTTGACGTGGGTAAGCCCATAAAGGCCATAGCCCATTATGAACAACCCAAACCCATCACTTGGAGCCCAATACATAACCCATCTGGTGAAGTCCAGAACAGCTGGAATCCAACGTGGCATAAAGAGCCAATGACATTCAGACATACGGCGGGTAAAGGACAAGCCACATCAGCAGACCAAGGTCTGCAAAGTTATTGCCACTGTACATCACCATTAATGCAGCCCATCACAACATTTATTACGACAACACCTCTCCGTCGGAACAGCACCCCCTTACCCTGAACAAGGTAAGCTATAGCATAGACTTTCGGCCAAGATGGCAGGTCGGAAGGGACAGCGAAATGATGACCAAAGGATATAAGCAAATGTTGAAGACAAGAAGAATGTTAAGCTTTTCTATCTCCAATCTCTCTCTAACGCTCTACTTCTCTTTTTAACTTACTCGTCGGAGGGTTCACTGGGGAACTCCCCGTTCCCCGTTGAACTTATCTGCAGGTCCATTGGTGGGTTTGATCACTCGGGTATTGGTGTGAGGAGCGTGGATCAGTCCGCACCCGTTCTGCTAGGTACCCGTTGTATATTAACTGCATCATCAATATTAATAACTACTATTAAGGGTAAATGTGTCAAGTAACTTCCCATAGGACTTATGAGAATATAAGTTTTTAGTTAGGACTATATGTAACATAAGTGTCCGAAATAAGACTTATAAATAATTCTTCCTTTTTTTTTCTTAAATTGATAAAAAAATAATAATAATAATAATAATAAATACCTTGCTGAACCATTAATGTGAGTTTTAATCTTCCTACTGCTATACTCACAATCTTATCTTGTCCCAAACCTTTTCTATTGGAATCGAGGCTGCCTTTGGCTCAAAGTAGGAAAGTCGTTGCTTTGTGCCTTTAAAAAATAAGCAAAAGAATAGTTTTGAAATTCTTTTAGTTATTATACTAGTTTATAAAAATAAAATAAAAAGGCATCTTAGGATTCATTTGGGAAGTGAGTTAACTTTTTAATTTTTTAGTTATTTTAGTCTGGGGCTAAAAAGTTTCGTTTGGGAATATTTTTTTAGCTTTTTTGATTTTTTGTGAGAGAAAGAATGTAATGATTATGGGTTGGATGTGATATTTTGTCTTATTAGATTAAAAAACCTATTTTATTTTTTTGTGACTATTTTAGCCAAAAAAGCCCCAACCTCAACTTCCCAAACAGCGGCTTAATTATGAAAACACTAGATTGATGTGTTGAATTATTTAAACTAATGAATAATTATTTTCATTGGAAAAAATTAAAAAAATGCTTGATATTATGAGTTATTTGAAATTAATGGGAATTTATTTCTCAAATACATGGATTGTGCATATAATACAATTAATTATACTTATTCAGTTATTTACGAAAAAATAATTTTTTCAAATTTTATGTTGATTAAATATTATTTTCAGTTAACTATGTTATAAAAAATATTGAATGAATTAATAATTTTATTCATTAAAAATAATTTTTTTGATAAGTTTAATAATGTAAGCTTGATTAATAATTTTATAATTAAAATGTGAGAATTTAAATTATGAAATGCCTCATATTACGAGTTTACTTTATGTCCCCAAAATTTTGAAGTTGGCATAATCGGGTTGGACGAATACATTCGAATTGGGTATTTTTGGCATGCTGCGGAAGGTTCGTGCGTGGCTGCAATTGCAATAGTGAAATACAAGTTTTTGTATATCTTGGCCCATCATTAGGCCCATGTTCATGTTGACTTTGTCCCTATCATCATACCTTTGCTTCTGCAAAACAGTAATTCTAGAACAGTAATGCTAGGAATCATGAAAAAAATATCATAAAGATGATCATGAAAGATTCTCCACCTTTAGATTACTCATATAATAAAACACCACATATTAATCACACACTAATCAAGGGATAAAAAATCTTCATGATGAATTTCATGATCCCTAGCATTATTGATTCTCGAAACATTTTGATTGATGAACTTGAAGTCACTTTATTCTTTCTAAGATATATGTTAGTTAATATATATATATATATATATATGAAACTTAATCCAAATATAAAAAATTCACAACAGAATGCACACATATGTGATCCAAAATAATCAAGCATCTCTTTTTTTAGGTTAAGTTTGGCTACCCAAAATAAGTATACACTTTTTATCTTTTTTCCATCACACCATCTCTCTACTTTTCTGTATATCTTTTCGTAAAAAGACAAAAAGTACACTTATTTAGGTCATCCCAAACAATCCCTTAGTTGTTTTATTTATGAATGGGTGATGAGTAATAAAATTAAAAATTCATAATACAATTGTAAATGACAGACCTGTCACATATTTAAACTTATATATATGTATTTTAAATAAATAATAATAGTAAATATTAAATAAATAATCGTATGATATGATATGATATGTCCTTGAACCATTAAAAAAATGCATGTTCTTGGACATGTCAAATTAATAATACTAGAAACTATGTGAATTGATTTTGGGAAGCAAAAGTCTGTCCGAATTTCCATGATGAAGGGACGACATTGAAGAACTCTGAAGTTTTTCCATCAGCCAACATGAGTTTGAAAGACACAGTTTGAGTTCGTAGATCCAGATTGCTTTGCCAATTTGCGCCCCAGTTTCGGTGCATGGCCACCCAAGTTCGGGTCCTAGAGCTCCGAAGCCATGCAGCCCTAACATCTCCACTACCACCCACATTAGAGATCATAATCATGTTGAAATTTGATTGTCCTTTCAAGGTAAAACGAACTCCTCCTCTCCTTCTACATGCCACCCTTTTCAATCCAAAACATATAAATGAATTCATTACAATCAAAACATAGGTATAAATTTTATTTTTTTAACAAAAAGCAAATAAAATACAGTGCTAGCCAAGGATGGATCTAGAGGTGTGCAAAAATTATAAATATTATGTATATTATACTAATAATTAGTAAAATAACTTCAAAATATAAGAAATTACATGTGTTTTGCCCCTTCAAATTGGTGCTAGCAACATTGTATTCTGTCTATTTTCTTGAAAAATTTTATGTGGTTGTAGTATTACGCTTTTCATCATGTTATGGTTACCCTCTTTTGCTAAAATGTGTTAGTTGATTTGTGTATCATTAGTTTTTGGGTAATGTCAATGATATACAAATAAATTTTTTGTACAAATTTTTTACATGCAAATAATGTGTCATTTTGTGTCCCTTTGCTTTTCAAAAAAAAAAAAATTCCATTATTGTGAGTTAAATTTTAAAATGCTACACTCTCACATCATTTCTTGTTGAGTTTATATATAACAATTCTGTTTCTAAATCATTTTTTAATATATTACATATTGTAGTGGATTACCTTCTATAGAGTACAGGGACAATGCCTTCATTGCCCTGTCGTGCAATGCTAAAGAAAGCAGGCATAGACATGTCGAAGTGCTGACGTGGCAGATTGCACCACCCTCCATTGTTGTTCGGAGGGCAGAAGTTGGTGGCGGTTATGGTGGTGACTGCACGGCGTAGACACCACTTTGGGTCGAGGTTGTAATCGCACATGAGTTGGTAGCAAGCACCACATGCCTCACCCCCTCTGAAGAGTGCACCACTTACTGCTGCTGTGTTTATTCCAAATCCAGCATGGAATGTGTTATCATAACCACATGCTCCACCTGACCACAAGATTGAACAATTTTGATCATATTATCATCTTTCATATTCACAAGAAAATATCATAGTTTGTTTATGTTAGCATTCCATATTGGTTTTAGATGATATTTAGAATGAATATATAAGACAACAACTTAAGACATTTTCATTGTGGAGATGTATTTTGAGTTGGAGTCTAAAGAGATAAATTCGTAATTCCACTCTCTAATACTAAAAATTGAAAGGCATTTTAGAGTATGAACAAAATATTCAAACCAACATCTGAATTGGTACATTAATAGAGCATCTTTGATGCATTGCTAAAATGATCAATTAAAGCTAAACTTTAACAATAAATAATATTAAAATGTCATATTTCAATAATTTTACTCCAATGATATAAATATTATCAGCAATGCTAGGTATCATGAAAAATCTTTCATGAAAATAATCATGAAAACTTTGTGACCATTGGATTACACTTAGAATAAAGCACCACACACTAATCAAGGTAATCTAAGGATCATAAATCTTTCATGATCATTTTTATGAAATTTTTTTTATGATCGCTAACTTTTCTCAAATATTATTATTATTTTATTGCAAATAGTCAAATTCAAATGCTAGTTGTTGTAGAACTTATACATTTCTCACAAAATTTTGAAGTGAACCCCAATTCATTTCGAGAAAAACCTAACCCTAATTTTAGGAGGCAATTGGGACCTAACTTAGATAAGAAACTAAAAACAAACACTTACCAAGGGTGGTGGGACTTTGATTGGCTCCATAGAAAGTAGCATGACCGTTGAGCCAACGGTTACCTTGTCCATTGACACCCTTCAAAACAATACCCACAAAAGATAAAAACATCCAAAACAAAAGTGAAGAAGTAATATTAGAAAATAATAACGTCGCCATTGTTAATTGATAATATATTATCTATCAATCAAGACTCAAAACCAAGTTTCAATGTCTGCATGAAATATCTAAAAGAGTGCACTCATTTATAGACTTATTAGTCTGTGGAGAACGCGGTAGTCGGTGATTATAATAGAGATTGAGAGAGATAGAGAAATCTCATCTGTTTCATAAGACGCGTTTGTTTGTAATGTAACTTGTTCATTCATGTCCCTTAAGGTACGGAACAGTACCACGTAGTACCATTTGTGAGTGGGAGACAATGGGAATGCATGGGCATGTGCTTGATAGTGCTCTTTGTTTAATGTCACGACTGTCGGTGTTTTGTATTGGCATACCTCATTATTAAGCTAAGGATTCGCTAATGGTCGTTGGTTCATAAATTTAGAAAGAAATTTAAAAAGAGAAAGATAAGTAACTTAAAATTATATTTTATTTATATTTTATTCATTTGTTTTCTCTTTTAAATTTCCATCAAAATTTATGAATCAAACTGATGTAATAGTTATTCGTTAACCTAAATGCTAACAAGTGTTAATTTTGGGATTAGTATAAAAAAAATATTTTTAAAATGATGAGAAAGTTAAAAAAATATTTTCAAATGAATAAAAAAAATGTTTTTTGAATTGAGTTTTACAATTATTTTTCTGGCTATTTGTTAGTAAAAACCTTTCACTAATGCTAATAACACGTAATTAAAATATGGGTTATAAACAAATGCAATGATAGATTGAAATTTATTTTAAATGTAGATCCTTTTATAATTGCATTTAATCTTAGCCTTCCATTACATTTTTTGTGAATGGTTTTGTGCTTCTAGCATTTGTTGATATCTATGAAGCATGGGTATTTTAAAAAATATGTCGTACTTGTATCGGATATTTACCGGCGTATGGTACTTCATTTGGTACATCTGGATACATACCGGATGCACGAAACACAAATCTAGATTTTTCCTTCTTAATTTTTGGCATATCCAGACGTACCTAGTATATATCCAACCCGTATCGTACCTCAATTGAAATAATTTTTTCTTCTATTACAAAGATAAAACTCTTTTCACTAAATTATTATTATTATTATTATTATTATTATTATTATTTTACTTAGCATAATTTTAAAATTAAATTATGGTTTGTAAGTTATTTAATATATTGACATTTAATTTTGATTTATACCTTTACTTTTGACATTAAATGTTAATTATAGGTTGGATATTAACAAATTAAACCATTTAATTGATTTTTGCATTACTCTAAATTAAAAATAAATATTTTTTTATAAACATACCAAGCTGTACCGTATCAACGTATCCGTATTGTAACAATCCATACCTATATTTCTTTTTTTGGGTGAATAAGAAATAAATAAAACAGAGAAATTTACACGATTACAAGGGGCATACCCCAGGCCCTACCAACAAAACAACAAGACTACGGCAAACACACCGAAGCCCAACAACAATACAAAGAAATAAAACACTATACAAACAAAAGAGAACTACGGCAGCTTGAAAAGGCAAAAGGAAATTACTGCGCATCGATCTGTACAAATGCCATGTCCAGAACTGGATAGGGTCATTGTACAAATTAAGTTACTAGCAACCCACACAGACCCATACAAACCAAAGGTGCCCAGCAACAACAGGACCTTCCTATGCATCTAGCGGTAATGGGCACTTGTAGCAATAATAAAGTTCACAGGATGTAACCAAAAAAGAACTTTCATGGAGTCCCGCATACAGTGCTTACCGTACCACATCACAAGTTTCACACAAATCCTACTACACAGCCCGTAGAGGTAGGCAAAATGACAACATAAGACCACAAACAAGCAAAATGAAATACAACTGATTAACACTCTCATGTAGCCCAGCAAGGCGCTTGAAGCAGCCATCACCACGGTACATGTACAATCATCCAACTGCCACCTTACAGCCAATATCTCATGACAATCCCAAGTCAGATAGAACCTGCATAAGTGGTGCGATGTGCAACCACCCCTACACCACCAAGCTGAATTTGGCTTAACCTGCCCATAGAGGAGTAGATAGTAAGTGACAACATTACATGTGACATCATAGAGAAGAAGGAATATAATGCTAAGAATATGAGACCTCCCATCACTCAACCCACATCTAATAACAACACTCCACACAATATATGTTCTCACATCACTCAACCCACATCTCGCCATACAGTAAAGAGGAGCTTCCTTAACCTGCATGTAAAAACTTATAGTATATAGATACAATAAAATGTTAGTTATGTACAGCCTCACACCCCTCAACCCACAATGTAGGAAAAGATTATGATGGCTCACTACACTCGGCCCACATGTAACAGATGCCAAGCATATTGGAGAGTAAGGATCCATTCGCGGATTGGAACAAGCAATCATGATATATACCTGCAAAAGAGAAACCTATTAGAAATCCCACATTTTATGCTCACCCTCCCTCAACCCTCAGTATAGGTGCACTCTCCACACTCAATCCGCGACCAGCACTGTTGTCCTTTGGCTGCTTCATGATAGATATTGGTAGATTCCATTGAGCCAAGTACCAAGCATCACCTGTAGAATTAAACAGATTATCCATAGAAAGCACTCTACTTCTAACCATCTGGACAATAAGGTTGATAACAACTACCTCAGGTTTAGACTCTTTGCTAAAGATCCTCCTATTCCTTTCTAACCAAATCTGGTAGACTGTACCAAGGAAAGAGAGTTTCAAAATGGCAGACTTCAGGGTTTTACCAATGATGGACTTAGTAGCATAGACCACAGACTCCTGCCAAGGTAAATTGGGCCAACTAATGTTACACTTGACTTATATGGCGTCCCAAATTCTAGAGGAGTAAACACATCCGAAAAACAGATGGGAATGACTCTCCTCAGGACCATGACACAAAGGACACGTAGGGTGATGGACAAGGCCAAACTGGTGCAGCCGATCCCCCGTATTTAACCTCTCATGAATAGCCATCCAGACCACAAAGCTAACCCTAGGGATAGAGGGGGAACCCCAAACCAGGTTAGCCCAAGGCACTTTGGTACCCTTATCCCTCCAACTATCCCAAGTAGAGTGAATACTAAACTTCCCATCCACAGTCAGGTTCCAAATAGGACAGTCCTGGTTAACCCTACCAGGTTTAAGATCACGAGGAGTAGAGGAAATCAACGCCTCAATCTCCCAAGAATTATCAAGAGGCCACTTCCAATTATTATTTGAGATAATATCACTAACTTTGGAATTGAAAGAAAGACCCGTATCACGCAAAACCCGGTGCCCAAACCTACTCCATAAGGAACCCAAAGGGTGCCAGTTATCGAACCACAAGAACACCTTCTCCCCATTACCAATCTTGAAGTTGATAAGAGGAAAGATGAGAGTTCTAAGAGACAAAATCTTCCTCCAGACCCATGAGGGGTCACTAGGCATATTAACATGCCAAAAGCTCCTACCCTTGAGTAAGTAGGACTTAACCCATTGACACCACATAGAACCCTCCCCTCCAGAGAACAAATACCAAACATGCTTCGCAACAGCCGCCTTATTCCAAACACCTATCTCCTTAAATCCTAAGCCACCTTCACCTTTAGGCCTGCACACATTATTCCAAGCAATCTTAGCACTGTGCTTCTTCAACTCAACACCAGACCACAGGAAAGCTCTCAGAATACTATCAATCTCTCTAATAACCTTTTTCGGAAGGATAAAGAGAGAAGACCAGTAGACTTGCAAAGAAAAGAGGACAGTTTGGATGAGTTGAGCCCTACCCGCATAGGAAAGAAGCTTATTAGTCCAGCTCTTAATCCTCTTAGTAATCATCTCAACCAGAATTTGACAGTCAGTAGCCTTAAGCTTAGTTGTGATCAAAGGCACTCCCAAGTATTTCACCGGAAGAGTGCCCTCAGTAAATTTGGCAATACTAAGAATGTCACTTTTAAGCTCACTATTGCACCCCGAGAAAAATATATTACTCTTATTAGGACTAGGGGAGAGGCCAGACAACAATTTAAACTCCTCCAAGCCTTGCATGATAAGGTTGACAGTGCCAGTGTCTCCCTTACTGAAGATCATAAGATCATCAGCAAAACATAGATTAACAATCTTAGTTCTATCACACCTCCAGTGAAATTTGAAAAGAGGATCTCTGGTTTTTTCAGCAAGAATCCTGGCAAGGATTTCCATGGCCAAAACAAACAAGTACGGAGACATCGGATCCCCTTGTCTAAGACCTTTCGCCCCTTTAAAATAACCATGAAGGCTCCCGTCGATGCAAATAGAGAAAGAAGGACTAGTCATACAGGCCTTGATCCAATTAATCATACAAGGAGGGAAGTTCATAGCCAACAAAATGTCAAGAATAAACTCCCACCTAACATTATCATAGGCCTTCATAATATCAACTTTCATAGCACACTTAGGAATTCTAGAATTTCTGTGATAGCCCCTCATAATCTCCTGAGACAAAAAGATATTATCCGAAATCCTTCTACCCTGGACAAAGGCTGATTGCACAGGGTCAATAAGGTCAGGAAGGACAATCTTGATTCTATTAGCAATAATCTTGGCTATGCATTTATAGATCGTATTACAACAAGAGATAGGCCTATAGTCCCCAACCTTCATGGGGTTAGGAATTTTAGGAATCAGAGTGATGATCGTACTGTTAACCTCAGAGAGAAGTTTACCAGTTTCGAAAAAGGATTTGATGGCCAGGGTGACCTCCTTACCCACAATGTCCCAAGAGCTCTTGAAGAAGCCCGCCGAATAACCATCAGGACCCGGAGCCTTATTAGCCTTGAGAGACCAGAAGACATCCTTAATCTCAGCATCAGAGATGGGCATAGCAAGCATAACAGACTGAGATGGAGACACCTTTGTTTTAACCAAAGATTTAATCCTATCAAGACCATTGTACTGGTCAGCAAAGGGGGCTCCAAAGAGATTGGTGTAGAACTGAACAAAAGCCTTGTCAATGTCACTGATCTCAGTGACCTTGTTGCCATCCCCCAACTCAACACTCACAATTTTACCACGATTTATGTTATTCCTCACAGACACCATACCTATATTTCATAGGTTGATATATATATATATATATATTATTTTAAAAAACAATTATTAAAAAAACTGATACGTGTGATAAATGTTAAAAAAATTATTTATTTGTTGGTGAAAAAGTTGGGTAAGATTTATTTATTTATTTATTTTTTGTAAGCTAAATAGTCATTTGCTAACGGGCAAGTTTTATTTTATTTTATTTATATTTTTTGAGATAGCTTAAGATCAACTATTTTACCCATAATTTTCATACCGTTTTGAGTCCTTAAAACAATGCAATTTAATTTGGTTTAGTTTAATTATTAAATTTTAAAATTACAATTTAGTTTGAGGTTAACTTCAAAATAGAATTAAGCTGGTCTATGAATGCTTCTAATGGAGTTTATTGGGGTTGTTTGTTGGAGATTATTTTAAGTTAAAAATTGATAATCAGAAAGCATAAATTAAAAGTATCTCTCACCTAATTTTTGAAAAATTAGCTTTTTAAAAAAAGAACTTATTTAAGCTATTTTTTCTAATAAATTATAAATAAAAACTGTACCAAATAGTTTAACGTAAACGCTTATATTAAAATAAGTTATAAGGTGCTTCCATTGTTCGCTTGTTGTGGGTCCAACTTGTGATGAAAGTGGAGGAAGAAAACACCAAATGTTGTCAAGCCCATGTTTTTAGATCTCGGAATTTCTTTGGGAGAAAGCAAAGAATAAGGGGGTTCTTATATTTTAGTAGTGAAATGATTATTTATTGAATTTGTTATTGTTCGAATTTTGTGTTAGTTAAATGACTTATCGGAAGATTGGTTTTATCCTGTCTATTATGATTGTCACTCATGTCTATTACGATCGTCATCCCCTACCATTCGAATGATCGGACGATTAATCTGTCGGACGACTGATATGAACAAATTCAAACAATTCAGATGATACCAAATTTCATAAATGTAGCATTGTTGATTTTAATATATCTACGACAGTCCAAGTTCCAACTGGAACTTTCCAATGTAGAGGGCAATTAAAGTCTTTCTCACTTTTTCAAGTTTTTTCTTAATTAATAGCAATTACTTAGATTTGTAATACTAACTAGTCTCTAATATATAGGCTGTTGTGCCCTCTTGTGGAGGCTCATCCTAAGTCTCTTTTGATAATTCAAGCCGTTCATATTGTAAAGATCGTTGAGTAGATCATCTATGTAAAAAATTAAGTTGATTGGATATTTACAACCTTATAACAAGAGCACATTTGTTTTTAAAAAATTAATGGTTAACATAATTTTGATAATTTTTTAAAAATAATTAAAATTTAATCACGGGATTACGAATATCTGATTAATTTAATTTTTTATATAAATAATATTCTTAACAAACTATACAATATAAATAATTCAGATTATCAAACGAGATTTGAAACGAGTCTCCACGAGGGGCACAGCAGCACCCCCATGTCAATAATATACATAAGTCTGTATCTGCAATACCATTATTCACAAACAAGGTGCCCAAGGCCAAAAGTCCAAAAATGTGGATGCTGTTACTTTCCACTTTTTATTTATTTATTTATTTTTTAAAGAAAACAGAAAATCCATAAAAATAAAATAAAATAAAATAAAATAAATGAAATTAAAAAATAATCATAAAAAGATAGAAAAAGTTATGTCCAATATAGGCAAAAACATGTTTTGGATTCGATAGCTTGTAAACATAGACATATAACATAAAAGTTCGTTACTCTACTTCACTATGAAGAACTTCAATAAAATTGATGAAGAAGCTGCTAAACATAAAGTTGAGTATATTGTAGGTTGAGTTGGGCAAGGCACATTGATTCTTTGAATAATATAATGAACAAATAATTGAATTCTGATTGAAATAGGGGCATTCTTAAGATATGTAAGCATTTTTTTTTTCTTTTTTTTTTTTCTCTAAAGCGGACTTTTTTCTCTTTTCTTTATAAGGCTGACTCTGCAATTTGTAATAGCTGTCCCTTATAATTTTTATAAATATATGCATATGCTGCTGTTCACCAAAAAAAAAATAAAATAAATAAATAAATAAATAAAAACATGAATATGCTCCAGTAGGAATGGACCTAGGAGCAGCTGAGCCAACCGCTCCAAAAATTTTCGTTATATTAAGGTTATAAATATTTTTACATTATATTAGACTAAAAAAAATTAATAGCTGAAGTTAGAATCATGCATTTGTGCTTATACAAATTCCTCTCTACATCCGAATATTGATGGACCTTTCTCTAAAACAGAGAGATACCTTCAAATAATATATATAATTTGAAATATACAAAAATAATAATAATTGTAGAAAAGTTATAAAATTGAACAAATTTATAATTTTATCTCACATGAGGAAGAAAGTGAAAAAGAAAAGCACTTGGGGAAAACTATCTCTACATGACCAGCTAGCTACTTTTATCCCACTCCTATATATATATATATTTAATGTTTTTTTAAGGCTAAAAAAAATATTTGGCAAAGATATTATAACATTTGTGGGCCCTATTTTCTGAATAATTAATTATTGATCAAATTTAATTTAATTCATAAGAAGGAATCCCTATCAACCCATCCAATAAAACTTATCACCCATCACAAAAGAAATCAAATTTTAATCAGCGTACAATACAAAATCTCCAACAAAAAAAAATACCTGTCCCCCAAAATTTAAATCTGACTCCACCCTGATAGAAACGCAGTATCTTATCCACGAGGCCACCACCGTCTTATCCCACTCCATTCATGATGACTGTTCATATTAAATGCAAATTTTATTCCACTACACGATGTTTATTCAATTCATGATGACAGTTCATACTAAAATCTTAAATAATGGTATATGTTCTAATAAGTATTAATGTGATATAGTTTAAAATTTTTTAATATTTATAATATAATTAATGGATAAGTTCAATAATAATATTATAATTAATATTGATATACTAATTAATACATTAACTAATACATATAATACCACCATAAAATCTTTCCTTGCATATCCCATTCGATTCATGATGACGTGTTTGATATTAATGATAATTATGTAAGTTTTATTGGTATAAGTTTGGTGTGATTTATTTTAATTTTTCTTAAAAAAAGTAAATTATAAATACATCTTTTGAAGTTTGATTAAAATATTAATCACCTTCTGTGATTCTAGAAATTACATTTCACTCCTTGAGATTTTTAATTTCTGTTGACTTTTTGGCTTTCGAAAGTTATTGTTGTAATTGCGAGCGTGCCAGCAAAGATCAATTAGTCTTTACAGAAAATTAATTGTCAACCAATTATCAGACGATTGTGTTTTAGTTCTTTCAGCCTTAATGAAGATGACTTTTACTGGTGGCTTGACTTAGGAGAATTAAACAGATAATAATGAATTGAAGAACAGTCGAAGTATTTCATTAAGATGAAAAGACTTACAATGATCCAAACTCAGCCTTGAAGAGGTTTACAGCAAATCTACTTAGAACTACTCCTATGAAACGAAGTGCAGTGCAGGAATTTTAAAGTACAGTAATGTAAAGAACTGTAAATGTAAAACTGTAAAGGAAAATGAGTATAAAGGACTGGTTTTTTGGATCTGAGTCTGGGGTTTTTTTCTGGGGCCTTTTCTACTATTTATACGGCTCAAGGATGACCATCGAATTGCATTTCCAACCGTCGAACTGCTCCTCCATGATCGTCGATCATGTTGCCCCAATATTAGCTCCATTACGCCATTACTTGCAGTTAGGCTTCCCTCCTGAATTTGAATCTGAAATGCGAGTAACCGTTGAAGCCACGTCACTTTGTGTCTCTTTGTTGATCCGCTGCTACTCAGATCTCGTAATAACCAATACTAGCTGCCACGTGTACGATCAGGATTGAGGACCTGAATAGTCTTCCTATATTACCCTTATTTCGCCACGCGTTGGATTGTAATTGGCTTGTACAAAATATGTAGCCAACATTACCCCCCGCACTAATATATCCAATACTTGGTGATATTAGTGGATCAAAGTTTTTTCCCACGTCTTGGAATGTGCATGATTTCCAAAAATGCAATTGTCATTCATCATCTGCATTAAACTCCTCTTCAATCTTTTGAACACTTCCACCACCTTAGTATTCGAACGGACTGGTACACCTTTTATGGTCAAATCAATTATCCCCTTCATTGATCGAGCACACGAAGAGTCATATGATGATGTTGTTCCTCCTCCAAAGAACCTCCATGCATTAATTAGCCACATTTACCCATCCTTCCATATTCAGGTCATAGATGCCTTTGCAGATTATCGACCATTGGATTTCGAACATATTGCCCTTAATCTCTCGATTCAGAAGCTTACAAATATGGACATGGGAAGGTCTTCTTCTGACTCATCCTCAGACTACGAACAAACTGCTCTCAATCCTTTGATCCAGAAAGTTGCAAAGATGGACATAGGAAGTTTTCCTTCACAACCCTCTGCATGGGATAAGGCTGCAACTTCTTCCTCTTCTAGGGCTTCTAACTGGACCAACTGGTCAAAACCTGAGGACTGTGATTTAAGGGAACGAATCAACCATCACTTTGTCGAGTTTACTGACCCTTTAGAATTCCCTTCCTATGAGCGAAGCTCGGTGGTCTATTCTTACGTGCCCATTGACCACCGACGCAGTTTGGAGGAGAAACTGCTTGTGGCATGGTATACATCTTCCATGCCTACAAAGATAGTGCATGTCGCTCGACGTCTAGAAGAGGCACAAGGGTACAATCCATCATTCTTAGCCCAGAAGGCGAAGATTTGTTCCTCTGACTGGCTCGATTATATCAATGCCCTTGTTCCTTCTGCCCTTGCTCCATCTCCTGGGATAGAAGCATCCACACCTTCTCTTCCGCCAAATCCTTGCTGGATAGAGAAACTGAGGCTTGCCATCTCCGCGGATAAGGTCTTTCCACCTTACAAACCTCCACCTTCCCCTACTTCGGCCGAGCGGGAAACAAGCTCAACTTCTGCTCGCGGCTTTTTCCCACTTGCCCTTCAATGTTCTTGAGGATGAAATCCCTCTTAAGAACCTTCGATGGGCTTGTGATATTTTGACTCGTGGTCACGTCCTCAACCCCCTCGCCCAAGCGGAGCTTCACATGTTTTTGGACCAACTTCCATTGCTTCTCCACTGGCATCGGACCTCTATGACTACCACACAATCTTTAGACCAACTTTCGTACCTTCGAATTCATGCCCAGTACGAAGCAGAAAACTTTATTGAAGAATTCGATGATTTCAAGAATAAAGATTCTGCGTACTGGGATGACTTGGATATAGACGAATTGGAACAAGGATTGAGAGAAACAGCTTTCGAAATAAATACTGAAGAGCTTTTTTACGAAGTGAGAGCACATCAACTCATGCAGCCAATGTTAGAAGAAATAGAGGACAGAATAAAGAAAGAACATAAATTCATTGATCATAGTTGGACTAAATTTCATGATCTTGTTATTTATTCCATTCCCTATTTTTATGAGCTTGAGTTTGTACCCAAATAGGGCCATTCGATGTAACTGCTCTTGCTTTTAACACCACTAAGACTTTTCTTTGTTTGATATGGTCTGATCTTGTCTCTATTTGTCTTTAAAAGCAATTTCAGAGCTTCGAATTGAACAATCTTTTCCTTCGAACCTGGATTCAATCGTTTTAAATGAATATTAACAAAAACGACCATGAACTTTTCCAATTTATGGAATGCAGTTTATAGTTTTTGATGTTTTCCATTCAGGATCCATACTTCGAATCTAACAACCTTACTCTTTAAAACTTGTTTCAATAATAACCAACATATGGTCAATGACTTAGTACGATCAATTAGTTTTAAATTGATCTTTTTGTCTTGAAACAACAGTCCATACTTTCAACAATATGGAAGCTCCTTTTGAGGGCTGCACTGTTTTTGGCTTGAAAAGACAACTTTTTCTGAATATATATATAAACCAATTATTGGTTTTGATGTTTCGAATGCCAATTTCCATTCTTAAGGGATTTCTAGTTTTGCTTCGAAGAACATCACTTTTATTGAGAAACCTAAAACAGGTTTTTAATCCCTTTGAAGTAAACGAACACTTGAACATTCTTGCATCCATTGGGTACAGAATATGCTTCGAAGTCGGCTTCTTGATTTCGAAGCCGTTGTTATTGGACTTTTGGCGCCAAAATCTGGTGTGTTATGTTTTGAATACCAATTCTCATCCTCACACTTCCATTAAGAAACCTAAAAGAGGTTTTTAATCCCCTTCGAAGTAAATGAATATTTGAGTATTCTTATATCTCTAAGCATGGAATGTGCTTCGAAGCTGGCTTTTTAATTTCGAAGCCGTTTGTTATTTGACTTTTGGTGCCAAAATCTGGCTTCGAAGCCAAATATTCTACTTCAAAGCTGGTACCAACATCTGGGATGTGTTTTCCCTCCAAGAGTATCAATATTGAAGGAAATTCTTCGTATTCGTACTTTTAGTACTTAACGAATTTACGCGATGTATCTTTCAGATATAAAGGCTTTTGAAACCCTTTTATTTCGCATTCTGAAATCTATTGCTCGCTCAACATACAAACCCTTTATCTCTATTCATCTTCTACTTCTTTCTACTCCCTTTCCCAACTTCGCCATTTGAGAAAGCGTTCTATCAATGGCTTCCTCTTCATTGAAAGTCCCAGTTGTAGAGCGTGTGAGCCCATCTGTAGCCTTGAAAAGGCTCATTGATGCGGAATGTGAAAAGTACAAGGCTGGGGACAAAAGTGCCATCGACGGACGCATCTTTATCCCTCGTCGTCATGTGCAACAAGACTATGTGCTTGGCCCCATATTCAAGGAGATTCCTATTGAGCTTCCAGCTCTATATCCTCGTCTGGAAGACCATTGTCTGCTTTATGAAGGTGGCCTTGACTAGAGGAACTGGAAGACGAACCGTCCCCACCGATGCTGGCCTACGGTGAGACCGGAGTGGCAAGAATGGTATGATCGAGTTGTCCCTAGTAGGACCCTGGACCTTCAAGAACTCTGCCTCCTCGATGCCCTTCGACTATCCAGGTTAACCATCTCAGAAGACCCCTTCTTAATTCCTGCTGCTCTGTGCTTTTGGAATTCTATTTTTAATTTTTTCCAATTTAGATGTGGGATGATGGCCCCTACTGTTCTTGACATTTGCCATCTTTTAGGATTATCTCCCATTGGAACTCCCATTGGACCAGATTATCCTGACCTAGCAGTCCCTTTTCCCTTCCTTCTCTTAACTCTTTCTATAGTGATTTTGTCAAAGCTGAGAATAGAAGGGAGGGTCCTGTGACCGATAGAGAATTCTTCTCTTTCTTATTATATTGGCTTTGCAAGTTCTTTTTTTGCACCTCTTTTTAAAGAATTATGCCTGAATTTGCCCCTCTTGCTAAAGCCCTTGTTTTACAGAAGAGGGTAGCTTTAGCCCCATACGTTCTAGGCCATGTATATAGAGCCTGCACTCTTTTCTGTGAGAAACCCTTAGATGTCAATCAAGGGGGGTCGATTTGGATTCTTCAGCTTTGGCTTTTTGCTTATTTTCCTGAGTTGCAATCCAAATGCCTTAAATTTTTTGTACTAGACCCTCCTACTCATGGCATAAGGCTAGCCAATGCTTCACTTTATCCTTCTACTTTTGCTTTTTACTTCTCTTTCTTCCACCAACTTCCAGCTTCCCCTCATTCCTACTGCTTCCGTCCCTTTAAACCCCCTATTATTGGCCCACTTTGGTTGAAGAATTTCCTAAATGATAGGCTCTGTGCCTCACCTGCTCACAAAGATATATGGGCTTCCATTTTAATCCCTAGAGAATTGTTCATTGGGACCATGAACCCTAGAGCTTACAAATGTATTGCTGAGCCCTATTGTCTTGCGCAATTTGCTAGACAATTTGACTTTTCTCAGGGGGTCCCAATACCCCTTTGTAGTAATACCAATCTAAGTCTTACCACAAGGGATGTGAAAGTTTGAAGGTCCAGACTGGAAGAGGCAACTTCCAAATTTATACAAGACTTAATCGATTTTGAGTATACCCCCTTCCTTCCTCAAGGTAACATTTTGAAGAGATATCAAAACTGGTGGGTGACCAATATGGAAGTGTACTTGGCCATTTCCCTACAAGACCTACTGACAGTGTTAGATGTGCCCAAGCCCAAACGAGCTGGAGCTGCTACTTCTTCCACTATTCTGACCACTTCAGTTCCTGTGCCTGTCTCTACACAGTCTGCTCCTGCTGCTTCAACTCTTCCTAGAGTTACTTGGGCTACCTCGAAGAAAGGTATATTCCCTCATCTCTTCTCTTTTACCTTATTTATAATGCTTTTAGTCTTATCTTTAATTCTTCTTTTGTGAAGGTGGTGCAGGTGCCTCACAGGGAGACTCTCCTCAAAAGACTTAGGCTCTAAATCTCCTCAAAAGCAAACGACAACAAAAGAAAATGAGACTTGTACTTGAGCCTGAAAAGGAAGTTTTTGAGGTGCAAGCAGAAGAAGAAGAAGAAGAAGAAGAAGAATTAGCTCAAGAGCAAGAGTCTCCCCTAAAAAGAAGGAAAAGAGTGACCGTCCCTTCTTCTGACTTAGTCCAAGATCCCACACATGAGACAACTGTCAGAGTAGAGGAGCTCACTTCTGAAGAATCTGAATCCCAAATTGGAGAGAAAGAAATTAAGGAAGAACATTCAATGCCAGTACAAAGAAAAAAGAGAAGGAAGATAACTGTCTCTCCTTCTGATTTTGTCGAGGACCTTGTACATGAGGCAGCCGCTAAGGCAGTGGAACAAGAGCACTCTAAGGCCATAATTGTCTTCGAGAGAGCTGAGAAGAGACGGCAGCAGCAATTCCTAAGAGATGAAGGTGCTGCTGCTGATGCAATTCAAAGGGATGCTGCAAGAATGCAACACATTGCTGAGCACTACTCTCTTCGAAGCTCTCCTATTGCTGCTGTCACTCATGAAACAAGTAACTTCTTTAAAGCCTCTACTGTTTTCCCTTGTTGAATTTTTGGGTATTGAGCCTTGACATCACTTTGTCCTTCTCTTCTTTTGCAACAACAACTTCTGAGCTTATTCGTCAAATGAGGACTCCCTCAGTTTCAATGGAGGTTGATCAAATGCAAAATGTGAAGGCCATTTAGATAATACTCCCACTTCCCAGGCCTACATTCCATGTACCCCCTTTAAGGCCAAACATTCCTGCACCTTTTCCCTTTGGATTAAATCCATATCTTCCTTTCTTATCTTTTGATTTACCTCTATTCAATTCTTTTCCAAGCCTTGCTCTTTCCCCTCCCCATAAGGAAGTTCCAACTGTTGCTCCATCTTTGATGATAGCTGATTCCCCTAAAGAGGGTGCTGGTAGTTCTCCAACCCATGGTTTATTACCTTTACCTACTTCCAGCCCTTCTTCCCTTGACGTATTGGTGGCTAGGACCATAGAGACTGCTGAGGATGCTCCATCCATTTCTCCTATCCCTATGCAGTCCTCTGTGTCCCCCACTACCACTCTTTCTGCACCCCTCATGTCCATGGACGAAGTAGATGTCTTCGAAGCAAGACTAGCCAGTCTCTTCTACATACCCTCTACCTCTCCAATAACTAATGATGAGGCCGAGCCGTTAGTTTTGGCCGACTCTTTGTTAGAAATTCTTGAGAGCTCCTCTTCCTCCAGTAAGAAGCCTTATGCACCTCTAATGGATTTAGACAATTGTCTGGAATTGCTGATATCTTTTTCAAGGATTCCTTTCGAGGCTTTACAAAGGCCTATAATAAGAAATGGCTTCCTGCAGTGCTGCAAAGTTGTTGAGTAATAATGTATAACTGTCTCAAGTCATCTATCTCAGGCAGCAGCTACTATCGACTTCTACATCAACATTTGCCATACTGCCAAGGCTGCAGAGGAGGAATTAGTGAGAGATCAGAGCTTTGTTTCGACAGTACATTCTGAAGTCTCAGTGCTAAAGGAACAACATTCCTTTGCCTCCCATTTTCGAACACAACTACTGGAGAGGAAATCTCAACTTGAGGAGGAGCTGTCTGCAGTGAATCAAGCCTTAATTCGAACTGACACCAAACTGCAGATCACCAACCAAGAATTGGCCGATCGAAAGTAAGAAATGACCACAGCCATTCAGTTGGTTCCCTCATTTAAGAATAGGAAGTCTGTTGTAAAAGAACAACTAAGGCATTGTAATGATTTTTGGGCCAATTTATGGCAGAATGTATTTAACTCTTTATGAAGAAAAACAAATTCTGATTTATTATTTGAGTGCTCTTGTGTTCTTTTGCTTGACATTTATTCTACTCCTTGTGTTTCCCAAATAGTTGGGAAATAAGGCTTCAAATATCTGCCATTGATCTTTTTGGGATGTATGTATCCATTCAAATTTCTCAAATGGTATGCGCCAAAAGGCAGGACTCTATGAATTTGATATGGTCCTTCCCAGTTAGGTGACCATTTACCAAACTTATGGCTTTTAATTCCTATTGGGAGTATTGTCTTTCATACCAAATCACCTTCATCAAAGCCAATGTATTTGACTTTCTTATTGTAATTTTTTGGCTACTTTCTTCTTTTGAAAGAGAATACTATTTAATGCCAGAATTCTGGTTTCATCTATGCCTTTTAATTCTAAGCACATACTCTGATGGTATTGTTCAGGATTTAGCTAGTCTTGGCATCTTACCCTCAACGATTTAACATTAATTTCCACAGGTAACACTGCATCATGCCCATACACCAAGGCATAAGGAGTAACTCCTGTGTTTGACCTTGGGAAGTTCTATAAGTCCCACAATACATCCAATAATATAAGTTATGCCAATTCCTAGGATTGTCTTCCACGACCTTTTGTATTCCTTTCTTCAAGAACTTATTAGATGATTCAGCTTGACCATTGGCTTGTGCATAATAGGGGGTAGAATTAACAAGGCTAATTCCAAACTCTGCCACAAAGGACTTCACCATTTTCCCATCGAACACAGTCCCATTATCAATAGTTATAGTTTGTGGGATGCTAAATCTATGGATTAAATCCTTGATGAATCCAATGACCTCAGTTTGGTCTACAGCCTTGTATGGCGTAGTTTCGACCCACTTAGTGAAATAATCGGTAGCTACTAAAATGAAACAATGATGCTTCGAAGAGGGTGGGTGTATTTTCCCCGTCATATCCATGGCCCATCCTCTGAATGGCCAAGGCTTTATCACTGCATACAGGTCAGTTATGAGCACATGCCTTATTGTGCCATGCTTTTGACATGCCTGGCAACCTTTTGCATACTCTATGCAATCTTTAAGGATAGTTGGCCAATAGTAGGAATGCCTTCGAAGCAACCACCTCATCTTCACACCAGGTTGATGAGAACCACAGATGCCTTCATGAACTTCAACCATAACTGTTAATGCTTCTTTTGGGCCCAAACATTCCAATAATAAACCATCTCCCCCCCTTTTGTAGAGAGCATTACCGTATATGATGTATTGCATGGATTGCAATTTAATTTTCCTGCTGGCCTTCGAGGATGGACCAGCCAAGTACTGCATTATTGGATGCCTCCAATCTTGTTCCTGTAAATCATTATGATTGACTTCCAAGATCACATTCCTTTTATTTAAGGGTGGTATAGATCTCTGGTATGTTGTTTGGTTTATGTCCCTTTGAATATTATCCCTCATTTTGAAATTCGAAGCTTTCTGAGCCACATCATTAGCTCTATTATTCAAGAATCTTGGGACATAAGTTACATTTGCTATTTGAAATTGAGAAAGTAGATGCAATGCAACAACATAATATGGCAACATGCTTATACTCTGACATTTGAAAATTCCTTTCACTTGGTTAACCACCAATTGAGAATCTCCAAATATGTCAACTATATGAACTTGTAGTCCAATCAGACTTTCTAATCCCACTATTAAGGCTTCATATTCGGCTTGGTTATTAGAACAAGTAGTTTCATCCACCCTGAAACCATGTGTGGTTTCTATTCCTTGTGGTGACTTAATCACGATACCAATTCCAGTTAGGCCATTGGCTTTCGATCCATCGAACCACATTTGCCATGGCTCAACACTAGCCATACCAAGTTCCATTATCTCTTGGCTTTCTGTTTGAAATGGATGATTTGCCAAAAAATTGGCTAAAACTTGTCCTTTCACTGCCCTTTGGGGAACATATTCTAAATGAAATTCTGATAAGGCTAATATCCATTTGCCAATTCTTCCCCTCAACATAGGTCTAGATAATATATACTTAACCAAATCTGTGGTTGCAATTACCAAGACAGTTGTAGGAAAAAGATAGTATCTTAATTTCATTGCAGCAAAATACAATGCAAGGCACAACTTTTCTACAGCTGAATATTTACATTCAGAAGAATTTAAAAACCTACTAAGGTAATAAACAGCTTGCTCCTTGCCTTCTTCATTGTCTTGGGCTAAGAAAGCTTCCAATGAATCTTCTGCTGCAACTATGTACAACTTTAAGGGCTTATCACCCTTTGGTGGCATCAGCACTGGAGGGTTGGCCAAGTAGGCTTTGATACCTTCGAAAGCAATTTGATACTCTACTGTCCACACAAATTGCTCTTCATCTTTCAGCCTTAATAAGGAAGAAAATACTTTAGTTTTTCCTGCAGTGTTAGAAATGAATCTTCGAAGAAAATTAACCTGTCCAAGAAACTTTTGTAATTCTTTCTTACTTGATGGAGGTCTTGCTTCAATGATGGCTTTGGATTTATTCTGGTCAATCTGTATTCCTTTCTTGTGTACTACATAGCCCAAGAAGTTTCTAGATAATACGCCAAAAGCACACTTAAGAGGATTGAGTTTTAATTTGAACTTTCTCATTCTTTCAAAGGTTGCTTCTAAGTGAAACAGATGCTCCTCCATGGATTGTGATTTAACTACAATGTCATCAATATAACACTCTAAATACCCTCCAATGAGGTCATGAAAGATAGTGTTCATAGCCCTCTGATATGTAGCCCCAGCATTCTTTAGGCAAAATGGCATCTTAACCCATTCGAAGGTCCCAATATTCCCAGGACATCTGAACGCTGTCTTGTGAACATCCTCCCCTGCAATGCAGATTTGGTTATAACCAGAGTGCCCATCCATCATTGATAAAATTTGATGTCTTGCTGAACTGTCTACCAATAAGTCTACTATAGGCATAGGATACTCATCTTTTGGAGTTGCTAGATTCAAGTTTCTGAAATCAATGCATACCCTCATTTTACCATTCTTTTTGACCACAGCATAATATTGGATAACCACTCAACATACCTCGCTGTCCTAATAAAGCCTGCCTTGAGTAGTCTAAGAATTTCTTTCTTAACTTTCTGAATCACTTCTGGACTCATTCTTCTTGGCTTTTGCTTGTATGGCTTAAAATTAGGCCTCATAGGGAGCCTATGTTCCACTAATGATCTCTCCAATCCTGGTAGTTCATTATAAGACCATGCAAAGCAATTTTTATACTTCTTCAAAACAACCAACAACTGGTCCCTATCCAGAGCATTCAAACGAGCATTTAAATAGGTGGGCTGCTGTATAGGACCTTCCCATAAATTTACTTCTTCTAAGGGTCTAGAATCTGATAACTTACTGAAGCTTTTGATCCCTTCTGGCTTCGAAGCAATTTTCTTACTGTGTTCTGCTCCCAGGTTCTTTAATTCAACATCCTTACCCTCCTCCTCATAGACAAAATCTGTCCATAAGGCCTCTTCCTCCTGTATCTCCTGGACTTTTGTTTCAATGTCCAATGCATAGTATTTGTCAAGGGCCAAAACTTTGGCCTGTTGCTGTTCCTGCTTGCAGCCAATCCTCCTGGCTTCTTTCTCTTACTCTTGTACTCTCTGGACTATCAACTTTACATCCAATATTGAGAACTTAATTAGAGCCAAAGACTTGGCTTCTTGGACTTCATTTCTTTGCCTACAACCAGGCATCATGTCATCCTTAACGACAACCTCCTCATTAGCACTCTCCTGGACTAAGTGCTTCAGGTGTGTCACTTCCTCATCAGTCATTACTTCGGCTGAGCCATCAGGTTTCCTTAGTATGCTGAGTGGTGTCACTCCCTCAATATACAGTTTGGCCTCTGCAAAGTCTGCACAGGCTATGAAGGGTTGAGGATCTGCATTAATTTTCTCTATCTCCCCATTGCCCAAGGCCATCATTATTTTCTGATGCAAAGAGGAAGGCACACATTTGTTAGTGTGGATCCAATCTCTACCAAGTAAAGCATTGTACTTAGCATTGCTGTCAATGACGAAGAATGTTGTCATGCAATCTCTGGTTCCCACACTCAAGTTGATGGGCAGAATTCCCTGAGTCATCTGCTTATCTCCAGCGAAACCAGCAATGGTTGTGCTGGTTGGGATTAACCTGGGATTCCTTTTCCCTAGTTTCTTCAAGGAAGATTTCGGTAGTAAGTTCACCGCTGCCCCATTATCTATCAAGACTCGGTTTAATTGTATCCCATCGAAGAAAGCCTTGATATACAAAGGCTTGACATGCTGTGTCATAGAGTTTGAGGGATACTCAAAAGGATATGAAAGGTTAATGCTCACTTCTTATTCACTCTCATATTCATTTTCCATTGGAGTAGCCATTCCGGAATCATCTTGCACCATACTCATTTGTGAGTCTTCACTAGAGACTGGAATTGGGTCAATTTCTTGCCCTTCTTGGTTCTCATCTCCAGCTTGGAATTCATGCGGTAGTATGTGTACCATATTTACTGATACTGGAAGGAACGAGCCAAATTGGATGGCTGGCTGTGTTTGTTTCTCCTCTTGGCTACCTTGTTCAGCCATTTCGGAAGCATCCTCCATACTGTATTCTGGCACTTCATTCCTAACAGATTCTTTCAAATGGTCTTTTCCGACTGGCTTTTCAACCACAAATGTTTGTTCAGCCATGAAGGCTTCGAACATTTCTTCTTCAACCATTTTTTTCTTTTGGCTTAAGCCAACTTCTTTCTCTGCCTCGCCATCACTTTCCATCAGTGCCTTTTCCAATCCTGCTAGACTGGATTTCTCTCTAGCTTTTAGTTCAGAATGAACTTTGGCCAACTGTTCTTTACTACAACCCATTTTGCTTTGTGGAGTTGGTTTTGGAATATGGTCTGACTTCGGATTCTTCTTTCCTTTTGTCTGGACCAATGAAGAGCTCTCTCCACTTTATTTCAAGTCTTGCCGGTACTGAGTGTACCTGCGCTGAATTTTCCTCCTTTGTGATCTAGAAATTACAGGGACCATGTCTGGTTCCTTTGTTTTTGGGTGCTTAAGCAACACCTAATTGTTGGGAGCCACCAAAGGAGGTTTGACCATCCTGCCTTGGTTTCCAATTACATCTCTTTGAGTAAACACTTCCCTAGGTTTATTTTGCATCACAAACCAATCTGGGACCCCAGGTACCCACGAACTTACTGACCCAACTGTTGAACTGCTTCTTTCCTCCTTCGAAACTACCTTCGAAGCTGTCTGTGAAGGCCACTGCTTGGCCCTGACTTCATGCTTTGGGCCTAACTCAGGCCTTTGATGAAAGTGTCCACTTTCTGTCCTGCGTGAAGTTGATCTATGGGGCCAATCCCTGGCTTTGATCCCATAAACTGAACCCTTCTCCAGTCTCTTTTCAGAATGACTGCTTTCCATCTTGTAATAATTAGGTGATCTGGTTTCATACAAAGGCCTCTTGCCTTTAAAATGCATTCTATCGGCTGTTGGTTCAACCATTAATGGCTGCTGCCTAACACCAGACGGATATGGCCTTTTATTGTAAGCATTGGTTGGTTTAGGACATCTTTGCACATCCTTATAGTATTGCTTCCCATCAATTGGAAGCCCCTTCAACCACTTGTAACTTAGTTTGCACTTGGGACACATCCTTTGCATTATAGCTGCTTCTAAGGAATCGTCATCCAGTGCTTCCTCATCAGAATCTTCCTCCTGGTGTGAGAAATCTTGTCCAATAACTGGTAGATTTCCAGTGTCTTTCTTGGTAGTTGTCTGGTTGGCCACATGCATCTGCACATTGACTTCTTCCAATTCTTTCAAAGACAGGTTCTGAAAGTCTGGCACAATGACATTGGCTGCCGCCTCTCCAATTTCTGGGAATGGATTACTGTCGATTCCTATGGCCTTTTCTGTTTTGGCTGGAAATGTGAAACTTCCCTTCCGAATTTGCTCTTGAATCCTGTCTCGAAAAATAATACAGTTCTTAGTCGAGTGAGACCAAGAATTATGCCATTTACAATATATTTTTCCTTTAAGTTCATCAGGAGATGGAATTTTGACTCCTTTTGGTAACTTAAGGAAGTTGGCTGCAAGCAAATGATCAAAAATGTCATCTACCTTAGTTAAATCGAAAGAGTATTTCCTGTGAAGGTCTTTCTTTTTAAACTGTTGGTCAATTGTTGTATCTTTATGAATTAATACGTCACAGATTACAAGTTCTTTTCCCACAATCTCTGCTGCATCGATCTCATAATTAGGATCTCTATAATATGTCTTATACGATGCATTATTTCGATCTTGTTCTTTCTCTAATAATGCTTCGTATCTAGACACCTTATAGGTGAGTTCTACCAAGTCTCTGAACTCAGTCGAGTCAAACTTCTTTCGAAGCCTAAACTCTAAACCATTTTGAGCCAATCTTACGAATTCTGGCTCTAGTAAGATGACTCTACATTTATTTCGAGCCCTTTTAAATCTGGTTATGAACTGAGTGGCCTTCTCATCAGGCCTTTAACTTAATCTTGCCAAGTTTGCCATGGAAACCTCTGGCTCTGATTGGAAGAATTGGGCATGAAATGCCTCTTCCATTTGCTGCCAAGTCTGGATAGAGCCAGGTATAAGGTTAATATACCATATAAATGCTCCCCCAGTTAGGGAATTTGGGAATAATCTTAATTTCATATAATCATTATTAGTAAATTCGCCGCACTGAGCAGCAAACCTAGCAATATGCTCTACTGTTGATTGGTTTCCATTCCCATAAAAAAGGGCAAAGTTTGGTATCCTGAAACCTCTTGGGTATTCATGTACCCTGTCTACCCATTCTGGATACGGTTTCCTGTACACTGGAGTCTGGACCCCTCAAGCCATAGGTCCACACATCTCTCTAACAATGTCAGCAATTTGGTCCCTAGGGACCAGATTTTGTGCCTGCTGAACCACTACTGGAGGGGCAAACACAGGATTTAGTGGGCAAACTTGTGCCTATGGTCCTCTTGGTCCATAAGGTGGTACATTTGGGATTGGTTGTCCCTGTGGTACAGGTTGCTGTTGGGGGTATGGGTAACCCCTTTGAGCCTGTCCTGCGAAAGGACCTGCGAAAGGTGCTGGAACTGGTGTTGTATCTCTTCCATTTGTAGGAAAACCTTCCAATCCCCCAGGTATAAATTCGAATAAGGGATTAGTGAATCCCTTTGTGGCAGGTATGGCTTCGAACATAGGATTTGGTACTATTCTTATGCCATTTTCTTATACTGGGCCAGATCCACCAAATTGTATGGCTTCACTGTTAAGTACTGAGGCATTTTGACTTGCTATAGGTCTCGGAATAGGTTCGTACCAAGACTGAGGTGATGGTCTCTCATAGTTCTGATTACTAGTTTGATCGTTAGAATGTCCATTAACTTGCATAGGCTGTTTATCTCTAGCCAATCTTTGCTGAGGGACATTCGAAATTTCCTCGAAGTGTCTTGCACTTGTTGGTTGGTGGTTATTCATTCGATCCAAAAAGGATATTGCCCACCTTTCCATCATGTTCATTAATTCCTGTCCCATAGCATCTACTAGGCCACCCCATGGATTTACTGATTGAGTAGATGGAAAAGTGAATGGTCCAATTCCTTGGTCTCGTCCAATATTATGAGCATATGGTAATTGTTCTGAAGTACTGGTCTGTTCGACCATAGGTTCTGATAAAATAGGAGTTTCCACAGGACGTGTTATCACATTATCCTCTAGATTAGGTATCTCTATCTCTCCTTCCACGCCTTCTTCCAAGCGTTCATTTTCTCTTTGTCTTCTACATCTAGCCATTTTAAATGTAGTCCCACTGGACGTGCCAAAAATATATGTTGGCTTTTTGGCTTTCGAAGGTTATTGTTGTAATTGCGAGCGTGCCAGCAAGGATCAATTAGTCCTTACAGAAAATTAATTGCCAACCAATTATCAGACGATTGTGTTTTAGTTCTTTCAGCCTTAATGAAGAGGACTTTTACTGGTGGCTTGACTTAGGAGAATTAAACAGATAACAATGAATTGAAGAACAGTCGAAGTATTTCATTAAGATGAAAAGACTTACAATGATCCAAACTCAGCCTCGAAGAGGTTTACAGCAAATCTACTTGGAACTACTCCTATGAAACGAAGTGCAGTGCAGGAATTTTAAAGTACAGTAATGTAAAGAACTGTAAATGTAAAACTGTAAAGGAAAATGAGTATAAAGGACTAGTTTTTTGGATCTGAGTCTGGAGGTTTTTTCTGGGGTCTTTTCTACTATTTATACTGCTCAAGGATGACCATCGAATTGCATTTCCAATCGTCGAACTACTCCTCCATGATCGTTGATCATGTTGCCCCAATAGTAGCTCCATTACGCCATTACTTGCAGTTAGGCTTCCCTCCTGAATTTGAATTTGAAATGCGAGTAACTGTTGAAGTCACGTCACTTTGTATCTCTTTGTTGATCCGCTGCTACTCAGATCTCGTAATAACCAATACTAGCTGCCATGTGTACGATCAGGATTGAGGACCTGAATAGTCTTCCTATATTACCCTTATTTTGCCACGCGTCGGATTGTAATTGGCTTGTACAAAATATGTAGCCAACAATTTCATAACAAATCACTCATTTTATTAATAAATTATCAAGTCAATTAACAGTTTTTAATGATGTTATAAATATGTCTCAATTAATAATTTAGGTAATTTTATTACTGTATAGGAGAGCAATTATGAATTTTTTTTTAGTTAATTCTGTTAAATAAAATTTTTTAACATGAAAGTGTTTGTAATTTTTCAAACTATAGGGGACAATCTGTACTTTAACCAAACCTCAAGAGGTGTATTTGTAATTTACCCAAAAATATTATTTTAAACCGTCTGATTAAAATTATTTCAAATAATTTTTTATTTTAAAAATTTATTTTAATTTAAAAAAATTGATTTTGAGAAATTATCCATCCCTACTTTTAATTATCAACTTTTGCTGTGTACATATTAATTTACTATTATACCCTTAAAATTTTTTTTTTTGTGAAAATAATAATAATAAAAAAACCCAAATAGACTCTGGATTATTTTTTTTTTAATGAAAAATGTGGACTAATGGTGAATAATAAAAAAATAAAAATTAATTCAATTTACAATTAACAAGAGTAAAAATGACATTTACATATCAAAAAGCTATTTTACAGTTTATTTATCAAACACTATTTAACAACTTAAATCTATAATCCAACAGTTACACCAAATAAATTAATAACTTTTGATTAAAACTATAATCTATAATCTGTTAAGCTATACTATACAACTTATTTTAATAACTACACCAAACACCCCCATTCTATTAAACCAATGTAAAACTAAATAACGAATTAATAAACAAAATATAATTATCTTAACATTATTGTAATTATAGTTAATATGTTTGAGATAAGAAAATAGAAGAATAAAGACCCCAATTCTATTTTTGAACCTAGAAAGGGCAATGCAGACATTTATCAAGATAAAAGCAAGCAACAAGTAAGAACCACATAGCATTTAAAAATTGAACCATTTTTAGTAGCAATAAAAATATAAAATCATAGAAATCTTTAATTTACAGGAGGCAAACATCAATCTCATAAGAGATCCCTCATCCTAGTATATCTCTTGGGTAATGAAAATCAATCTATCCGAGTCCTAATTGTTTACGAGTTTAATGCCATAATTTTTACAGATATAAACACAGTAGGAAAGGAGAGAGAATCAGAACAAGAGAAGGCATAAAACAAAGCAACAGAAAAGAAAGATAGAAACTCTGTTGAGAGACTTATCAATCTGCATCTCATGCCTCCTCATCCTAGGGCCACCATTTCCTGCGAGGGGGTAAGCATTCGAGTAAGGATAAGAAAACAAACTCGCATCTGAGCTCCCAAACATCCTTGCAAAGACCAAATCACCAAACACCCCAACTGTTGGACTGAAGATGCTAGTCATTGTCGCGCTGCCTAAGTTAGCTGATGTCATGGAAGCATAATTATCATTAGGGTGAGGGAAGTATTGTGGGTGATGAAATGGCTGAGGCTGTGACTGTGACTGGAAAGGATTAGTGTGAAGCGGTTGATTTGGATGGGAAGTCATTGGGGTTGCAGCGGTTACCAGAGTGTGCACCCCAAGAGCACGCGGCCTATGAGGTACGATGACATCGAGTTGGTGACTCTTGGCATTGGATTCAGACGAAGATGTTCCGCGCCCGTATAACGGGACTAATGATGATTGGGAAATGTTAGCCTTGCAGACTGGACACTTGGGGTCCTCCACTGTTTCGAAGGAGGTGGTTTGGACATGGAGCCACTTGTAAATGCAAGGCCAGCAGTAGAGGTGACCGCACAGGGTGACCACAGGTTCATGAGCTGAGTCCAGGCAAATGTTGCAATCAAAGCAGCCAGTTACGTTTTCTGAAGCCGTTGCTGGGGATGAAACTGATTTCCACTTTTGCTTTATCGAAACATCTCCATCGGATTCAAATTGCGCTATAGGTTCTTGGTGATTTTGTTCATATGCCATCGGATCTGTTTCAAAAATGACCGTTCTTAGAATAAAGATCAAATTAAAACATTTGTCTGATAAGTGAGTAATAATGTCAATAAATGTACAATTATGTCTGTATGCGTGTAACAATATCACATATACAAAGAGTCAAGATCAAGGTCCAACTGTAACCAAGTACCACCCTAGAGTTATTAAAACAAAAGTAGCTGGACATTATTATAATCACAAGAAGTAATGGTGAATACTTTGAAAAAATTTGTTATTAAACTAATAATGGAAGCATCAATAAGGCAGAATCATTGGCGAAGGCAGGTGAACACTCCTAGGTTGGGTGCCTGAACTCCCTTGTAAAAAAACAAAGGTTCTTCCATTCACCGTTCATATCTAAGGATAATAAATACCGCTCTGACCTCTGCAGCAATATTCAGTTTTCTGTGCCACTAATTAATCATAAAAAATTTCCAAAATATAAAAGTTGTGACTTGCAGACAATATGTGTGTGTAAATAATATCACATCTACAAGAGTAAATATCAAGGTCCAACTGTAACCCAGCAACCTGCTAGAGTTATTAAAACTAAAGTAGCTGCATAGTATTATAATCACAACAAGAAGCAATGGTGTGATTATATTTAAACCAAATTTTATTAAACTAATGGAAGCGATCAAAACGACAAAAGCATCAATAAAGGCGAGGTGAAGGAAGAAAACATAGGAGCATATGGGTGCTTGAATTCCCTCCCAAAAAAGATTCCGTCATTCGAGAGTGTTCATATCCGTGGATAAGAAATGCTTTGACTTCTATGCCATTAATTAATCATCAAAATTTTGAACACAATATAAAAGCAAGAGACATGGAATGCAAGGAATTAAACGACTCTCTGTTATGCAGTAAGTTGCCCCATGAAACATAATTAAAAAATTAAATTAGGAAGGCATTGAATTTTCCATTGTGACCTGACCCCCTAGGGTGATGAACTTGTAAATTTATCAGCAGACATTTGGTTAAATAAATTTCTGCTTTGTAGTGGAAATTAGTAAGAACCTTGTAAATAAATCTATACCAAGAACAATTTTCTAAACTACATCCATCTAGCCCTTCATTATTAGAGGAAAAATGAAAACAATTTGCACCAACATCTCTCTCTCTCTCTCTCGTGCGTGGATAAGGTGGCAGACAGAAGGGCAAATTTAAATATTACTTTTAAAAGACTCAACAACTGCCGTGTGAATAATCAACCTTTACGAATATTTAATTCATTTAGTTCCCACTGCCTAAAAAAATTTATATATAAGTTACAACTAGCCAATCATAGTTATTTCAAACCCATGAAAATCACGAGAACTATACACAATGCACGATAAACAGACTTCAATAAAGTTTGAGCTCATCATAGCTTCCTAGGGTGGTTAGCCGCAACTATTCAGAACAAAGCCAAATTTTCATTGCATATATTTTTTGCAACAAGAGACAAATTTTATTGGTGGAAGCTTTGTTAACAGTTTTCATTGATTAAAAAAAGCAACAAAAAAATTGGTTTAACAAACAAATCTTCGGAAAAAAGACAACTGGGGAGGTTCAAGAGCTTAATTGACATATTAGAACGACAATATATATATATATATATAGATTGTCACTTCATTCGGTTGTTATGCTTCAAAAAAAGCTAGATAATTTATAAAATCTCATAGCACAATTTTCTGATTTATGAATGCATCAACCAACAGACAGAAGAAAAAATCTTCCTGGAAAATAAAACCTGCTGTAGAAATTTCAGAAAGAAACTGAGGGCCCTAATTAAACTTCCTGAAAAAATAGCTCCACAAAAGAAGCCATTTCTTTAATTCCCCCCCCCCCCCCCCCCCCCCCCCCCCCAAAACCCAAAAAAAAAAGGAAGAATTTTCCCTAATTACGATCACCAACATGAGAAACAAATTTCGAAAGATATCATTAATTTGAAATTCTGTTTACAAACCAACATTGAAATGTTATTTTCCCTATGTTTTATGCATATAATGCCTCAAAGAAACAACATTTTTCATATAATTAACATCAGACACCGAAGAAGATATTGAGAGAGGGAGAGAAATTATCAACATACCGACAAAGAAGGCAAAAAATGCGATTCGGAGAAAATTTAAACGGCGAGTCCGATCACGACCTCTATGAAAGAGAAACAGAACTCTAGGTTTTGGATCTGAGCTTTAATGGCTAATCGAATCGCGGCAATTCTGTGTAGAGACACAGGGAGGGGGCGAAGTTTGGGATACGGCCGAGAGAGAATAGAGCAGAGAGAGAGAGAGACAGATAAGCTGGGGGGGTTAGGGCGTATATAAAGGAAGTGTATGCGTGGTTTTTGACGGAGGAGATGGTGTCGCAGTCGGCACGAGGAGAGGAGACATTTAGGGAGGGTTTGAGAGGAAATTTGGGTTAAAATAATTGATTAAAAAATAAAATAAATTAAAATAATTAAGATGAAATGTCATATTTAATTTAAAATTATTTTATTTTATTTTATTACAATTATCAAATCAATTAAAAAAAGTCTATTAATTTTTTAAATATAATTATTTTAGTCAAATTAAAATAATAAAAAAATAGATTAAAAGTTAATTTTTTGATTTTTTTCTAAAAACGTGCAAAAATATATAGAGAAAATAGGACTAAAAAAAAATTAATAAATTAATAAATTAACTTTTAACTTACCTGCCAAAAAGGTTAAGACCAACTTCCAAGACAAGTCCTTAAGCTTGTTTAGTAACACGATAAATAAATTATTTATCGGCTTATTTAAATCGCATAATTTCTTTATCTTTTTATATATCTTTTCATGGTAAATAAAAAAAATTAACTTATAAATTATTTTTAAAAAAAACCCGTTAATCTAGTAAGTCCCACTCGGAGTGATAAATGAATCGAACGAGCCGAACTGTTTGAATTTGGTTTGATAACTTTAATGAGTTTAAAATTTTTTTCAAGTTTGATTGTTAATTTTTGAGTCGATCTCAAACGAATTTTTATCGAGTCAAATTCGAATAGTTTGATATTTTATATAGTTTTTGATTTGTCGAATCGAGTTGAACGAGCAACTGATTGTTCAAGTTTGATTTGAAAACCTTAACAAATTCTAAAATGTATTTAAGTTTAACTTATTTATTTAACGAACCAAACTCAAATAAACTTTTAATAAGTTATACACGAATCGAACTTAAATTGTTTGGTTCGTTTATCACCCCTAAATCCCATTACCAAATTGGAAAAATTGCCATTTATAAGATTTATTTCTTAACAAAAATTGAGTCATTTGTAATCTTTGATTATGATAATATTTAGGGTAAATTACAAATACGCTTCTTGAGATTTTGTTTAAAATATGAATTATCTATTTTGATTTGAAAAATTACAAATTTTTCCTTATTAGAATCTTTTATTTAACAAAATAACTAAAAAAAGTGATATTTCTAATTACTCTCTTATACAATAATAAAATAGTACAATAATAAAATAGAACCGTTATTCTCACTCCATTTTACTCTAAATACACTCCTCTCTTTAACCTTATTATATATAATTACATAAATACTTTTAGAATTTTGGTTTTTCAGAGAGTGTATTTTGTGTGAAAGGATATTAATATAACTATGTATAATAAAGACAAAAAATAAAATATATTTGGAACAAAGTGAGGTGGGCATAGCGGTTCTCTAATAAAATTACCTAAATTAATAATCGAAATAAATTTATGACATCATTAAAAATTATTATTTAACTTGATGATTTATTAATAAAATAAATAATTTGTTATGAAATTATAAATTTAAGGGGATGGGGTGTAATTTTTAAAACTATAGGGACAATTTATATTTTAAACAAATCTTAAGAAATGTGTTTTTAATTTATCCTAATATTTATGCCATATAATTTAGTTATGATTCATTACCGTATTAATTATGAAATTATTATTTTAATTAAAATTGAAAAACTTTCGGTTATACTACTATACAATAGTTATGACACATTATTTTTTTCTACGTATAATTGAAATGGATTTAGTTGGGAAATTGTTTTTTTCTTCTTTTTATGGGATGAAAAAAAATAATATGTCCAAAAATGATTTTTTAAAAAAAATTTTATAAAAGAAAAGGGTCAATGACAAGTGTACATGATCAATTTTTTTTTTAATAACTTCCTGATTTTTTTAATAAAATTAAAAATTAAATTTCCATTAAACCTAAGTTAACCTTATAAGATGCAACGAAAGAAATTTTATGACATTTGAATATATATAAATACAGCAATACTAGGTATCATGAAAAAAATTTCATGAAAATGATCATGAAAGATTTATGACCTTTGGATTATACTTAAAATAAAACACCATACATTAATCAAGGTAATCTAAGAGTTATAAATCTTTCATGATCATTTTCATGAAAGTTTTTTCATGATCCGTAACTTTTCTCATATAAATATATTTGAAATAAATGGAGAGGAGAATTGAGAAAGATGATGAAGAGAATATGCAATAAGAGAAGCAGCGCAGCAGCCCACAACTTCCATGCAATGCATGCATGCCCCCACAGACAGACACGGTTATATATATATTAAAATCCACTTTATAGATATCATAGCATAGCATAACAATAACAATAACAATAATAACAATAATAATAATAATAATAAGAATAACAAAAGAAAGACAAGGACTGATCTATATATCTCTGTATACAAAAATAAGGTTGTGACTAATTAAATTTCAGACTGTTCCTTTTTAGCTTCTCGAAGTTCTCCATCAAAAAAGAGTACACCAAGATTTTGCATATTAGTTAGCAGACATTTCGAAAAGAAAAAGTAGAAGGCAACAATGTCTGCCCAAATGAGAGTTTCAAGTTTGAGAGAAAATTATAATTGATGTCTAACGGAAAAAAAAAAAAAACAAAGAAAAAAGAAAAAGAAATTATAATTGATGTAACGTGTCACTGATCAGATCCAATAAGTGCACTCAAAAGGGGGATAAAAAAAACAGATGTGGATAAGGTAGCCACGTCTGAATCTCCATCTCATCTACCATTCTTCACATTATCCCCCCTATAAATTTTCTTGGGCCACATCTATTTCTTCTTAAAGCGGTGTCTCCCCTATAAATTTCTTGGGTCACATTATTTCTTCTTAACCCTGTGTTTGATTGAGAGATTTAAAAAGAGATTAAAAAAGAAAAAAAAATAAAAATAAATAAAATGTAAATAAAATATACTTACCTTTCATCTAGTTTCATACACTTTTTTTTTCTTTTCCTTTCCATTTCCAAATTCATTTCTAAATCTCCTAACCAAACACAACATAAATAAAATTCGATATAACATGATACAACTTTTTAAATTTTTCCAAAATAGTCATTTTCATCTGCCCCCAGTCAAACTCATCAGATTGAGGTCAATTTAATATTCATGAAGTAAATCCAAGTAGTGCTCTAAATAAATACTATGAGATCTATTACTTGATGTCAAATTCTCATGTGGGTATTCACACTATCTATCTACCAACATCATGCAAGGGGAACATATTATGTTGCTGATGCCTTAACTAGAAACATTTGACATCAAATTTGAAACTGATGAGAGTTGGCTTGGTCCAAATGGTTGAAACTTGAAACTACTAGTCCCCACAGAAATTACCCCCTAGAAAAAGCACAAAGATTTTGACTAAAATGGGCTATGGTCAAGTCCTTCGAAATCAATTCATTAGTTTGGCACACAGTTTCTTCTTTCTCCTTTTATGAGAAAAAAAAAATATAAAAAATAAAAGAAAGAACGGGAAAACAAAATCATCTCAAGCTTGAATTTGTTTCTCTTGGCCCTGTTTCTTTTGGGGTGTTGAGGGTGGGATGGGATGAGGATGGAAGTGGAACTCATTTAGTATTGTATTTGTTTGTAGAGTTGGGGAAGAGATTGAGATATAGGAGGGGATTAGGATGGAGGTTGGAAGCGGAATTGGGATGGAGGAGATAGAGGTAGTATTAGAAAAATAGTCCGCTGGACTAGAAATTTTTTATTTCTACATGTTGGGCATTTTTTTTTGAACATTAATGTTTAATTTTTTGTATTTTTGTATTTGTTTTATTATTTTATATAAAAATAATTTAACAATTCCTACACTAACAACTATCATCAAAATAAACACAATTTTACTTAATCCCCTTACTATCAATCCTCTCACTAACAATCCCTTCATTATGAATCTCCTCCATTCTACCTCTGAAAACAAATGAGGCCGAGGCCGTAGCCTTATTATCGTCTTCCTAAGGGGAGATATCAACAAAGTGCGAAGTTGAAAAAATAATTACAAACTCATGAAAGTACAAGTACTTTATGCACTAGATTATGCAAATGAATGCCGTACTTTCATGAATTTGCAATTAATTTTTCTACTTCCCATTTTTTTTGATATCTTCTCTTTCATTTTCTATTATTTTCATAAATTCAAGATTTAAACCTGACATGAATATTTAAATATGCACATACTGGGTAATAAACATAAAACAAAACAGGCCAAGAAGTTAATCAGCATGAAAACAACACAATCATGTGCATTTGGCACGTAGCACCGACTGGCATTGATGAACATACACATGGGCCAGGACCATGTCATTTATGTTTCAACTTTCAAAGAACATGGTTATCAAAAAAAGAACAAACATTTTTTTTTTATTATAAATAAATGAACAAATTTTATTAAAAAGCATTAAGATGATGCAATAAATACAGAAAAATCTAAAAGAAAAACCAACTCCTACCCAATCACATCATCCAAAAAATCTAAAAAAGCAAACATATCTGGATCAATCTTCCGCTCAACTCAACCATACAAAACTGTAAGTAAACGACCTTGAAGCCAAGACACATAATAAGACACCTCTTGAAACGTCCGTCTATTCCGCTCCAACCACACTAATCACATCAAACACAACGGCGCCAAAGCCCACACATGCTGCCTTCGACGACCAACTCGAACCCCACACCAACTCCACAACATATCGAACACCCCTTGCGGTTGTACCCAACGAATCTCAAAGAGAGAACAAACATACATGTGTTTGATTTCAAAGTGACCTAAATTGATAGAGAGGAAAATAAATGAGTGACCTAACAACGACCCAGAGACACTAAAGCACCAAAAAAAGCCAGCGTAGCCAACACTATCCTAACATCCACAAATCCATAAAGATACTGAAACTAGCTAACGTGGTGTTCCCTAGCAATAGCATAAGACTAGATTTTTGTAACAACCCTCATCACTGATCACTGATTACCTACTGATTACTGCTAAATTGAAACTGATTATGATTGGTAATTGAACTGATTGAAATATTGAACTGACTGGATGAAATCCAAAACTGATTGATTGATTGTATCTGTTTAAATGCATTTTCTATCTGTTGATCGTTAATTGATCTGTCCATGTTTTATGTTTTAAACTGCGAATTGAAGGCCTTATCGGCGGCCGAATCCGAAATTGACTGATGTTTTTATGATCATTGGAATTTATGTGATTTTATGGCATATTTAATTAAAATGTGATTTGGTATGATTAAATTGGATCAATATTGATATATTACATAGTTTGACTTAATTACAACCTTGCCATTTGAGTGGACCACTACACCAAACTTTGCCTAAGCCTTAGCCTTGCATTACAAAACATTTCATCAACCCAATTCTTCTTGAGAGCAACCGACTAGAGTGAGAGAGTGAAGGGAATTGAATTCAACTTGTTGATTTGGCTTGGAACTTGAAGGAATTGAAGTATAGATTGCTAAATTGAGCTTCTAGTCTTGCATTGAAGACCTAAGGTAGAATAACTACCCTTTTGTTCATGAATTTAAGTGATTCTTGCATGGTCTAGAGCATAGTTAAAGTCTTGAGCCAAGTTATGGCTCTTAATTGTTGAATTGAAGCTTAATTGTTGCATGCATGGCTATATCTTTGCATTTTGAGGTTGATTACATAGAATTTGGTACATGCATGCTCATGATTATGTTTAATGTTCATGAAATCATCTTGTTCTTAAAAGATTTGGCTCTTTTGAGCATGTATTGAAGCTTTGAATTAATTTAAAGTCTTGCATGTCATATTTGAAGTTAGTTCATGAAACTTGGTTTGAAATTGGATTTGATTGAACTACCCTTGGGCTTTGATTTCTCAAATTGATCTTTGAAACATGTAATATTATGGGTTTTGAAGTGTTTTCCAGAAAATTAGCCCAAGAGGATCGGAATTTATGCATTAAAATTTGATTTTGAGCTTGAGGTTCAAATCTGGGAATTCCAGATTTTGAACTCACGCTCGAGCGTGAAATTCGTGCTCCCAGTACTTTGCACTGTTTTACGGTCCGCTCGGGCGGGGTATTGGACGCTTGAGCGGGACCTTGTCTCTTACGCTCGAGCGGCTATCGAGCGTGATTTTCGAGCATCCAGTACTTTTGACTGTTTTGCAGACTGCTCGAGCGTGGGAAGTGACGCTCGAGCAGGAACCTTTGTCTGCATGTCCGCTCGAGCGGAGTAACCTACGCTCGAGCGGGACCCCTGTTTTCTGAAAATTTTGAAAAATGTTTTAAAGTACATCTTTGCATCCTCATTCCATCCTAGGCATTCTTAGGCCTAGTTTAAGACATCTTAATGAGCATATAGATGTAGAACACACCGAGGCAAATTAGAGATTAAGTTATTATCTTTCCCAACTGTGTAGCTTAGTGTGTGTTCATCCTGTAAACTGTTTAGGGTTAGCTTTCGGAGACGCGCTCTAGCTGCTTATAGCCCAGAACTCTGTGAGTAACAATGTTGTAAAGATATGTTCAAATATGAATATCTTCTGAATACTGAACTGTACTGCTTTCCGAAATGACACTGTTAACTGAATGAATGTATGTCCTCTATTTTGAACTGTATTGTGGTATCCATAGCAACTACTGTTTACTGTTACTATTACTGCTACTGTTACAGAGATCTTTGTCAGTTCCTATCTTGGAACTTCTGTTTGCTGTTATGATGGCCATCATTGACTGTTCGATCTTTTAAGACCTATTGTTTACTGTGCTACTATGCTAATGGATGTACCACATATGACCGTTATAACTGAATGACTGACATACTGAATCAATGAACTGTTTTCATTACTGAAAGGACATTCATTCTTAACCTCTTTACGCATTATGTTATGCACTGGGCTTTAGCTCACTGTTTATATATATATATATGTAGGTGTTCAGGCACCAGACCGAAGCTAGGAACGTGGGTTAGACTCCCTCCTTTTTTGTCAAGCCAACCACTGTGCCTCACTGCGAGGTTTCGAGCCTGTCAAGCCATGGCTTAGGGGTGTTTTAATTTCCCCCGTCTGTCTCTATATCTGTTTTGTAATACTATATAGACTGATAGCACTGTACTATACTGTTATGATAGGGGGTTAGGTCCCTGTTCTGAATGATTGTACATATATGTATAGACTGTTTCGTTATGAATGTGCATACGAATGAAAAATCTTTTTGCATACAGACTGTCACAGCTCATTGGACATTGTTTAATTAGTGTTTTGGCTTCCGCCAGCCCCTGTACTCTGTTTTACTGTATGACTGTTAAGCAGGTGTTCGGTAATCTCGGACTACTGGCCGGTTACGGTGCTAAACCCATAGGGGCGGGTTTGGGTCGTGACAGAGTGGTATCAGAACGATACTTACCACGAGTTATACCGCATACACGTGTCCAAATGAGCTATAGGATGTCCTAGAAAAGAGATTAGGGCATTACATGAGCATGATAAGGGTGTAACTATGACATGACTGAATATATGTTAATGTGTTAATCTGTTTAAACAAATGACTGCCTATGTTGATAACTGTTATAACTGCCTATAGTGAAATGGATAATGCACGAACTGCAAATGAATCTGAATCCTCATCCTCTGAGGCAAGAATGGCAAGACTGGAAAGAATGATGGAACTAATAACTGAAAGACTAGAGCAACAATAGAATCAACAGCCCCCACCTCCTCCTCCGGTACAGCCGAAACAGAATGTTAATGATGGGGATATAATTGCTCTCACCCAGAAGTTCAGCAAAATGAAACCGCCATCCTTTCGAGGAGGCCTTGAACCGCTAAAGGCTGAAGCTTGGGTTCTTGAGACAAAGAAATTGTTCGAAGTTTTCCCCTGTTCTAAAGCACACAAAGTGCTATTGGCTACCTTCACTCTACAAGAGGAAGCTAGAAGATGGTGGATGCTTATCCGTGATGACAACACTGTTATGACTTGGGCTCAATTCAAGGGAGCCTTCTTCGAGAAATATTTCCCACAGTGTGTCAGAGACAGAAAAGTGACTGAATTTGAACAGTTGAGACAGGGCACTATGTCCGTTGCTGAATATGAAACAAAGTTCACCGAGCTTGCTAGATATGCACCACACATGGTGGACACTGATTACAAGAAGGCCAGAAAGTTTGAAGGCGGCTTTAATATTGCAATACTCGACAGAATTAATGTTTTGAAGCTACCGAACTATGTAAATGTTCTTGACCGAGCTTTGATGGCTGAATCGAACATCGAGGCACTGAAAACTGAAACACCAGCGTTTGAATGGCGTGGTAAAAGGCAGGGTTTTAAGTTCAAGAAAGGCAAGCATAACCCATTGAACAAGAAACAGAATACGGGGTCAACAACTAGCCCCAGCCAAGGGAGTGGTTTCATCCCACCCTGTTCTAAGTGTGGCAGGAAGCACAAAGGGGTCTGTTACAAAATATCTGGAGCTTGTTACAGGTGTGGCAAGGTGGGCCACATGGTTAAAGACTGCCCCTCTGCTCCGCAGGCCAATAGTAAAGCTGCACCAAGCGTAGCAGCATCGACTGTTGCACCAAAACCGAACCCCAAAGCTACCAGGAAAGAGCCTATGAGGCAGGGCCGAATGTTCGCCCTAATACCGAGAGATGTACAAAATACTGAGACCGTTGTGTCAGGTATCCTCTCTATTTGTACTCAAAATGCATATGTACTGATTGATTCGGGGTCTACACATTCATATGTATCACATGCTTTTTCGCGAAAATTGAATAGACCCTTAGAACCCATGAATTATCTGTTAGCTGTATCTTCACCCGTCGGGGGATCCATGACTTGTGCATATATGTACCCTGCTTGTGAAATTATTATTGAAGATGTACATTTGTTTATTGACTTACTGCCTCTGAACATTGATCATTTTGATGTAATATTGGAGATGGACTGGTTAACGAAATATCATGCCACCATAAACTGTGTAACGAAACAAGTAGTTTTCCGTCCACCGGGTTTACCGAAATTCGTGTTTAATGGGGTTGGACTAGTACCTCCTCCATATCTGATTTCCTCCATGAAAGCCTTTAAACTAATTAAGAAGGAGTGTAAAGGGTATCTGTGTTCTGTATTGACTGTATCTACTGATGATAACGCTGATGTGAACAGTATTCCCATAGTCAGAGAATTCTTAGATGTTTTTCCAGATAACCTGCCAGGGGATTTGATTGATAGGGAGATTGAATTCACCGTTGATGTGATTCCGGGTGCCCAGCCAGTATCTAAAGCTCCTTACCGAATGGCTCCGACTGAATTGAAAGTGCAATTGCAAGAACTGTTAGATAAAAAGTTCATCAGGCCTAGTACTTCGCCATGGGGCGCACCTGTCTTGTTTGTGAAAAAGAAAGACGGCTCACTGAGACTGTGTATTGACTATCGTGAACTGAATAAGGTAACTGTGAAAAATAAATACCCATTGCCTCGTATTGATGACTTATTTGATCAGTTACAGGGTGCTCAAGTATTCTCTAAGATCGATCTCAGATCAGGATACCATCAGTTGAAAGTTAAACCAGAAGACATTGACAAAACTGCTTTTCGAACGAGGTATGGACATTACGAATTTTTAGTTATGCCTTTCGGAGTTACCAATGCACCTGCTGCATTTATGGACCTCATGAACAGAATCTTTAAACCATACATTGATGACTTTATTGTTGTATTCATAGATGACATACTGATTTACTCCAAAAGTATAGAAGAACATGAACATCATCTGAGACTTGCCCTACAGACCCTAAGAGAACAGAAACTTTATGCTAAGCTGTCTAAATGTGAGTTCTGGCTTGATCATGTTATGTTTTTGGGGCATGTTATTAGCAAAGATGGGATTTCAGTTGATCCACAGAAAGTTGAAGCAGTAGTGAACTGGCCTAGACCAACAAATGTGACAGAAGTCCGAAACTTTTTGGGTTTGGCTGGATATTACAGAAGATTTGTCAAAGATTTCTCCAAAATTGCCTTACCATTGACTCAACTGACACAAAAGGGGATATCATTTGACTGGACTGACCAAAGGGAATCCGTTTTCCAAGAGTTGAAAACTCGACTTGTGACCGCACCGGTTCTTACCCTACCTTCAGGTACGGATGGTTATACTGTATTTAGTGATGCTTCTCATAAGGGTTTGGGATGTGTTTTAATGCAGAATGGGAGAGTTATTGCTTATGCTTCCCGACAATTGAGACCGCATGAAAAGAACTATCCAACCCATGATCTAGAACTTGCTGCAGTAGTATTTGCACTGAAAATCTGGCGTCACTATCTGTATGGGGCGACATGTGAAGTATATATCGACCACAAGAGTCTGAAGTACTTCTTTACCCAGAAAGAACTGAATATGAGACAGCGGAGATGGCTAGAACTGATCAAAGACTATGACCTACAGATTTTGTACCATCCGAGAAAAGCCAATACCGTTGCCGATGCACTGAGCCGGAAATCGATTGAAAATTTAGCCTGTTTACTCACCGGACAGAAAGAGTTGCTTTGTGACATTGAAAAATCTGAAATTGAAATTGTTTTGCGAGAACAAGGTGGAACAATAGCTGCTATTTCTGCTCAACCGGCATTGATTGAAGAAATTAAAGAGAAACAACAATTGGATGACTTCTTGAAGAAGATCATCGAAGAAAGGGAATCTAAACCAAGACCAGGTTTCAAATTTGAAAATAATGTACTGAAATTTCAAGAAAGACTATGTGTACCAAATGATTCTGAATTGAAAAGAAGAGTTCTGCAAGAGGGCCACAATTCAAAATTTTCTATCCATCCGGGGAATACGAAAATGTACCAAGACCTGAAACTGAATTTCTGGTGGCTAGGAATGAAGAAAGAAATTGCTGATTTTGTATCAAAATGTCTTCATTGCCAACAAGTCAAAGCGGAACATCAGCGACCCGCAGGCTTATTGCAACCCTTACCCATACCGGAGTGGAAATGGAAACATATCACCATGGATTTTATTGTGGGATTGCCTCGCTCCAGTAAAGGTATGGACTCAATTTGGGTTATTGTTGATAGACTGACTAAATCTGCTCACTTCTTACCTGTCAAGACAATTTATAATGCGGACAAATTGGCTATACTCTATATTGATGAAATTGTTAGACTGCATGGAGTGCTTGTGTCCATTATTTCTGACAGAGATTCGAAGTTTACATCGAGATTTTGGCAAAGTTTACAGTCTGCATTAGGTATTGAACTGAGACTGAGTAGTGCCTATCATCCTCAGACAGATGGCCAGTCAGAAAGGACCATCCAGACTCTGGAGAATTTATTGAGAATGTGTGTCCTTGATTTTCAGGGAAACTGGGAAAGCCACTTGCCCTTAGCTGAATTCGCCTACAACAACAGCTATCATTCAAGTATTGGTATGGCGCCTTTCGAGGCATTGTATGGCAGAAAATGCAGATCTTCGATTTGCTGGGCAGAAGTTGGAGATGGGCCGTTGCTTGGGCCCGAGATTGTATATGAAACGACTGAGAAAGTGAAACTGATACAACAGAGACTGAAAACTGCACAGAGCAGACAGAAAAGTTATGCAGATGTCAGAAGACGAGACAGAGAGTACGAGGTAGGTGATCACGTTTTTGTGAAAGTGACACCGATGAAAGGCCAGACTCGTTTTGGAGTCAAAGGCAAGTTAACGCCAAGATATGTCGGACCGCATGAGATTATTGAGAAAATCAATCCGGTGGCGTATCAAGTAGCGCTTCCTCCAGAAATGAAGCATATGCATAACGTCTTCCACATTTCGATGTTAAGGGATTACCTCCGTGATCCTTTCCATGTGATTGAGCCGACTCGTGTAGTGCTGAGTGATGACTACACTTACGAAGAACGGCCTATTCAGATTGTGAACAGACGGATCAAGAAGTTGAGAAACAAAGAGATTCCGTTAGTGAAAGTTGACTGGCAAAACCATGGTGGCATGTATGCCACTTGGGAAAGGGAAGATGACATGGCCAAGAGATATCCTGAACTGTTTCCTCTGAATTCTGTTTTCTTCCAAAATGAAGGTAACTCGAGTTTAGAGGACTAAACTCTTTGTAAGGAGGGGAGACTGTAATAACCCTCATCACTGATCACTGATTACCTACTGATTACTGCTAAATTGAAACTGATTATGATTGGTAATTGAACTGATTGAAATACTGAACTGACTAACTGAAATCCGAAACTGATTGATTGACTGTATCTGTTTAAATGCATTTTCTATCTGTTGATCGTTAATTGATCTGTCCATGTTTTATGCTTTAAACTGCAAATTGAAGGCCTTATCGGCAGCCGAATCCGAAATTAACTGATGTTTTTATGATCATTGGAATTTATGTGATTTTATGGCATATTTAATTAAAATGTGATTTGATATGATTAAATTGGATCTATATTGATATATTACATAGTTTGACTTAATTACAACCTTGCCATTTGAGTGGACCACTACACCAAACTTTGCCTAAGCCTTAGCCTTGCATTACAAAACATTTCATCAACCCAATTCTTCTTGAGAGCAACCGACTAGAGTGAGAGAGTGAAGGGAATTGAATTCAACTTGTTGATTTGGCTTGGAACTTGAAGGAATTGAAGTATAGATTGCTAAATTGAGCTTCTAGTCTTGCATTGAAGACCTAAGGTAGAGTAACTACCCTTTTGTTCATGAATTTAAGTGATTCTTGCATGGTCTAGAGCATAGTTAAAGTCTTGAACCAAGTTATGGCTCTTAATTGTTGAATTGAAGCTTAATTGTTGTATGCATGGCTATATCCTTGCATTTTGAGGTTGATTACATAGAATTTGGTATATGCATGCTCATGATTATGTTTAATGTTCATGAAATCATCTTGTTCTTAAAAGATTTGGCTCTTTTGAGCATGTATTGAAGCTTTGAATTAATTTAAAGTCTTGCATGTCATATTTGAAGTTAGTTCATGAAAATTGGTTTGAAATTGGATTTGATTGAACTACCCTTGGGCTTTGATTTCTCAAATTGATCTTTGAAACATGTAATATTATGGGTTTTGAAGTGTTTTCCAGAAAATTAGCCTAAGAGGATCGTAATTTATGCATTAAAACTTGATTTTGAGCTTGAGGTTCAAATCTAGGAATTCCAGATTTTGAACTCACGCTCGAGCGGGGTTATTGGCGCTCGAGCGTGAAATTCGTGCTCCCAGTACTTTGCACTGTTTTATGGTCCGCTCGAGCGGGGTATTGGACGCTCGAGCGGGACCTTGTGTCTTACGCTCGAGTGGCTATCGAGCGCCTATCGAGCGTGATTTTCGAGCATCCAGTACTTTTGACTGTTTTGCAGACCGCTCGAGCGTGGGAAGTGACGTTCGAGCAGGAACCTTTGCCTGCATGTCCGCTCGAGCGGAGTAACCTACGCTCGAGCGGGACCCCTATTTTCTGAAAATTTTGAAAAATGTTTTAAAGTACATCTTTGCATCCTTATTCCATCCTAGGCATTCTTAGGCCTAGTTTAAGACATCTTAATGAGGATATAGATGTAGAACACACCGAGGCAAATTAGGAATTAAGTTATTATCTTTCCCAACTGTGTAGCTTAGTGTGTGTTCATCTTGTAAACTGTTTAGGGTTGGCTTTCGGAGACGTGCTCTAGCTGCTTATAGCCCAGAACTCTGCGAGTAACAATGTTGTAAAGATATGTTCAAATATGAATATCTTCTGAATACTGAACTGTACTGCTTTCCGAAATGACACTGTTAACTGAATGAATGTATGTCCTCTATTCTGAACTGTATTGTGGCATCCATAGCAACTACTGTTTACTGTTACTGTTATTGCTACTGTTACAGAGATCTCTGTCAGTTCCTATCTTGGAACTTCTGTTTACTGTTATGATGGCCATCATTGACTGTTCGGTCTTTTAAGACCTACTGTTTACTGTGCTGCTATGCTAATGGATGTACCACATATGACCGTTATAACTGAATGACTGACATACTGAATCAATGAACTGTTTTCATTACTATAAGGACATTCATTCTTAACCTCTTTACGCATTATGTTATGCACTGGGCTTTATCTCACTGTTTATATATATATATATATATGTAGGTGTTCAGGCACCAGACCGGAGCTAAGAGCGTGGGTTAGACTCCCTCCTTTTTTGTCAAGCCAACCACTGTGCCTCACTGCGAGGTTTCGAGCCTGTCAAGCCATGGCTTAGGGGTGTTTTAATTTCCCCCGTCTGTCTTTGTATCTGTTTTGTAATACTGTATAGACTGATAGCACTGTACTGTACTGTTATGATAGGGGGTTAGGTCCCTGTTCTGAATGATTGTACATATATGTATAGACTGTTTCGTTATGAATGTGCATACGAATGAGAAATCTTTTTGCATACAGACTGTCACAGCTCATTGGACATTGTTTAATTAGTGTTTTGGCTTCCGCCAGCCCCTGTACTCTGTTTTACTGTATGACTGTTAAGCAGGTGTTCGGTAATCTCGGACTACTGGCCGGTTACGGTGCTAAACCCATAGGGGCGGGTTTGGGTCGTGACAATTTTGACCTATAATTTGCTGTCAACAGAAATCTCCAGCCTGAGTGGATTGAGATAATTATGTTTTATCTGACTAGTTCACATTTTCTGTTGGAACAAATTGTCTTGAATTCTTCAGTTGGTGGTCTTTGGGTTTTCAAAACTTGGTGATGATCTTGTTTATGTAGGATAGAAATTTAGGAATTTGGATCCTCGGCCGCCCTTCTGGGCGGCGGTTCCCAGCAGCCCCCCAAAACGACGTCGTTTTGGGGGGTTTTTCCATTTTTTTTTTTTTTTTCTTTTCCTCTTCGCAGAACCAGACGGGGAGGGGAGGGGAGCTCGCCGCCATGGCTGCTCAGGGCGAGCTCGCCGCCATGGCTGCTCGGGCCGAGCTCGCCGTCGCAGGTCATCGAGCTCGCCAGCCGTCCAGCTCGCCGTCGCAGGCCATCCAACTCGTCGCAGCAGTGCACCGCCGTGGCCTCCGCCTCCGGCCCGCCTCAGCCTCCTCCTCCTCCCCCGGTGATTATGGCCCCCTCCAGTCCGGCCCACCGGCGGTCCCTCTTCTTCTCCCTTCCCCTCTCTCTCTCCCTCCCCTCCCCTCCCCCTCTCTCTCTCCCTCCCCCCCTCTGGTTCGAACGAGGAAGAAGAAAAGAAAAAAAAATTCAAAAAAATCAAAAAAGCCCCCAAAACGACGTCGTTTTGGGGGCTGCTGGGAACGGCTGCTGGGTTACGCGGCCGAGAATCCGGACTCAGAAATTTAGTGCTTCAAGTTGCATTACTAAGTCGTTTTCCTAAAGATAATATTTGCACCCACCAAAAGGTGTGTAGGGGGTTACAGCAAATTTGCCTCCAAGATAAAATGAAGCCTGATTTAAAAATCAAATCTACCGACGTCTGCACTGACGACGGTAGATCAGAATACTTTTGATATAACCAAGAAAACCAAAATACTGATAATCAAATCTACAGAACTTGATTACTAGTAAGAAAAGCATAAATTTGCTTAAGAAACTTTAAATCAAGAGGGGGAGAGAGAATTGCAGGAATGAATTTTGAATTTTTGGACGGAATGGAGTGGCTGATTTCGCAGTCTATTTATAGGCCTTGATGCACCTGATCGAATGGTCATGTCCCTTGATTGCATCCGATCAGATCTGACCGTTGGATCAACGATCTATGGTGTAGATAATTCTCACACTAAATAGACGCCTTGACTAATCTCACCTGATCACGATTGGGTGCTATCTCATCCGTACGATTGCGCGCATCTGCAATCAATGGCTATTATCAACCTGCTCTAGATCGGACACACAACCGTTTAATCGATTGGTTGACTCATCGCCAACGGACGACACGTCATTGCCATGTGGAGCTGATTGTATTCCACGTCACCCATGCCACGTTGGATCCACGTCATCGCTCCAATATGTCCGATGCAAATAGAAAAGCACCCTCATGGCGCGTTGCGCCGATGTGTCCGTGCTAAGTGTAAAGTGCGCCATCAAACGCCACACAGCCCACTGCTCACGCCGCGCGCGTGCGTGTGCGGATGGTGCTTCCGGTGTGAATGCATGCACACTAGCTTTCACCTCACAATTCCATATTCAAAGGAATATTCCATGTAGCACTTTATCAAGTGCTTCATGTTTTCCTCTCTTTCCAATATAGAACAAAGCTCCAAGCTTATTTCATACTTTCTAAAAAAAAACATGGAAGGTTTTGAAAACACCCAAAATAAAGTATAAATTTGAAAACCTATTTTGAAAATTTCTCAACATTTTCCCACCATTTTCAAAATATCAGATGATGATTCTTGGTTCACTTGGCAGGCTTATGCATAGGTGAACATATCTTACGATTTGAATCATTCACTTAATGAAAACATCTCAAAGTTAGTCAAGATGGCATAGTAGATTGGTTTTTGAACTAGCGATCTTATTCGACTAACTGGACATGCATAGTACAGGTTACCTCAAGTATTCAATAAGCCGACACGTGGATTGGCCTCGTGTCTATATCCTGTTTCATGAGCACTCTAAAGTCAAGCCCTTGGACTCATAGGAAGCGGCACCACCTCCTACACTCACATAGATAAACTTACTAAGAGTATCCCTGTAATTTACAGTACCCTAACAACTCAGTTGTAAGCTTATTAAAAGTTTGCTAACTCATCCTCTTTTTTTCACATTACAGGTGACCAAGTACTTCAATCTTGGGATGAAAATGAAATAAAGGCTACGTTTGGCATCCCCTAAAAAAGCCAAAAAGTCATTATCCTATTTAAGTCACATCATCTTATTTAAGTCACATCACATCTCTACCACATCACTTCAAACCCAACCCATATTTTATAAAAAGTCAAAAAGTGCGCTTATTTAGAACATCTCAAATAACCCCTTAAGTGTTTGCAATCACGACATATGGTGTACTTGGGCTCATTGAACTCAAGACTTGATATTTCTTCAGGTGTTAAGTCGAGTTTCCACCAGGAATGATTATGTTAAGTGAGCTTAAGACCCATCCCCTTTGATGTTTTCCACACCAAATCCCTTGCAAGTCCCTTTATTAAGGGGTCAACTAAGTTTTCACTTGACTTTACATAATTAATGGTAAACACACCTTTTGTGATTAACCGCTTAACATAGCTATGTCTCAGTCCTATATGCCTGGACTTTCCATTATAGACATGGTTATATGCCCGTGATAGAGTTGTTTCACTATCACAATGCAAAGACATTGGTGGCATAGGTTTTAGCCATATCTTAATCTTTAACAAGAGATTCCTTAGCCACTCTATCTCTTTGCTATAAGAAGCCAATGCTACAAACTCTAACGTCATAGTTGAGTCTGTTATGCATGTTTGCTTCTTAGAACCCCAGAAGATAGCTCCTCCTCCAAGAGTAAAAATCCAACCACTCGTGGATGAGTGATCTTCACGGTTAGTTATCCAACCAGCATCCGTGAATCCTTCCAGCACTGCTGGATAGACATTATAGACTATTCCATAGTCTATTGTTTTCCTCAAATACCTAAGTACTCGGTTAACAGCATGCCAATGCACACTATTGAGATTACTAGTGTATCTACTAAGTTTTCCTACTGCAAAAGCAATATCAAGTCTAGTGCAAGTCATGGCATACATCAGGCTACATATTACTCTTGAGTATTCTAGTTGATCAACAGCTCTTCCAATATTAGGATACAATTTTAAATTTGAATCAAAAGGTGTAGACATGAGTGTACAATTATATTGATTAAATTTCTTAAAAATTTTCTAGTGCGATTGGGTTAGAATCAAATTATTGTCTTCTTGTTTGATCTTAATACCTAAAATTACATCAGCCAAGTCCATGCTTTTCATACTAAAACTAGATGACAAGAAACTTTTAGTATTTTCAATTAGGGGTGGGCAATAGTTCATTCGATCCGCAAAAACTACCCAACCCGTATACAAATGGGCGACTTTGCAAATACAACGCGGGCGGATGCGGTTTGAAATATGGCATGTTTGCGGATTGCGGATTTAACCAGCACCCGCAAGAACACGCCCGCCTGCACTTTTTATTTTTTATTTTTTTTTATCTTATCCGTTGATTTCATTCGTATATTCCACCTAGATATTTTTGCCCAAAACAAAACACCCTTTATTATTTGAACTTATTCTAGCATTACATTTGCTAATAATATTATATCAACTAAAATTGAATAAATACTGATCATATTATTATGGGATTTTTGGTAAAACCCCCCTTTTAGGCCTTTTTATTAGGGTAAAGGATAACCCAATCAATTTTCTTTCAAAAAGTCCTTGAGTAGGAAATGCTTACCTTAATAAAGACATTTTATAATTTCTAATTTTTTTTTATCACAATATTGCCCTTCTATATATATGTATCATACATTTGAAATATTTGAAATCTGAGCTGAAGATCTCGCAGGAACGAAATCGATGAAGACGATCTCCAAATCTAAGAATCTTGCAGCCAAAGATCTCTCACTTGGTTAACAATAGACAATCTTGTCGCCGACGATCAACACTCTTAATTAAACGAGAGTTTCATTGAGATTTGTGATTGTTGATCGAGTTTTAGAAATTTTTCTTCTCAATTAGATATGTTGATTTGTTTGTTAATTTGTTTGTTTATTTTTATTTTTATTTTTTTGATTTATTTTTGATCTGATTTTATTTGAGAGAATTAGAGTAAAATTTTACTTTGGTGTTAGAATGATAGTAAAATTTTACTGTCAAGAGGTGGTCATTGCCAAACACTTCAGCCGCCACAAACACTGCCTTCGCTTTTTTACTTTTGTGCAGAGTAACATTTTACTCTTAGATTCAGAGTCTAACATTTTACTCGTTTTTTAGAATAAAATTTTACTTTTATACAGAGTAAAATTTTACTTTTGTGCAAAATCTAACATTTTACTAGTTTTTTAGAGTAAAATTTTACTTTTAGTTTCAGAGTGTAACATTTTACTCTTATTCAGAGTAAAATTTTACTTTTATACAAAGTAAAATTTTACTTTTAAATTCAGGGTGTAACATTTTACTCTTAGATTCAGAGTGTAACATTTTATTCTTATTTCAGAGTAAAATTTTACTTTTATGCAGAGTAAAATTTTACTTTTACATTCACGTCTCAAATTGTGTTGGTGATACACTGTATGAGTTGTCAATCTTTGGCAAACCTAATAATAAAAATTACCTCTAAAATATAGTATAATGTTACACTAAACCACAGTAAAATTTTATTAACACAAATTGACTTTTGGACTTGTGGTGACAGTAAAATTTTACTTTGATAGTGATAGTAAAATTTTACTTTGATAGTGACAATAAAATTTTACTTTGATTGATAATAAATTTTTACTGTTAATTGTTTCATATTTCCCCACTCATATGGAAGGACATTTCAGTTAATTCATGACATTTTTTTAATTGAGGGGCTTTTGGAGTCATTGTTTAATTCCGTGGGTTTCACACAAAATAGGCCCAATGGGGAGAGGCTTTTTACCAAAAATTCCTATTATTATTGTTACATAACTGAACTTGTGTCGGATGAAGTTTGATTTGAAATTTTAAATTCCTTATTGAATATGGAGTTCTAGTTTAGGATTTTGAAATATGTACTTATATTAGTTTATGATTTGATTTAAGATTTTGAATGATTTGTTTGTGTTACGAATTAATTTTATTGTGTTTTTAATTTTATAAGTTTTAACTAATTAATTATTAATGTTGGAGCATTTTAGAAAATGGGAAGAAAAGGGCCCAAAATAAATATTTACAAAATGAAAAAAAAATAAGGCTAAAAAATAAATTTTTGAAAAAAAAAGTCCAATTCGCAAACCCCCTCACACATCTGTAAACCCTATCCACACAAACCGCAAACTGCACTGCGGGCGGTTGCAGGTTGTCTTTTCCCGAAACCGCATAGATGCGGGCAGGTCCAAATTGATCGGCAAACCGTCCAAATCCGAACAGCGAATACCCCTATTTTCAATGACATTATTGTCAATATCAAAAATAAGTATGTTATCTACATATAGACATATGATTACATCTCTATTTCCAGTAAACTTACTGTACACACACTTGTCAGATTCATGTATCCTAAAATCATTTGACACTATTACTTTGTCAAATTTCTCATGATACTGTTTTAGAGCTTGTTTCAATCCATGTAGTGATTTCACAAGTTTACACACTTTGTGCTCTTGAACCTGTACAACAAATCCTTTCAGTTGCTGTATGTAGATTTCTTCATCTAACTCTTCATTTAAGAAAGCGGTCTTAACATCCATTTGATAAATTTTAAGCTTATAGATTGAGGCTAAGGCAATCAATACTCGAATGGTAGCTATTCTAACCACCGGAGCATATGTATCAAAATAATCGATACCCTCCTTTTGAGTAAAACCCTAAGCAACTAATCTTGCTTTGAACTTGTCAATTGTGCTATTTAGATACCCTCCTTTTTGTGTATTTATTAATTTTTTAAAATATTTTTTTACAAATATTTTACTATTTAGATACATCTAAGTAAGGTGTATCTAAAAAAATAAAAAAATTGCTTAAAATTTAAAAAATATCCACTAAAAATAAAAAATTATGAAAAACAAAAAATTTAATTTTCAGAAAATTACATTCAGAAAATTAAAACCAAACATACTGATTACTTTTGTTACCAGCTGCACCAAGCTGAATTTTTCTCTTATCTTTCAAAAAAAGATAACTATAGAAAAAGGGGGCATGGAAATATAAATGTAGTAGTAATAACGATAAATCCCAAACTTACCAAAATTGAGTAGTTCCTTCAAAGTTGTGCACTGTCGGCAGCAAGCATTACTAGTAGAAAAGAAGGTAGCAAAAAAGCAAGGAGTCTATTGATAAGATCAATATTCCCCACCCCCAATAAATAAATAAATAAATAATAATTTTATTCCTGTTGGACCTCGATAATACCCAAAAGAAAAAAAGAAGAATAAGAAAAATATTCACTAATTGAGTGCTAAGAAAAATAAGGCACGGATAATAAAGATGTTTGGGGGGAAGAAGTAGACCTAAATTCACGTAAACTAATATAATAAATAGAGATATGAACATTCTTAATTTGATTAATGAAATGGCCTTAGATAAAGTCGAGTGGAGAAGGAGGATTCATGCAACCGATCCTATTTGATGAGATTTAAGGCTTAGCTTGGCTTGGCTTGGTTTGGGGATAATAAAGATGCTTAGATTAAATTTCACTCAGATTACTTCAAGGCCACTCTAGAGCCATTCACCAATTGGCAAATAGTAAATCTAACAAAAACGTGAAGCAACCAACATCCCTTTTTCCCTTCACGAGAAATACCAGCCTCCCAGACCTCAACTAAGGTATGGAAAAATAGAAGCAATTCAATGCATTGACACAAGAATCCAAAATGAGCCTTTTGGAAAATGTAAACACAAATATAGATAATTAACATTATCAGAAAGAAAACAGGAAATGCAGCAACATACAGTAACTATACAGGAGCATATTTAGTTTATTGATGCAGCATGTCTGAACTTGCAGAATCATTATCTAAAGAGAGAAGAAACACATACAAGAGATAGCTTCACTAAGAATTAATATATCTTACCGCCTCTACAAGAATTTTTCTATGCTGGTGGTCAGTGTTGATTTGGGAACAGCACCAATAACTGCATCTTTCTTCTCTCCATTCTTGAAGATCATGACAGTCGGAATGCTACGGATCCCGTATCGGGTTGCAATTGAAGGACTCTCATCAGTGTTCACCTTGTAGCATTTGAGCTTCCCAGTGTATTGCTTTGCCAATTCATCAATAATAGGGTGGATCATCCGGCATGGACCACACCATGGAGCCCAGAATTCAACCAGAACAGCGGAATCAGACTCAAGGACAAGTGACTGCCAACTTGCATCAGTTACAGAAGTCACTGCAATTGTTAAAGAAACATACGTGATGTTTCTCGCTTTCATAAAGAGGAGTTAGTTTACTAATGCAAAGTTGATAATGGTAATCAGATGATACATATTGTTTTGTAAGAATGATGAAACAATTAATCATAGTTAAATCCTGTGGACAGAACCTAAACACCAAATATGAGATGTAACAAGGTAAGTGGTAAGTCAGGAACATTGAGAGTAATGCTTGTTAAATTTTTAAATGATGATATGCACAGAAAAGGGTGTCAAAACATCCATGGGCAGTTTGGCAGCTGAAATAAAAGACATTGCTGGATTCAGAACACAAAAGACCAACAAACACCTTTCAGACTTGCATTAATTGCTACTAGCTAGATGATCCGAAACTGTTACTCAATAATATAAACAAACAAGATAGTGGAAATTAATAAAGGACTCAACCTCACCCCCTGCCATCAGAGCCAAAGTACACAGTTACTTTTCTTTTATTTTTTTCTTGAGGAAGAACAATTTGTAGAAAGACTTCATGGGGGCAAAGCCATAGTATCACATATAGTTACATTACCAAGCAAGGTTGGTTCCAACTTTTTTCTAACCTAGAACTACACCAAGCACATAATGAACCAAACCAAAAAAATATTGGTTCGGTTTGGTATGAGCTTAGCCCTATAATGCAAGGTCTACGCCACTTTTTAAAGGAACTAAGAAATGAGTTGACAAAGGTCTACCTGATCTCAATTGGGCTGGAGAGGTCCACCCAATCTCAGCTCATGAAGCCCAACTCGGCACTTAATGATGATATAATATTTGGAAAACCTCTTATATAGAAGAACATGAAGGTCTAACTGAGATGTACGGGTGATGTGGGACAATCATCTCAAATAAACTATTGCTTGTCACGCATCGTCCAATAAACTTAAGTTTGTTTCTTCCTAAGACTCAATTATAGATCTGAGAGCTCAAATGATGTCTGGTTGAAGGCAGTTGTTCCATTTCCTTCGCAAGAAATTGGGTTCCTAGGTTTTGTAAATCAAGATGTCAACCCAAAACAGAACCAAAGCAAAGAGGCCGATTCTCTTAAACATAGGGAGCTAAATAGAATGAACCAAACCAACCTATGAGCACTGGGTTCAGTTTAATTCTTGGGTCAATCAAGTTAGTTGTGCACCCTACTTAAAGCAGTGCAAAATCACTTAACATTTAAGGCTTCATTTGGTTCACTGGAATGAGTAGGAATGGAATGGAATGATCATTCCTTAAGCTTTCATATGGAATGACCGTTCCCTTAAAATAGTGAATAATAATTCCATTTGTAATGCATTTTGTCACTATTTTATTAGACAACCAAACATGGAAACAAACATTTTGATGGAATGATCATTTCATTCCGCTTTATTCCAGTGAACCAAATAATACCTATGAGAAGAGGATTACAACATTTATTTTCTATACCAAATTAGCAGCTCAGACTCTCAGAGAATAGAAAGGTGTAAAATAAAATCCAAAATGCCTCAGCCTTTAGATTGATTGAGTTTGATCCCATTCAAGGCGCATGTATATCCAAGAATCACCTAATAGGCTAATACTGCCAACTGTGCACGTTGACGTCCTATGTGCTGTCATCCCAAAGCAATTACATTAATGAAAGCTTTGTCAGTATGGGCATCTAATTTCCCAACAATGTTAGACACTAAGCTTCATTAATTTGCACGAAACGAACAGTTATAACCAAATTCATCCAATAAAACCTAACATATTCGTATAATTTCCCTTGTAGATCAATTTTGAATCCTGTTATTACTATCACCGAGCCTCATACACAGAAAAAATCAAATTCATAGATTATATTTAGAATCAAGTGGTGAGAGAGCGATTCAAACCTTCAACAGCAGTCTTCTGAGCCTCGCACACAATTCGTCCCCCACGGCGATCGAGTCTCAAACTCGAACTCGAGCTCGAGCTCGAACTAAACGATCGACTCGTAGAACTATAACAGATCTTCAGGCCTCTGATTTCCGGTAATTTGACCGATTTCCGGCTGCCTGAGAGTGCATAAACTGAATAACTCCCCATCGGAGCCAACGCCGCCGCCGGAAAAACCGAGGCCCGAGGAACAGTCAGCGTCTCAAGCACACCAGCCATCAAACTCGACGACGATCGAAGCTAGAGAGAGAAATAGAGAGATGCAGAGTAGGCTACAAGAGATGAGAGAGAGAGCGAGAGTGAGAGTGGTGGATGATAGTGGGAAGAATGAAGAAAAACGTTTTTGCGTCCTGATCTGCAAAGCCCACGTGCCTCGCACATGCCATGTGATCTGGACTTCTCAAACCGAGCTTTTGATTGGCTCCTTGGTGGTTGGGCCTTGCTGCTTAGAAGTGATGATCTTTGAAGGCCTAGGCCCAGGATTTTGCTGCCTTTTATTGGGCCCTTGGTGTTTGGTGCTTAGTAGTGATGATCTTTGAAGGCCCAGGCTTAGGATTTTTGCTGCCTACTCCAAGTATGATCTGACCCAAATTCAACACTCACTATCGAGTAATTTTGAGTATTTTGAATCAAAATAAATTGTGTAAAAAGTAATTGTATGTTGATGAAATCATCTAGTAGGTGAGCTACGGCAAGGGCACCCTCCATCTCTAACAACTCTGTCAACCAATATCTACTCTGCGTATTTCATTGCTTCACAACCCATTGTGGGTTGGGGTTGAAACCGTATTAGATTAAAGGGGAACACTTAACCTAGTTACCATGCTAGAAAGCAATATCAACATCAGACTACTTTAATGCCCCTACTTGGTTACAAGCTCACGTTACTAAGCTCGGCATTAGTTAAATGAAAAATAAATTCTTATAAACAACTGTAATAAAAAGTAATTGAGCGATGTGGGATTTCAAATTGTTTGAATCTCCAAAACTTAAAACAATACCAATTAAATGAAAAAAGAAACAAGTTAACAGTTCCAAGTGATGAAAAGCTTTTTAATGATCAAATTGCATAATGTTTTATATTTAATTGGAAAATATAAAATATAAATAAATATTTTTTTTTTGCCATTATACATATATATGGGAATCAGACTATAACAACAGATTAGCATTTGTTTTATCTGTAATAAGTTTTTATGTAATAATCTTGTAGTGATGATTTAAACTTCAAAACACAATCAATGAGTGGTTTGCAAAATTATTTCACCAAAAACTATTACAAATAATCCGATTATCATATGTAGCAACCATGATTTCTTTTCATTTTTTTTTTTTTTTTTGAATGGCCTAGCAGCCTTAATTTAAGAGTTAGTGATTTGTGAGAAAAGGAAAACTTCCTTCATATTGACAGTAAAAAAATCGTAGCAAAGTCTAGTTGGTTTGTATAGCTGTAATATAAATTAAACTACTCTATTTCAACTCGTGTTTAGCTGGTTAAATTTGTATTTGAGATCAATTCATCATTTAAATAAGTTCAATTTAAATATATTTTAAAACTTAAGATTAGTTTTCTGAACTTTGTTCAGTTAAAATTAAATTTTTTGAGATCAACTTATAATCTGCTTGATTAAAAGTGTATTATTTGAGATTGATTGAAAAGATAAACAAGTTAAACTTTAACATATTTTGAATCTTGTTTCCAAATCTAACTTGAGAATCTATACTGTGAGCATATTAAAAAAATTAAAAAGCAAAAACAAAAAATCAAAAATAATTTCAAAAAAAAAAAAAAAAAAAACTAGCCCACCCATGGAGGGTGGCTCAACCTTGATGAGTCGAATCTAAATCACAAGCTAATCATGATATATTGCTGTTGCTAGACTACCCATGGTGGGTAAAGAATTATTTCCGAATTACAGATTACATTTTGTAAAACTAGCCCACCCTTATTGGGTGGCAATCAACCTAGAAACACAAAACTTATATAAAAGAACTAATATTTTCTAACTTAAACTATGTGGGATGTAAATTATATATCTTAACGTCCACATATTCATCTCTTTTTGATTTTTTTTCCCATTTAAATTATTGTATAAAAGAACTAATATTTTCTAATTTAAACTGTGGGATGTAAATTATATATTTTAACGTCCACATATTCATCTCTTTTTGATTTTTTTTTAAAAATACAAAAACACTAGAAAATAAATAAAAGTTTCATGTATTCACATGGTGCTCTTAATTAATGACGTAATAATTTTTTTTAAGAATGAATGATTCTAACTTACCGTTGCTAGATTGTAACCACAAGCATATCATATGATATTTCGAAACCTCCTAATAGCAAAGGTTGCTACTTTGATGAGCGTCCAATTTCAACAACAACAAAGCTTTTATTTAGAAATTTACTCAGAAAAATTATGTGGTTTAAATTTAATTCTTATATATTGAATCCATACCTAGCATAAATATGGATCACACATTGTTGTTTTAAAAATAGCCCTCGTTTGGTTTGTCTTTTGGGAGATAATTTTTGAGAAAAAATTTCAAAATTTTGTTTAGTTGAAAATTTTTGAAAAAAAAAATTTTAAATTGCTTTTCTCTATATGATATATCAATTAATCTTTTTTTTTTTTTTTTTTTTTTTTTTTCCACTCATCGCTCATTCTCTCACATCCTATACATCAATCAATAACTTTTTCTCTTATACCCATCTATTCAATTACAAAAAAAAAAAAAAAAAATTTAAATCATCCCAAACTCCAAAACTTCAAAACATACAATCAAATAAATTTTCAAATTTTGTAAACACTTTCCAAAAAATTATTTTTTAAAATTATTTCATAAATACAAACCAAACATAACCATATATCCATAATTTTCATCCATTAAAATTGCTAGAATGTGAGATGTATGGTCTAAATTCAAAGTTGATAATGCAAGTCACATTCACTAGTCCTTAATTTTTACTTTCCCAACTTTTTTCGAATAATAATTCTAGTATTCTCAATTCAAACCACAATAAGTATTTTTTAATTTTTAATTCTCGTCCAAATTCTAGTATTAGTGATCTCAATCCAAATTCTACTTTTACTGTCATCCGTTTTAATTTTATTTTTTCAACTTCTTACATAAATTCACATAAAAGAAAAACCCAAGATATTCAATTCCATGATAATTGTGACCAATTATTTTTGGGCAAATTTCATTTTACTCTCATGTAGTTTGGATAATATGCAGTTTACCTTAATATTTGAAAATGACCACATAACCCTCCTATAATTTGTGAATTGAAATATACCGTTAGACCTATTAACGATTTAATAAAAAAGACTAAAATACTGCTATATTTTCGTTATTTGTTTGGAAAACAAAATGTACTTTAACCCTTTGTACTTTATTCCATGTGCGATTTACTTCCTTGAGATTTGAAAATGAGCATATAGCGCATTATGTCTGCCACATGTTCCATACTTACTGTTAAATTGGACAATTAGTTTAACGGTGTTTGACGGTACATTTCAGTCCACAAAACATAAGAGATTATGTGATTATTTCCAAACGTTAGGGATAAACCAAATATGACCCAAATCACATAAGTAAAGTAAAATTTGCCTATTATTTTTTTCCACCTCTTACATATATAAATTCACATAAAAGATCCAAAATATTCAAAAATAAATAAATAAATAGCAGGACTTACTTTTCATCGACCACTACAAATTACTTTTAAGAAAGAATGCCACAGTATTAAAAATTAACATACAAAAATTATTTTTTCAATAGAGGTTGACACGGGTAAGCCCATAAAGATTATAGCCCACCATTTAGGGCTCAATACATAACTCAAATACTAAAGCCAAGCATTGCTGAAGCCCCATGTAGCAATAAGAACCAATGACATCAAGACACATGGCAAGAGAAGGGCAAGCTACATAAGCAGACAAAGATCTGCAAAGTTATTGCCACTGCACATCACCATTAATGAAGCCCCTTACAGCATTTATTGCGATAACCCCTCTCCGTCGGGACAGAACGCCTTCACCATGAACAAGGTAAGTTAGAGTATAGACTTTCAGCCAAGGTGACAGGTCGGAAGGGACAACGAAATGATTATCAGAGGATCTAAGCAGAAGTCGAAGACAAGAAGAAAGTTAAGCTTTCTAACTCTAATCTATCTCTACATTCCACCTCTCTCTCTAACTTGCTCGTCGGAGGGTTCGCTGGGGGACTCCCCGTTCCCCGTTGAACTCTTGTACAGGTTCCTCTATGGGCTTGGTCACTCGGACACCGGTTTGGGAAGCGTGGATCAGTCCGACTCGTTCCGTCTGGAACCCGCAGTATCATCAGTTGGCGCCGTCTATGGGAAAGTTTTTGTTCCGCGCGCCAGTTGTGCTCATTGTCGCTAGAGACCCCCTTCCTATAACCCCCTCCTACCACCTATGAAGGTGAATGGTCACAACTAGATCCATGGCTTCTCACTCCAATGTTGCCGATCATCAAGCCGACCCTCCCAATCCAAATAACCCACCACAGTATTTCACTGAGCTCACCAACAACATTAACCGCCTGGCCGAGCAAAACCAAGCCCTGATTAATGCTTTACTCCAAAGAAACCTTTCTATGCCTCCTCCATCACCTCTAGATATCCCACCCAACCAAGAACGAGCCCCGAGCCATACTATCCAGCAGTCTAATCCACTCAACTTGGAAGGCTTGCAACCCCCTCCCCCAGGTATAAACTTGCCACCTCGGGGCCCACATCTATAGATCCTGGCACCAATCTCTAAAGGAGAGGCCAGCAGCATCCAGCCCCCGCTGCCTTCCAGTGGTGACAACATTCCTCCCTGGGACGCAGAACTCTAAGCCATGAAGCTCCAACTCCAAGGGGTCATGCAGAACATACAGCATAAACCATCTACCACAGCCAACTCCCCATTTGTTGCCTCCATCAGGGACAAACCTCTACCTCCTAAGTTCAAAATGCCCACGATCGACTCTTTTGACGATACAACGGACCCAGTCGATCACTTGGAGACTGACAGAACCCTCATGATCCTCCATGCATTCCCCGATAAAATCATGTGTCGGGCTTTCCCCGTGACACTCAAGGGGTCGGCTCGACTCTGGTTTAGTCAACTGCCAGCAAACTCTGCCTCCACTTTCCAGCACCTCAGTGACTCATTTCTCAGCCATTTCATTGGAGCCCAGCGCCAGCGGCGTCCGGCAACCCAGCTCCTCAACATCCGTCAGACTGAGGGGGAGTCGCTGCGCAACTTTGTCACCCCCTTCAACACCGAAGCCCTGCAGGTGGCGGAAAACGATGACAAGGTCATCCTCACGGCATTCATGGTCGGCCTACGATCATCTGATTTCCTTTTCTCCCTCTAAAAAAACCCCCCGACCTTCATGGCAACCCTTCTTTCCAAAGCCCAAAAATACATGAACGCAGAAGATTCCCTAGCCGCTCGCCAAGACCCTACAGCCAAAAACCGACCCCCAGAGAGAAGAGAAAGGACTCAGAAACCAAAAACACACAGTACAATAACCAAACACCTTAGTATACCGACCGACCCCCTCAAGCCGACCGGTCGGCACCAGCTCGACCGCCCAGCCGGTTCGAACGGTACACACCCCTTAATTCCCCCATGGAACAAGTTCTCAATCAGATCCAATAAGACCACCCCTTGAAATGGCCTCAACCATCACGGTCTCCTTCCAATCGGCGAGACCAGTTCAAATATTGCCATTTTCACTAGGACCACGGTCATAATACCGATGAGTGTGTTAACCTCAATGATCAGGTCGAGGGCTTGATACGTCAGGGACGTCTCAGTCGGTTCACGGAAACCCGCCCTCAGCAAAGGCAAAGGACCAAACCCATCAGAAACAACCACCGGCGCACTCCTCCCCGGCAACCAGCACAACCTAACCTTGGCCATGATCGCCCTCCACAGCAACCCCGAGCACAAGGTAACCCCGCCCCCCCTATCGGAGAAATCAGAGTCATAGCCAGCGGGCTTGCTTGTGGAGGTCCATCCCACTCGGCTCAGCGGGCAGAACTCAAAAAAATAAGACAGGGCTCAGACAAAGAAGTTGCCACATTAAACTGCCCTCCCAAACAGCCCAAGTAGTAGATGGAGCCCATCACCTTTACGGAAGCCGACTGCACAGGCATCCGTTACCCTCATGACAACCCCCTCGTCATTTCTGCCCTCCTCTACAATTACAAAGTCAGACGGGTCCTCGTCGACAATGGCAATTCTTCAGACATCATCTTCCTAAATGCCTTCCGCCAGCTCAAGATCGAGGAAGAAAGTCTATCTCCTTTCCAAATCCCGTTGGTCGGTTTCACTGGAGACCGGGTGACCTCCATCGGCTCCATCGATCTTCCCATAACAATCGGCGAATATCCACGGTAGAGCACAAAGTTACTCACCTTCCTTGTTGTCGACTGCCTCTCTGCTTACAATATCATCCTTGGCCGCACCGCCATAAATGCCTTCCAAGCTATCACATCCACTTTCCATCTTGCCATCAAGTTACCCACCGATCTTGGAGTTGGCACAGTGAGGGGAGAGCAGACCGTGGCCAGAGAGTGTTATGTTGCCTCACTTAAAGAAGTCAAGCTTAAGGAGGCTATGATCATTGAAGGACTCGACGTTAGAGACGAGGACGAGTTGGTCAGAGGGGAACCAGTGGAAGAGCTCGTCGAGGTCCTCATCGATCCCACCAACCCGGCAAAAACTGCCAAGATCGGCAACCAACTATCCTCCCAGGCCAAGGCCGACCTCACTGCCCTCCTGATTGAGCACAACGACGTATTTTCCTGGACCCACTTCGATATGCCAGGTATTGACCCCTCCTTCATCACCCACCGTCTCAGCATTGAGCCCCATTTCTGACCCATCCACCAGAAGCAGCGCATCTTTCACTCGGAGCGCAATAACCTTATTGCTTCTGAAGTAGATAAGCTCCTTGAGGCACAGTTTATCACAAATGTGGACTACCCCAGATGGCTATCGAATGTGGTTCTGGTTCAAAAAAACAATGGTAAATGGCGACTTTGTGTCGACTACTCCGACCTCAACCGAGCTTACCTCAAAGACAGCTATCCTCTTCCTCACATAGATTTGCTGGTTGACGCCACGGCCAGCCATCAAATGCTCAGTTTCATGAATGCCTTCTCTAGATACAACCAAATTCTAATGCACCCATCTGACTAGGAACACACCTCCTTCATCACCGACCGGGGAACCTACCATTACCGTGTGATGCCATTTGGGTTGAAAAATGTTGGAGCCACTTACCAACGGTTGGTCAATGCTGTCTTTCATCATCAAATAGGCCGGAACATGGAAGTATATATCGACGACATGCTAGTCAAGAGCAAGCTCTCCACTGATCATCTGGCCGACCTGCGAGAGACCTTTACCACCCTACGAAAGCATCAAATGAAGCTCAATCCGGAGAAATGTGCCTTCGGCGTAGGATCTGGAAAGTTCTTGGGTTTCGTGGTCAGTCAGCGGGGCATCGAAGCTAACCCCGAAAAGATCAAGGCCTTAATTGAAATACAGTCACCCAGAACGGTTAAGGAGGTTCAGAGGCTTACTGGCCGAGTTGCTGCTCTCAACCGCTTCATTTCCCCCGCAACGGACAAGTGCCTTCTCTCTTCAAAGTTCTTCGGCAAACTTTTGAGTGGACGGCAGAATCCGAAGATGCCTTTTAGCAGTTGAAACAGTGCATGGCCAACCCTCTCTACTTTCTCAGGCAATTACGGGCGAACCCCTCTTCCTCTATTTAGCTGTGTCAAACACCGCAGTCAGTGTAGCACTCATCAGGGAAGACAACTCTGTCCAATGACCGGTCTACTACATCAGTCGGGCTCTCAGAGGTGTGGAACAAAATTACCCATTGTTAGAAAAAATGTCCTTGGCTTTAGTCACCGCCTCCAGACGACTCCGTCCTTACTTCCAAGCCCATTCCATAGTGGTCCTCACTGACTAACCATTAAAGAAGATAATGCAACAACCAGAGCTTTCTGGCAGACTTATGCAATGGTCGGTCGAGCTCAGCCAATTTGACATCTCCTCCCGGCCTCGAACGGCGATTAAAGGGTAGGCTGTTGCCGATTTCATCCTGGAATTCACTAATCCCACTCCAACCACAGCTCCTCCGCCCCCGCCACCCCCTACTGAGCCAGAAGACCCCCACTCTTGGACACTCAACGTCGACGGATCATCTCGCAAAGAAGGCAGTGGGGCTGGTCTCATCCCCACCGCCCTTGAGGATGATTATTTCAAATGTGCTCTCCTCTTCTTGTTCAACGCAAGCAATAATGAGGCTGAATATGAAGCATTGATCGCAGGTCTTCGCCTCACCAGAGACATTGGTGTCAGCCACATCCAAGTGTTCAGCGATTCCCAGCTCATTGTCGGACAAATCACGGGGGAATTCGATGCCAAGGAAGACACAATACGGGCTTATAGGGATATTGCACTCCCTCTCGTTCGCCTCTTCAATAATTTCCACATTAAGCACATCCCTCGGACGGAAAACTCCAAAGCAGATGAAATGGCTCAGTTAGCTTCGGCAGACCAGTCAGACCTCAGCCATGGTGTCCACCTCGAGTACCTGGCCCACCCTGCCATTTCCCCAACTCAGCAGCAAGTCTACTTCCTCCAAAATGAACCTATTCCATGGGTGGCCGACATCTTTCTATTTCTGACAACGGGGGAACTGCCAGCCGACAAACAGCAGGCCGCCAAAGTCAAGGCCCGGTCATCCAACTACATTCTTGTCAGCGGCCTCTTTTACAAACGTAGTTTTTCACGCCCATACCTGCGATGCCTCAATCCTGCTCAAGCAACCTACGTGATGAGGGAAGTCCATGAGGGTATCTGTGGTAATCATTCGGGTGCCCGGGCCCTAGCCCATAAAATACTTCTCACTGGTTATTTCTGGCCTACTCTCAATCAAGATACGACAGACTACGTGCTCAAATGTGATAAGTGCCAGCGTTTTGCCAACGTCCCCTATGCTCCTCCTACAGAATTGATCACACTTTGTAGTCTCTACCCATTCACCAAATGGGGGATCGACCTAGTTGGCCCATTGCCCACTGGCCGAGGCCAAACCAAATTCGCCATTGTCGCCATTGATTACTTTACTAAATGGGTTGAGGCAGAATCCCTTGCCACAATTACCGAGCGAAACATAACCAGATTCATCTAGCAGTCGATCGTATGCAGATTTGGCATCCCTCAAGCCATCGTCTCTGACAACGGCAAACAATTCGACAATGCCAAGTTCAGGAAATTCTGTGCAGAACTTTAAATCCAGCCATGTTTCTCTTCCCCAGGTCATCCCCAAGCCAATGGCCAAGTTGAGGTTACCAACCGTTCTTTTCTCAAGATCATCAAAACTAAGTTAGAAGCTGTTAATGGACTCTGGGCTGAGGAATTACCGAATGTACTCTGGGCCTACCGCACTATCGCTCGAACCCCCACTGAGGAGACCCCATTTCGCTTAACATACGGCGCTGAGGCGGTCATCCCAGTGGAAATCGGTCTGCCTACCCCAAGAATTCTACATCCGAATCCAGAACTAACTGAGGAGCTGTGTCGGGCAGACCTAGACCTAATCGAAGAGCTCCGAGAAACCACTACTGTCAGACGGGCCTCATACCAATAGAAAATGAGAACACATTACAACCGCAAAGTCCGACCAAGGAAGTTCGCTGTGGGGGACCTTGTTTTGTGCGAAGTAACCCTTGCCACCAAAAATCTGGCTGAGGGCAAACTGGCAGCCAAGTGGGAAGGACCTTACGTTGTTAAAGCCAGACCTCGTCCGGGCACTTATCGACTTCAGGACATGGAAGGCCGAAACCTCCCCCATCCGTGGAACGCCGAACACTTGAAGCGTTATTTTCAATAAATCCTTATTTTTGTATTGATCAGTTATTGTATTTTCTTTTTTGGCAATCTACACACTTGAAAGTTCTTCTTCTTCTCTCACATGATGTAAATTTCTGATCAAATGGGCTACACTTTACACGACAACAATCTTATATCTCAATTATCTTTGTGGTACCTCAATAACGTCTTGATTGCAGCACTTAGTTACAAGCCTTAGCCAGACTGAGCATGAAGAGCTTAGCCAGACTGAGTCACTTAAAGCCTCAGCTAGACTAAACATGACAAGCCTCAGCCAGAATGAGCATGAAGAGCTCAGCCAGACTGAGTCACTTAAAGACTCAGCCAGACTGAGCGTGAATAGCCTCAGCCAAACTGAGTCACTTAAAGCCTTAGCCAGACTGAGCATGAAAACCTCAGCCAGACTGAGCATGAAGAGCTCAGCCAGGCTGAGTCACTTAAAGCCTCAGTCAGACTGAGCATGAAGAGCTCAGCCAGACTGAGTTACTTGAAGAGACAGCCCGACCGAGTTAATCATGGCTCAACCCGAACTGAGCACGAATGAAGCGCTCGGCCAAGGCCATTCTTGCAACTTCATGATTGTGGCATAACTGCCATACTTAGTCAAATTCCAAGTCCATGTTTTTACGCCTCTTAACACTCTTTACATTTTTTAACTTTCATTTCCCAACCCAACCTTTCATTTGTCAACACCCTTACAACGTGATTTAAAACTCCACTTTTTGGGACCCTTACAAGCCAGACTGATTCCCTTTTGGGTCGTGATTTGAAACTTCAAATTTTTTGACATTCTCACATTTTAAACTCCACCCTGCATTGTGGTTTTCTTACAAGTCAGACTGTTTTCCTACTTCTCAATTTTCACTGCGATTTATATAGAAACCTTATTTGAATAACCATTCTCATTCTTCTCAAATTTGCAAAAATAAAGGCCACAGTGTGACAAACATAACTCAGAATTTTATTTATTCACAAACTTATACATAAGTTTACTGTAGAAATTACACTCTCAAAAAAAAAAAAAAAAAACAACAACAACAACACTCAAAACAGCAAGAAAAATTCCATTTATAAGCAAACTGCCAAAATTTACATTTCATCAGTCTTCCTCACTCGAAGCAAGGTCTTCTTCGTTCACACCTTCATCTAAGGGGGTCTGGGCCACGTCGTCTTCCTCTATTCTAACAGTGTTGAAGTCCAAGTCTGGGAACAACTCTTTTGCTTTGCGTTTGAACATCTTCCAGCCGTTGTCCCAGAACTCGGCCATCTCATGTTTGTAGAAGTCTGACCGCTGGAAGCTTTGGATCACTTCTTCTTCATTCCTGCTCCCAGCGGTCGCTCCCGACGGGCCAGCCCCCCCAGACCCCTCTCTTGCCAAATCGCGGGCGATCGCGGCATCGATAGCCATCTCGAAGTCAGCAGACCCCTTGAATTGTTCTGCTGCTGCGACGCATAAGTCGGGGTATGCTGCCCTCTCAGAGGCTGACTTGGTCTTTTCTTCCTCCAACTCCTTTTCCAGCCCCGCCTTCTCTGCCGCTGCCTTGGCGCGCTCGTCTGCCAGATCCCGCTCCAACTCAGCGATCTTCAGGTCTGCTTCTTCCTTTTCTTTGACCCACTGAGCGTGCAGATCTTCATTGCTGGTCATGGCCTCTTCAAACCGATCGTTGGCGACAGTGCAGGCTTTTTGGGCATCTTCAAGTTTCTTCTGCTCGCTAACCAGTTGGAACTCGAGCGACACCACCTTGCGGCATTCCGTCTCCAGCTCTAACTTGGTCGCGAGCAGCTCAGCATTGGCTCGATCAGCTGAATAGCCCTGCACCATCGCCAACACTTCCATCTTCTTAGCCTTCTGGGCCTCTTCCAGCCCCCTCGCGCACACGCTCCGCGTGGTCTTCCTTCATTCGGCAGTTTCTCTCCTCAAACTTTCAAGTTGGACCTTCGCCTCCTCCAACATTACCGTTAGTGGCCCCACTTCGCCTTTGGCAGCCGCAGCCTTTCTCAGTAGGGCTCCTGCCAAGGCAGTCACCTCCATCTGGGCAGAACATAACCCTTTTAGCAGCTCAGCCTCAGTGAAACTGGCCACCGAGCGCACGGCCGCGTCTTCCACCACTCCCAAAAGACGATCTGCAGCCTCCCTGGCTTCTCTTCCTTCTCCTTTCACTCGCCCAGACACCGCTGGGACGTGGTAGAGGGCCGTCTTCAACCCATCCCTCTCTTTTTCTCCTTGGGGCACAGGACCCCCTTGGCCTGCTGCTCTGCCCTCACTTCAGGCCCAGTCGCCCTATCTTTAACTTGTTTTTCAGGGCCAGTCGCCCCACTCATCATCTCTTTTGATGCCTGCTCCGCCCTCTCTTTTGATGCCTCCACCGTCACCTCATTCCTCATCGTCAAGGCGGGCTCCTCCTCACTCTCTTTTTCTTCTTCAAAGCCTCCATCTCCTTTTTGTTCCTCTCCTTCAGAGGATCCACTGGGGGCGGTCGTGGCTCAAAGCCGCCAAGATCCTTCTCCTTCAACGGTTTGGGGCGCGGTCGGATCCTCTCCCTCGCGATAGGCTTCGGAGCAGGCCCCAGTTAGGTCTCCTTGTATTTGCTCACTCGGGTGAGCAACTTCCTTTCCTCCTCCTCCTCCTCCTCCGCCTTCCGTTGCCTCTCTAACTCCTCCCTTGCCGGATCCTCTTCCAACGGTTGCGGCCCCAAGTTCAGGGCAAACAATGTTGAAGGCAAGACCAGCTCATCTCACCTCACCCCCTTCGCTTCCCTCCATTCCCTCACCCTCTTCACTCGGTCCTCTGCTACCTTATCTAACTTGGGCTCGATCGATTTGGTGGGCACCTTCCACGTTGCACAAACTCCTGCCCCACCGTTCGCCGTTACAAAAAACCATCTCGGCCTCCATCTCTTCACCGACGATGGAAGACCCGCCACCAGCCCTCGCCCCGCCACCGCTTGCAGAGTGACCCAAGTCTCTTGCTGACCGGAGGCCTTGTAACAGGAGAAGAACTCATCTACTGTCATTGCCGCCCTTTCAGTCGCTTGAAGCCAGGCACTCGCGCAGGCCATTACCATCTTCCAGGCGTTCGGTATCAGCTGCCCTAGCGCCGCCTCCAACTTGTTCAACACATCCACCACCACTTGGGAAAGAGGTAGCCTTAAACCTCCTCGCAATGCCTCATCGTACAAGCTGAACTCACCCGGCCGCACATCCGACGCCCTTTCCTTGGATGTGGGCACTCTTAGCCCTATTTCCGAGGGAATTTGATACTTTTTCCTTATTCCCTCCAACTCCTCTGTTGTCAGTACGGACCTATCCGGTTTGGTGTGCCAATGGTCTGGCTCCACTTGACTAATGGGCCTCGCGGTCGAGATTATTGTCCTGGAGCGAGCCCGCACAGCCTGACCTGCTCCCTCCCACTCCCTGCGCTTCGTACGGTATTGTTCTGCCAAACCCACCGCATCGTCGTCGCCTAATGGATCAACCCTCGCGGTCGTTGCTTCCTCTTGGGCCATCTCTCTCGTGTGTCTGTGAATAGCTTCGGATGCGGGCACAAGAAAATTCACAAAGTGTTGTAGGGGTGTATCACTAGCGATGGAGGAGTCTACAATTGGAATATTTTGGTTGTTTGCAAAGAGATACGTAAAACGGATAATTCTAAAAGTCCAAGGTTTGCCTATATTCCAAGGGTCACAATTAAATTTCGCCAGTTTGAAAATTTTCAAAAATCTGCCGAAACTGTCTTTTCAACACCCTATAATGACCTATCATTTCACTTCTTGCCCAACGCCTAACCTTTCCCACTACGAGATTCTACCACGTGTACGACCACAATCCACTGCCCCTTTCCATTTCCCTGTCTTTTCCACTTCACTTCATGTAGACACCCCATTTTTGACCGACCTTGAGACTCAGACGTCACCGGTTGAGCGCTCGGTGGTGTTGCATATCGTGCTCGTTCAGAAGTCTCAGAGTCGCGGCCGTGAGCCCTGCCTCCGGACTTCCGAACCCTCTTTTGTACCTTGTCTCGGTTTGCGAGCCAGGCTCGGTTTTCTCTGTTTTTCTTCCTGAGGGGAGGGAGAGGTCCCGTAGACCATCTCTCAGTGGCCGTGGGCTACATTTCGTGGCCGTAGGCCATTTTGCCCATTTCGGAGCCCGGTTCTCAGTTTTCGGAGCCGTTAGGCCGTGTGCCTCGGTTCGGGACCGCCTAACCATCTCCGACTGCTCCGGTTTTTGGCATGCATCTCATTTACTCCCTTTCGAGGGACACTGGGGCCTGAGAGACCCACTTCGTGGTCGAATGCCACTTTCGTTGCTTAACGGCCTATTTTCGGGATCCCGAACTGCGTGTTTTGGCCCCCGAGCATTCGTTTTGCATCAGTTTTCGTTGATTTTTGGCAGGTACCTCTGTTTTATCACCAGGAAGGTCACTGAAGGGTGGGAGGCCAGCAATTGTCTCAACAACCAGTTATTTTCCTCCGGCGCCCTCCGACGCCCGTTTTTCTCACTTCCGAGCCCACCCTAGGGCCATTTTCTTCAACCCCAAACCACATATTTGTGTTGTACACACATGGGAGGACCCTAAAATTCTATGTCCGGCCAGTAATTCAAATTGAACCTTTTGAACCCCTCCTAAAAGTGGCCTATTCTCTCTCCTGTTTTAGAGTTGCCAATTTTGAACCACAGGTTTGTGATGAGGAGACCTGGGAGGACACCTTTCTCTGGTGGCCGGCCAGAAAATCTTCTTGAACCTTTTGACCCTTGGCCGGCCGGCCATAGGGGGTGGCCGGCCGGCCACCTGCAACAAAAATAGGTGGCCGGCCATGTTCCTCAGTGTGGGTGTATTACAGCTGTATGGCTGTTTTCCCCCAAAAATATCTTAATCCGGGGAAAAGTTTTGGAAAAAAACTTGATGCCATTTCCCTCCACATTTCCCTCCACCTTTCTTCCCCTTTTTTGTCTATATAGCTGGCCTCCCAACTCAAGGAAAAGGGTTGGAAAATTGCTTACACTCATATCTCTCCATTTCTCTCTCATTTTCTCAAGTTTTGGCTCCATTTCTTCACTACCACCAAGCACCACTACCACCATACCATTTCCAGCAGCTTGGGGGGCTTTCCAGCAGCTAGGAAGCAACATTCCTTGGTCCAAGAGGTAGCAAAGAAGTGGTCTTCAAGGATAAGTGCCAATCTCCCTCTTTTGTAGCACTTTCTTGCACCATTCTTCTAGCCTATTTTCTTACTTTTTTGGGCTCCGATCCTAACTGAAAGAGTCATTATTTTGAGCCATTATTCATGTTTGTTCAAGGGCTCAACCCTGTTTGAGCCCCCCATTTGGTACTTACTTCAATACCCTCTTGTATGCCATTATTTTGCATGGTATTTCTAGCCTATTTGTGATCTGTTTTTGAGCATGATTTAAACTGTGAGTGGACTTATTTTGAGCCCCTATACAACATTGTAGAAGGGATCAACACTGTTGGGGGCCTCCATGTAGCACTTACCATTATACCCCTCTTTGGCCCCCATTTTTGCATGCTTTGTGAGCTTACCTTGCCTTTGTTTTTAGGCCATGATCAGAACTGAAAATGGCTATATTTTGACCTTCTTGGCATATCTTATTAAGGGTCTTTGGTTGTTTGGTGAATGCTTTGTATACCTCATGTTATAGCCTCTTGTTGGCCTATTTCTTGCATTGCATTTTGAGCATGTTTTCATACTGATTTGAGGCTTATCATAAACTGTAAATGTTCATATTTTTGGTCCCTCTTCAGTGTTGTAGAAGGATATTTTTCTTTTGGGCTTTGCCTCTATCACTTGCTTCATTGCTTCCCTTGCGGAGCCATTTTTGTATGCCATTTTAGCCCTACTTGTGATTGCTGTTTGGCCATGTTTTGTACTGTAAAAATGTGAGTTTTGGGGCTGCCTTGCTTCTGATTTTTCATGTCATGTTCAAATTATGCATGTATTGTATAGCTACAAGTCATTTCGGATGCCTAGTTTTGCATTTCGGGAGAGATTCCTTGCATCGGGTTTCATTTCGCCTCATTTTGGGGCTGTTTTGCCCCTCATTTTGCTACATATTTTTGCATGTTTGCATGTCATATTCCATGTCTTTGCCATGTCTCATTAGAGTGGCATTTCGGTGCCTGAGGGTCCGTTCTCGGTTTGCGTGCCCGCGGGCACGCATTTCGAGTTGTCTTGTTTTTATCTGGTGGCCTCTTATGTGAGTGTGGCTGAGGCTCTCTCATGTTGGTGTAAGCCCATTATTGCATTGCGTATGCCATTTCATCCATAGCATTGTGTATGCCCGGTTGTGTATTACCTCGTATAGCGTGTATGCCATTCCATGACATTGTGTATGTTAGGATTGCATGTTAGTTGCATTTCATGCATATCATGCATATCGCATCGTGTTCGGGATAGGAGTTAGCCCGGGCACGGGAAACGAGGCGCGTTTCGTACCCCGAGTAACGGAATGTGTCTCAATTCCCAAGTCACCGACACTCCGGATTATCCGTGATGGAGTTAGGTTTTGTTGTAGCATTCATATGCATTCATCCTATATTGAGTTGTGCAATTCGGCTCCTCGGCCATCATGCATCGATATGCGTGATTGGTGGCACGAGGATCGAGGCATGCATATATCTGTGAAATACATTGCTATGCCCTTTTCCTGCTCTCTGTTGCAGCATATCAAGAATCAGCGGTCTTCCGAAGTTTGGCACGCTTTTCAAGAAACATTGCGAAACAGAGCCTAATTGGGGCATTCCAGTGGATTTCCGCGCAAAGCAGCCCAAACATACATCGTTCATCAGAAGTAAGGCAGTCCCTGGCTTGCATGCCAGTTTACAGTTTTCTTAGTTAATTTGTTAATTAATTAGGGATTTGTATATTATTCGGACTGTAATATTTGGACTGTATTATTCTTTCATTTGGGACTGTACATTTATTCGGACCCTCTGCGCGAGGGCAATATTGTAATAAGTGTGGGTGAGTGTGATGTATGTCTTCCAACCCCACGTCTTTCTTCCCTTTTATTTACCTGCTTATGATGGTTAGATTAGGGCATATTTCAATTAGCATACAGTATGACAGCATGTTTGCATCATTCATCTGTTTTGCATGCACGGGGCTTGGCGCATCATACAAACTGCATTTGTATTTCAATTCCAAATTGAATACGTGTTAGTTGTAGTATTCAATATGCCATGATTAGAATAGCCGAGCCTGCTATAGTTTGCATTTTTGCATGTGTTGCATTAGGCATTTCTGTATACTTAGGATCATGCATGATTTCTAATGTAGTTTCTGTTTTGGCTTGGAGTACTCGGTGAGTTTTATGCTTTAGTATCCTTGCATGCGTGTGAGTGACTGCCATGATAGCATGCTTGCCATGAGGCTATTTGCTTATGTGATATAACTGCCCTGAATGCCTGTGGGTGAAGGTTGGGTTATTTGAATTGGGACAATGCATTGATTGTTTGTTTTAAGCCCACTAGATAGTGGCAAAATCATACTTTCTAAGCCCAGCCGAGGGTGGCAAATCCACGTCTTAGCCTACCTGCGGGTAGCACCATCAAACCATTTTCAAACAAACAAACATGAAATGTTTTGTTCCAATTTAGGCGATTCAGTCTATACTTGTATGCTGTGCGCATCACATAGTAACCTAGGCTAATAACCGGAATAAGAACACACAATATTTTCAAAAACAGATATCATGGTTAGTAGAGGCCGGTCTTTGACCGGGCGAGCGGGGGTGCTCACGAAGTGACCTTCCCCAATCGTACCCAAGTTCCCGAGCCGAGGCAACTTTGGTGATGACGGACACGTGGCCTTTGGCACCGAGTCAGGGTTTCCTAAATTTTCCATTATAAAATATTTAGGTGGCGACTCTGTATCTGGCAAAGCAGTCCATGTTTGGCACTTCTTTCAAAAAAATCTGTTTTCAAAAACGATTTGCCAGATTTGGACTCTTTGGTTCAAGATTAAGAACCGTGACATTTGAGTCCTTCGAACTGTAGTGACCCAATATTGAACCAGAACGGGGGGGGAGTCGCGCCCTCCTCGGGATGCGTTCGGGGACGTCTACACTTCAACACGTGCCCCGCCGCTTCTCGAGCCCCGCGCCACACCACCCACCCTTCGCGGTCGGCCCTCCTCACGATCGGTCCCTCTACTCGGCCACCCTTTGCGGTTGGCCCTCCTCATGGTCGGTCCCTCCACTCGGCCACCCTTCGCAGTCGGCCCTCCTTATGGTCGGTCCCTCCACTCGGCCACCCTTCGCGGTTGGCCCTCCTTATGGTCGGTCCCTCCACTCGACCACCCTTCGCGGTCGGCCCTCCTTATGGTCAGTCACCCCTCTCGGTCGGCCGTCACCCTGCCGGTCTCTCACAATCCTCATTTTCTTCATTATCCCCTTCGTTGGACTAAAGCTGCACTCGGTAATGGGGGACTACTGACATGGGTAAGCCCATAAAGATTATAGCCCACCATTTAGGGCCCAATACATAACTCAAATACTAAAGCCCAGTATTGCTGAAGCCCCATGTAGCAATAGGAACCAATGACATCAAGACACATGGCAAGAGAAGGGCAAGCCATATAAGCAGATAAAGATCTGCAAAATTATTGCCATTGCACATCACCATTAATGAAGCCCCTTACAACATTTATTGTGATAACCCCTCTCCATCGGGACAAAACGCCTTCACCATGAACAAGGTAAGCTAGAGCACAGACTTTCGGCCAAGGTGACAGGTCGGAAGGGACAATGAAATGATCACCAGAGGATATAAGCAGACGTCGAAGACAAGAAGAATGTTAAGCTTTCTAACTCTAATATATCTCTACATTCCACCTCTCTCTCTAACTTGCTCGTCGAAGGGTTCGCTGGGGGACTCCCCGTTCCCCGTTGAACTCTTGTGCAGGTTCCTCTGTGGGCTTGGTCACTCGGACACCGGTTTGGGAAGCGTGGATCAATCCGACCCGTTCCGCCTGGAACCCGTAGTATCATCGGAGGTGATAAAAAGTAATTGTTTGTTGTTGAAATTCTCTAGTAAGCCGCTTAGAGAAGGACACCCTACATCTCCAACAACCGTGTCAACCTATATAATTTAATCTGCTTATATAGAAATTGCTTCACAATCCATTGTGGATTGGGATTGAACCCGTGTTGTTTTTATAGAGTAGAGGGAAATACTAAACCTAGACATATTAGGAATCACACCAACATCCAACTATTTTAATGCCCCATACTTGGTTACAAGCTCACGTCACCGAGCTCGGAACTAAAATAATGCAATGTTGATTCTTATAAACAACCTTAATACAGACTAATTAAGTGATGTGGGATTTGCAAATTGCTTAAAATTTCCAAAATTTCAATAATACCAATAATATTAAAAAGAAAATAGAAAATTCACATGATATTATATTATATTACTATACAATGAGTTTAATTTTGGTTCATTATGGTGATTTGCTTAGGAAAAGAAATTGATATGCAATTCGTTTTCCATCGCCACCGTCCAATCCTTGAGGCCAGGCCGACTAGTTCCTCATCTAACCGTAGAAACAAGTTTTAAACAAAGCAATAAGCTGTTTTTCCCTGATTAATTTTCTGATCTCTATTCAGTAAACTTATATTGTATGCATTAAATTATTTAATATCAACTAATAATCGGCTCAGTTAAACTTGAATACATTTTTAATTTTGTTAAGTTTTTTAATCTGAGCTTGAACAATTATGACTCACAAATTTTTTTTTTTTTTAAATAACTGAGAATTGATCATTTGAGAGTTTATACTGTAAGTACGTTCAAAAGATGTATTTGCAAATTATATACAGAGAACATAGTAAAGCTAGCTCAGCCTTATCAGATGGAAAGTATCCTAGAAATACAAAATTTATATAAGGAATAGTGTCCAATTTCAAAATATTTTTCAAAAATATTTTGCATTCAACTATATGATTTAGATTTTAAAAATTAGTGTGATGTGAATCACATCCTGAATGAATTGTACCCTTTTTTTTCCTACCACCTCCTATGTGATAAACGACAACGTAAAATTACTCTTAAAAAAGAATGCCACTAACCTATGAGCAATTTGTACATTCAATTGATAACAACATTATTTTCCAATCAGTTGGTCAATAACTTGTAAATTCAAATTTGATTATTTGTGCTTATATTATGGTTTTATATATTGACCTTCTTGCCATTTTTTTTTTCTTTTTCTTACAATCACCAAAAATAAATGAATAAATAAAGGAAGATGAACACGACATAGTATTAAAGATTGACATATAATGTAGAGGTGGTAAAAAGTAATTGTTTGTTGTTAAAATTCTCTAATAACATCTTTAACAATCGTGCCAATCTAATTGGGATTGAACCCGTGTTGTTTACTAGAGAGGAACACCAAACCTAGACATAGTAGGAATCACACTAGCATCCAACTATTTTAATGCCCCATACTTGGTTACAAGCTCACGTCACCGAGTTCAGCACTAAGATAATGTAATGTTAATTCTTATAAACAACCCTAATAAAAACTAATTAAGCAATGTGGGATTTTTAAATTGCTTAAAATGTGATGACCAGTTTCATTACATGTCATTTCATTTTTGCCCTCTTTGAGTTTGTGGTGTTCAAGAGCTTTCTTTCAAATTCCGGTCCTTGACTAACTCTAGGTTGAGCGTCACTTGTTTCGGATGATGCACGACCGAGTTCGGAGTGTCTGGGAGCGAACTAGAAAAATTTTGGGCTGGAGGGCCACGGCCGCACGTGCGGGATGGGGCCGCATGTGTGGGGAATGAGGCCATACGTGCAGGGAAGGGTGAACTTTGAAGGGTTGCACACTGCATTATATGCAGGTGCAGAGGGGGAGGTGAGGGGGCACGTGCAGGAGGCACGCTCCCCACATATCACGACCCAAACCCGCTCCTATAGGTTTAGCGTCATAACCGACCAGTAATCCGAAATTACCGAAGGTCTTCCTATACAATCAAAATAATCAGGGCTAGCGGAAGCAATATTCAAAAATACACCAATAGTCCAATGAGCTGTGCATCTATATGAACAAGCATTTATCATGCAAAAAACGTTAATTTACCCACATTCAGTACATAACTTGTAACTTAACATTAATACATAACGTATGCACATAACGAAAGTTTACTTCACGATCAAAAGCTTGACAACAGCCTTCCAGGCCTAGCCCTAACTCAGAGGCACACAAAACAACTCGGTAGGCTTTAAAACGGTGACTCAGCTATAGACCCCTTCTAGGTTTGCCATCCAAAATGCTCACCTATACATATATATAAAAACAGTGAGCTAAAACCCAGGGAATAACATTAATGTAAAGGGGTTAGTGAACGAATTCCAAATACAATATCCGTAAAACAAATCATATCACAATCAATTATATCAGTCTCATATCAGAATATAACGTAATTTTACATCTCACAGAGCATATCATATATCGTCCTCTAACTAGAGTAATCGGTTCCGGATACCGATTAAACACATATTACCACAATGAAATGGCTAACGAGATCTCGTATCACACAAATGTCTTGGACCCGCATTTACATGTCATCCCCCATGACTTGGGACTATCTGTGGATGCCATAATAGATTCACAAATAGGACATTCGTTCACATAATCAAGATAGCATTTCAAGAAACCATAGCTTATCGATAACAATTAAAACATAATTTATATCAACATATCTTTACAGAAATGTTACTCACAGTGGCCTTCCAATACCCGTTGTTCGGTCTTCGAGTCTTGACCTACAAACACAAATATTCATAGCACAATTTCTCAATATACATTTAAGTCAATCAGTCGATTCTTAACTTTCTTCGGTTTATCCGTTACTTGTTCATTCGATTGTTTCTATTCTTTCTTTAATTTCTTTCGTGCTTATAATATGCATATGGATGTGTATGACACCTGAAAATCTTGTAAATGAAGGCCCATAAATTAGAAAAATGAAAAATAATAAAATTAGAAAATATGCCCTATTTGGACCAAAACTCCTTCTTTTGCAAAATCATACTCCAATTGTCCAAATTTAGATTTAATTTATTTTCTTTATATCAAACCCACAATTTTAAAATTTGAATTTAGACTTTCCAAACCCTTGAAAATTTTATGATGTATGTAAAAATAGAACCCAAGTTCATTATTAATAATAAAATCAAACTTAATCAATGAATTACAAAATCAATTCCTTAGAAATTCAACTTAACTCAATTTTTAATCAAAAACTTAATTTATAATCATAGATGTTCTAAAATATGCTTAAATTGAATAAACCTTTTAAATTAAATCACATGCATGGATTAAACAAATTCCTAGTTTTCATAATAAAATCAAAACTTCCTTTAATTCCAAAATCTACTCTCAAATTTCATGAACTCATGATTTTTATAACTTTTTCTTCAAAGTCATTTATATACTCCATTGCATGGATCCAATCTTCAAAATTTCTTATTGCATGTAATTCATAGAACTCATTTTATGAATGATTCTCAAAATTGAAACCAAATTTAACAAATTTAAGGAAATCATAACTCAAATTCTTCAATCTAACTTGATTTTACATGCAAACTCAAATTTCAACAATTTATACAATTGATCTTCAAATCTTCATTTTTAATCCCCTCAAAATTCACCTTGAATCAATTTTTGTTTGGATTATTTAAACAACACTAGAAAGAGAATGGAATTTCTTACCTTAAGATGAATTTTTCATTAACTTTTAACTTCAATTTTGGCATCCCACAAAACCCTCTTCTTCCTTATTCTCCCTTTCTTCCGTCTCCACGGTTTGCTCCAACAGGACGACTACAATATGTATCTCTATATATATAGGTAATGAAGCTCTCTCTCTCTCTCTCAGTTTCCTTAATTCTTTTCTCAGGACAATGTTTGAGTAAACAAATATAAACTCTTTTTTTTTTTTTTTTGAAGTTCCAGCACACTACAGAATACACTCACCCTTTTTGCCCTCAGCCTTACACGTGCACACACACACACAAAATATTCCACACAACACTCTCATACATACACACCCACTGGTTTGCTCAATGCACCCACACTCACATACATCCTAAATTTTAGATTCTTCCATAATTTAATTTATATTTAGGATTAATTTAATTAAGCATTACTTAATCTAATTAAATCTTGATAATCACATAATTAAATTAATTATAATCAATCACCAATCCCACATAATTTAATTAGTCTAATTGACTTCAATTAAGGCTCAATTAATTATATTTAATCTTTACCATTCTGAATCAGATTTTTAATCAAATTTTCAAAAAACTCCAAATATCAAATTAAGCTTATTGACATCATCAATTTTTGTTTTTCAAATCATTTAGGCCTTCAATTTCTGATCAAACTCAAAATTTTTGTCAATAAATTACATATTCAAATTGGATATCTCAAAAATAGATTTAATTCGTAATAATCACAATTCTCCATCCTCATAATTTAATTAACTTAATTACCTCCAATTCGGATCTAATTAATCGAATCTTAATTTTACTAAACTGAATCGAATATTCAATTAAACTCCCAAATGGGTCCGTAATTAAAATTAAATTGATTCAACTTCTTAATTTCACTTCCTTAAGCCATTTGGACCCTTAATTTCTAATTCCAAAATAAATCTTTAATAGAATCATATACGAATCAGATTCTACAGGTCTCATAATTTCCAATTTAAATCAAGGTAATAACTAATTAAAATCCAAATCTCCGTAATTAATCAAATATAAAATATTATACGAGGCGGGGTCGTCACACCACGTGCGGGGGCAAGTGCCGCACGTGCGGACGGGCCTGAGACCGAGGGGCTCTGTTTTTCTTCTTTTTTTGGGCTGTATGTATCACTTTTCTTATATCACCCTCTCACTAAAAATACACTACTCTCCATTCTCTCTACATTTCATACACCAAAACCCTTCAAACTCTTAATCTTCTTGGGTTCATTGCATCTCCAACCCAAGTTCCTTCATCAAAGTTGGAGAGCAAAGTTAGAGCTTCATTTTGTACGGTGAAGATCGAATTGCTACACCATTTGATCCTAGGTTTTCATCAATCTCTTCATCAAACTTGAGATAGGGAATTACTTAGAGTTATATATATGTTTTTGCAAGTTTTTGATTGATTTTGAGAGTTCTCCCTTGTTTATTTCGAAAATGGATTTTTGGCTCAAGAAATTGATGGTTTTGTAAGAAGAAAATCCATCTTTAGTTCTTTTTAAAGATTTTCTTGAAATATTGAACTACATGGGTTGAGATTGTTGTATTTAGTGAGGTTTTGTAAAGAGATGAGGAAAATGTTGGGGTTTTTGTGAAAAACCTAGAAATTGGAGGTTTTGGAAAAAATGTGGGAATTGATGGATCTTTCTTGAATTAAATGGAAGAGTGAGTGAGAATTTATCTTATCGTTGCAAATATGATAACTTCTTGATGAATGGAGGTTTTGGAGATTATACTTGAAATTATTGTTAAATGTATATATGTACACATGTAGTTATGAATTGGTACATTGTTGAATTCCATGAAATATGAGAATTGTAAATCTTGAAGTTGATGTTCAATATATTGCATATAGTCTTGAAAGGACTAAATTGTTGAGAATTGTGCAAAATGAAGAAATGTTGATATGTGTTGATAGCTTCAATTGAGCATATGGCTAATTTGTGAAATGACATTGAGGGGAGAAAAAATGGGAAGTTTGGTTGACATTGTGTTGTTGTTGAGACACTTAAAGATGAGAATTGCATGTAGCATTGTTCATTATTGCATTACATTCCCTTTCAATTAATAATTTTACACGTTTGAAATAAGTTTGAAATGTTTACATTGAGAAAATAATATCGTGAAATGAAATCATGGAAATGTTTATGGGATAAATACGTTGGTGAGTCCGGATAGGAGGTGTAGATGAAATTAATAAGTTGGTCTGAGTGTTTAGGGTGAAAGACCGAAAACACGCGCGGAGGAGGTACCACTTCCCTTCCGATCAGCAACCGGTAAAGTGGGGTTTTTGGTAATGCTAGTCGAGCCTACTTACAGACACCAACTTAGGGATTACCTGAGTCGTATTTATTGTCCCTTTGAATAAAATTGTAAATTTCAGAATTGTTGAGATTCCAAGCTTTTGTTGAATATGGTGACTTTTTTTAAAGGGTATGTAAATGAAATTCTCTTTAAATTTGGCATTGCATGGCATTTGCATTTAATGTCGGAATTTTGCATAAATGTATATACTTTGTTAAGGATTCTCTACTAGGCTTTATACTCACCCCTATGGGATTTTGGTGCAGGAAAAGATGTGGTGATCCCGCCGAGTTGAGGGCGTGGATATATTTTGTGAAGAGTAAATGACTCTATTTTTGTTGTGAATTATTTGCTAGCCAAGGGCTTTAAATATATGAGTTCGTGAAACCATTTTTGTGTAACCGGGCTCAAGCCTTGGAATATGTAAGCCCTTAAGGGCATTTTATTTATTTTGGGATTTAAAGTTCTACATGCTATAGATTCATATATTTCTATATCATTGAATGTATAAATTGCATGTGGAACTTTTGTACAAACTTTATTGATTTATAATGTAAAAGTTGGATGTTGGTTGATGTACTTCATTTATGTTAGATTATTTTGAGGCGTTACATAAAATTTCAACAATTCCATTAACAAACCAATCATGTGAGGTTCGTGAAAAACAAAGCACTGAGAAGTTTTGCAAATTTGGAAAACAACGAAAGTTTTTTTGATTCATGATTTGGATGCTTGCTAATTTTGAAATTTGAACACAAGTTAAAAATCATGTTTATTTTTCTAAGCTTTATTCGATAAACTTATATATTATACGCATCATAAAAAGTTAAATTTTTCAAGGTCAAATCATGATCGACTTTATTAAAGGATATTTGAATTTAATTGAAAATTAAGTAAATCAAACTGGAACATATTTTAAATTTTGTTAAGTTTTTCAAGTTGAATTTAAGAACCTACAACTCACAGTTGTGTTTTTTGATAACTGATCCTTTGAAAGTCTATACGGATAGTACATTAGAAACATTAATAGACAAAACCCAAAAATTAAAAAGAGCATATCAAAAAAACACTTAGGCACCCACATGGAGGATGGCTGAGCCTCGATTGGCAAGTAACCTAGAAACACAAATCTTCTATAGAAGAACAAATATTTTCTTACTTAGCCTATGTGGGATGTAAATTATATTTTGTGTCAACATTCATATATTTCTCTTTTCTTAATTTTTTTTAATTAAAAAACAAGTAAAAGTAAACATGTCAAGTTTATATGCATTATAAAAAACAAAGTTACTTGAACTTAACTCTCGATCAATTCAACTAAAACTCGTTTGAGATTAACTTTAAAAAAAATAAATATGTCAATTTTTAAAAATGTTTTGTTAAAATTTTCAACTCTAACTTGAATAACATATTACACAACTTGTTTAGAGATTTATCGTTTAATGTAATTGTTGTCATGTTTAGATTTATAAAAAATAAAAATAAATTAATTAAACAGGAAGTCAATCATGAAGAAGATAATCATCCTTACCATAATCTTTGTGTAGATCATCCACAAACTTATTGTGTGTCAATTTCCGATCACATTGCCAACTTAGTACTCAACTGGAGAACACCGGCAGAATAGATGGCACCTGTCTGACCTGCAACAGAAAGAAGAGTCTCCGGCGGTGACTTGTCCACCCGGGGATACTTCGACAATCAAGTCAGTACTCCATATTTCTCAAAGATAATCAATAATGCTTAACTCACTAGACAGAATATCAAAAGCATACCTTAGACCCATGAGGGTGCCTCTCTTTTATAGCCAACACAATCCTAGTCCCAATAGGAGCCTAGCTCTAATGGACTTAGGATTACTGCTAATCTGGGACTCCCAGTGGGATTATGATAAACTCTCTAAGAGTCTTATCTTTACCCAAACTGAAGTCTTCTCCCAATCTAGGACTCTTTGTCCCATATCCGCTTATCTCAGATTCCGATATCCTCGCAGATAACCTCGGCCTAGCCGAGATAACCTCGGCATCATGACCAGGACATGTGGCACCTCGGCTGACATGTCGGCATCACCTTGGCCCCATGTTGGTGCTCAGAAAATATATCCCTACAACTGCCCCCTAGGTTCTATTACCTCGGCATTCTGAGGTGATGGAACCTATATCGGTACTTTCCAGTATGTCGGCTTAAAATATCGCAGCCGAGATCATCGTTAAGGCCGACATGTCTCTTTAAAGAACAAGAATTCCAAGAACCCGTTCACGCGTATGAGCTGTCATACATAATCTCGGTTTAACTTTAACTTGTAAACTTTTCTCAAGTTTCAACAAGTGTTAAACAATGATCTCGGTTTAACTTCAACTTGTAAATTGCTACAAATTTCAACAAGTGTTAAACATCATCTCGGTTTAACTTCAACTTGTAAATTGCTACAAATTTCAACAAGTGTTAAACATAACATCGGTTTAACTTCAACTTGTAAATTGCTACAAATTTCAATTAGTGTTAAATATCATCTCGGTTTAACTTCAACTTGTAAATTGCTACAAATTTTAACAAGTGTTAAAAATAACATCTCGGTTTAACTTCAACTTGTAAATTGCTACAAATTTCAACAAGTGTTAAACATAACATCGGTTTAACTTCAACTTGTAAATTGCTACAAATTTTAATAAGTGTTAAACATCATTTATAACTCTTTGCCCCCTAATGTGGACTTATGTTCACATTAAGCTTGTGCATGTGATCTTGTTCGCTGAAGTTGGTTTCAAGCCGAGGTTGTTAGCCTTGATTTCTCTGTTGATCTTACTTGGTTTCAACCTGAGTTTGATTCTCAGCCTCGCATCGGCGAGCCGTTTTTCTTCTCGGACTTAAGTGCCGAGATCTTGTCTTCTGAAATCTTGGATCTGCTCACTCAGGTTGAGCTCTTCTCTTCTCGGACCTATTCATCCAGGCCGAGATCATGTCTTTTGGAATCTTGGATCTGCTCACTCAGGTTGAGCTCTTCTCTTCTCGGACCTGCTTATTTAGGCCGAGATCTTGTCTTTCGGGATCTGAGGTCTGGGGCCTGAAATCCAGGATCTACTCACTTAGGCTGAGCTCTTCTATACTTGAATGTTATCTCCTAGGGAGCGCTCATGCCCCCTGTCTTCGCGTCCCTTCTAGAAGGGTCTTCATTCCGTTTATGTCGACAGACTCTCCATCTTCGCTAAACTCGTCGTTTTCAATACGTTGATCTTGTACGGTGATGGCCATCTATTCTCCTTTCTTTCCCACAGACGGCGCCAAATTGTGTGTGTCAATTTCGACCACACTGCCAACTTAATACTCAACTGGAGAACACCGGCAGAATAGATGGCACCTGTCTGACCTGCAACAGAAAGAAGAGTCTCCGGCGGTGGCTCGTCCACCCGGGAGTACTCCGACGATCAAGTCAGTACTCCATATCTCTCAAAGATAATCAATAGTGCTTAACCCACTAGACAGAATATCAAAAACATACCATAGACCCATGAGGGTGCCTCTCTTTTATATCCAACACAATCCTAGTCCCAATAGGAGCCTAGCCCTAATGGACTTAGGATTACTGCTAATCTGGGACTCCCAGTGGAATTAGGATAAACTCTCTAAGAGTCTTATCTTTATCCAAACTGAAGTCTTCTCCCAATCTAGGACTCTTTGTCCCATATCCGCTTATCTCGGATTCCGGTATCCTCGCAGATAACCTCGGCATCATGACCAGGACATGTGGCACCTCGGCGTCACCTTGGCCACGTGTTGGTGCTCAGAAAATATATCCCCACACTTATTTTCCTTTAACCAAGGAAAAAAATTCTAATGAAATTCATTTTTTGTTGTATCAATAGCTAGAAATAGCGAAAAGTATTTTTAAAAATAGGGTCACGTACAATTGCTTGTCAATCACGTATATATTTAAGTTTATAATTTATCTCATTTACAACTAACCTGACTTATACAAATTAGTAATAAAAGTTTAAAAACACACAACACGTTCAGTCCTAAAAAGTATAACTCATGACTCCAATCTTGTGACTTGTCGTATGAATCAGACTCGTTTCAACTAAGATTAAACAAAAAAAAAAAAAATCATGTTAGTTTTGTGTCAAACTTTTTGAGCAAAAAATGAAAAAGGCTATTGCAAAATTATCTTTGATATATATTTTTTTATATATAATTTAACTTTTTTAAATATAAATATATTAGAACATTACACTTAATATGATTTTTACTTAATTATTTCGCATCTTCTAACTCTTATTATATAATTATTATCCATAATATATCATATTATGTCTCATTTTTATTAGTATTTTTCATTCCTTAAGTAACAAAAATCTATTTGCATTATGGGTCATAAATTCTCGACTTGATACAAAACTGAGGTAGGACACTACAAGCTTGCCCATAAAACTATTATTATTTTATACGAAAACTGATTGATTTGTAACATAAAGAAGTGCCCAAAAAGTAATTGTTTGTGTGGATGAAATTTTCTGATAATTGGCCTAGGGTACCCTCCTCTAACAATCATACTAATATTAATTCTGCTTAGTAATTTGCTTGCCAACCCATTGTGGATTGGGGGTGACAATATTGAAAAATTATATTTTTTCAATAGAGGTGTTGTTGAAATTCTCTAGTAAAGCCGCTTAGGGAAGGGCACCCTGCATCTCCAACAACCGTGTCAACCTATATAATTTAATCTACTTACATAGTAATTGCTTCACAATCCATTGTGGATTGGGATTGAACCCGTATTGTTTTTATGGAGTAGAGGGGAACACTAAACCTAGACATTTTGGGAATCACACCAACATCCAACCATTTTAATACCCCATACTTGGTTATAAGCTCACATCACCAAGCTCGGCACTAAAACAATGTAATGTTGATTCTTATAAACAGCCTTAATATAGACTAATTAAGTGATGTGGGATTTGCAAATTGTTTAAAATCTCCAAAATTTCAATAATACCAATAATATTAAAAAGAAAATAGAAAATTCACATGATATCTATATAATAAAGCAGGAAGGTTTTTGAAAATATGTTAGACACAATTGTCCTACTAGGACATTTCAATGGTTATAATTCATTTGTCTATTTAGATGGATGGCTCAGATTACCCCATAAACATATATCTACACTCACTTCCCGCCTAAAAAGTAAGCTTCCTACTTTCCCACGTCTCCCCTCTATTCACCTTCCCGCTTGCCCACGTCTCCCTTCCCTTCTATCTTTATCCCTCTTCCTTCTCTGTTCTCACCCACCCCATTCCATCTTTATCTCTCTCTCTCCCTCCCGTTCTTCTTACTCCATACCCAGTGTGCCAAGTTCTGCTACCGACGCTCCTCTTCATCGCAAGGTAAGTTCTCTCTCTCTCTCCTCTTCTTCCTCCTTCCATGTCCTCTCTCTGTCTATTTATTTCCATGCATTCTTGGTGTGGGTATATATATATATATATTAAATCTACATCATTTTTTTTATATCTGGGTATTGGAGAGTTCAGTCAGGTGGATTCTATTTCTCTTCATGTTTGTTTGCATGTGTTTTGAGATGGAAATTGAATTTTTTAGGCTGAGATTTTATTTCTTTTCGTTTTTTGTTTTTTTCTCCATTCTTTAATTTTGTAATTATGTTTCAAGTGGGTTGTTGGATTCTTTGATTTGTGGGTTATCTCTTTTTGGGGGTTTTCCATCTCTCTCTCTCTCTCTCTCTCCAGAGAGTTCAGTCAGGTGGGTTCACTACAAGAATTTACACATTTTGCGACCACTTTTGCCGACCAAAAAAATTTTTGTCGCAAAAAAATTACATTTGCCGACCAGATTAAAATTTAGTAGCTGAAACTTTTTAATATTACCGACCAAATTTTTTTGGTTGCAAATAAGTAATTTTTTGCGACCAAATTACATTTTTTGTCGCCAAAAATCTGGGAGGCAGAATAAAATCTGGGCTGGAGCGCGGGTTGATCTTTCAGCGACCAATATAGTTTGGTCGCTGATACCAAAACGACGTCGTTTTGGTATCTAATTTCGCACACAGCCATTAGCCGACCAACAGGGGATAATTTACTAATTCAAACACATCTAAATCAGAAATACGCGCCTCTTTCACACACCTCAGTCGAATTCGATCAAAGCTCAGTTGCGCCAATCACCTCACCTTATCATCGACCTTGCCGTCCGCCGTCGTCGCCTCTCCACCGTCTGCGCCTCCGTCCGTCTTCGCCATTTTTGTTTAGTCTTCTCCATTTCTGATTCATCTAGGTATTTTTTTCAACTTATAATAGGAAATCTCTGTTTATATCTAGATTTAGGGTTTATGTATATATATATATATGTTTATGATGGTTTTAGGGTTTATGTATAGGGTTTATGTATATATAAATATATGTTTTGTATTGCAGCAGAGAAGTCTACTGGGATTAACTACGGTTGCAAATCGATCCCAAAGAAGAAGCTCATCTGCAAATCAATCCCAAAGAAGAAGTTCATCAATCATACTGGAATCCAGGTCTTTATTTTCTAAATTCGTTTCAGAAATTTATTTAAATTTGTGAAATTTGGGTTGATTTTTGCTTGACTGAAATTTGGGGATTTTGTGATTTGTTCTTGAAAGCTGCCCGTTGAAGCTCTTGGGAAATTTGGGAAATTTGGGTTTGTGAAATTTGGGCAGTTTGGGTTTGGGAAATTTGGGTTTGGAAAATTTGGGAAATTTGGGAAATTTGTGAAAGGGAGAGGAGGACAAAATGGGAATTTCACAGCTGATGGAGATGCAGAGGGGAAGAAAATTAGCAGTAGAAGCAAAGGTGAAAGCTTTTCAGTCTCCAAGATCTGGTTGTGGTCTAAGAAGGGCAAATTCACAAGTTCTTCAGATACCCACATGCTTAATTCTTCTGTAAACGTTGGTTTGCCTCCATGGACTGATAGAACTCAACAAGCTACATGAAGGTATTTTCATTTTGCTTTGTATTTTATTCATTAATTTTATGGATCCATTTTGTTAAAGGTTTCTTTAGCTTTAGCTTTTGCTTTTTTGGCCTTGATTTTAGGTTTCTTTTCTTTTCTCTCAAAAACAAATTTGTGGGGATGATTACACTTTATGGCAGATGGCAATCTACTTTAGCTTTTTCATTTGAATTCCATACACTTGTCAGTTTGATAAATGCTCTTTAGCTCTTTCCTTTTGCTTCCAAGCTTTTGTTGATAATTATGCTCTTTTATAATTTTTAAATTCATAATTTGTTCATACTATAGAGCCATAAACTGGATACAGGTGCAACCTCCAAAAAGTGAAAGATTCATCAAAGTGAAAGATTCATTAAACACAGTAATCTGATAACTAAATTATTTCGTTTCCTCAAAAGTTGTGATTGATATCTTTATGTAATTTTGTGTAATTAAAAAGTACAATAAGATTTGAGGTGGTTGGGGTTGAGGTGATTGGTCTTCTCTATAATTTCTTTCATATGTAACATGATATCACATTATTAGAGCTCTAGTTTCTAGTTTCAAATATCAGAGTTTTATTAGTGTACCTTATATCAATGTGTCCTATTTTAAATAAAATTTTAGAGCAACTGTGTCAATTTTGTCCTTCGTTTATTCTTAAACTTTTCACATTACATCAATTCAATTCCATTGCCAAAATTCCTTTAGAAATTAGTATTAAATTCAAAGGCAAAATAGTTTTATTCTTCTCAAAGTGATTTTGGATTTGGTGTGCAATTTAAAATATTTCAATCTTTTTTTAATAGGCCATTTTGTCCTATTTCTAAATGATATTATCAATTGAAGTAAAAAATTAAAAATGTGAATTTAATATAATTGGAATTACACAGATCAAATTAACACACAAAATAAATTATAAAAATAAAATTGTTCAAAATTTTATTACTGCATATTATTATATTAATTAGTAAAAATATATATAATTTATTAATTTATATAATATTTTATTAGTGTATAGTGCCATGCCTATATGGACAGTTCCCCCTGTGAAGGCTACTAATCAAATTCAACAATTTCATCAGGATTGCTGAAATGGTTAACGATAGGTGGGAGATATGTGTCAGTCTTACCGAAGGGTAGTTTCAGCAGGTGCAAATGGTGTTCGAATTGGAATGTAGTTCTATAAATAGGATGTATATAATGTACACTGTATTGATGAAACTTAATGCTTAATTTTGATGGGTTGATGACTTTCCAGGTCAGCTTTGTAAATTCGATTGCGACAATTAAGGGTGGGACTCATGTTGATTATGTTACCAACCATATTACAAACTATGTAATGAGTATTGTTAATAAAAAGAATAACATAAAATAAAAAAGAACATCTGAAGTCTCTGGTGATGGGTCAGTGCTAGTGCTGGAGATGAGGGTATTTTTGGGGCTTGACAGTTGTGCATAGTGGTGAAGAATGTGGATGGTGATGGATTTGTAAGCAGCTTAGGATGGGGAAGAATATTTGTAATTGAAGAGTGACTGAAAGAAAAGTTATGTCATCCTTCTTCTTAATAAGATTAAGTTTTTAATGCTTTACCTTATTCTTTCTGTTGAGAATGTAGACAAATATGTTTTGGAATTCGAAGGTGTTCACAGTCTGACACCTTGTTTCTGTTTCGGCCACAAATGTACATATTTCTCCTCTATAGACATTTTTATTACTCGACTTCACTGTACTTGCTATACTAACTGTTTGTTCCTCTGTTTTTTTTAGCTTCTAGCAACTGGATCCCTGATAAAATGGTGATTTTCTCTTTCTAATTTTGAGTTTCTGTCTCTTTATTTCTATTGGCCTCCATATTCCCACAAATCATATTATAGTAATAGTAGTACTTTCTCAATTGGTTAATCTTGATTGCTGCAGGTAAAATTGTGGGATTTGTCAAACAACCAACCATCATGTGTTGCATCAAACAATGGTACAGTTGGATCTTCAATAATCTTATCAAAATGAGATTTGCACAAGTACTCTACTATCGTTTATAATTGACATCATATCTCAAAAAGAATATCATGAATAATAGATAACAAAGAAACAAAGAAGATGATATTTACATTCCAGATTCGAATGATGTAAGTAACTTTTTTTTTCTCCTTTTAGTTATTGAATACGTGCAAAAGTTTCTTTCGTTATTTTAATTTTTCCCTTTCATATTATTATTATTATTTTTTAGGGTGGAATTATTAACATGCCTTTTCATTTTAGGTTTTTCACATTTATAAAGCAGGATCATATGGACCAGTTATTAATTGTCTGTATGGAGGTGGTTATTCTGGGTACGTTTGATTTTATTTTAATAGAATTGTCTTATATTCTTTCATAGTATTTCTAATGCATGAATTACGAGAATCCTGAGATCCAGACTAATGCATACTATTATGTAAACTTTAGTGAGGTTATCAACAAACAAATATACAAGGAGAATCAAAATAGTCTATATTGTGGTGCAATATCTTATCTTTCTGGCTTTCTTAGTTATTGTATTCAGAAAAAGACAAAACTGTAACATATAGCAGTTTGAAACAAGAGAAGTATTTTATGTTAACTTGCTGACAGATTGTGAACTCGAAATATTCTCCTGGAATTCGTTATTGGGAATTATTTTGTTTGGTTTTAGCCATTGATAATTCTTAATTGTTCTTTTATGTTAATGAGTTGCGACAATGCTTACACTATTATGTAAATCATTGTTTTCTTTGTCAGTTCATGTTTCTGAACTCCATTATTTTGAGCAGTAGTGTGTTTTTGTACGTCCACATAATGTTGCCATTTTCATTTCTTCTCCATTCATTTCTGTTTTCACGAGTTTGGAAGTTGAGAAGTCTAAAATTTCCGTGGTTGGCATTATTTCTTGTAACAATGTGTACTCAAATGCCTGGAATTGCCTGTTTGGTGGGCTTGGAATTGCCTGTTTGTTGTTTCTAAAATCAGCTTTTAAGAAGCGAGAAAACAAGTATGGAGGATGATGATGAGGTTAGTTTCCAACCTTCTACTACTCTGTTTTCTTCTTTTTTCTCTGTTTTTTTAATTTTCAAAATGAAACTATTCCTCTTTGCTATGAAGAATTTATTAATTTTTTTTTTTACAGTTTGGTATTTTGTGTGTGTGTGTTGTGTGTGTGCAGGGTGAAAATATTCCCACATGATTGTTTTTTAGGCTTACATTTGAATTCAATGTTTCATAATGTATTCTTGTGTCATTGGGTTGAATTTTCACCATACGTTTTCTCCATGACCAAGCTAGACAATGTTGACGTTAAAAACCCTGATGTATGTCTACTGTTGATAGTAAATATCTCAACTTGGCACATTTCCTATGTGCTTCATTTATTTTCTATTTATTTTATTGAAGTCTGATGTTGCAACATTGGGTTTATGATGCTTGATCTTGTTCCTTGACCTTTATTTGATGATACATCATAGATTGTGAATCCAGCTTTTATTAAAATTAATCTTGTGATGTACCAGCCTACCAAGTCATCAGCCATCTAAAGATCTCCAAAACTGGAAACTGCTTTTACTCTGAGATGCTTTATTTCACAGTCATTTTTCTGTCATTTTTGTAACTATGCTCCTGTTATGTGTGATTTTATTTTACACTATCATTGCAGTTATGTTTCTTTGCACCCACTATTTTGCTAATCTACTAATACCTTCTGGCAGTCTGAACTTGAAAACTTATCATTCATGTACTCAAATGCTCAAGATTATGCTAAAGCCAAGAGAAGAGTTGCAGAACTCTATAAGAAACAAGAGAAGGAACTCATAGAGGTATATTTTTATTTGTTTTTGTGAAATTTTAATGAGAAGGAACTCATAGAGGTATAAGAAACATGAGAAGGAACTCATAGAGGTATATTTTTATTTGTTTTTGTGAAATTTTAATAAGAAGGAACTCATAGAGGTATAAGAAACATGAGAAGGAACTCATAGAGGTATATTTTTATTTGTTTTTGTGAAAACTTATCGTTCATGTACTCAAATGCTCAAGCTCTTCTCATTGTATTAGGCAAACAAAATGTTAATGAAGAAGATTGAGGATGATCAGTTCCTAGACCTTATGACTCTGAAAACTGAAGTTCGATCTGCTTGTAAGGAGCTTTACAGGTATCAGTTCCTAGACCTTATGACTCTGAAAACTATTTTGTTCTATCTTTTTGATATATCATTGTTAATTTGGTTGTACTAGCGACTCTCTTTTAGGAGAACACCGATTTTACCTATTCTGCTGTATTGTTGTTCTTGAGTTAGGTCTCACAGATTCATTCAATAAGAATTTACTGATGAAATGGAAAGGAGGCATTTCTAGTCAATTACTGAATTTCTTTTTCCTGATGCTTTAATTCTATATCTTGTTTCTCTTTTAATTTTTATATGGTCATTTTTTTGATCTGTTTGGTTTTCTTCTCAAGTATGTTTTAAAATCAGAAAATCTGAAGAATGGCTCGAGTTACTATTGCACTGAGTGTGTTGGTTTTGCTAATGGCAACTCTGATCATCTCTGTTGGATATATGAGATCTTCGTGGGACAATCACTGCTACAAGGGAGGTTAGTGTATTACAATATAATAATTCATTTTTTCTGAAGACTCTTGACTAACATTTTTGGTTCAAATTTGCATGATTGTTTAAGGTGGGAAAATGGTTATAATTTTGTATTTAAAGTTTATAGGTAGGAAAATGAGAAATAAATGCCATGTTTGTAGTGTATACTGGCTAACCAGATATTTGATGAAGTCCATAAATTAGTAGATTTCTTTAGTATTTATTGAAGTTGGTTATGTGGATTGATTGACTTGTATACGTGCTATTCTTTTCAGGCAGAAACCTCCTTTTTCCATATTGATTCTTCACATGACCTTGGAGTAATTTTCCATGTGCATGGATTTAGACCTTCGATTCTGAAATTCCCACGTGCAGAAACATTTAGTGGAATTGCCAAGTTCAGTGGAACAAAGTTCTCTCTATCTGAAATGATTGCCTTTGATCTTGATTTATGTGATGGTAATTTATGTTAACTTGTGGTTTCCTTCAAGTGATTATATTTTGATAAATTCATTAACAGCGTTAATGTTACTTCATTCTAGGTCCTATAAATGTTACTGTGGAAAAGGTGATGGATGCATTTTCTGGTGCTCGTGAAATATGCATTTTTGTTCCATATTTGTTATATAATTGTACTGGTTTTCCATTAATTATTTCTGATTGTGCTAATGATATGAAAGGGCATGGATGTGTCATTCCTTCCTGTTATGATTTGGTAGAGAAGGACCGTCTTCTAGGCAGGAAAGATGGTCTGGGTCTTCTATCTTCCTCTTTTGTGCATACCATTCAAATGTTACCATATTTGAATTATTTTGATGTTGTTGACTTGCTACTTTTCATCCATCCGGCTATTTAATGAGCTATGCTAGTCCACATCACATAATAATTCCAAAACACATATTCTGGGCATACTAAGCAGTAAGCACGATCCTTTTTTATAAGAAATGTCATAGTCACTAGATATAAAGATCTGTTATATGTATCATGTACCTTTCTACTGATTAGCTGATTGCTTGCAACCCATCTCATGAGTTGTCACCTTGTGATTTACCATCAATGAACAAAATTTAAATTTAATCTGGTATTGAGGACAAAAAAGTTTTGCATTTGTTTCTTGAACATTATCCACCTTGACAGTTACTTTGGTAGCTCTGGAGTTAGTGGTGCTATACCTTCAACATTTGCTGCTCTACGAAATCTGCAGACAGTGTAAAAGCTTTCTGAACTATCCTTTTTGCATATCTGAGAAACTAAAATATTGTGTTCAGATTAATTGTTTTTGTTATCAATTTTACTGAGGAAGAATTTTGGGGATCTCAGGTGGGCTTCAGACAATGAACTCACTGGTAGCATACCTGAATTCATTGGGAATTTGTCAAAGCTTAAAAGCTTGTAAGCAATCTTCTATGTTGTGTTCTCTTTATTTTGACAATCACACTCAAATTATAGCCTTACTTTAAAATAGCAATGTGTAGTAACTGAGATGGAGATGTTCAGTTGCAGCACTGCCGGTGGAGCAGCAAACCAGGGTGCTCTTGGACCGTTTGGTTTGTTGGTTCTTGCAGATGAGAGCCTTTCTGAGCAGACTCCCATTTACTTCTATGTTGCCAAAGGAGCTGAGGACAAGTTGAAGACTTTCTTCTGTGCTGATGAATCAAGGTTTGTTACTCTTTTCATTGTGCACTTGAAACATACTCAATATTAATTAACATTTTTTGTCCTTTATTATAGTTTTATTGGTTATGAGTATTACCAAATTATATAAGTCCATCCTTATAATTTATATTTTTTTTTTGAAAATTATATTACCTGCCCCTTGTTAACAATCATTTTGAAGTTAGAATCTCCATCCATCTCTGAGAACCTTCATTATTTTCATATAATTCTGATTTTTTCTCCAACCCGAAACATTGGCTTAGTATTATTAGAGGTTAGAATGGCAATGAGGCAGGTATGAGTCTTTGACCCCTACCCTCCTCCACCTTTGTTTAGTGAATATTGGACCTTATCCGCCAGACTCTCCTCTCCCCCATCCTCGGCCCTCCCCGCATAATATAATCTAGTCTCCGACCCTACTTGCCCCGTTTAGTGTTATGTCTTATATTTTTAGTATTGAATATTAATAATGTGGTTTTGATAGTTCTAGATGACAATGATTAGACATTTTTATTAAGTGTGCGATCAGAGTCAAGGAAGAAAGAAAAGAGCTGCAATATGCTTTCCCATGATGTGTTGGGAAAGAGAACGGAAAGGAGGCACAAATGTGATGCCACCTTATTTATGTGAACTGCAAATTTATATTTTTTTTGGTACACGTTAATCTTTTGTGTGTGATTACTTAGATTAGGGGCCTTGATCATTAGTGCTGATTGAATGTCTGCTCAAGCTGCTCATCTACAACCCGAAGTTTAATCTAAAGCTAAGAACATCAGAATCATTCATGTTTTAATTAATCTGTGGTATTATTCGTTAAAATAAACTTTACCAACTTTATTAAAAAATCATATATAAAAGTGAACTGAATCAATGGAGCTTTGATAGTTAACTATGCCTGTATTTGTTATGGCTGTTAGCTTATTAATCATCGTGTACTGAAATTTGCAGGTATAGCAACAGGTACAGTTTTATTATGCCAGCTAGTTGTCTCAATACGATGTACATGTTTATAGGATTTAATTGATTTTTGCAAAGATACAGGTGTGCAATCTAGTGTTGCTGCCACTATCATGCTTCTCTGATAAATTTTCCAATTCTGTTTCTTTATTAGGTGCTTTACATCACTACTGCTTTGATGGATGCGAAGCTTGGCACGGAAGGGCACAAGGATCTTTTTGATTGGCTATCAAGGCACCTTAGTGGATTAAGCAATTTTCCTGATGCTGTAAATCTGAATTATGTATTGTTTCAATTTGTTATGCTAGATGGATGTGACTTGTGAATGAAAACTTAGAATAGTTGTATTGTGTCGAATGTTAATGAATTATGTATTGTGTCGAATGTTAATGATTCAGTTAATTTGAATGATGCTTTAAAATTATAGGTTTATTATGGATTGAATGAATTATTAGGAATTACAGGTGTATTGTTTTCCTGCTTTGGCGACCAATTTATTAATCGCGACAAATAAATTATTTTTTTTCGCAAAAAATGACAATTGCCGACCAAGAGTTTTGGTCGCAAAAAATACATCTATTGCCGACCAAAACAGCTCTTGGTCGTGGAAACTCACTTTTGCCGACCAAAAGTTTTGGTCGCGAAAAGTAACAAATGGCGACCAAAACCTTTTTTGGTCGTGGAATGTCACAATTGACGACCAAACTTTTTGGTCGCGAAATGTCACGATTGGCGACCAAATTTTTTGGTCGCGGAATGTTACAATTGGCGACCAAACTTTTTGGTCGTTGAATGTGATAATTGGCGACCAAACTTTTTGGTCGGGAAAATATCACTTTTCGCGACCAAAGTGTTTTGGCGACAAAATAAATTAGTCGCGGTAATTAAATATTTAGCGACCAAAAATTTAGTCGCGAAATCCAACTTTTGCCGACCAACCACAATTTTGGTCGCGAATTACTTTTGCCGACCCTTAATTGGCGACCAAAGTAGCGACCAAAAAAATTGGTCGCGGATAACTTTTGCCGACCAAAAATTGACTTTTAGCGACCAATTTTTTTGTTGCCAAAAGTGTTAATTCTTGTAGTGGTTCTATTTCTCTTCATTCTTAAATGGATCTGTGTTAATGTTTCAACACTCTTTCATAGATTTAAAAAATTATTAAGGATTTTAACTTAAACCCATGTTTGTTTGCATGTGTTTTGAGATGGAAATTGAATTATTTAGACTGAGATTTTATTTCTTTTCGTTTTTTGTTTTTTTTTTCCTTCTTTAATTTTGTAATTATGTTTCAAGTGGGTTGTTGGATTCTTTGATTTGTGGGTTATCTCTTTTTGGGGGTTTTCCATCTCTCTCTCTCTCTAGAGAGTTCAGTCAGGTGGGTTCTATTTCTCTTCATTCTTAAATGGATCTGTGTTAATGTTTCAACACTCTTTCATAGATTTAAAAAATTATTAGGGATTTTAAGTTAAAATCCATGTTTGTTTGCATGTGTTTTGAGATGGAAATTGAATTATTTAGGCTGAGATTTTATTTCTTTTCGTTTTTTGTTTTTTTTTCCCTTCTTTAATTTTGTAATTATGTTTCAAGTGGGTTGTTGGATTCTTGGATTCTCTGATTCTTTGATTCTCCTCTTCATAAAACAGTTCTCAGGAAAATTTTCTGAAAACAACTCATTTTTTACAAAATACCAAGAAGTTGTTTTCAAATTTTTGTAAACATGTTTTGTAAAAAAATGAAATGATATGCAAATGGTGGTTGAACTTCTCATTGTTTTGTTTTCAAAAATATGGAAAAAAAGAAAATGAAAACAAAACCAAACATATCTTAAACTGATTCTATATATGGGGTGTGTGTGAGTAGTAGATCTATTTGTTAGTTGGTTATTTCTACTTTTTCTATCCATACACCAAAAAGAAGAAAACTTTGAACTCAGCACTAGATCACTTACTCTGTGTCCTTGAAAATCCTGTGCAGTGGAGACCCGTGGTTCTCCCTGATCGGTACATCGACCACGGATCACCAACTGACCAACTGTCCCAAGCTGGTCTCACACCAATGCACATTGCGGCAACAGTGTTCAATATGCTTGGTTTGTTTTCGAACCCCGATTGGAGCTCTCCGGGTTCGTTTTCTTCTCTTGCCATTTTGAGTTTGCTTTCAATTTAACTTGCCTTTGGGTGTTTCAATTTTTTAGGGTTCTTCTTCTAATTCAGCTAAAGCAAAGATCTGTACGTTCGTTTCTCTCAATTCCTGTATTACTGTAAATTTCATTAGTTCTTTAAAAAATACTTTATTTTCTGGTGAAAATATTGGTTTTTCTTTTGATTGGAAACAGTTAAGAAAATCAATAATCATTCTTTGATATTTTGTGTATGTGTGTGTGTTATTTTTTGAAATTCCAATTGGGTTTTTGTAATCTTGAATTTAGATTACTATAATCTAGGTTTTTGTTTTTGTTTTTGTTTTTGTTTTTTATTTTATTTTATCTTCTTTGGTGACGTAAATGTTCAAATTTAAATTGCTTCTGGGTCGTCAATTTTCTGTCCCTGTTTTTCAATGGGGACTCAGTTATAGTCTAAATCTTCTAAGGTCTGATGTTGAATGACATACCTTAGTGATGATGTCGAAGTAGAATTGAATGGAGGAGATTTTGATAGGACTGCAATATATATGTACTAAGCAAGAATATCAGAGGTAGGATACATACAGAGAAACTCTGATTCATGAGTCTGAGCATTTTATCAAAGTCGTTGTAAGTAAAAACTGTGTTATATACATAAAGAAGGTAAAAGTAGTACGTCTCCGTTGCAAACATTACTCATTGACGCAGCCATCTGGGGTAGATTCGATTTGTGTGTATATATTATATATATAGATATGTGTGTGTGTGTGTGTGTGGCGTCTATTGCCTTTATTTGACCAGTGGCTTGCTTTTGTTATGTAAAATATTAGTTTGGTACTGTTTTGGATGGGAGGGAGAAAAATATAGGAAAAGAAAATGTGATTAATTTGCCTTTGATAAAATAGTAGTTTGGTTCTCTAATTTTCATTTAAATTTCCCTTTCACACTCATTTTCTAATTGTGGCAATTCAAAGTGTGAGCACTTTCTCTCCATTTTTCTAACAATAACTTTTTTTTTTTTTTTTTGAATGATCGGATGTCTAAGTTAGTTTATGTATACTTCGACTAATCCTGAGACCCAGGTTGTCACGACCCAAACCCGCCCCTATGGGTTTAGTACCGTAACCGGCCAGTAATTCGAGATTACCGAAGGCTTGCTTAACAGTGAAACAGTAATACAGAGTACAGGGGCTAGCGGAAGCCAAAACAGTAATTAAAAGATGTCCAATGAGCTGTGACAGTCTGTATGCAAAAAGACTTTTCATAATACATTCACATTCAGTACCCAAACAGTATGTACATATATACAGTCATATACAGATAACCAGGTCAGGAATCAAATCCCTGACACAACAGTACAGTACGGGTACAGTCAGTCTATACAGTATTACAAAAATAGATACAAAAAGGGAAAAATCTAAAACATCCCCAGAAGCCTTGGCTTGAAGGACTTGGAACCTCGCAGTGAGGCACAGTGGTTGGCTTGACCAAAAAAGAGTTACCCGACGCTCCTAGCAACGGTCCGGTGCCTGTACACCTACATATATATATGAGTAGTGGGCTAAAGCCTAGTGAATAACATAATGTGTAAAGAGGTTAAGAATGAACGTCCTTTTAGTATTGAAAACAGTCAATTGAATCAGTATATCAGTTATTCAGTCATAGCAGTTATATGTGGTACATCCAATAGCAAAACAGTACAGTAGGTCTAAACAGACCGAACAGTCAGATGATGGCCATCATATTAGTAAACAGTAGAGTAACAGTAGGTTGCTAAGGATGCCACAATACAGTTCACAATTAGGACATCATTCAATCAGTAACAGTATTATCTCAGAAAACAGTACAGTTCAATTGTTCAGAAGATAATCATTATTGAACATATCTTTACACATTGTTACTCACAGAGTTCTGGGCTACAGATAAGCTAAAGCGTCTCTGGATGCCAACTCTACACAGTTACAGAGTGAACACACACTAAGCTACACAGTTGGGAAAATAATAACTTAATCCTAATTTGTCTCGGTGTGGTTTTACATCAATATCCTCATTAAGATGCCTTAAACTAGGCCTAAGAATGCCTAGGATGAAATGAGGATGCAAGGATGCACTTTTAAACAGTTTACAAAATTTTCAGAAAACATGGGTCTCGTTCGAGCGTGGCTTTCTACGCTCGAGCGGACATGCAGACAAAGGATCTTCGCTCGAGCGTGACTTCCGTCGTTCGAGCGGACTGTAAGCTACAGTGAAAATACTGGATGCTCAAAATTCACGCTCGGCGGGCGCTCGACCCCTGCTCGAGCGTAAGACACAAGTTCTCGCTCGAGCGGACTGTAAGCTCATGCAAAGTACTGGATACACGCATTTCACGCTCGAGCGTCACTTTCCTCGCTCGAGCGGACGACATGATCACAGAGTGTACGCTCGAGCGTGGAGTTCTTCGCTCGAGCGTGGGTCTAAAATCTGGAAATTCTAGATTTGAACCTTAAGCTCAAAACCAAGTTTTAATGCATCAAATTCGATCCTCTTGGGCTAATTTTCTAGAAAACACTTGTAAATTCATAGTATTACATGATTCAAAGCTCAATTTGTAAAATCAAAGCCCAAAGGTAAGTCAATTAAATCCAATTTCAAACCAAAATTCAAGAACATACTTCAAATGTGACATGCATGAGTTTAAACTAATTCAAAGCTTCAATCACTTGCTCCAATGAGCCAATCATTTCAAAAACATGAGGAATCCATGGTCCAATGCAACAATGTGAACATGCATGTGGAATTTCATGAACAATAACTTCAAAACTCAAGAATAGCAACATGCATACATGATTTATGCTACAATTCAACATTTTGAACTAACTCTTGGGTAGAATCTCTAATTTCTCATGGATCATGCAAGACAATACACAAATACATCAATGAGAGGTTGAATTCTTTACCTTAGGTCTTGTATTCAAGTGTAGAAGCACAATTTTGCAATTATCTTTAATTCTACCAAGTTTCCAAGCCAAAATAAGATGAAATCAAGCTTTTTCCTCTCTCTTACTCTCTCTAGTCGGTTAAGCTCAAGGAAATGGCTGAAGAAATGTTGTAACAAAAGTGTAATAGGCTTCAAACATGGATTGGTAAGTGGCCCACTAACATGGCATCAAGGTAAATAAGTCTAACTTTTGTAATTTATCAATATTCTAATTTAAACATGCCAGATCAAATTTCAACTATACATATTATAAAATCACATTAATTCTCATTAACATAAAATACTAATCAATTTCAGATTCGGCTGTCGATAAGGCCTTCAATTTGTAATTTAAAGCATAAAACACGAACAAATCATTTAAACGACAAACAGATAGATATGCAATTAACACAATATGTTCATGCAATTAATTCGGGATTTCAGTCTAATCAGTTACTTATCCAGTTCAGTCACAATTTAGCAGTGGTCTTATCAGTAAACAGTAGTGAGGGTTGTCACACAGGTAAAGCGTCCTCTCCACATTGATCGAACACATCTCGAGCAAAGTCTATGGGCATGGCTCCAAAAAATTAATAACACTTAATGACAGTTAAACTTGAGACTTAGAAGGATGCAGGTAAATATGTTCTAAAAGCTTTAAAAGAAAAAAAAATTATGAAAAAATTAGACTTTTCAAGAGAGCCTCTAAAATGCATCTTAAAAAGCACTAGCTGCTTTAAAATAGTGTTGGGATTTAATTTAAATAGTATTGGGATTAATTGGGAGATGCACCAATAAATCCCAAATTAATAACTTATACACTGTTTAGTCCTAAAAGTTTTTTTATAGACTGAAAGGTCCCATTACAATGTTTCAAATATCAGATTAATGTTTCGAACATTAGATTTCGAACATCAGATTGATGTTTCGAACATTAGATTGATGTGCAAATGGGACTAAATGGAGTATAAGAAAACTTTTAGGACTAAATGGTTCAACTTTTCAGAAACTAGGACTTATGGGTAAATTTTCCTAAATTTAAATTTAAATAGTGTTGGGATTAAATTTAAATTTAATCCGTGTTGGGATTAAATTTATAATAAATTTAAATAGTGTTGGGATTAGATTTATAATAAATTTAAACCCTAAATTTAAATTTATAATAGTGTTGGGATTAAATTTATAATAAATTTAAATTTATTATAATAAATTTATAATAGTGTTGGGATTCCCATTGTACTAACTAAATATTTATGGTATAATTTTTATAACTGCATTTTAATCTTAATATTATTTACACCGTGCCTTTAGGCACGGACATACACTAGTTATATTATATTACTACACAATGAGTTTAATTTTTGTTCATTATGGTGATCTAATTGGGAAAAGAAATTGATATGCAATTAGTTTTCCATTGCCACCGTCCAATCCTTGAGGCCAGACCGAATAGCTCCTCATCTAACCATTGAAACAAGTTGATTGCTTTTAAACAAAGCAATAAGAAGTTTTTCCCTGATTGGTTTTTTGATCTGTATTCAATAAACTTATATTATTTGCATTATAAAAAGCTAAATTATTTAATATCAACTCATAATTGGCTCAGTTAAAGGAAAATTGAGTTTGACTAAAAGATAAATAAGTTAAACTTGAATACATTTTTAATCTTGTTAAGTTTTTTAAACTGAACTTGAACAATTATGACTCACAAATTTTTTTTTTAATAACTGAGAATTGATCCTTTAAGAGTCTATGCTGCAAGTACGTTGAAAAGATTTATTTGCAAATTACATACAAAGAACATAGTAAAGCTAGTTTAGCCTTATCGGATGGAAAGCATCCTAGAAACACAAAATTTATAAAAGGAATAGCGTCCAATTTCAAAATATTTTTCAGAAATATTTTGTATTCAACTATATGATTTAGATTCAAAATTAGTGTGATGTGAATCACATCCCAAATGAATTTTACCCATTTTTTACCCACCACCTTCTATGTGATAAATGACCTAACATATAAAAATACAATAATGTTACAGATCCTCAAATTACAACCCTCCACTCACATGTAATTAGTCTAGGAAAAAAAAAAAAAAAAAAAAAAAAAAAAAAAAAACATGATTGGCCCATATCATTTTAGGAGTCCTAGTAGTCCCCAACTTTGGGTCCCAAGCATTTTTGATAAAAATAATAACGTGACCAACATAAAATTACTCTTAAAAAAGAATGCCACCAACCTATGAGCAATTTGTACATTCAATTGACAACAACATTATTTTCCAATCAGTTTGGGCAATAACTTCGTAAATTCAAATTTGATTATTTGTGCTTATATTATGGTTTTATATATTGGCTTTCTTGCCCTTTTTTTCTTTTTCTTACAATCACCAAAAATAAATAACTAATAAATAAAGGAAGATGAACACTTGGTATTAAAGATTGACATATAATGTAGGGGAGGTAAAAAGTAATTGTTTATTGTTAAAATTCTCTAATAAGCGGCATAGGCAAGGGCACCCTCCATCTTTAACAATCGTGTCAATCTAATTGGGATTGAACCCGTGTTGTTTTTATGGACTAGAGGGGAACACTAAACCTAGACATAGTAGGAATCATACCAACATCTAACTATTTTAACAACAATGCTAGGTAGTTTAAAATTTTGTAACTCAAATGGCTCAAAGCACTTAAAACGACGTCGTTTTGACAGATTTTGAGTGTAAAACGACGTCGTTCTGACAGATTTGAGCTATTTGAGTTACAAAAATTTGAGTTACCAAATATTTTCCCTATTTTAATGCCCCATACTTGGTTACAAACTCACGTCACCGAGTTCGGCACTAAGATAATGTAATGTTAATTCTTATAAATAACCCTCATACAAACTAATTAAGCAACGTGGGATTTACAAATTTCTTAAAATCTCCAAAATTTCAACAATTCCATTAACAAGTCAATCATGTGAGGTTCGTGAAAAACAAAGCACTGAGAAGTTTTCTAAATTTAGAAAATGACAAAAGTTTTTTTGATTCATGATTTGGATGCTTGCTAATTTTGAAATTTGAACACAAGTTAAAAATCATGATTGATTTTCTAAGCCTTATTTGATGGGTGGGTTTGGGAAGTGGGTTGGCTTTTTGATTTTTTGGTTTTTTTGGCTATTTTAGCCTGGGCTTAAAAGCTTGGTTTGGGAAGGACTTTTTGGCTTTTTGACTTTTTTGAGTTTTTTTGTGAGAGAAGAGTGTAATGATTATGGGTTGGATGTGATGTTTTGTTTTTTTGGGGCTAAAATAGCCTGTTTTGTCTTTTGTGGCTATTTTAGCCCCAACCCACTACCCAAACGGGGCCAAACTTATATTATACGTATCATAAAAAATCAAATTATTCAAGGTCTAATCATGATCGGCTTTATTAAAGAATATTTGAATTTAACTGAAAATTAAGTAAATTAAACTTGAACATATTTAAATTTTTCAAGTTGAATTTGAGAACCTACAACCCACTGGTTTTTTTTTTTTTTTTTTTGATAACTGATCCTTTGAAAGTCTATACGGATAGTACATCAGAAAGATTAATAGACAAAACCCAAAAATTAAAAAGAGTATATCAAAAAAACACTTAGGTAGCGTTTGGTAGAATTTTCTAAATATAATTTGATAATAGAGTTGTATTTTGAGTTTGTGAGTTTGGAATTATAGTTTGAGTTTGAAATGAATGATGTGACATATAATATTTAATTAAAAAATTTACAACTCATAACCAAACACATAACTCAAAATCCTATTCAAAGCTCATAAAAAAATTTTAAAAAATTCTAGAAACATTTTTTATTTAAAATATAAAAATAACATGTGCAAAAAAAAAAAAAAAACAAAAAACAAACTGAACACTATTTCGATCAATCGGCTAAACGTCCGGATTAGCCAAATTTTTCCGCCTAAAAAGGAGTTTTCAAAAGTAGGTGTGGAATTATAATTTAAAAACTCAAAACAAATACTATACTGAAATCAATGGGTAGAAATGTGTTTAGAGAGCTTCTCCAAATATAGCTAAATATTTTCTTAGCCTATATGGGATGTAAATTATATTTTGTGTCAACATGCATATATTTCTCTCTTCTTAATTTTTTTTTTAATTAAAAAACAAATAAAAGTAAACATGTCAAGTTTATATACATTATAAAAAACAAAGTTACTTGAACTTAACTCTCGATCGATTCAACTAAAACTTGTTTGAGATTAATTGAAAAAAAGTAAATATGTCAATTTTTAAAAATGTTTTGTTAAAATTTTTAACTCTATAACATACTACACAACTTGTTTAGAGATTTATTATTTGAAAAATGTTTGAGGACCCTAATTTCTGTGGCTCAAATGGCTCAAAATTGCCAAAACGACATCGTTTTGGCAATTTTGATGTTGTTTTGTACTCAAAACGACGTCGTTTTGACAAATTCGAGCCATTTGAGCCACAGAAATTAGGGCCCTCTACCATTGTTGATGAAGAAGATAATCATCCTTACCACAATCTTTGTGTAGATCATCCATAAACTTATTTTCCGTTAACCAAGGAAAAAAATTCTGATAAAATTCATTTTTTGTTGTATCAATAGCTAGAAATTGTGAAAAATATTTTTAAAATTGCAAAAAATATTTTTAAAAATAGGGTCACGTGCAATCACGTATATGTTTAAGTTTATAATTTGTCTCATTTACAATTGACCTGACTTATACAAATTGGTAATAAAAGTTTAAAAACACACAACACATTCACTCCTAAAAAGTGTAACTCATGACTCCAATCTTGTGACTTGTCGTATAGATCAGAGACTTGTTTCGACTAAGTTTAAAAAATAAAATAAAAAAACATGTTAGTTTTGCATCCCACTTTTTGAGAAAAAAATGATAAAGGCTATTGCAAAACTATCTTTGATATATGTTTTTTTATATATAATTTGACTTTTTTAAATATAAATATATTAAAACATTACTCTTAATATGACTTTTACTTAATTATTTCACATCTTCTAACTCTCATTATATAATTATTATCCATAATATATCATATTATTTCTCATTTTTATTAGTATTTTTCATTCCTTAAGTTACAAAAATCTACTTGCATTATGGTTCATAAATTCCCAAGTTGATACAAGACTGAGGCAGGACACTACAAACATGCTCATAAAAATTATTTTATATGAAAACTGATCGATTTGTAACATAAAGAAGTGGCCAAAAAGTACTTGTTTGTGTGGATGAAATTTTCTAGTAATTGGCCTAGGGTACCCTCTTCCTCTAACAATCATACCAATATTAATTCTGCTTAGTAAACCGTGTTAGATTAAAGGGAAACACTAAACCTAATTATCATGCTGAAAAGCAATATAAACATAGGGCTACTTTAATGCCCCTACTTGGTTAAAAGCTCACGTTACCAAACTCGGCACTAGTTAAATGAAAAATAAATTCTTGTAAACAACTATAATACATAGTAATTGAACGATGTGGGATTTCAAATTATTCGAATTTCCGAAACTTAAAACAATACCAAAGACATATTAAAACAAAAAGAAAAACAAGTTAGCTCTAAGTGATGAGAAGCTTTTCAATGATCAAATTGCATAATGTTTTATATTTAACTGGAAAATATAAAATATAAATAAATATTTTTTTTTGCTATTATACATATATATGGGAATCAGACTATAACAATAGATTGGCATTTGTTTTATATGTAATAAGTTTTTATGTAATAATCTTGTAGTGATGATTTAAACTTCAAAACACAATCAATGAGTGGTTTGCAAAATTATTTCACCAAAAACTATTACAAATAATTCGATTCATATGTAGCAACCATGATTTCTTTTTTTTTTTTTTTCGAATGGCCTAGCAGCCTTAAGTTAAGAGTTAGTGATTCATGAGAAAAGGATAACTTCCTTCATATTGACAGTAAAAAAATCGTAGCAAAGTCTAGTTCGCTTGTAGAGCTGTAATATAAATTAAACTATTTGATTTTAACTCGCGCTTGGCTGGTTAAATTTGTATTTAAGATCAATTCATCATGTAGATAAGTTCAAGTTAAATACATTTTAAAAGTTATGATTAGTTTTCTAAACTTTGTTCTGCTAAAATTAAACTTTTTGAGACTGACTTATAATCTGTTTGATTAAAAGTATATTATTTGAGATTGATTCAAAAGATAAATAAGTTTAACATATTTTGAATCTTGTTAAGTTTTTCAAATCTAACTTGAGAATCTATACTGTGAGTATATTAGAAAAATTAAAAAGCAAAAAAAAAAAAATCAAAAATAATTTGGAAAAACAAAAAACTAGCCACCCATGGAGGGTGGCTCACCCTTGATGAGTCGAATCTAAATCACAAGCAAATCATGATATATGGCAAGACAACCCATGGTGGGTAAAGAATTATTTCCGAATTACAGATAACATTTTGTAATACTAGGTCACCCTTATTGGGTGGCAATCAACCTAGAAACACAAAACTTATATAAAAGAATTAATATTTTCTGACTTAAACTATGTGGGATGTAAATTATATATCTTAACGTCCACATATTCATCTCTTTTTGATTTTTTATTTAAAAATACAAAAACACTAGAAAATAAATAAAAGTTTCATGTATTCACATGGTGTTCCTAATTAACGACGTAATAAATTTTTTTAAGAATAAATGGCACTTACTTACCGTTGTTCGGTTGTGACCACACAAGCATATCATATGATATTTCGAAACCACCTAATAGCAAAGGTTGCTACTTTGATAAGTGTCCAATTTCAATAACAACAAAGCTATAAACCCAGGAAACTTATTTCGAAATTTATTCAGAAAAGTTATGTGGTTTAAATTTAATTTTTATATATTGAATCCGTACCTAGAATAAATATGGACCATACATCGTTGTTTTAGAAATAGCCCTTGTTTGATTTGTCTTTTGGGAGATAATTTTTGAGAAAAAATTTCAAAATTTTGTTTAGTTGAAAGTTTTTGAAAAAAATTTTAAGATCACTTTTCTCTATACTACACATCAATTAATCACTTTTTTTTCTCTCATCGCTCTTCTAACATCCTACACATTAATCAATAACTTTTTCTCTTATACACATTTATTCAACTACCAATAAATAAATAAATAAATCATCCCAAACTTCAAAACTAATTTCAAAACATACAATCAAATAAATTCTCAAATTTTGTAAATACTTTCCAAAAAATTATTTTTTAAAATTGTTTCATAAATACAAACCAAACATAACCATATATCCATAATTTTCATCCATTAAAATTGCTAGAATGTGAGATGTCTGGTCTAAATTCAAAGTTGATAATGTAAGTCACACTCACTAATCCTTAATTTTTACTTTCCCAACACTTTTTTCGAATAATAATTCTAGTATTCTCAATTCAAACCACAATAAGTATTTTTTTAATTTTTAATTCTGGTCCAAATTCTACTATTCAGGGATCTCAATCCAAATTCTACTTTGAGTATCATCCGTTTTAATTTTATTTTTTTAACTTCTCACATAAATTGACATAAAAGAAACCGAAGATATTCAATTCCATGATAGTTGTGACCAATTATTTTTGGACAAATTTCATTTTATTCTCATGTGGTTGGGATAATATGCGATTTACTTTCTTAATATTTAGAAATGATCACATAACCTCCCTATAATTTTTGGATTGGAGTACATTGTTAGGCCCATTAACAATTTAATGCAAAAGACTAAAATGCCCTTTTATTTTCGTCATTTGTTTAGAAAGCAAAATGTACTTTAACCCTCTGTACTTTATTCTATATGCGATTTATCCCCTTGAAATTTGAAAATGAGCATATAACTCCTTATGTTTGTCACATGTTTCACACTTGTTGTTAAATCGGACAGAATGTTTAATAGTGTTTGACGGTACACTTCAGTCCACAAAACACAAGAGGTTATGTGGTTATTTTCAAATGTTAAGGGGTAAACCGAATATGACCCAAATCACATGATTAAAGTGAAATTTGCCCATTATTTTTTTTCCATCTCTTACATATATGAATTCACATAAAAGATCCAAAATATTCAAAAAAAATAGTAAGACTTACTTTTCATCCACCACTACAAATTACTTTTAAAAAAGAATGCCACTGCATTAAAAATTAACGTACAAAAATTATTTTTTCAATAGAGGTGATAAAAAGTAATTGTTTGTTGTTGAAATTCTCTAGTAAGCCGCTTAGGGAAGAGCACCCTACATCTCCAACAACCGTGTCAACCTATATAATTTAATCTGCTTAATAGTAATTGCTTCACAATCCATTGTGGATTGGGGTTGAACCTGTGTTGTTTTTATGGAGTAGAGGGGAACACTAAACCTAGACATATTAGGAATCACACCAACATCCGACTACTTTAATGCCCCATACTTGGTTACAAGCTCACGTTACCGAGCTCGGCACTAAAATAATACAATGTTGATTCTTATAAACAACCTTAATACTGACTAATTAAGTGATGTGGGATTTGCAAATTTTTTAAAATCTCTAAAATTTCACTAATACCAATAATATTAAAAAGAAAATAGAAAATTCACATGATATTATATTATATTACTATACAATGAGTTTAATTTTGGTTCATTATGGTGATTTGCTTGGGAAAAGAAATTGATATGCAATTCGTTTTCCATTGCCACCGTCTAATCCTTGAGGCCAGACCGAATAGTTCCTCATCTAACCGTTGAAACAAGTTGATTGCTTTTAAACAAAGCAATAAGAAGTTTTTCCTTGATTAATTTTCTGATCTCTATTCAATAAACTTATATTATACGCATTATAAAAAGTTAAATTATTTAATATCAACTCATAATTGGCTCAGTTAAAGGATAATTGAGTTTGACAAAAAAGATAAATAAATTAAACTTGAATACATTTTTAATTTTGTTAAGTTTTTTAAACTGAACTTTAACAATTACGACTCACAAATGTTTTTTTTTAATAACTGAGAATTGATCCTTTGAGAGTTTATACTGCAAGTACATTCAAAAGATTTATTTGCAAATTACATATAGAGAACATAGTAACGCTAGCTCAGCCTTATTGGATGAAAAGTATCCTAGAAACACAAAATTTATATAAGGAATAGTGTCCAATTTCAAAATATTTTTCAGAAATATTTTATATTCAATTATATGATTTAGATTCAAAATTAGTGTGATGTGAATCACATCCTGAATCAATTTTACCCATTTTTTTTTCCCACCACCTCCTATGCGATAAACGACATAACATATAAAAATAATAAAGTGACTAACATAAAATTACTCTAAAAAAAGAATGCCACTAACCTATGAGCAATTTGTACATTCAATTAATAAACAACATTATTTTCCAATCAGTTTGGGCAATAACTTTGTAAATTCAAATTTGATTATTTGTGCTTATATTATGGTTTTATATATTGACTTTCTTGCCCTTTTTTTCTTTTTCTTACAATCACCAAAAATAAATAAATAAATAAGCAAAGATGAACATGATACAATATTAAAGATTGACATATAATGTAGAGGTGGTAAAAAGTAATTGTTTGTTGTTAAAATTCTCTAATAAGCGGCCTAGGTAAGGGCACTCTCTGTCTTTAACAACCGTGTCAACCTAATTGGGATTGAACCCGTGTTGTTTTTATGGATTAGAGGAGAACACTAAACCTAGACATAATAGGAAGCACACCAACATCCAACTATTTTAATGCCCCATATATATATACTTGGTTACAAGCTCACGTCACCGAGCTCGGCACTAAGATATTGCAATGTTAATTCTTATAAACAACCCTAATACAAACTAATTAAGCAATGTGAGATTTACAAATTGCTTAGAATTTTCAAAATTTTAACAATTCCATTAACAAGTCAATCATGTGCGGTCCGTGAAAAACAAAGCACTGAGAAGTTTTCTAAATTTAGAAAACAATAAAAGTTTTTTGATTCATGATTTGGATGCTTGCTAATTTTGAAATTTGAACACAAGTTAAAATCATGATTAATTTTCTAAGCTTTGTTTGATAAACTTATATTATGTTCATCGTAAAAAGTAAAATATTCAACGTCAAATCATGATCGGCTTTATTAAAGTATATTTGACTTTAACTGAAAATTAAGTAGATCAAACTTGAAGATATTTTAAATTTTGTTAAGTTTTTCAAGTTGAATTTGAGAACTTACAACTCACAGTTTGTTTTTTTTTATTTATTGATAACTAATCCTTTGAAAGTCTATACGGATAGTACATTAGAAACATTAATTGACAAAACCCAAAAATTAAAAAGAGTACATCAAAAAAACACTAGTCACCCACGAGCAATTCATTCATGAGAAAGCAAGAACACCCATGGTGGGTAGAGAATATTTTTGCAAACTGGATATAGATCAACATTTTGTAATGCTAGCTCACCCTTATTGGGTAACCTAGAAACACAAATCTTCTATAAAGGAACAAATATTTTCTTACTTAGCCTATGTGGGATGTAAATTATATTTTGTGCCAACATTCATATATTTCTCTCTTCTTAATTTTTTTTTAATTAAAAAACAAATAAAAGTAAACATGTCAAGTTTATATAAATTATAAACAACAAAGTTACTTGAACTTAACTCTCAATCAATTCAACTAAAACTTGTTTAAGATTAACTGAAAAAGTAAATATGTCAATTTTAAAAATGTTTTGTTAAAATTTTCAACTCTATCTTGAATAACATACTACACAAACTTGTTTAGAGATTTATTGTCTAATGTAATTGTTGTCATGTTTAGATTTATAAAAAATAAAAATAAATCAATTAAACAGGAAGTCAATCATGAAGAAGATAATCACAAACTTATTTTCCGTTAACCAAGGAAAAAAATTCTAATGAAATTCATTTTTTGTTGTATCAATAGCTAGAAAATACGAAAAATATTTTTAAAAATAGGCTCACAGACAATTACTTGCCAATCACATATATATTTAAGTTATAATTTGTCTCATTTACAACTGACTTAACTTATACAGATTAGTAATAAAAATTTAAAAACGCACAACATATTCACTCCTAAAAAGTATAACTCATGACTCCAATCTTATGACTTGTCGTATAAATCAGACTCATTTCAATTGAGATTATAAAAAAAAAAAAAAATCATGTTAGTTTTGCGTCAAACTTTTTGAGCAAAAAATGAAAAAGGCTATTGCAAAACTATCTTTGATATATGCTTTTTTATATATAATTTAACTTTTTTAAATATAAATATATTAAAACATTACACTTAATATGATTTTTACTTAATTATTTCACATCTTCTAACTCTTATTATATAATTATTATCCATAATATATCATATTATTTCTCATTGTTATTAGTATTTTTCAGTCCTTAAGTTACAAAAATCGATTTGTATTATGGTTCATAAATTCCCGACTTGATACAAGATTGAGGCAAGACACTACATACTTGTCCATAAAATTATTATTATTTTATACGAAAACTGATTGATTTGTAACAAAAAGAAGTGGCCAAAAAGTAATTGTTTGTGTGGATGAAATTTTCTAGTAATTGGCCTAGGGTACCCCTCCTCTAACAATCGTACTAATATTAATTTTGCTTGGTAATTTGGTTGCCAACCCATTGTGGATTGGGGGCGACAATATTCAAAAATTATATTTTCTAGGTGGAAATATGTTTGGAGAATAGAACAAAAAACAACCATATTTTTTTCAATAGAGGTGATAAAAAGTAATTGTTTGTTGTTGAAATTCTCTAGTAAGCCGCTTAGGGAAGGGCACTCTACATCTCCAACAACCGTGTCAACCTATATAATTTAATCTGCTTGTATAGTAATTGCTTCACAATCCATTGTGGATTGGGATTGAACCTGTGTTGTGTTTATGGAGTAGAGGGAAACACTAAACCTAAACATATTAGGAATCACACCAACATCCAACTACTTTAATGCCCCATACTTGGTTACAAGCTCACGTCACCGAGCTCGACACTAAAATTGTAAGGGTAATTTATATGGAAATTGGGCTGAGCTGGATAATGGGCCGTTTTGGGCCGCAGTACGAAGGGCTGAGTAAAAGAGCCATAGAGTTAGACCGGTCTAGGAGAACCTTGAAGTTACTCCGGTCCTGAAGTGCTTATGGTAAGCTCGGTTGTTGCACAAAGTTATCTCGGTCATAACCCGATGCGGTTATCTCGGTCACCATGGCAAAATAGGCACAATTAGCTCGACCGCACTATTTGGAACCAAGGCATGATGGAGACATAGCAGGCCTCACTCTTAAATTGGCTCGGTCCTAGTTTATTATGGTTAGCTCGATCTCGGCAGGGAAACCGAGGTACAAACTGTGGAGTAAAGGACCAGGCTAGTTGGAGCTCATTCATGATTGCTGGCATAGCATGGTCATGTTATTTCGGTTGTATGGTAGTTCGGCCGTGGTAAAACCATCTTACTTGGTTTAAGCAGTGAGGGGGTGTTGGAGAGTAAAAGTCCTACTAGGATTGTACCACACGAAACCTATAAAAGCTCACAAATATCACCTATGGAGGCTCACAAATATCACCTATGGAGAGGTAACGCAACTTTGATTCCCGAATACGCTGAGCTTTTGAAATATCACCTATGGAGAGGTAACGCAACTTTGATTCCCGAATACGCTGAGCTTTTGACTATTTGTCTAGTTTACTGACTCAAGCATCGGAGAGATTTCCGGCACACACCCCGCCGGCTAGCTCACGTTTGTATTTTCAGGGAATAGAGCGACATCGTACGGAGGAGCGCAGACTTGATCAACAGGATTATACGAGAAGGTTTATTTCTTTCTCGTACAAAAATAATACAATGTTGATTCTCATAAACAACCTTAATACAGACTAATTAAGTAATGTGGGATTTGCAAATTGTTTAAAATCTCCAAAATTTCAATAATACCAATAATATTAAAAAGAAAATAGAAAGTTCACATGATATTATATTATATTACTATACAATGAGTTTAATTTTGGTTCATCATAGTGATTTGCTTGGGAAAAGAAATTGATACGCAATTCGTTTTCCATCGCCACCGTCCAATCCTTGAGGCTAGACCAAATAGTTCCTCATCTAACTGTTGAAACAAGTTATAAGAAGTTTTTCCCTGATTAATTTTCTGATCTCTATTCAATAAACTTATATTATATATGCATTATAAAAAGCTAAATTATTTAATATCAACTCATAATTGGCTTAGTTAAAGGACAATTGAGTTTCACTAAAAAAATAAATAAGTTAAACTTGAATACACTTTTAATCTTGTTAAGTTTTTTAAACTGTACTTGAACAATTATGACTCACAATTTTTTTTTTATAATAATTGTGAATTGATCCTTTGAGAGTATACTGCAAGTACATTCAAAAGATTTATTTGCAAATTACATACAGTGAACATAGTAAAGCTAGCTCAGCCTTATCGAATGGAAAACATCCTAGAAATACAAAATTTATATAAGGAATAGTGTCCAATTTCAAAATATTTTTCAGAAATATTTTGTATTCAACTATATGATTTAGATTCAAAGATTCAAAGTTAGTGTGATGTGAATCACATCTCGAATGAATGTCACCCATTTTTGTTCCCACCACCTCCTATGTGATAAAAGACCTAACATATAAAAATACAATAATACTATAGACCCTCAAAAAAACACAAACCTCTACTCACTTGTGATTGGTCCAAGAAGGAAAATTAAAAAAAAAAAAAAACAAAAACACATGATTGGTTCATATCATTTTGGGGTTCATGGGAGTCCCTAATGTAACAACCCGAAAATTTAAATTGTCCATTAAATTTTATATTAGTATTATTTAATTATAAAAAAAAATATAATTTTATGTATGATTAATTAAGCATAATTAAAAAAAAGAAAAAAAAGAAGAAGAGATCAATGGATAAGGGAGCCGTGGATAAGCATGCAATTAAGTGAATTTAAAGCCAAGTTTGGCATGCTTGAAAAAAAATAAAAAGTCAAAAAGTCACATCATCTTATTTAAGTCACATCACCTCTCTAACACATCACTTCAAACCCAACCCAAACCCAACCTATATTTCATAAAAAGTCAAAAAATGCACTTATTTAGATCATTCCAAACAACCCCAAGTAGAGAGGCCACGTGGTGTGCCTATGTGTCACCCAAACTTGTTAAGCAAGTTGTACATCTAGTATAAAAGGATGAGTAGTGGGTTGTGAATAAGAACAAGGAGAAACAAACAGAGAAGGGGGGAAGAAAATATTGGAAGTAAAGAAGATCCTTGATAGTATAAAGAAAGAGTAAAGTACTAAAGTTAAGGTGAGTTATATTATACCTTAAGTTATCATTATATGTTTTACGTATATTTTGAGTTACCATAATTTATTTTACGCAATTTGTATTTTATAAATTATATTAATAGGATTATTTCCTGACCCCTATTTGCTTAAATTGAAACCCATAGATATGTTGTTTAAATCTTATTAATTATTTGACACTGTTTTTATAAGTAATTATTTTCTGTAAGTACCACCATGGGAGTCCCATACTTTGGGCGATTTAAATAACCATTTGGCTCTCTGATTAGTCACTTTGTGACCCTCTATCTATCATGGATCCATTGACACTCTGATTTCTAGTATGGAGCAAAGTGTTGTACGGAACTAAGTGCTACACTATTGTAAGAGCCACCTGTAGAGTTCGTACAAGCCACCTCTTAAGTCCATGCATCTGTTCCGTTCTGTACCATGGTTATGATTTCTAGTGTGGGACAAAGTGCTGTATGAAACTAAGTGCTACACTATGATGGGAGTCACCTTTAGAGTTCGTATGAGTCACCTCTTGAGTCCATACATCTGTTATGTTTCGTTCTGTACCGCCGTTATGATTATTTTGTTATATGATTTATGTATCATAAGTCAAATGATTCCTGTATTATATATTATGTATTTTAATATCAAGTTTCGTTTAGCCAATAATTATCCATGGTGATTTTATACCCTCATGCTCTCAGTACAATATTTCTCACTCTGCCATGTGCTTATAGCTGTTTACCAAATTTCAGGAAACAATGTAATTTAGATATAGCTTTTGAATAGTCTTAGACACGGGGGTACGGAATAGACACACATAACACTTTTATAGTATTTATAATTCTATTCTTCATATGTAAATATCGGTCTTTTTGGTCAATAAATTTTGTTATAATAATAGAAGTTCCAATGATTATTTTGGTACCTTCACTTAAATATTTTTCTGCTCGCGTTTAGTAATTTATTTAAGGATTAGCTGGAGGTAACTTCAGTTACTGACCATCACGATACTTAATCCTTGGGATACGGGGAGCGAGTCATGAAAAGTGGTATCAGAGCCTAGGTTTTTAAAATTATTTTTATAAAAGCATTAGAGCATAAGATACATGCACAAATAGGATGGAGGAAACGTTGAGCTAAATTATAGGTTGTATTTAAATTAAATATTTGTGCAGCTAAGATGAGTTATTTGTTACTCTATATATAATTGTGTATATCTTTCATGTATATGTTAAATAATTTGAAGAAATTTTTTTTTTTTCAAACAGGTATACTAAATCTTTAAATAAAAATAAAAAAAAAATCATTTTGACTTTTTAGAAGTGGGTTCGAATCTATAATCTTTTAAAAGTTTTTAAAAAAAATAAAAATAAAATAAATTAAAAGATACTAATTTTGAAACTATTTCCCATCAATGGAAAGTTCGCGGATAAAAGAAATTGAAGCTCATTTCAAATTCCTTCAACTCTTGCATATGATTCTGTCATTTCATTTCCAGTTGTTTGTTTAATTATGTTCTCATATTTTTTTCTTTTTCAGAAACAAAACCAATGAAAAGTTTTTAAAGTCACCAATTATTTCTTATTTTGAGCCAACACAGTTTTTGACAAATAAATAATGAGTTATTTTTGATAATTTTTTTTTGAGGTAATGATTTGACTAAATTTTATATCAGATTAATCATAAAATTTATTTTGATATATATATTTATCAGAGTGTGCAACAAATAGTTTACACATATAACAAATTTCGAGAATGAAATTTTTAAAATGAAGGAAGATTGTAACAACCCAAAAATTTAAGTTGTTCATTAAATTTTATATTAGTATTATTTAATTATAAAAAAATTATAATTTTATGTATGATTAATTAAGCATTAAAAAAAAAAAAACACAGAAGAAGAAGAAGATCAATGGATAAGGGAGCCGTGGATAGCATGCAATTAAGTGAATTAAGTAGAGAGGCCACGTGGTGTGGCTATGTGTCACCTCAACTTGCTGAGCAAGTTGTACATCTAGTATAAAAGGAGGAGTGGGTTGTGAATAAGAACAAGGAGAAACAAACAGAGAAGGCGGAAGAAAATATTGGAAGTAAAGAAGGTCCTTGATAGTGGAAAGAAAGAGTGAAGTATTAAAGTTAAGGTGAGTTCTATTATACCTTGAGTTATCATTATATGTTTTACGTATGTTTTGAATTACCATAATTTATTTTACGCAATTTGTATTTTATAAATTATATTAATATTTCGATTACGTAGATTATTTCCTAATCCCTATTTGCTTAAATTGAAACCCATGGATATGTTGTTTAAATCTTATTAATTATTTGACACTGTTTTTATAAGTAATTATTTTCTGTAAGTACTACCACGGGAGGCCCATGCCTTGGGAGACTTAAATAACCATTGGCCCTCTGATTAGTCACTCTATGACCCTCTATCTGTCATGGATCCATTGACACTCTGATTTCTAGTATGGAGCAAAGTGCTGTACGGAGTCAAGTGCTACATTATTGTGGAAGTCACCTTTAGAGTTCGTACGAGCCACCTCTTAAGTCCATACATCTGTTTTGTTCTGTACCGTGGTTATGATTTCTAGTGTGAGGCAAAGTGCCGTATGAAGCTAGGTGCTACACTATGATGGGAGCCACCTCTAGAGTTCGTACGAGCCATCTCTTGAGTCCATACATCTGTTATGTTCCGTTCTGTACCGTGGTTATGATTATTTTGTTATATGATTTATGTATTATATGTCAAATGATTCCTGTTCGAGCAAGAAATAATCTTCTCGTATAATCCTGTTGATCAAGTTTGCACTCCTCCAAATGCCGTCGCTTTACTCCCTGAAAACACAAACGTGAGTTAGCCGGCAGGTGTGTGCCGGATACCTCTCCGATGCCTAAGTCAGCAAAATAGACAATAGACAAAAAGCTTTGTGTCTTTGAAAGCAAAAGTTATAATACCTATACATAGGTCCTGTTGTGAGCTTTTATAAATTATGTATGGCACAATCCTAGTAGGACTCTTATTCTCCAATGTAGAGTTCTCCTAGGAATTAAAAAGGTAATGCTCATCTTTTTACACCCCCCTCACTGCCTAACCAAGTGAGGTGGTTTTACCATGATAATATGACCAAACAACCGAGTAACCCCTAGCCCTCAGATAGACTCAGCTCGGCACGTCCCCAGCAACGCTTAGCTTGGTCACTATTCAACTATACCTCGGATCTGAACACTATGACCGAGCTAATTATTGCCACACCTTGGCGGTCAACTGGATAAACACCCTCTTCCTTGGCCTATGGCATTGAGGCTGTAATCCCACTAGAAGTAGGCCTCCTCACTATTAGAAGTGAAAATTTCGACCCAGACTTGAATGGAGAAGCCATAGCCTTGGAGCTCGACCTTGCAGAAGAGAGAAGGGAAAAACCTCTAGTCCACGTTACCTCATACCAGCAGGAGTTATCCAGAAAATATAACAAAACAGTATATCCGAGGCAATTCAAGATTGGGGATTCGGTATTACGCAAAGTAATGGGCAACACTTTGGTACCCGGAGACAGCAAGTTAGGACCTAACTAGGAAGGACCATACAAAGTGATTGGTTTAGCAGGAAGAGGGGCATATCACTTGAAAGATGGAGACGGCAAGTCTATTCCCAGGCCATGGAACACTGTCAATTTCAAATTATTTTACTTTTAGCTTTTTTCTTAAAATACTTGTAATTTTTTTCCCTTTTCAAATAAAACAAGTAGTTTTTAGCACAATTCTTTCTACTGTAAAAATTGTTCTCAGTCATTGCCAGCAAGGGGCAATCAGAAAGTTTGGCAGGAATAACCAAACATTTAGCTCTCTTCAGCCGAGATAAGGATCTAGGCTGAAGAAGGTTTGCTGGAATAACCAACATTTAGTTCTCTTCAGCCGGGATCAAGATCTAGGCTGAAGAAGGTTGGCCGAAATAACCAACATTTAGCTCTCTTCAGCCACGATAAGGATCTAGGCTGAAGAAGGTTGGCTGGAATAACCAACATTTACTTCTTTTCAGCCGAGATCAGGATATAGGCTAAAGAAAGTTGGCTGGAATAACCAACACCTAGCTCTCTTCAGCCGAGATAAGGATCTAGGCTGAAGAAGGTTGGCTGGAATAACCAACATTTACCTCTCTTCAGCCGAGATAAGGATCTAGGCTGCAGAAAGTTGGCCGGAATAACCAATACGTAGCTCTCTTTAGCCGAGATAAGGATCTAGGCTGAAAAAAGGTTGGCTGGAATAACCAACATTTATCTCTCTTCAGCTCAGATCAGGATCTAGGCTGAAGAAAGTTGGCAGGTATGACCAACATATAGGAAGCAGGTTACAGAAATCTTGAACCGAGATATCTATCTCGGCAATAAAATGTTAAAAAACAATTATAAGAGTATAACTGAACAAACAGTTGAAGAAAAAAGAGCAGATTTCATTCCATTTCAAAATGTTCAATACAGAGGGAGGGGCTTGAGCTCGGTTACAAACTTCATTGATAGAAGAAAAAAAAAACAAAAAGGAAAAAGGAAAAATCAAGCGAAGAGATTGTTCAGATCGGCGTCCAAATCGACCCGAACTTCACCCAGGGGTAGTTCGGCTATGAGATAAGCCCCCTAGATAGGCTCGGTCGTCGACACCACGTTAGCAGGCGGTGGGCTGGAGTCCACGGGAGAAGGAGTAGACTGGCGGCCGGGCTGGGTGTTTGGCGTATTCTCAAGAGCAGGGACCTCATCCTTCTCCTTCTTCCCCTCCTGAAAGAACTTTTGTTGGACCGCGTTAGCATAGCCCGCAATGTAGCCCGAAATAAAGTAGGGAGGGGGATTCAGGAAGACGTCGGAGTCGTGTCCGTAACTGAGCTTTTCAGCAGTGGCTTTCCAACCGCATTTGAAGAAAATATCCTTGGCAGCTTCGCATTATTGGACATACGTTTCCTCTCCTTCCTTGAAACCTTGGTCCTCCGCGTCCTGTATCTTTTTCTTCAGGTCCTTCAGCTCGGCATTTTTCTTCTTTTCAATCTTGGCCAGCTCACGTAGGTAACAGTCTTTTTTCTCAGCTAACGCCTTTTGCTTGTCAGCCTCCGCCGTACTGACCAGTCCGGTGAGCCTTGAATTTTCGACCTCCAGTTCGGCCAGCTTGGCCTGTGCATCCTTTTGCTCGGTTGCTTTGGATTCTGTCTCGGTGACAGCTGACCGTGCCATCTTCCTGAGCTCAAGAACTCGTTTGTGAGCTACTTAGCTCTTTTGCAGAGCCTGCATTGTTTAGAGTGGTTAGGAGACAACCAATACACTCGGACCGTAACAAATGTTCAAAGTTTGAGGGGATTTTTTGGGGCTTACCAGAATCATTGATTTGGAGGCTGAGTGAATAGCCTTCAGCTCGGTCAAACCCTCATGCTGCTCCATGTCGGCAGGAAGGCAGACGCTCTTTGCTACGTTGAAGGCCAACAGATGGTCTTTCTCGACGCTGACAGAGTCCGAGGCCGTAATAGATCGGCCCATGAATGTGGCTATTGGCGCCCAGACTGGCGTGGAGGGAGATCTTGAAGAGGTAGGACAGTTGCGGCCTTGGGAGATTGTCGGTTCTTGGAGCTCAGTTTGGGATGGCTCGTCCTCATCTCTCAGGCTTTGTGTGCGCGGCTGTTTGCTGGGCCTGGATGAGGTAGCTCGGGCTGAGAGGAGGGCTACTACTGCTTCATGTGTCTGATCGGCTTGTGGGGCCTCGGTCTGAGCATCAACAATGGGAGTGGATGTTTGTTCGGTGATTATGGCTCGAACAGCTCAGCGCTTGGCCATTTCTTGCTCTTCGGTTAAGGGAATGAGGTTGATTTATGGTAAGTTAAGGTCCGGTTCTGGTGATGGTTCCAAAAGAAAATCGGTTACCCTGACCTTCCTCCTTTCGCTATACCGATAGGTCGACTCGAAGTTAAGTAGCTCGGCCCAACCTCGATGACGATATCGAAGCGCGGCGCGAAGAGCGTCTAGGTTGGGGTATTGGTATTGTGACTTTAGCTGGTTCAAGTCTACATAAGGAGAAAGGCAACGGTTAGCACGATGTAAAAGTCATAAACAGTAAGAGCAAAAAACAGACAAACTAAAGCCGAGGTATTCATACCGGTTGTTCCTTTATTCCAGTTAATTCTGTAACCCGATATCTGGGCTTCCTGGTCTTCAAAATTGCCAAAAACCCAGAAGAAGTCGTCGTTATTCACGTCTTTGTCCGATGTATTTTTACTTATTTTCTTTCGACGTCTTCTTATTCTTAAATAATATACCCAGTCGTCATCATTTTGGCCAAGTGAGTATTGATGGAATAGCTCGGCCAAACTGAGGTTAAGGCCAAGCCGGCGGTTTAGTTCGGCGATGCCATTTATTATTCTATATGAATTTGTGGAAAGTTGGGTGGGGCAGAGTCTTGTCTGCCTAAGGAATTCACAAAGGAGAGGCTGAATGGGAAATCGAAGACTGGCTTCTACAATGAATATTACGGTAAAGGGAACAAAGCCCGGTTTTCCCCAGGGCGTGGTATCTACTTTTGCTAATGAGAGATGTACATTATCAAGAATGTGATAGTCCTTTCGGAACTCGGCTATCGCCCCAAGTGAGTCCACCAGGAATCAGTATTTACCCATTTAACTTAAAGTTGTAAATAAATTAAGCCTAGCTCGGCACGACTGAGGCTTTGGTTGGCTCAGTTGAGCAAAGCTGTCTAGGGGCAAGGTGCAAGGGCGTGCCTGGCTAACCTAGTCAAGTCTGCAAAGTGAAAATAAGATGTTATGCCCAGGCAACTGGACCGGACTAAGTAAACAGTCAATTTACAAAAAAAATTATAAAAACTTAGCTCGGTCACATATGGGAAACGGGGTGTTTTCAGTTCTGTTGAATAGAAAAGCAAACATAAGACCTCTAGCTCGGTTGGAGGTTAGTTGGCAATGTTATATCCAAGTGCTTAGTTCGATCGTGATCAAGACTACAAGTTTCCTAAACAACACCTAGCTTGGTTTTAAAACAACTTGGGATTTGCAAACAAATATCTAGTTCGGTCAAGTGTGCACCTATCACAAACAAGTTATTATCTCAGTCGCGGTGTTTTATTGGATCAAAAAGGATTGCATTCAAGATTGATTAAAGAACCCAGCCAAAATACGATTGAGGTCTGGGTGTGTAGTTTTTGGGTTTATGGTATTTCTTCAAGCATTCTAGTGTATATGTATACACATGTGTATATATATATTTCTTTGTTGTGCATACGCATGGAGAAAACAAAGACGAAAGAGGGATTTGAGCCACTTACAGTCGCAAAATGAGAGATCGAAGACCAACACAGTAAGGATGCTTGCTGGAGCACAAGTTTTGCAGAATGCTGTGGTCGTGTAAATGAAAGCTCAGAAGCGCGAAGAGTAAGAGAAGATGAACAGTGGAGTGTTTTTCAAAATAGGGGTACTTTTGTATAAAACACACGAAATGGGCAGGACTGTTCAAAATTTTCGGAGTATGAAGACGGCTATGACAGCTATACTTGGCCAATAGGAGCCAGCCACGTATCCAAGGGAATAGAAAACGATTCAGACGTATAGAGCGATTGAAAAGACGTTTATGAACCGGACTAATCGGTAGCAAGGTAGAACATGAACTCGGTAGGACTACTTGCTTTAGCTCGGTCGATTTTGGACCTTCAGCTCGGCTGGTAACAAGTAATCCCAAATCATGCATTGCAGATGGAATTAAGGGGCAATTGAAAGGGAGTTTTTATGTGCATTTAGGGTCGAGCTAGGCCTAGATATTGAAGTGGACCGATCTATGGACCGTAGTGAAAAGGACTTAGCAAATTGGACCTTGCTTCTGTTAGCTCGGTCTAAGTATGGTCATAGTTACCTCGGTCGAAGTGGTAATAATTAGCTCGGTCATAGTGTTCAAATCCGAGGTATAGTTGAACAGTGACCGAGCTAAGCGTTGCTGGGGATGCGCCGAGCTGAGTCTCTCTGAGGGCTAGGGGTAGCTCGGTTGTTTGGTCATATTACCACAGTAAAACCATCTCACTTGGTTAGACAGTGAGAGGGGTGTAGAAAGATGAGCATTACCTTTCTAATTCCTAGGAGGACTCTACATTGGAGAATAAGAGTCTTACTAGGATTGTGCCACACAGAATTTATAAAAACTCACAATATGACCTATGTACAGGTATCACAACTTTTGCTCTCAAAGACACAAAGTTTTTTGTCTATTGTCTATTTTGCTGACTTAGGCATCGGAGAGGTATCCGGCACACACCTGCCAGCTAACTCACATTTGTGTTTTCAGGGAGTAAAGCGATGGCGTTTGGAGGAGTGCAAACTTGATCAACAGGATTATACGAGAAGATTATTTCTTGCTCGTACAATTCTCGTATTATATATTATGTATTTTAATATCAAGTTTTCTTTAGCCAATAATTATCCATAGTGATTTTATATTCTCATACTCTCAGTACAATATTTTTCACTCTGCCATGTGCTTATAACTGTTTATCAATTTTCAGGAAACAATGCAATTCAGATATAGCTTTTGGAGAGTCTTAGACGCGAGGGTACGGAATAGACACACACTGTAGCGATCCCAATTTTGCCGCTTCGCTGAGTATATTGGGGATCGAGCTGCTCGGTCAGCTCGTGGGGCTTGAAGGGGCAGCGCCCCTTGGCGGGTCCTATGGCAGCACCCTGGCGGGGTTGAGGGACAGCACCTCCAAAGCAAAAATGTAAAATGCATTAGAAGTTGCTTGTCCGCTCGAGCGGCCGTTTATGCGCTCGAGCGGATAATGTTTGATTTCAAAAGTTTGACCTGTCTGCAAAAGTACTAAGAAAATGTATTTGATGCTCGAGCGGGATTTTCCACGCTCGAGCGAACCATGTTATATCAATTCGTGAATCTGATATTTCAGATCACTTTTATATATCTCTCTCTAAAAACCCTTTCCTCTCCCTTCTCTCTACTTTTCCCTACGCCAAATTGGATCAAAACCTTGATTTCTCAAGATCCATTAGAGTTCTGCCATAGGTTCTTCATCAAAGTTGGTTAACTTCTCGAGGGCTTCATTGTGTGAGGTGAAAATCGAGTTTCGACACCGTTGATTTTGGGGATTTCATCTCATTTCTTTTTCAAAACTTGAGGTAGGGATTTTCTTAGAATTATATATATATATATATATTTGTAAGATCTATATGATTTTCGAAATCATCTTTCGATAGGTTTGAAAATTGATTGTTGATTCAAGAAGTTGAGCGATTTTGAAAGTGGTTTGTCTCTTGTTCTTTTAAAATGATCTCATGGGTTTTGATTTTCGTTGATTGAAGAAAAGATGATTTTGGAAAGTTTTCTTTCAAAAGATTTGAGTTGTATAGTTTTGGTGAGAAAACCTAGAATTTGGGAATTTTTTTTTTAAAGGAGATTGAAAATCCATGAATGATATTGTTATATTTATTTTGTGTGGCAAAATAAATAGATGTTTGGAAAATTTCTTATTTATATTTATATAAATGATGAATTTCAGGAAATATGAGAATTGTTGTTTATTTTGAAAATTATTGTTCAAAACGTTGAAATAGTCTTGAAATAACTAATTGTTGAGGATACTTGAGAAGAGGGAATTGTGTTATTCCTTAAATGATGAATTGATATAAAAGTATTTATATTTATCTTGTGAAATTGGCATATCAATTCATTTGATTACATTAAACTTTGAAAGTTGATTTGAAAACTTACATTAAGAAAAGAATGTTGAGAAACATGTTTTCATGGAATGGTTTTGGGGTAAATACGTTGGTAAGTCTTGATAGGTGGTGTAGATGATATTGAACAAGTTGGCCTGAGAGTCCGGGGTGAAAGTCCAAAAATCCGCGCGGATAGGTGTCGAGTCTTCTAGTTAATACTGGTAAAAATGATAATTTGGTAGTACTTGTATAGTCTACTTGCAGACACCGACCTAGGGATTACCAGAGTCGTATTTGCCACTTTTGAAATAAATTGTTAAGTTTTAAACAATTGAAATTGCATGATATCATTGAGCATGATGGTTTTCAAAAGATGAAAATGTGATTTATCTTCAAAAAGGGCATAGCATGGCATGTGCATTTCATCTCTTGAGACTTATATAAAATGTATATACTTCGTTAAGAATTTCCTACTAGGCTTTATGCTCATCCTACGGGATTTTTGTGCAGGAAAAGATGTGGTGATCCCACCTAACTAAGGGCGTGTAAGTATGTGTGTTGGGAGTACAATGCTCTTATTTTGCTGTGACTTTGTGTGTAAGCCAAGGGTTGTGTTTGTGTGGGTTTGAATAATCGTTTTGTGTAACCAGACTCAAGTCTTGGAAACTTGTAAACCCTTGGAGATATTTATTTGTTTATTTACTTGTTGTTGGATTAATGTATTGTTGCATAAAGAACTATTGTATCATGTAATGTAAGTTTGGAGATTTATATTCGGTTTTCCTTGAAAGAGTCATGATTGTTGTATTATCATTTGGGCTAGAAATTTGGGGCGTTACACACACAGCAGTTTTATAGTATTTATAATTCTATTCTTCATATGTAAATATCGGCCTTTTTGGTCAATAAATTTTGTTATAATAATAGAAGCTCAAATGATTATTTTGGTACCCTCACTTAAACATTTTTCTGCTCGCGTTTAGTAATTTGTTTAAGGATTAACCGGAGGCAAGTTCAGTTGCTGGCCATCACAATGCTTAACCCTTGGGGTACGAGGAGCAGGTCGTGACACCCAACTTTAGGAGTCCCAAGCATTTTTGATAAAAATATTAATGTGACCAGCATAAAATTACTCTTAAAAAAGAATGGCACTAACCTATGAGCAATTTGTACATTCTGTTAGACTTATTTATTTTAATAATTTCTTTAATTATGTTTTAATTTATTTGAAAGAGAAAAATAGAATCCCAAAATTTATTTTGATGATTTATTTAATTATATTTTAATTTATTTGAAAAAGAAAAATAGAATCCAAAATTTATTTTGATGATTTATTTAATTATGTTTTAATTTATTTGAAAGAGAAAAATAGAATCAAAATTTATTTTGTCTCATTATTTCTTACCTAAAACTTTTATCCTAAATGTTGTTAGAATATATTTAATATTTGATTAAATCAGAGATTCAAACAGTCCAAAATAAATGTTCAAACAGCCCAACATAGCAGCAAGTCAAAAGGTTCAAACAGCCCAGCACAGCAGCAGGCCAAAAGGTTCAAGTGGAAGATATTCAAATTAGTAATGATGGAGTGGAAGATATTCAAATGAATACAACGGCTATAAACGGCTATAAATTCAAATGAATACAACGGCTATAAACGTCTATAAACGGCTATAAGTTTCATTATATATACCAAAGTCTCTAATGTAAACAAGTTACAAAAAAATCAGAAAATATTCTTTGATCTATAATCACTTACATCTATTCTCTAAAAAATTCTCTGAAAAGTGTTCTTCAATTTTTGTTTACATCATCTTTTAGAAATTATACACTGGGACGTATAGCTTTAAGCCCATCTTTCCTGTGTGAGGTTTACAGAAAAACCAGAGCTTCATTTTTATATCTATCTTTGAGAGATAATTCTTGTAGCTTTCTATGAAAGCAAAAACACATTCTTTTCAAACTTGTAAGGGTGTAGTACATTCAATGTTCATGACTTAGAAAGTTTGTGTAAAATCTATGTGTAGACACCCCATTTTTGACCGACCTTAAGACTCAGACGTCACCGATTGAGCGCTCGGTGATGTTGCATATCGTGCTCGTTTAGAAGTCTCAGAGTCGCGGCCGTGCGCCCTGCCTCCGGACTCCCGAACTCTCTTCTGTGCCTTGTCTCGGTTTGCGAACCAGACTCGGTTTTCTCTGTTTCTTTTCCTGAGGGGAGGGAGAGGTCCCGTAGACCATCTCTCAGTGGCCGTGGGCTACATTTTGTGGCCGTAGGCCATTTTGCCCATTTCGGAGCCCGGTTCCCAGTTTTCGGAGCCGTCAGGCCGTGTGCCTCGGTTCGGGACCGCCCAACCATCTCCGATTTCTCCGGTTTTTGGCATGCATCTCATTTACTCCCTTCCGAGGGACACTGGGGTCTCAGATACCCAATTCGTGGCCGAACGCCACTTTCGGTGCTTACAGCCGATTTTCGAGACCCCAAACTGCGTGATTTGGGCCCCGAGCATTCATTTTGCATCAGTTTTTGTTCATTTTTGGCAAGTGCCTCTGTTTTATCATACCGAGGGACACTGGGGTCTCAGATACCCACTTCGTGGCCGAACGCCACTTTCGGTGCTTACAGCCCATTTTCGGGACCCCGAACTGCGTGATTTGGGCCCCGAGCATTCCTTTTGCATTAGTTTTTGTTCAATTTTGGCAGGTACCTCTGTTTTAGCACCAGGAAGATCACTGGAGGGTGGGAGGACAACAATTGTCTCAGAAAACCAGTTTCGCTCCTCCGACGTTCGTTTTGCTCACTTCCGGGCTGATGTTGAACACCCTAGGGATATTTTCTTCGAGCCGAGACTACATATTTGTGATGAGGGGACATGGGAGGACCCTAAAAGGTGGTGGTCGGCCAGTAATTGTTATTTTCATTTTTGAGCCTCTCTTTCAAGTTGAATGTTGTGCCTCCTGTTTCAAAGTTGACAAATTCCAACCATGGGGTCTTGTTCTACACACCTGGGAGGACACCAAAATTTGGTGGCCGGCCATTAATTGTTCACTTCATTTTTGGCCATGGCCGGCCGGCCATGGGGAGTGGCTGGCCGACCAGTGGAGTGGCCGGCCGGCCATCTTCAAGAAAAGTACCTGGCCGGCCTGCTTCCTGCTTTTGACCACTTTACAGCTGTCCAGCTGTTTTTCCAAATATCTTTTGCCTCCGAGGGATATTTTGGGAGGGAAAGCTTGGATGCATTTCCCTCCCTTTTACACCCCTTTCTTGCCCATTTAAGGGGCTGACCTCCTTCTTTGTTAGGGTTAGCAAATTTCTTCTCAAGACTTCATCTCCCATTGCCTCCATTTCCCTCTCCAAAAGCTCCAAAAACCTTCAAGTTTCTAGCCCACTTGTTCATCAACCCTAAGCTTCACCATCACCACCTCCATTCCAGCAGCAAAGGAGGATTTTTCAGAGGCTAAGAAGCAACAAATTGAAGCCAAGAAGCAACAAAAGCTTGATCTTCAAGGGTAAGTCACTATTTCCCCCTTTTGAGCACATTTTTGCATCAATTCTTTACCCTACTTGCTCTCTGTTTTGGGCTCTGAACCCTACTAATTTTAGGCTTATTTTGAGCCCCTCTACAACATTGTAGAAGGGCTCAACCTTGTTTGGCACCTCTATGATGCACCTCTTTCAATATCACTCTTTGTGCCAATATTTTGCATGCTTTGTTTAGATTATGAGTGATCCATTTTCGAGGCTGATATAAACTGTGAGTGGGCTTATTTTGAGCCCCTCTTCAACATTGAAGAAGGGCTCAACCATGTTTGGTGGTTCTATCATGCACTTGTTTTGAAATTCTTCCAATTTACCGTAAAATTGCATGGTTTCTTTAGCCTATTTGAAGTCTGATTTTGAGCATTCCATTAACTGAGATTGAGCTTATTTTAGGTCCCTCTACAACATTGTAGAAGGGATCAATCTTGTTTGGGGCCTCCATGCATGGCCTCTCTTTGTACCTCTCTTTGGCCCCATTTTGCATGCCTTTTTTAAGCTTATTTGGCTTCTGATTTCAGCCTTCATCAGGCCTGAAAAGAGCCTTATTTTTGCCTTCTTGTCATGTTTTGTTAAGGGTCTTATGCTATTTGGTGAATACTTTTGGTACTTCATGTTATACCCTCTTATACCCCCTTATTTTTGCATGCCTTGCTAGCTCATCATGCTTCTGTTTTTGAGCCTTCATCAGGCTTTGAAAGAGTCTTAAAATAACTCATTATTCATGTTTTGTTAAGGGTCTTAGGCTGTTTGGTGCATCCTTTTGATACCTCATGTTATAGCCTTTGTTGGCTCATATTTTGCATGCTATTTTGAGCATATCTACATACTGAATTGGGGAATGTCATCTCTTGTAAATGTGCATATTTTTAGTCCCTCTTTAATGTTGTAGAACTGTTTTTTTCAGTTTGGGCATTGTACATATCACTTGTTTCATTGTTCCCCTCTTTTCCCCCATTTTTGCATGCTACTTTGCCATACTTGTGGCTGTTGTTTGGCCCTGCTTTGTACTAGAAAAATGCTAGTTTAGGGACTGCCTAGCATCTGTCTTTACACTTCATATCCATATTGTGCATGTTAGGCATGGCTGCAAGTCATTTCGGGTGCTTAGCATAGCATTTCGGGCATCGGGTGTAATTTTGCTATAATTCGGGGGCTGTTTTTGCATCATTTTGGCTGCTGAAATTTGCATTTTTCATATGCCATATGCCGCATCTCATTTGTATACCATTTTCATGATTTATGCCATCGTCTCGGTTTGCGTGCCCGTGTGCACGCATTTCGAGGCACTTCATTTTCATCCATCGGCCTCTTATGTGAGTGTGGCTGAGGCCCTCTCATGTTAGTGTAAGCCCAATTTGCATTTTCCATGTCATTTGCATTGCGTATGCCATTGCCTCGGCTTGCGTGCCCGTGTGCACGCATTTCGAGGCACTTCTTTTTTTATCCGACGGCCTCTTATGTGAGTGCGGCTGAGGCCCTCTCATGTTAGTGTAAGCCCGATTTTGCATTTTCATGCCTTCATATCATTGCCTCGGTTCGCGTGCCCGTGTGCACGCATTTCAAGGCACATCTTTTTCATCTCTAGGCCTCTTATGTGAGTGTGGCTGAGGCCCTTTCATGTTAGTGTAAGCCCAATTTGTATTTTCCATGTCATTTGTATCGCGTGTGTCATTACCTCGGTTTGCGTGCCTGTGTGCACGCATTTCGAGGCATCTCATTTTCATCAGCATTGTGCATGCTAGGATTGTATATTAGCCGCATTTCATGCATATCATGCATATTGCATCGTGTTCGGGATAGGAGTTAGTCCAGGCACGGGAAACGAGGCACGTTCTGTACTCCGAGTGACGGAACGGGTCTCAATTGCCAAGTCACCGACACTCCGGACCACCCATGATGGAGTTAGGTTTTGTTGTAGCATTCATGTGCATTCATCCTATATTGAGTTGTGCAATTCGGCTCCTCGGCCATTATGCATCGGTATGCGTGATTAGTGGCACGAGGGTCGAGGCATGCATATATTTGTGAAATACATTGCTATGTCCCTTTCCTGCTCTCTGTTGCAGCAAAATGAAGAATCAGTAACTTTTCGGAGTCTGGCACGCATTTCGAGAAACATTGCAAACAGAGGCTAATTGGGGCATCCCAGTGGATTTCCGCGCAAAACAGCCCAAACATGCATCATTTCATTATCCGGAGCGGAGTCAAGGCAGTCCCTGGCTTACATGCCAGTTTACAGTCTTTCTTAGTTAAACTGTAAATTAATTAGGAATTTGTATATCATTCGGACTGTAATATTTTGGACTGTATTATTCTTTCATTTGGGACTGTATATTTATTTGGACCCTCTGCGCGAGGGCATAATTGTAATAAGTGTGGGTGAGTATGATGTATGTCTTCCAACCCCACGTCTTTCTTCCCTTTTATTTACCTGCTTACAATGGTTAGATATAGGGCATATTTCAATTAGCATACAGTATGACAGCATTTTTTGCATCATTCATCTGTTTTGCACGCACCGGGCTCGGCGCATCATACTAACTGCATTTGTATTTCAATTCCAAATTGAATACGTGTTAGTTGTAGGATCATCATATGCCATGTTTAGAATAGCCGAGCCTGCTATAGTTGCATTTTTGCATGTGTTGCATTAGGCATTGCTGTATACTTAGGACCATGCATGATTTCTAACATGGCTTCTATTTTGGCTTGGAGTACTCGGTAAGTTTTATGCTTTAGCATCCTTGCATGCGTGTGAGTGTTGCCATGATAGCATGCTTGCCATGAGGCTATTTGCTTATGTGATATAACTGCCTGAATGCCTGTGGGTGGAGGTTGTGTTACCTGAATTGGGATAATTCATCAAATGTTTGTTTTAAGCCCACTAGATAGTGGCAAAATCACTGTTTTCTAAGCCCACCTGAGGGTGGCAAAATCTGCATTTTAAGCCTACCTGCGGGTAGCAAACCATCTTTCAAAAAACAAACATGAAATGTTTTGTTCCAATTCAGGCGACTCAGTCTATACTTGTATGCTGTGCGCATCACATAGTAACCTAGGCTAATAACCGGAATAAGAACATACAATGTTTTCAAAATAAGATATCATGGTTAGTAGAGGCCGGTCTTTGACCGGGCGAGCGGGGGTGTTCACGAAGTGACCTTCCCCAATCGTATCCAAGTTCCCGAGCCGAGGCAACTTTGGTGATGACGGATACGTGGCCTTTGGAAACCGAGTCAGGGTTTCCTAAATTTCCCCATTAAAAAATATTTAGGTGGCGACTCTGTATCTGGCAAAACAGTCCATGTTTGGCACTTCTTTCAAAAAAATCTGTTTTCAAAACGATTTGCCGGATATGGACTCTTTGGTTCGAGATTTAGAACCGTGACACTTGAGTCCTTCGAACTGTAGTGACCCAATATCGAACCAGAACGGGGGGGGGACTCGCACTCCTCTCCCCGGGATGCGTTCGGGGACGTCTACACTGTGGAGGATTGCTCCATTTGTGAAAAGGTTTCTAGCACCCTGTGAAGCTAGAGAATAGTGAAAAATCTCAAGTGAAGCTTGAGGAGTGGATGTAGGCCGAGTTGAAGCCGAATCACTATAAATTTGTTTGCCTTTTTCTTCCTTATCTCTTTGTTTTATTTAAATTGTCATAGCTATATTTCATATTTTTATTGTGCTAAAATCGTTAATCGAGATAGTTGTTAAAACACTTGTTTTAATTATTTTTATTTCATTAACTATATTTATTTATTGTGCTAGTCATAATTTTTATTAGGGTATTATTATTTTATTTGTAAAAACCTAATTCACCCCTCTCTTAGGTTGTCTTTTGGGTAATAATTGGTATCAAAGCCTAGACTCTTGTTTTAGATTTAACCATCTGGGAGTTTCAATCCATGGCAACCTTAACTGAAGGATGAGCCACAAATAGGCCACCATTGTTTGACGGAAACAACTATAATCATTGTATGGATAAGATGACCATATACTTATAAGCCACTGATTATACCATGTGGATTATTGTCATCAAAGGTCCAAAAATTCCTACCAAATTAATAGACAATATTAGTGTACCTAAAACTGAAGATGAATGTGATGAGAGGGATCATAAATTATTGCAAGCCAATGCTAAAGCCAAACTCACCCTTGTTTGTGGATTAGACTTTAAGGAGTATGATAGAATTTCAAGTTGTAATTCGGCAAAAGAAATTTGGGACAAACTTGAGGTAACGTATGAAGGTACAAACCAAGTGAAGGAATCTTGTATTGATATGCTTGTTCCTAGTTATGAATTGTTTAAAATGAACTCTGATAAATCTATTTCAAGTATGTTTACTAAATTTACTGAAATTGTATACTCTTTGAAATCTCTTGGCAAAACTTATACTAACAGTGAGTTGGTGAGAAAAATTCTTAGGTGTTTACCAAAGAATTAAGAAGCAAAGGTCGTGACCATTATAGAAGCCAAAAATCTCTCTGCGCTAGGAATGGATGAGCTTTTGGGTTCCCTTATGACTCATGAGATCACTATGAAAGGACATGAGGATGTTAAAAACAAAAAGAAAAGTAGAATTGCATTCAAAGCCTCATCAAATGAAGAAGAACATGAAAACTCCAATGAGGATGAAAGCTATGCCATGTTTAATAGAAATCTCAAAAAGCACTTCAAGAAAAAAAATTATGGAGGAAGAAGACCTTTCAAGAAAGAGTACAACAAAGATAACAAGAAAGAGTCTATTATTTGCTATGAGTGCAAAAATCTTGGACATATGAAGATGGATTGTCCAAAATTGAAGAATCATGGAAAAGACTACAAAAGAAACAAAAAAGCCATGGTAGCAACTTGGGAAGAAAATGAAAATGAAAGTTCAAGTGATGAAATTGAAAATGAAGTAGCCAACTTATGTCTCATGGCTCTTGAAGATGAAGACTCTACTCAAGATGAGGCAACTACTCTTTATGAAGAATTTGAAAATGCATTCCATGAACTACAAGATGAATTTAGAAAAGTTTGTGCCAAAAATAATGTGTTGAAGAAATCTGTTGCATCTTTATCTATTAATGTAGAAGAATTAAAGAAAGAAAAAATTGTTTTGAAAAGTGATTTTGATACTATCTCTTATGAGAAAACTACTTTAAAAAACAATGTTGATGATTTAACGAAAACACTTGAAAATTCTGTAAAAGGTAGAGATAATCTCAACATGCTTCTTGAAAATCAAATATGTGGTTTTGATAAAACGGGTATTGTATATGACCCTATTAAGAAACAAAAGAATCTCAATACAATTTTTTAAAAGGCACCTCTCATGACACACCATCATATTACTTGTCATTATTGTAGAAAGAAAGGCCATTATATAACTTCTTGTCCATTCAAAAAGAATATGAACATGGGAATTAAAAAGATTTAGATTATTAAGGGATCTAACAAAACTAACCAAGAAGGACCCAAGAAACTATGGGTACCAAAAACTAACGCTTGATTGTCATCTTGTAGGTTTGCTTTAAATCCAAAGCTAAAGAAGGGAAATGGTACCTTGATAGTGGATGTTCCAAACACATGACCGGAGATAAATCATTCTTTACTAAACTATCATTGAAAGATGGAGGATTTATTACTTTTGGAGACAACAAGAAAGGAAAAATCATTGGTATTGGTAGCATTGGTATTTCTCCTAACCCTTCTATTGAAAATGTTTTACTTGTTGATGGACTTAAGCATAATCTATTTCGTATTAGTCAATTATGTGATAAAGGTAATCGAGTTATTTTTGATAAATTACATTGCACAATTGAAAGCTCAAATGATCATAAAGCTTTATTCGTTAGTAATCGTCACGATAATGTTTATGTTTTTCATCTCAATGATCTCTATGCTACTGATGTTAAATGTCTATATGTTAATAATGAAAATAGTTGGTTATGGCATAGAAGACTTGGTCATGCTCATATGGATTTAATTGCTAAACTTTTGAGAAATGATTTGGTCATTGTACTTCCAAAAATTAAATTTGAAAAAGATAATCTTTGTAATGCTTATCAACAAGGAATACAAACTAAAACATCGTTTAAATCAAAATCTCACATTTCCACAATTAGACCTTTACAACTACTGCATATGGATTTATTTGGTCCCTCAAGGACATCTAGTCTATGTGGTAAACATTATTGTCTTGTTATTGTTAATGATTATTCAAGATTTACATGGGTTATGTTTTTAGCACACAAAGATGAAACATTTTCTTCTTTCACAAAACTCTGTTGTAGAATTCAAAATAAAAAAGGCTTTCTTATTACTAATATTCGAAACCGACCATGGTAGAGAACTTGAAAATGAGCATTTTGAATTGTTTTGTGATGAGCATGGTATTGGACATAATTTTTCAGCATCTAGAACCCCTCAACAAAATGGTGTAGTAGAAAGGAAGAATAGAACTTTAGAAGAGATGAGTAGAACAATGCTTTGCGAAAATAATCTTCCTAAATATTTTTGGGCCGAAGCCATTCACACCGCATGCTATATTTTAAATCGTGCATTAATTAGACCTATTCTCAAAAAGGCTGCTTATGAATTTTGGCATGATAGAAAGCCTAACATTAGTCACTTGCATGTTTTTTGTTGTAAATGTTTTGTGCATAATAATGGTAAGAATAACTTAGGTAAATTTGATTCAAAATCTGATGAAGCAATTTTTCTTGGTTATTCCTTAACTAGCAAAGCTTATCGTGTTTTTAATAAAAGAACTCTTGTTGTGGAAAAATCTATACATGTGGCATTTGATGAAACTAACATCTCTGCTCAAAAGCAAATTGTTAGTGATAATATAGATTTGGAACCAAATGTGGAAGATTCAAGTATCTACAAAGAAGTGAACCAACTATGTAAGTTGAACAAAGAGATTGAACAACCTATTCTCCCACCTCAAGAAGAATGAGGAAACAATGATGATTTGCCAAGAGAATGGAAGTTTGTTCATAATCACCCTAAGGATTTAATCCTAGGTGATCCTATAAAAGGTATTGAAACTCGCTCTTCACTTAGAAACATTTGTAGTAACTTGGCTTTTTTCTCATAGATTAAGCCTAAAAACTTTCAAGAAGCCGAATTCGATGAACATTGGATGATAGTTATGGATGAAGAGCTTAACCAATTTGAGAGAAACAAAATGTGGGAACTTGTGCCAAAACCTAAAGATCATACCATTATTGGTACCAAATGGATCTTTCGAAATAAGCTTGATGAATCCGGCACAATTATAAGAAACAAGGTTAGACTTGTTGCACAATGATACAATCAAGAAGAAGGTATTGATTTCGATGAAACATTTGCTCTAGTTACTAGATTAGAAGCCATTCACATGTTACTTGCATTTGCATGTTTTAGAGATTTCAAACTTTATTAAATGGATATAAAAAGTGCCTTTCTTAATGGTTTTATAAATGAGGAAGTTTATGTTAAACAACCCCCAGGTTTTGAAGATCATGCTTTTCCAAATCATGTTTTTAAACTATTAAAAGCTTTATGTGGTTTGAAACAAGCACCTCGTGCATAATATGAACGATTAAGTAATTTTTGATTGAAAATAATTTTTCTAGAGGAACGATTGACACAACACTTTTTGTTAAAACTAAAAATGATGATTTACTTATTGTGCAAATATATGTGGATGACATTATATTTGGTGCTACTAATGAAACCTTGTGTAAGGAATTTGGTAAGTGTATGCAAGGTGAGTTTGAGATGAGCATGATGGGGGAGCTAAATTATTTCCTTGGTCTTCAAATCAATCAATGTAAGGAAGGAATTTTTATCAACCAAGCTAAGTACACAAAAGAACTACTCAAAAAGTTTGGTATGTATGACTCAAAAATAGCTGGAACATCTATGAGCATATCCATTAAGCTAGACAAGGATGAAAAATGTAAGTCCATTGATCAAACAAAATATCGAGGTATGATCGGCTCACTTCTTTATTTAACTACAAGTAGACTCAATATTATGTTTAGTGTTTGTATGTGTGCTAGATATCAATCAAATCCTAAGGAATCACATCTCCATGCTATTAAAATAATTTTTAGATATCTTGTTGGCACTCAAAATTTGGAACTGTTTTATCCTAGAGGTGTTGCATTTGATTTAATTAGTTACTCGGATGCCGACTTTGCCGGATGCAAACTTATAGAAAAAGCACCAGTGGCACTTGTCACTTTCTTGGTAACTCATTAGTATCTTGGTTTAGCAAAAAGCAAAATTTTGTTGTTTTGTCAATGGCCGAAGCTGAATATATAGCTTTCGAAAGTTGTTGTGCTCAAATACTTTGGATGAAACAACAATTGGAGGACTTTGATTTGCATTATGATCATATCCCTATTAAATGTGATAATACTAGTGCCATCAATTTAAGCAAAAATCCAGTTCAACACTCACGAACAAAACATATTGAAATTCGACATCATTTTTTAAGAGATCATGTTCAAAACGGGGATATTGTACTTGAATTTGTAAATACCGACAAACAATTGGCGGATATTTTCACAAAACCCTTAAGCGAGGATCGCTTCAATTTTATTCGTGACGAGCTTGGAATGTCGATTTTTACTTAAAAAGTTTTGTTATGAGTGTGAAACTTGAATTTTTGTTAAAATGATATATGTGTATTACTACATTGATATGGAAACATTTATATCAGTTGAATGCTCTCAAATCCTTCATATATTTATTCTCCTTAACAGTTTGCTATTCTCAACTGTGTAATTTTTTTTTTAGGTTCTGCATCTTGAGGTAAAATTAACTTTGCATACATTGATTTTTTTTAAACCCTCATGGTATTTTTTTTGCATTACCATTCCAACAACACCAACGCCCCATTAATTTTAATTTCTGCTGGTATTATTTTATTTTAATTTATTTTATTTTGCTATTAGGCTTAATTTTTTTATTTTTTTTCACATTATTATTTTTTGTTTGGGCTTAATTTTCTTATTTTTTTTATTTTCTGCTTTTTAATTTTATTTTTCAGTACTTAAACATAAAAACAAAACTAAATCAAAATACAAATATTTACATAAAAAAAAACATCCTTCATTTTTTTTTTACGGCCATACGCTGATCATAATAAACATATTCACATAAAAAAAAATTAAAAAAAAAACCTTTCATTTTTTTTACGACCATATACCGATCTTACTTACTCGCATCTTCTATCGTTTTCTTCCTCTTTTTATCACCTTTGGCGGCCCTTGAAGGTCCTGCCCCCGTACTTTCGTCGAGAGCGATGACTCCCCGCTGACTATCAAAAGCCAAGAACGACGTTGCTCCAAATCGGGCCATAGAGGTGGTCTTCCGTTTAAGCTCTTTATTTTCAGCCTTCAGTGCGCAAATCTCTGCTCACGCATCCTTGTACATGCGCTGGAGCAGCAAGAGTTGGACGTTGACCTGGTGGAGCTCACTCGTCCTGTTCTGCAGTCGGTGAGCCAATTTTGTGACTCTAGTCACTGTCTCCATACAGGACGTCAATGTGAAATGATTGGCTTCAATGTCTGATTGAGTTGCCATTATTTGCTCAATCGACATCATAGGAAGGTTGGGAAGAGTAGGAGCCGGGGCACTCGGCCCAACAGCGCTTACAGGATCATTCAGGTCCAGAAAGAGAGTAAGGGGACGGGACGAGGCCATGTAGTAGGAGAGAGAGATGTAATCAAAAGGAGGGTTGTTTTTGGCAACCTTTCTGCTTTGCTCAGTCTCTCTGTTCTATCTCTCTCACGTAGAAGAAAAAAGTGATGAAAGCGAATGAGGAAGAAGAAGGAGAAAAGAGTGATTAAGAAGAAGATGGATGAGAAGAAGACAAGAGGGAGAGAAAGCCAAGGCAGCTGATTGACCCGTCTCGCTTTTGTCGGTCGGCTGACACAAAAGCGAGGACGTGTGTTCGACGCGATTTTCGACGGAAAAGAAAGAGTCGCGCGAATCGTATATATATGTATATATATGTTTTGAATTGTATAGATGCCATTTATCACTATCATTTTCCTCCTCCTCCTCCAGATTCTGACCCATGATTTCCTTTTGATAATGTCACAGGGGAAGAAATTATATGATGTTATATATTATGGTATTATTTTCAAATTATGGTATTATTTTCAAACTAATCTAATGTTATATATTTATAGTTTGATATCTTAGTCTCATATCATGTTTATAATTAAAACTTATTTATTACACATGTGTTAACCTATATTTTTAGAAATAAATTCAAGGAATATGACTTGAGAGAAACTTTTCTTACTCCCAAAACAAATCAAAACATCATTGTCTGCCATCATCAAAAAGGGGGAGATTGTTAGACTTATTTATTTTGATGATTTATTTAATTATGTTTTAATTTATTTGAAAGAGAAAAATAGAATCCAAAATTTATTTTAATGATTTATTTAATTATATTTTAATTTATTTGAAAAAGAAAAATAGAATCCAAAATTTATTTTGATAATTTATTTAATTATGTTTTAATTTATTTGAAAGAGAAAAATATAATCAAAATTTATTTTATCCCATTATTTCTTACCTAAAACTTTTATACTAAATGTTGTTATAATGTATTTAATATTTGATTAAATCAGAGGTTCAAACAGTCCAAAACAAAGGTTTAAACAGCCCAATACAGCAGCAGGCCAAAAGGTTCAAACAGCCTAGCACAACAGCAGGCCAAAAGGTTCAAGTGGAAGATATTCAAATTAGTAATGATGGAGTGGAAGATATTTAAATTAGTAATGATGGAGTGGAAGATATTCAAATGAATACAATGGTTATAAATTCAAATGAATACAGAGGCTATAAACGGCTATAAATTCAAATGAATACAACGTCTATAAACGGTTATAAGTTTCATTATATATACCAAAACCTCTAATGTAAATAAGTTACAAAAAAAATCAGAAAATATTCTTCGATCTATAATCACCCACATCTATTCTCTGAGAAGTGCTCTTCAATTTTTGTTTACATCCTCTTTCAGAAATAATACACTGAGACGTATAGTTTTAAGCCCATCTTCCCTATGTGAGGTTTACAGAAAAACCAGAGCTTCATTTTTATATCTATCTTTGATAGATAATTCTTGTAGCTTTCTGTGAAAGCAAAAACACATTCTTTTCAAACTTGTAAGAGTGTAGTACACTCAGTGTTCTTGACTTAGAAAGTCTGTGTAAAATCTGTGGAGGATTGCTCTATCTGTGAAAAGGTTGCTAGCACCCTGTGAAGCTAGAGAATAGTGGAAAATCTCAAGTAAAGCTTGAGGAGTGGACGTAGGCCGAGTTAAAGCCGAACCACTATAATTTTGTTGCCTTTCTCTCCCTTATCTCTTTATTTTATTTAAATTGCCATAACTATGTTTCATATTTTTATTGTGCTAAAATCATTAATTGACATAGTTGTTAGAACATTTGTTTTAATTATTTTTATTTCATTAACTATATTTATCTATTGTGCTAGTCATAATTTTTATTAGGGTATTATTATTTTATTTGTAAAAACCTAATTTACCCCCTTCTTAGGTTGTCTTTTGGGTAACACATTCAATTGATAACAATATTATTTTCCAATTAGTTTGGGCAATAACTTTGTAAAATCAAATTTGATTATTTGTGCTTATATTATGGTTTTATATATTGGCTTTCTTGCCCTTTTTTTTCTTTTTCTTACAATCACCATAAATAAATAAATAAAGATGAACATGACACGGTATTAAAGATTGACATATAATGTAGAGGTGGTAAAAAGCAATTGTTTGTTGTTGTTAAAATTGACTAATAAGCGGCATAGGCAAGGACACGCTCTATCTTTAACAACCGTGTCAACCTAATTGGGATTAAACCTGTGTTGTTTTTATGGACTAGAGGGGAACACTAAATCTAGACATAGTAGGAATCACACCAACATCTAACTATTTTAATGCCCCATACTTGGTTACAAGCTCACATCACCGAGCTCGGCACTAAGATAATGCAATGTTAATTCTTATAAATAACCCTAATACAAACTAATTAAGCAGTGTGGGATTTACAAATTGCTTAAAATCTTCAAAATTTCAACAATTCCATTAACAAGTCAATCATGTGAAGTATGTAAAAAACAAAGCACTGAGAAGTGTTTGGGTCCCTTAGTCTTGTCAATCCCATGAACAAACTTGAGTTATTGAGTTGTAAATTTCCTTACTATTTTGTCTTGCTCGCTCGAGTGAAGGAGTCCTCGCTCGAGCGAAGGCTGCATCTGTAAAAATCTAAGAATGATGAATGTACGCTCGAGCGCAGGTAGCGTGGCTCGAGCAAAGCCACTTAAGGAAAACATGCGAGATTAGTTCCTCGCTCGAGCGAGAGAGTCTTCGCTCAAGCGAGCTTCGCTGTCCCAGTTTTCTATAAGTACTAGTTTTAGTCCAAAACTAGGATTAGGTTTTTGAGATCTACTTTAAGGTTTTCTGAGGTTTTCTTTTGGAGTTTTTTTGTGAGTTTTCCTTGATGATTTGAGTGAGTATTAAACTCATGCATTGATAAGCACATATCAAGGAGGTTGATTGGTTATATTCAAGAGTGTTCTTCTTCGGTGGAATCCGGAGATTCAAGCGTGGAGTTTCAAAGGAGTTTGATACTGCGCGTAGTCGTTGATTCGACAATAGAAGTTGTGGATTCAACTTTAGTCTAATCAATTCCGAGACGAAGGTTGCGGTGAAAGATATACAGAAAATTTGAAGACAAATTGGAAGCATTTGGGTAATTTGTTTGTTATCTTTGTAGTCTTTTTTTCTTCAATAGTGGATTGATTAGTGGCGTTTCGCCCGTGGTTTTTTTATCACAATTGAAGGTGCTTCAATTATGATTTTTCCACGTAAAAATTATTTATGTCGATTTATTGTTTTTCGAAAACAACAATCTAAATCACTTTCGTAAGCGCTTGATGATTTAGATTGTGTGTTTTGAATGATTGGGAATTGGAGTAATTAAATCTTGATCTAATCACGATTCACTTAGGATTTTCAATTGGTATCAGAGCATGTCACTCTTTGTTTTTATCAAAACTATAGGAGTGTGATTTTGTGTGATTGGTCATATGGATTCAATTCTGAAGGTAACTCGACCCATAGACCTCCATTACTTAATGGTACAAACTATTCTTATTGGAAAGCTTGTATGAGAGCGTTTTTAAAATCCATCGATAAGAAAGTTTGGCACTGTGTGATCTATGGGTAGAGTGAACCTATTGTCACCATTGATGGTATTGATATTCCCAAACCCCTTGATAAATGGGACACGACCGATTATCAAAACTCGAGTTGGAACAGCAAGGCTCTCAATTCCCTTTTTTGCTCCGTCACACCTGAAGAGTTTCATCGGGTATTTGTACGTGTGAGGTAGCAAAAGAGGCTTGGGACGTTCTTGAAATGATTCATGAGGGTACTACTTCTGTTAAAAGATCAAAACTTCAACGTCTCACCTCTGCCTTTGAAACCCTTTTTATGCGTGATGATGAGACGTTTGATGATTTCTATGATAAACTTAGTGACATCGTGAATTCCTGTTTCACACTCGATGAAAAAATCCCTGAAGCTAAAGTTGTTGGAAAAATTTTGAGGTCTTTACCCGAGAGGTTCCAATCAAAAGTGACAGCCATTGAGGAGGCTCAGAATGTTGATACCCTTAAGCTTGATCAGTTGGTTGGAAACTTGCAAACTTATGAAGCCCACCAAATTTCTGAGAAAAAACAAAAAGATAGTGTGGCTTTCACTAGTGCTCATGAGACTGCAAAAACTTCTGAGACTGAGTTTGATTTAGAGTCTGAAATGACGGCTATGTTTACTAAACAGTTCAAAAAAAATTTAAAGAAAAAGAAGCCTAATTTCAGAGACCCTATTTCAAAAGACAAGAGTAATGATAAACCTAAAACTTTTTCACCAAAACTTGCTCCAAAAACTGAAAAGAAGATTGTAAAGGGGCAAGGGGTCAAGTGTTATGAATGTCAAGGGTTTGGACATATTGCCCTTGAATGTCCTTTGAAAAAGAATCGGAAGAAAGTCTACATAGTGACTTGGGATGATGAAAGCGGGTCGGAGCAAGAACCTGAAGAAATTGAATCTAGTGAAGACGGGGATAGTGCTTTCATGGCATTTTGGTCCACTTTCACTCAACCTCTTCCGAAGCCAGTGGAATTTCCTCGTGGTCAGAATCCGTATCATGCTCCCACCTTTGATGGGAGTAATTACTTGTATTGGAAGATTAGAATGAGGGCGTTTCTAAGAGCTTTCGACCCAAAAGGCTGGCAAGCCATTGAAGAGGATGTTGAAAGTGCTGACAATCCGAGCAATCAGAGAGTTCTGATTGCTATTCGTGAAGCACTTTCTGATGAAGAACAGCAACAGGTTGCTCACTGCACAAAGGCTAAAGATGCATGGGACATTCTGAGCCAATTTCATGAAAGAAGAGAGTCATCTTCACCACCATCTATCACCTTTCCTGCCTTAGTTGCTCGATTAGATGAGGTCAAGGAGAATGAGGAGCAAAAAGAAGATGATGAAACATCAGAAGACAATGATGAGATTAATGGTGATGATCTACAACAAACTTACGAAAAGCTTTACGATGAATCTCTGAATTTGTCAAAGATCAATGAAAAACTCACTTTCAAGCTCAAAGCATGTGAAAGCAAGAATGTCAAGCTAAAAGGAGAACTTGTAACAGGAAAGCAAAATGTCATCAAGATCTCTAATGACAGGCAAGACCTATGTGGGAAACTTCTATCCTGTGAAACTGAAATGAATGAACTCCTGAAAATGTATTCCACATATGAAGAGAAGCTTGAAAGCCTTGAGATGTCACAAGCTACATTGGAAGAGATGGTTTGTCATAAAGATGAAGAACTCCGAATTGCTAGAGCCACAATTGCCATGTGGAACAAAGGTTCCAAATCATTAGAAAACATCCTTGGGTCTCAACAAATGGGTTGTGACAAAAGTGGGCTAGGCTATGGTAATGCAACAGCTCACAAGGGACAAGCCTCTACATCACATGACCTAAAGAGTCAAGCAAAGGGAAAGCCGAAGGTACACCAGGATGATCTCTCTCTTCATCTACCTAACGGGGGTAAGATCAACAAAAGGGAGGTAAAACCTGTTTTTATTTGTCATTATTGTGGTAGGTATGGCCATATTGTTCCTTATTGCTTTGAATTGTTTGGTAAGGTGTCTCAAAATGGTAGAAATTCAAATACTTTTTGCGTTAGGAGACAACCTTACATGTCTAGACAGAACACCAAGATACATGAGGGTGTTCACAACGTCAAGACATTTACCAAGACCGCCAGACCTGATTTTGTTAAGACCAAAAAGATATGGGTAAGAAAAGATGACTTGACTTGTTTAGTTGTTCACACTGCTCTAAAAGCACGTGACTCACACATGTGGTATCTTGATAGTGGGTGCTCTCGTCACATGTCAGGTGACAAATCCTACTTCACCTCCCTTGAAAAATATGAAGGTGGAATTGTTACCTTTGGAGATGGTGGCACTTCTAGAGTCATTGGTAAGGGCTCTAAAAGTGTAGTTGGTCTTCCCAAGCTTGAAAATGCATTACTTGTTGATGGACTTAAAGCAAATCTTTTGAGCATCAGTCAAATGTGTGGTTCCCATCATGAAGTATTGTTTTCAAAAAATAAATATGAAATTTTGGATAAAAAGGGAAACATTGTCCTGTATGGGGTTCGCACATCTGATAACTGCTATGGGATTGTTACTACTAATGATCTCACTTGCCACTCAACCATCATAAGTAACATTGATTTGTGATATCAAAGATTAGGTCACATGAATTTCAAAGACCTAACTAAGATAGCCAACAAAGAGCTTGTGAGAGGCGTACCTAAGCTGGGTATGAATCTGAACCATGTGTGTGGACCATGTCAACTTGGAAAGCAAACTCATGCCCCTCATAAAAAGGTGAATAGCTTTACAACCAAACGTTCTCTTGAATTGGTTCACATGGATTTAATGGGTCCTACTTGCACTGAAAGCATTGGAGGTAAAAGATATATTTTTTTAACTGTTGATGATTTTACTCGGTTTTCATGGGTAAATTTTTTAAGAGAAAAATCTGATACGTTTGATGCTTTCCAGGCTTTAGTCCTTAAAATCCAAAATTAATAAGGTGTTTCCATTGGGCGTATCATAAGAATCCGAACTGATCATGGTCGTGAGTTTGAAAACAGTTCGTTTTCGGATTTTTGTGATATGCATGGAATTAAGCATGAATTTTCGGCACCTATTACTCCACAACAAAATTGAGTGGTTGAGAGGAAGAATAGGGTTGTTCAAGAGATGGTTAGGGTCATGCTCCTTAGTAAGAAACTTCCTCTAAAGTTTTGGGTCGAAGCCCTAAATACTGTTGTTTATGTCATAAATCTAGTGTATTTAAGGCCCGGCACTTTACAAACTCCATATGAATTATGGAAGGGATTGAAACCTAATGTAAAATACTTCAAAACTTTTGGGAGTAAGTGTTACATTTTCAATGATAGAGAGTCTTTGGGCAAATTTGACTCCCGCAGTGATGAAGGTATTTTTCTAGGGTATTCAACCACTAGTAGGGCTTTTTGAGTCTATAACCTGCGAACTTCATCTTTAATGGAATCAATCAATGTGGTTATAGATGACATAGGTTCTCCTACTTCAGCAACTAATAAGGAAGAAAATGGTGAGCCTCCAATCCTGGATACTGAACCACAAAGTCAAAAAGAAGCTGAGGTCCAAGCACAAGAAGTTAAGATAGCACCATCTTTTCAGGTAAGTCAGAGTCCCAAGAGTGCACAGAGAGACACCACTTCTGATGCTTCTGTCACCACAAGTCCTGAGTTCAAACCATCAGCAAGGGTGAAACTGAATCATCCAGCTCAACAAGTGATTGGAAGTGTATCGGATCGAATGAAAACCCAAAAACAAATTCGGGATGAGGTATCTCATATGTGTTATGTTTCATTAATTGAACCTAAGAATATTAAAGAGGCCTTACTAGATGATAGTTGGGTCAATGCTATGCATGAAGAATTAGGTCAATTTGAACATAACAATGTTTGGACTCTAGTTCCCAGACCTAGAGACATAAATGTGATAGGTACCAAGTGGATCTTTAAAAATAAATCTGATGAGAATGGTACTGTGGTTAAAAATAAAGCCAGGTTGGTTGCTCAAGGCTACACACAAGTAGAGGGTGTTAACTATGATGAGACATTTGCCCCAGTTGCACGTCTCGAATCTATTCGTATTTTACTTGGTGTTGCATGCTTTCTTGGTTTTAAATTGTTTCAAATGGATGTGAAAAGTGTCTTTCTGAATTGGTACTTGAAAGAAGAGGCTTATGTTGAGCAACCAAAAGGGTTTGAGGACCCTAAATGTCCAAACCATGTCTACAAGTTAGACAAGGCTTTGTATGGGTTGAAACAAGCCCTTCGAGCTTGGTATGATAGACTTACTACATTTCTTCTTGATAATGACTTTCAAGGGAGTAGTATGGATAAGACTTTATTTGTGAAACATACTAGGTCTCATATTCTTGTTGCTCAGATCTATGTTGACGATATTTGTGTTTGGATCCACTACTGATCATCTTGTGAAATATTTTTCGGATTGCATGACACATGAGTTTGAGATGAGCATGATGGGAGAGTTGTCTTATTTCTTAGGTCTTCAAATTAAGCAGTCTCCTTCTGGTATGTTTGTTTCTCAGACCAAGTATGCCAAAAATCTTGTGTCAAAGTTCGAACTTGAGTTGGCCAAACATACATGCACTCCCATGAGCACCAGTCTTCACATTTTCAAAGATTCCTCCGGTACTGATGTTGATCCTACCCTTTATAGGAGTATGATAGGGAGTCTTCTTTACCTCACAGCCAGTCGTCCTAACATTGCATTTAGTGTAGGTGTTTGTGCCCGTTACCAAGCCAGTCCTAAAGAGTCTCATCTTCTTACGGTTAAACACATCATTAAATATGTGAATGGGACACTGGGGTATGGGGTTTGGTTTACTACCGATACTATAGCTGAAATTACTGGTTTTTCTGATGCCGACTGGGCAAGGTGTGCTGATGATGGGAAAAGTACATCCGAGGGGTGTTTTTACCTTGAGAATAATTTGGTTTCCTGGCATAGTAAAAAACAAAATGCCATCTCTCTTTCGACTACTGAGGCTGAGTACATTGCTGCAGGAAGTTGTTGTGCACAAATGCTGTGGATGAAGCAAATGCTTCATGATTATGGGATAGATCAGAACACTCTCACTCTTTTCTGTGATAACACAAGTGCCATAAATATTTCAAAAAATTCTGTCCAACACTCTTGCACCAAACACATTGACATTCGTCATCATTTTATTCGAGAGTTAGTAGAAGAGAGCCTTGTTGTTCTTGAACACGTACCCAATGAGCATCAAAAAGCTGATATTTTTACAAAATCCATTGATCTTCTTCGGTTTGAGTTCCTTAGAAAGACCTTGGGTTTAGTGCTCGATCACTAGAGTGTTACTTGTTCCTTGAGTGGGTGTGAGTGCTTGGTTTTATGTGTGCTTGGATGCTATAATCTCATTGTCATTAATTCCTGTCATCTTTGCATCCAAATTTATATAAACACTGCTCATGCTGCTTACAAGATCTCATTCTTCTTTGTTCATAGCTCATTCTGAATGCCCATGCTCATTAACTTCATGATCTCATTCTGTACACAACCTTGAGATAAAATGTTGCAAGGGTTTCCGCACAAGTGATCAAAGTTCTCTATGGACCACTAACAGTGTTTCTTGTACTTTTTCAGAAGAATTGACCTATACTAGTATATCATGGGTGATGTTGAGTCTTTTAACCATTTACCATCATTTTTCACTTCCATGATTTCTCCCTCAGCTCCTTGAAGTCTAGGCATTAGGAAAAGGCTACCTCAGAGGCACCAACTAGGCCATTCTTTTTTATTTCATTCTTCTCTGGTTTGGTCTCCATACTCTTGAGCGTGCATGCCACCAGTGAGTGCCCCACAAGAAAGAAAAGTTAAAAAAAAAAAAAGGAATAATAAAAAAAAAAGAAGATAGGACTCATTGATTGAGGGGGAGCCTCCGCGTTTACTCAACAAATACCCTGTGATTCCTAGTGGTTTGACTTTTCTCTGTGATGTTTAGTTACTCTTGCCAGAAGTCCAGCCATCTGATCACTACGAGGATTAACTCTAACTCTGTGGCCTCTCAAGGACTGCACACACACACATTCATTTTGTGAGCTCTTATGTTGGTTTTTGAGTTGTACATTCTCATGTAGCTTATGATCACTGATTATATTTTATCTGATTTGCTCATAATTATATGCTTCATGTTGCCTAAATTGCAAGTTTGTAGGTTTCATGGTTTGTAGATTATTTCATCTTAGTATCACCTTTGTGCTAGTGTGCTCACCTACTTGTGTTTCAGGTCTCATTTCATGGTGTGAGTATAGTGTTTTTTTTCTCAAAAAGTGTTTTTTTGGTTTTTGTTTTTTTTCCTTCTTCGCTCGAGCGAAAGAGTTCTCGCTCGAGCGTGCTTCTACTGATGTCTTAGATCTGAAAGCATGTTTTTTTGGCTCGAGCTATAAGATCTTGGCTCGAGCGACCTCTTGCAAATAAGTGACTTCGCTCGAGCGAGAGAGTCTTCACTCGAGCGACCTGTCGTGGTTTAAATACTGCTACTGCGTCTCTTCACTTCAGTTTTGCCCCTTTTGCTTCGATTGTTGTCTCTATCACTCTGATTGGGTGATTTCACTTCCATTTGTGTTCATCCCTTGGGTTTCATTCATTTTTTGGGGCATATCTCTTCATCCATCTTGCTTTGTCATTACCTGGTAAGTTTTCTTCTTGTTTCTATTTTTTTTGTTCTTTTCTTCTCGTCCTCAGTTTATGTGGTGGTCTATTTTGCTTTGTCTTTAATAACTAGGGTTACTAGTTGTTGGTTTTGATTCTTTTATTATGCTTTTTCTGTCTCTCGATTGCATCTTGGTTTAGTAATTTGGTACATTCTTTTGCTAGGGTTTAATGTAAGGGGTTTGATTAGGGTTTTTTTAATTTTTGTCTATGATTGTTCTGTGTTTCATATACTAATATATGTGGTCTAAGTAAATTGTATTGATGTTCCTTCTCTTATTGGTACATTTGTGTCTGTTGGACTTTAACCTAGCTCTGTTTTTTATAACATTTATATTATGCTAAGGTTTTGTGTTTTATTTTTCTAACCATGTTGGACAAATGGTGTTTTGATGGATACGTTTGTATTTTTCTCTTTGGGGGTTCTAATATTTTCTTTTGGTACATTGTGGTATAGTTTGGTGAGTGTTTCTATGGTTTTTCTGTCCTCTTGGTGTTTAGTCATGGGTGAGCCTTCGAAACGTTGTAAATCCACTGTGTCCCGCCCACACTTTAACACTAAAAAATTTGAATCCAAGGACAAATCCAAACTATTTAGGGAATTTTATGCCTCTAGGAAAGTTCACCTCGAACGAAATGTCCTTCCTAGTACGTTTGAGTTGCTCCACATCCGTTTGTTGTTTAATTCTTTAGGGGGTGATCAAGTTTTGCTTTTTTCAGGGCCTCAAAATCTCAGTTTGGTCCGTGAATTTTATTGCAATATGCATTCTCTCCACAAGGAAATTCCACCCTCCTTTAGCACCTGGGTTAGGAAGAAGTCTTTAGTCATCACTGATGATGTTGTTCAGTTGTTTCTTGGTCTTTCGGAAGTCCGGAATTTTCATTATCCTTTTCTTACTCGCAGTGGTGTTGACTTTGATCGAGTTGCCACTGAACTTTGTGGCACTCCCCGGGCTTGGATAGCCGAGGCGCTCATTCAACAACATGAGCTTCTTCCTTATTTTCGCCTTCTTAATATCGTTGTCTGTGCCAATATTCATGTGACCACTCATTCCTCTCACATTACCCAAGATCAGGGGTATGTGTTATATTGCATTGATCATCGTCTTCCCATTGACCTGCCCGCGATGATTGTCACCAAAATGATCTCTGTTTTTGAGGGACGCAAGTCCTTAGGTCTTCCTTATGGTTGCTTTCTCACTAGATTTCTCACTTCTCTTGGTGTCCTTGTATTTGAAGATGACGAATTTGCCTCTCCTGTTAAACCCATTACCAAGTTGACCGTGTCTCAAAGTCAAGCTCATATTCGGGGGGGTCCATCGGAAGTCGGGGATACTGTTACAGGTGATGATCCCTTAGCTGAGGAGGCTGAGTATGATGCAGCCGCTACTGGTGCACCAGAGATGCCTGAGATGCATCCGCATTCCTTTCGTGGCCAACTGCAGCAGTTCGAGCAGTCGGTCATACATCGACTTGATCTGTTGGATGGTCGTCTCGATCAGCAAAGCACGATGCTAACCCAAATTCTTTCCTTGCTCCAGATGCAGCAGCTACCTCCTTCAGACTCCTAATTTTTGACAGTATTTGGAGTGTGGTTTTTGAACAGTTTTTTATTTTTCTTGGACAGTTTTTATTATCGTATATGTATAACTGTTAATTTTTGGGGGGTTTTGGGGGTTATATATGGGATATATGATATCTGGGATATATGTTGATTTTGCATACTCATGGTGGATTTTGTAGGCTGCACTGATATATGATATATTGGGATCTATAGATGTTGATAGTTTTTGTATGGGCTTATGATTATGTCTTGATGATTTCTTATTTTGAATAACTATTTTCTCTATTTCCATTTTTGCAGATTTTTTCCATCAAGATTGTTTTGATAGTTATTTTGTTCTTCATTGAGTTGGCTTGTTTAGTTAGTACATTTGTTTTCTAGGAAATTGTGTTAGAAAGTTTTGTCCGGGAATTGACAAAGGGGGAGATTGTTAGGTCCCTTAGTCTTGTCAATCCCATGAACAAACTTAAGTTATTGAGTTGTAAATTTTCTTGCTGTTTTGTCTTGCTCGCTTGAGCGAAGGCTGCGTCTGTAAAAACCCTGAGAATGATGAATGTATGCTCGAGCGCAGATAGCGTGGCTCGAGCAAAGCCACTTAAGGAAAACACGCGAGATTAGTTCCTCGTTCGAGCGAACTTTGTTGTCCCAGTTTTCTATAAGTACTAGTTTTAGTCCAAAACTAGGATTATATTTTTGAGATCTACTTTAAGGTTTTTTGAGATTTTCTTTTGGAGTTTTTTTGTGAGTTTTCCTTGATGATTTGAGTGAGTATTAAACTCACACATTGATAAGCATATATCAAGGAGGTTGATTGGTTATATTCAAGAGTGTTCTTCTTCAGTGGAATCCGAAGATTCAAGCGTGGAGTTTCAAAGGAATTTGATACTGTGCGTAGTCGTTGATTCGACAACAGAAGTTGTGGATTCAACTTCAGTCTAATCAATTCCGAGACGAAGGTTGCGGTAAAACATATGCAGAAGATTTGAAGACAAATTGGAAGCGTTTGGGTAATTTGTTTGTTATCTTTGTAATCTTTTTTTCTTCAATAGTGGATTGATTAGTAGCATTTCGCCCGTGATTTTTTTATCACAATTGAACGTGGTTCAATTGTGGTTTTTCCAGTAAAAATGTCACGACCCAAACCCGGCCCTATGGGTTTAGCACCGTAACTGGCCAGTAATCCGAGATTACCGAAGGCCTGCAGAACAGTAATACAGTAAAACAGAGTACAGGGCCTGGCGGAAGCCATTACAGTAAATAACTAGTGTCCATTGAGCTGTGGAAATCTGTATGCCAAAAACATTTTTCATGCATTTATACAGTTCAAACAGTGCAGTCTGTACAATCATTCACAACATTCAGTGCGGGGATCTATTCCCTCGATAACAGTGCAGTAAAACAGTAAACAGTTATACAATTATACAAAACAGTCAGGAGACAGGTGGGGGACACAAAAACACCCCAAGCCATAGCATGGCGTCTCGGAACCTCGCAGTGAGGCACATAGGCTGGCTTGACAAAACTGGGGGACTAACCCACGCTCCTAGCTCCGGTCTGGCTGCTGAGAACCTACATATATATATAAACAATGAGCTAAAGCCCAGTGAATAACATTAAGTGTAAAGAGGTTATGAATGAATGTCCTTACAGTAATGAAATCAATTCATTATACAGTAATTCGATCTTTCAGTATTTCTGTCAATCAGTATTTCAATCAATCAGTCATATGTGGTACATCCATTAGCCTATAAACAGTAGGTCCAGAAGGACCAGGTCCTAACAGACCCAACAGTAGTGATGGCCATCAATCAGTAAACAGTATGGTTCCACAAGGGAACCGACAGAGCTCTGTAACAGTCAATAACAGTAGGTGCTAAGGATGCCACAGTACAGTTCAGAAATAAAGGACATACATTCATTCAATAAACATTATCAGTTCAGTAAACAATTCAGTTCAGTATTCAAAAGATAACCATTTTGAACATATCTTTACACAATCTGTTACTCACAGAGATTGGGCTACAGTATGCTAGAATGCGTCTCCCCAGTCGTCAACCCTACACAGTTAACAGTTCGAACACACTAAGCTACACAGTTGGGAAAGAATATTTAACTTAACCCCTAATTGCCTCAGTGTGTTCTACATCTATATCCTCATTAAGATGTCTTAAACTAGGCCTAAGAATGCCTAGAATGAAATGAGGATGCAAAGATGTATGCAGAAAACATTTTCAGAAATTTTTCAGTAAAAGAGAGCCCCGCTCGAGCGCACACTTCCCAGCTCGAGCGGACAGGCAAAAACATTACCCGCTCGAGCGTGACTTATTCCGCTCGAGCGGTCTGTAAAATATACTGGATGCTCGAAAACCCCGCTCGAGCGTAAACACCTCTGCTCGAGCGTACTGTACAAAATATGCAACAAATGCTGGGAGCTTGATTTCTCCGCTCGAGCGCGCATAACTCCGCTCGAGCGGACACCAGAATTCTGGAAAACCCAGAATTGTGTTCTGAGTTTGAAACTCAAGTTTAGAACACCAAAATCGATCCTCTTGGGCCCATTTTCTGGAAAACTCATAAAAACACATAATATAACATGTTTCAAACCTCAATTTGAGAAATCAAAGCCCAAGGGTGTTTCAATCAAACTCCAAATCAAACCATTTTTCATGAACATGATATAAACATGACATGCAAGATTTTTAAACAATTCAAGGCTTCAAAACATGCTCTAATGAGCTCCAAACTTCAACAACAAGATGAAAACATGGATTTAAACATGATTATGAACATGCATGCAACATTTACCATGAAATCATCTCAAAACTCATCAAATTCAACATGCATGCAACAATTGAGCTTCAATTCAACATGTATGAGCTAGAACATGGCCTAACTCTACAATGGAACATGAATCATGCAAGAATGATGCAAGGGACAACATAAACTCAACATTTGAGAGGTTATAATCCTTACCTAAGTCTCAATTCAAGATGAACAAGCTCAAATATGTCATACACACATCAATCTTCAAGCAATATCCAAGTAATTCTAGCCAATTCAACTAAGTGAGCTCAAATCTCTCTCACTCTCTCTATTCCTCTTGTTTGGTCGGCAAAGGCAAGGAGAAATGGCTGATCAATTGTCTAACTTAAGTGTATAGGCTCAAGTATAAGTGATTAAACAAAGACCCACTCAAGTGGCAAACATGTAATTAAATCCAACTTGTTAATTAACTTGTTTTAATCTAATTTAATCATTCCTAATCAATTTTCAGATAAAAATACCATAAAATCATAAATATTCTACTGATCATAAAACATCAAACGGTTTCTAAATCGGCCGCCGATAAGGCCTTCAATTAACAGTTTAAACACATACATTTAAACAGGTAGTCAAACAATCAACAGATAAAACATGCAATTCAGTATGTAAACTTATTCAGTTTCAGTTTCGATTTCAATCGGTCTGTCCAGTACTTTAATCAGTTCAATTATCAGTCATTAACAGTCCGGTTTATCAGTAATCAGTATATAATTCAGCGGTTTATCGGTAATCAGTACGAGGGTTGTTACAGTCTCCCCTCCTTATAAAGAGTTTAGTCCTCTAAACTCGAGTTACCTTCAATCTGGAAGAAAACAGGGTTCAGTGGAAACAGTTCTGGGTATCTTTTAGCCATGTCATCTTCCCTTTCCCAAGTGGCATACACACCACCATGGTTCTGCCAATCAACTTTTACCAATGGGATCTCTTTGTTTCTCAGTTTCTTGATTCGCCGGTTTACAATCTGTATAGGCCTCTCCTCGTAAGTGTAGTCATCACTCAACACTATCCGAGTAGGCTCAATCACATGGAATGGATCCCGGAGATAATCTCTCAACATCGAAATGTGGAAGACGTTATGCATATGCTCCATTTCAGGAGGAAGTGCAACTTGATACGCCACCGGATTGATTTTCTCGACGATCTCATAAGGTCCAACGTATCTCGGCGCTAACTTGCCTTTGACTCCAAAACGAGTCTGGCCTTTCATTGGTGTCACTTTCACAAAAACGTGATCACCCACTTCATACTCTCGGTCTCGTCTTCTAACATCTGCATAACTCTTCTGTCTACTTTGTGCAGTTTTCAGTCTTTGCTGTATCAGTTTTATCTTTTCGGTGGTTTCATACACAATCTCGGGCCCAAGCAACGGCCCGTCTCCAACTTCTGCCCAGCAAATTGGAGATCTACACTTTCTGCCATACAATGCCTCGAAAGGCGCCATACCAATACTCGAATGGTAGCTGTTGTTGTAGGCGAATTCAGCCAACGGCAAATGACTTTCCCAGTTTCCCTGAAAATCAAGGACACACATTCTCAATAAATCCTCCAGAGTCTGGATGGTCCTTTCTGACTGTCCATCTGTCTGAGGATGATAGGCACTACTCAGTCTCAATTCAGTACCCAATGCAGTCTGTAGGCTTTGCCAGAACCTCGATGTAAACTTCGAATCCCTGTCAGAAACAATAGACACAGGCACTCCGTGCAATCTCACAATTTCATCAATATAGATAACAGCCAATTTGTCAGCATTATAAATTGTCTTGACAGGTAAGAAGTGAGCAGATTTAGTCAATCTATCAACAATAACCCAAATTGTATCCATACCTTTTCTGGAGCGAGGTAACCCAACGATAAAATCCATCGTGATATGCTCCCATTTCCACTCTCGTATGGGTAAGGGTTGCAATAATCCAGCAGGTCGTTGATGTTCAACTTTGACTTGTTGGCAATGAAGACATTTGGACACAAAGTCGGCAATTTCTTTCTTCATTCCCGGCCACCAGAAATTCAACTTCAAATCTTGATACATTTTCGTATTCCCTGGGTGGATAGAAAATTTTGAATTGTGGCCCTCTTGCAGAATTCTTCTTTTCAGTTCAGTGTCATTCGGTACACACAGTCTATCTTGAAATTTCAGTACATTGTTCTCAAATTTGTATCCCGGTCTCGGTTTTGAATCTCTTTCTTCAATAATCTTCTTTAAGAAATCATCCAATTGCTGTTTCTCTTTAATCTCTTCAATCAAGGCTGGTTGAGCAGAAATAGCAGCTAAGGTTCCACCTTGTTCCTTCAAAACAATTTCAATCTCAGACTTTTCAAGATCACAAAGCAATTCTTTCTGTCCAGTCAGCAAACAGGCTAAGTTCCCAATCGATTTTCGGCTCAAAGCATCGGCAACGGTGTTGGCTTTTCCCGGATGGTACAAAATCTGTAGGTCATAATCTTTTATCAGTTCAAGCCATCTCCGCTGTCTCATATTCAGTTCTTTCTGAGTGAAAAAGTACTTCAGGCTCTTGTGGTCAGTATATACTTCACATGTCGCCCCATAGAGATAGTGACGCCAGATTTTCAATGCAAATACCACTGCAGCAAGTTCTAAGTCATGGGTTGGGTAGTTCTTTTCATGTGGTCTCAACTGTCGGGAAGCATAAGCAATAACTCTCCCATTCTGCATTAAAACACACCCCAAACCCTTATGAGAAGCATCACTAAATACAGTATAACCATCCGTACCTGAAGGTAGAGTCAGAATTGGTGCAGTCACAAGTCTAGTTTTCAACTCCTGAAATGCTGATTCCCGTTGGTCAGTCCAGTCAAATGATATCCCTTTCTGTGTCAACTGAGTCAGAGGTAAGGCAATTTTGGAGAAGTCTTTGACAAATCTTCTGTAATATCCAGCCAATCCCAAAAAGCTTCGGACTTCAGTCACGTTGGTGGGTCTAGGCCAGTTCACTACAGCTTCAATTTTCTGCGGATCAACAGAAATTCCATCTTTGCTAACAACATGCCCCAAAAACATAACATGATCAAGCCAAAACTCACACTTAGACAGTTTACCATACAGTTTCTGTTCTCTTAAGGTTTGCAGGGCAAGTCTTAGATGGTGTTCATGTTCTTCTACAGTCTTAGAATAGATCAATATGTCATCAATGAATACCACAATAAAATCATCAAGGTATGGTTTAAAAATTCTGTTCATGAGGTCCATAAATGCAGCTGGGGCATTCGTGACTCCGAACGGCATAACTAAAAATTCATAATGACCATACCTCGTTCTAAAAGCAGTTTTGTCAATGTCTTCCGGTTTAACCTTCAGTTGATGGTACCCCGATCTAAGGTCAATCTTGGAAAACACTTGTGCACCCTGTAGCTGATCAAATAAATCATCAATACGCGGTAAGGGATATTTGTTCTTTACAGTTACCTTGTTCAATTCGCGGTAATCAATGCACAGTCTCAATGAGCCATCTTTCTTCTTTACAAACAGGACAGGTGCACCCCACGGTGAAGTACTGGGCCTGATAAACTTCTTGTCTAACAGTTCCTGTAATTGTACCTTCAATTCTTTCAGTTCAGTTGGAGCCATTCTGTAGGGAGCTTTAGACATTGGCTGTGTACCCGGAATCACATCAACAGTAAATTCAACTTCCCTATCAATCAAATCCCCTGGCAGATCATCTGGAAACACATCTGGGAATTCTCTGACTATAGGAATGCAATTCACATCAGTTTTAACATTGTCATTAGCAGATACAGTCAGTACAGAACACAGATATCCTTTACATCCCTTTCTAATCAATTTGACAGCTTTTACAGAAGAAATCAAATACGGAGGAGGTACTACTCCACTCCCATTAAACACAAATTCAGGTAAACCCGGTGGACGGAAAACTACTTGTTTTGTTACACAGTCAATAGTGGCATGATATTTTTGTAGCCAATCCATCCCCAATATCACATCAAAATGATCTATGTTCAACGGTAGTAAGTCAATAAACAGATGCATATCCCCAACAATAATTTCACAAGCAGGATACATATATGCACATGTCATGGATCCTCCAACAGGTGATGATACAGCTAACAAGTAATTCATAGGTTCTAAGGGTCTATTCAATTTCCGTGAAAAAGCATGCGACACATAAGAATGTGTAGACCCCGAATCAATCAATACATATGCATTCTGAGTACAAATAGAGAGGATACCTGACACAACGGTCTCAGTATTCTGAACATCTCCCGGTACTAGGGCAAATACTCGGCCCTGCCTCACAGGCTCTTTCGCGGTAGCTTTGGGGTTAGGCTTTGGTGCTACATTTGATGCTGCTGCGCTTGGTGCAGCTTTACCACTAGCTGGTGGAGCAGAAGGGCAGTCTTTAATTCTGTGGCCCACCTTGCCACATCTAAAACAAGCTCCTGAAACCTGGTAGCAAACCCCTTTGTGTTTATTGCCACATACAGAGCAGGGTGGAATAAATCCACTCCCTTGGCTGGGGCTAGTTGCCGACCCCGTATTCTGTTTCTTGTTCAACTGATTGTGCTTGCCTTTCTTAAATTTGAAACCCTGTCGTTTACCATGCCATTCAGTTGTTGGTGTTTCAGATTGTTTCACTGCTGCAATATTTGACTCGGCCATCAATGCACGGTCGAGCACACCCACATAAGTTGGCATTTTCAGAACATTTATTCGGTCCAGTATAGCAGCACTAAGGCCTCCTTCAAACCTTCTGGCCTTCTTATATTCAGTGTCCACCATCTGTGGTGCATATCTGGCAAATTCGGTGAATTTCTTCTCATACTCGGCAACAGACATTGTGCCCTGTTTCAGTTGTTCAAACTCCGTTACTTTTCTGTCCCTGATGCACTGAGAGAAATACTTTTCAAAGAAGGACTCCTTGAACTGAGCCCAAGTTATAATAGCATTTGTGTCGCGGGTTAACATCCACCACCTTCTTGCTTCTTCCTGAAGAGTGAAGGTTGCTAACAGTACTTTATTGGCTTCAGAGCACGGAAACATTTCAAACAACTTTTCTGTTTCAAGCACCCAAGCTTCGGCCTTTAACGGTTCTAAGCCTCCCTGAAAGGACGGCGGTTTCAGTTTGCTGAACTTATGAGTCAGTGCAATAATGTCCACCTCATTAGCATTCACATTCTGTACATTTGGTTCCGGGTGCACCGGAGGAGGAGGAGGTGGGGGCTGTTGGTTCTGTTGTTGATCTAGTCTTTCAAGTACCAATCCCATCATTTGTTCAAGTCTGGCCATTCTGGCCTCAGAGGATGATGATTCAGGTTCATTTGCATTATCCATTTCACTATATGCAGTTATAACAGTTATCATTATAAGCAGTTGTATCGTTAAACAGTTCAACACTTTAACATATAATCAGGCAGTCATAAGCACACACTTTTCAAGTTCATGAGATGCCCTAATCACTTTTCTAGGACACCCTATAGCTCATTTGGACACGTGTGTGCGGTATAACTCGTGGTTAAGTATCGCTCTGATACCACTCTGTCACGACCCAAACCCGGCCCTATGGGTTTAGCACCGTAACTGGCCAGTAATCCGAGATTACCGAAGGCCTGCAGAACAGTAATACAGTAAAACAGAGTACAGGGCCTGGCGGAAGCCATTACAGTAAATAACTAGTGTCCATTGAGCTGTGGAAATCTGTATGCCAAAAACATTTTTCATGCATTTATACAGTTCAAACAGTGCAGTCTGTACAATCATTCACAACATTCAGTGCGGGGATCTATTCCCTCGATAACAGTGCAGTAAAACAGTAAACAGTTATACAATTATACAAAACAGTCAGGAGACAGGTGGGGGACACAAAAACACCCCAAGCCATAGCATGGCGTCTCGGAACCTCGCAGTGAGGCACATAGGCTGGCTTGACAAAACTGGGGGACTAACCCACGCTCCTAGCTCCGGTCTGGCTGCTGAGAACCTACATATATATATAAACAGTGAGCTAAAGCCCAGTGAATAACATTAAGTGTAAAGAGGTTATGAATGAATGTCCTTACAGTAATGAAATCAATTCATTATACAGTAATTCGATCTTTCAGTATTTCTGTCAATCAGTATTTCAATCAATCAGTCATATGTGGTACATCCATTAGCCTATAAACAGTAGGTCCAGAAGGACCAGGTCCTAACAGACCCAACAGTAGTGATGGCCATCAATCAGTAAACAGTATGGTTCCACAAGGGAACCGACAGAGCTCTGTAACAGTCAATAACAGTAGGTGCTAAGGATGCCACAGTACAGTTCAGAAATAAAGGACATACATTCATTCAATAAACATTATCAGTTCAGTAAACAATTCAGTTCAGTATTCAAAAGATAACCATTTTGAACATATCTTTACACAATCTGTTACTCACAGAGATTGGGCTACAGTATGCTAGAATGCGTCTCCCCAGTCGTCAACCCTACACAGTTAACAGTTCGAACACACTAAGCTACACAGTTGGGAAAGAATATTTAACTTAACCCCTAATTGCCTCAGTGTGTTCTACATCTATATCCTCATTAAGATGTCTTAAACTAGGCCTAAGAATGCCTAGAATGAAATGAGGATGCAAAGATGTATGCAGAAAACATTTTCAGAAATTTTTCAGTAAAAGAGAGCCCCGCTCGAGCGCACACTTCCCAGCTCGAGCGGACAGGCAAAAACATTACCCGCTCGAGCGTGACTTATTCCGCTCGAGCGGTCTGTAAAATATACTGGATGCTCGAAAACCCCGCTCGAGCGTAAACACCTCTGCTCGAGCGTACTGTACAAAATATGCAACAAATGCTGGGAGCTTGATTTCTCCGCTCGAGCGCGCATAACTCCGCTCGAGCGGACACCAGAATTCTGGAAAACCCAGAATTGTGTTCTGAGTTTGAAACTCAAGTTTAGAACACCAAAATCGATCCTCTTGGGCCCATTTTCTGGAAAACTCATAAAAACACATAATATAACATGTTTCAAACCTCAATTTGAGAAATCAAAGCCCAAGGGTGTTTCAATCAAACTCCAAATCAAACCATTTTTCATGAACATGATATAAACATGACATGCAAGATTTTTAAACAATTCAAGGCTTCAAAACATGCTCTAATGAGCTCCAAACTTCAACAACAAGATGAAAACATGGATTTAAACATGATTATGAACATGCATGCAACATTTACCATGAAATCATCTCAAAACTCATCAAATTCAACATGCATGCAACAATTGAGCTTCAATTCAACATGTATGAGCTAGAACATGGCCTAACTCTACAATGGAACATGAATCATGCAAGAATGATGCAAGGGACAACATAAACTCAACATTTGAGAGGTTATAATCCTTACCTAAGTCTCAATTCAAGATGAACAAGCTCAAATATGTCATACACACATCAATCTTCAAGCAATATCCAAGTAATTCTAGCCAATTCAACTAAGTGAGCTCAAATCTCTCTCACTCTCTCTATTCCTCTTGTTTGGTCGGCAAAGGCAAGGAGAAATGGCTGATCAATTGTCTAACTTAAGTGTATAGGCTCAAGTATAAGTGATTAAACAAAGACCCACTCAAGTAGCAAACATGTAATTAAATCCAACTTGTTAATTAACTTGTTTTAATCTAATTTAATCATTCCTAATCAATTTTCAGATAAAAATACCATAAAATCATAAATATTCTACTGATCATAAAACATCAAACGGTTTCTAAATCGGCCGCCGATAAGGCCTTCAATTAACAGTTTAAACACATACATTTAAACAGGTAGTCAAACAATCAACAGATAAAACATGCAATTCAGTATGTAAACTTATTCAGTTTCAGTTTCGATTTCAATCGGTCTGTCCAGTACTTTAATCAGTTCAATTATCAGTCATTAACAGTCCGGTTTATCAGTAATCAGTATATAATTCAGCGGTTTATCGGTAATCAGTACGAGGGTTGTTACAAAAAATCATTTGTGTCGATTCATTATTTTTCGAAGACAACAATCTAAATCACTTTAATAAGTGCTTGATGATTTAGATTGTGTATTTTGAATGATTGGGAATTGATATAATTAAATCTTAATCTAATCACGAATCATTTAGGATTTTCAAGGAGTTTTCTAAATTCAGAAAACAGTAAAAGTTTTTTGATTCATAATTTGGATGCTTGCTAATTTTGAAATTTGAACACGAGTTAAAAATCATGATTAATTTTCTAAGCTTTATTCGATAAACTAATATTATATGCATCACAAAAAGTTAAATTATTCAAGGCCAAATCATGACCAGCTTTATTAAAAGATATTTAAATTCAATTGAAAATTAAGTAAATCAAACTTGAACATATTTTAAATTTTGTTTAGTTTTTCAAGTTGAATTTGAGAACCTACAACTCACAGTTTTTTTTTTTTTTTTTTTGGTTATATATATATATATTTTTTTTTGATAACTGATCCTTTGAAAGTCTATACGGATAGTATATTAAAAAGATTATTAGACAAAACCCAAGAATTAAAAAGAGTATATAAAAAACACTAGCCACCCACATGGAGGGTGGCTAAGCCTCGATAAGTCACAAGCAATTCATTCATGAGAAAGCAAGAACACCCATGGTGGGTAGAGAATATTTTTGCAAAGGGAACAGCTTGCCTCCAGTCTTTAATCGGACTGGACGGTGCTATTACGTGGGATATAAATTATATTTTGTGTCAGTATTCATATATTTCTTCTTGATTTTTTTTTTAATTAAAAAACAAATAAAAGTAAACATGTCAAATTTTATATACATTATAAAAACCAAAATTACTTGAACTTAACTCCCAATCGATTAAACTAAAACCCGTTCGAGATTAACTAAAAAAAGTAATGTCAATTTTTAAAATGTTTTGTTAAAATTTTCTACTCTAACTTGAATAACATACTCCACAACTTGTTTAGAGATTTATTGTTTAATGTAATTATTGTCATGTTTAGATTTATTAAAAAAAACAAAAATAAATCAATTAAACAGTAAGTCAGTCATGAAGAAGATAATCATTCTTATCACAATCTTTGTGTAGATCATCCACAAACTTATTTTCTGTTAACCAAGGAAAAAAATTCTAATAAAATTCATTGTTTGTTGTATCAATATCTAGAAACTGCGAAAAATATTTTTAAAATAGGGTCACGTACAATCACTTGTCAATCACGTATATGTTTAAGTTTATAATTTGTCTCATTTACAACTGACCTGACTAATACAATTTAGTAATAAAAGTTTACAAACACAAAACACATTCACTCCTAAAAAGTGTAACTCATGACTCCAATCTTGTGACATGTCGTACAAATCAGAGCCTCATTTCGACTGAGATAATAATAATAATAATAATAATAATAATAATAATTAAAATTAAAAAAATTAAAAATTAAAAAAAAAAATCATGTTATTTTTGCATCAAATTTTTTGAGCAAAAAATGAAAAAGGCTATTGCAAAACTATCTTTTATATATGTTTTTTTTATATATAATTTAACTTTTTAAAATATAAATATCATAAAACATTACACTTAATATGATTTTTACTTAATTATTTCACATCTTCTAACTCTCATTATATAATTATTATCCATAATCTATCATATAGTATTTCTCATTTTTATTAGTATTTGTCATTCCTTAAGTTACGAAAATCTACTTGCATTATGCTTCATAAATTCCCAACTTGATACAAGACTGAGGCAGGACACTACAAAATTGCCCATAAAACTATTTATTTTATATGAAAACTGATTGATTTGTAACATAAAGAAATTGGGTATACCTTCTTATTGGAGTGTGGGACCCAATTGATTTTGGAAAAAGAGTTTTAATTGGGCTTGGTTTAGTATAATATATTTTTATATATTATATTTATGGAGGCCCAATTTAATTTGGATACAATTAGGATTTGATTAAAAAAAAAAACCATAGATGCACAAATATGATGGGTGTATTGTTTATGTGAGCCGTTTTGGGAAAAAGGAGCTATAGCACCTTCTTGAGCAATTGATTAAACAAATCAATTTGGTGGGTTAGAAAAAGTAGATGCACAGTGGCAAGGACATTTTTTTCGGGGTCAGTGCTTGAATTCGGCTTGGTGGATTTGTTTCGGCAGTTGTCGTGCGTTTGATTTGGATCTTATTTTGGGTCTTTTTCAACTCTGGTTCTGAAGATTTTGGTTCATCTATTTGGTGAGATCTTTCCTCTTGTTTATTTTGTGATTATTTGGAATTCACCTAATGGTGGTTTTGTGAGACCATTCGTGTCTCGTTTGTAATCGTTTGGAACTATTTGGTTGATAGTGGAATCGGATTTCGATCCCGTGGATGTACCTCACATTGAGGGAACCACGTAAAAATTCTTGTGTTGCCTTTGATTTAATTTTTCCGCATTAGTTTTTATTCCCATTGATTGATTTACTTGTGGGAATCACATCGATTTTCCCTAACAACTGGTATCAGAGCTTACGGTTTATTGGGGTTTATTTATTTGTGTAAATCAATGGAGGGGAATGTGGGTCGCATGTCTAGCTTCAATGGAAGTAATTGGGTAACTTGAAAAACTAAAATAGATGACCTATTATTTTGTAAAGATTTGTATGGACCCATTGAGGGTGATAGTAACAAATCAAAAGATGGTTCTTTTTCAAAGAAAGACGTTGTGTGTTATTATTGCCATGAGAAAGGGCACATGAAGCGAGAATGCCGAAAGCTCAAGAATAAAGAGAAAAGGCATGACAAAAGTGTGGATAAGAAGCAAGAAGACACAACAGCAGTTACTACCGATGATATCATGGTCGTTTGTGAAGATGATTGTATCAATTTTGTGGGCCAAGAGAGTCATTGGGTGATTGATTCTGGTGCTTCTTTTCATGTGACTTCTCGAGTTGATTTCTTCACTACCTACACTGCAGGAGATTATGGTTCTGTTCGAATGGGTAATGAAGGTTTGTCCAAGATTATCGGCATGGGTGATGTTTGCTTGGAAACAAATTTGGGCTGCAAGTTGTTGCTTAAAGATGTGAGGCATGTTCCCGACATTCGTCTTAATTTGATCTCTACTGGGAAGCTAGATGATGAAGGCTTCAACAACAAATTTGGTGATGGAATATGGAAGCTCACAAAAGGTTCTTTGGTGGTGGCTAAGTGCAAGAAGACTCATACACTTTATTCGATGCAAGGAAAAATTTGTAAAGGTGTTGTCAATGCACTTGAAGATGATACTTCTACCGAATTGTGGCACAGGCGACTTGGGCACATGAGTGAAAAGGGGCTGCAAGTATTGTTCAAGAAAGAGCTTCTACCCGGTTTGAAAGGTACACATCTTAAAACTTGTGTTCATTGTTTGGCGGGTAAACAACATAGAGTTTCTTTTCATAAAAATGTTGCTTCTAGAAAAGAAAATGTGTTGGAGTTAATTCATTCGGATGTTTGTGGTCCTTTAAAAGTTAGAACACATGGTGGTGCACTTTATTTTGTTACTTTCATTGATGATTATTCAAGGAAAGTTTGGGCTTATCTACTAAAAACTAAAGATCAAGTTCTAGAAGTATTTAAGCATTTTCAAGCCATGGTTGAAAGAGAAACAGGGCAGAAATTGAAGTGCATCCGAACAGACAATGGTGGTGAATACATTGGGCCATTTGATGAGTATTGTCGCAGCCAAGGTATTCGGCATCAAAAGACAGTTAAGAAGACTCCTCAACAAAATGGCGTTGCCGAGAGGATGAACCGCACCATTGTGGAAAGAACAAGGTGTTTGCTTTCACAAGCTAAATTGCCAAGATCCTTTTGGGGTGAGGCAATGAGTACAGCGGTTGACTTGATCAATTTATCTCCTTGCTATCCTTTGAATGGTGATGTTCCTGAAAGAGTTTGGACTGGCAAAGATGTGTCTTATGAGCACTTGAGAGTGTTTGGTTGCCGAGCTTTTGTTCACATTCCAAAGGATGAGAGGTCCAAGCTTGATAGTAAGTCAAGACAATGTATTTTTCTTGGCTATCGGCGTGATGAGTTCGGGTATAGATTGTGGGATCCGGTCGACAAGAAAATCATTCGAAGCCGTGATGTTGTGTTTCTTGAAGACCAAACAATTGAAGACTTTGGCAAAGGTGATCAACCGGAGCCAAAAACTAGTGAGCTCATTGACATGGATCCATCTCCTTCATCTTCAGTTGATGATGAAAATAGGGGAGATATGCAGCCACCTATTGAAGATGTAGAAGATGATGCTAATCCTAATGAAGTTGAGCCAGAAATTGAGGAAGAGCATCCAACTCAAGAACCGCCACCACAACTTGAGTTGAGGAAATCTACAAGGGACCGACAACCTTCAAGAAAGTATCCTCCCAATGAATTTGTGTTGATTTCCGATCAAGGGGAGCCGGAGAGCTACCAAGAAGCAATTGAGCATGCAAAGAAAGATGATTGGAAAAAGGCCATGGAAGAGGAGATGAACTCCTTACTTGAAAATCACACTTATGATTTAGTGAAGTTGCTTAAAGGGAGGAAAGTTTTGAAAAATAAGTGGGTTTTCAAATTGAAGAATGATAGGAAGAATCTGAGGTACAAGGCACGTCTTGTTGTGAAAGGTTTTGGGCAAAAGAAAGGCATTGACTTTGACGAGATTTTCTCGCCGGTTGTGAAGATGTCTTCTATTCGGGTTGTACTTGGCATGGCTGCAAGTATGAACCTTGAAGTTGAGCAACTTGATGTGAAGACCGCATTTCTTCATGGTGATCTTGAAGAAGAAATTTACATAGAGCAACCGGAAGGTTTTGTAGAGAAAGGGAAAGAGAAATTTGTTTGCAAATTGAAGAAAAGTTTGTATGGCCTCAAGCAAGCTCCGCGGCAATGGTACAAAAAATTTGACTCTTTCATGATGAATAATGGTTTTTCTAAAACCACTTCGGACCATTGTGTGTTTGTGAAAAATTTTCCGGATGGTAAATTTATTATTCTTTTGCTTTATGTTGATGACATGTTAATTGTGGGTCAAGATTCTACCATGATAAACAGATTGAAATTGGAGTTGAGTAAATCTTTTGCTATGAAAGATTTGGGGCCGGCAAAGCAAATACTTGGTATGAAAATTGTTCGTGATCGCAAAGAGGGACTGATTTGGTTGTCTCAAGAGAGCTACATTGAGAAAGTTCTTGAGAGGTTCAACATGAATAAAGCAAAGCCAGTTGGTTGTCCACTTGCGGGTCACTTCAAGCTTAGTTCGAATCAATGTCCTACAAGTGAGAAAGACAAGGAAGAGATGTTAAAAGTTCCTTATGCTTCAGCAGTTGGTTCTTTGATGTATGCCATGGTTTGTACAAGGCCGGATATTGCTCACGCCGTTGGTGTGGTGAGTCGTTTTCTCTCTAATCCGGGTAAAGAACATTGGGCAGCGGTAAAATGGATTCTAAGGTATCTTCGAGGGACTTCGAAGGTGTGTTTGTGTTTTGGGGATGGTAAGCCGATGCTTGATGGATTCACAGATTCTGACATGGCTGGTGATGTTGATTCTAGGAAATCTACTTCGGGGTATTTGATGACTTTTGCAGGGGGAGCTGTGGCATGGCAATCTAAATTACAAAAATGTGTTGCTCTCTCAACTACCGAAGCTGAATTTATTGCTATTACAGAAGCTTGCAAAGAAGAGTTATGGTTGAAGAAATTTTTGCAAGAGTTGGGTTTGAAGCAAGAAAAGTATGTGCTTTATTGTGATAGTCAAAGTGCTATTCACTTGAGTAAAAATTCTACCTTTCATTCGAGATCGAAACACATTGATGTGAGATACCATTGGATTCGTGATGTGTTAGATTCGAAATTGTTACAACTCGAAAAGGTTCACACAGATGATAATATTTCAGATATGTTGACTAAGACATTGTCGAGGGACAAACATTTAAAGTGTCGAACTTTGGCGGGTATGGTTGATGTCTCCACCTAAGTCGGTAGGGGGAGAATTGTTGGGTATACCTCCTTATTGGAGTGTGGGACCCAATTGATTTTGGAAAAAGAGTTTTAATTGGGCTTGGTTTAGTATAATATATTTTTATATATTATATTTATGGAGGCCCAATTCAATTTGGATACAATTAGGATTTGATTAAAAAAAAAAAACCATAGATGCACAAATATGATGGGTGTATTGTTTATGTGAGCCGTTTTGGGAAAAAGGAGCTATAGCACCTTCTTGAGCAATTGATTAAACAAATCAATTTGGTGGGTTAGAAAAAGTAGATGCACAGTGGCAAGGACATTTTTTTCGGGGTCAGTGCTTGAATTCGGCTTGGTGGATTTGTTTCGGCAGTTGTCGTGCGTTTGATTTGGATCTTATTTTGGGTCTTTTTCAACTCTGGTTCTGAAGATTTTGGTTCATCTATTTGGTGAGGTCTTTCCTCTTGTTTATTTTGTGATTATTTGGAATTCACCTAATGGTGGTTTTGTGAGACCATTCGTGTCTCGTTTGTAATCGTTTGGAACTATTTGGTTGATAGTGGAATCGGATTTCGATCCCGTGGATGTACCTCACATTGAGGGAACCACGTAAAAATTCTTGTGTTGCCTTTGATTTAATTTTTCCGCATTAGTTTTTATTCCCATTGATTGATTTACTTGTGGGAATCACATCGTTTTCCCTAACAAAGAAATGGCCAAAAAATAATTGTTTGTGGATGAAATTTTCTAGTAATTGGCCGATGGCACCCTCCTCCTCTAACAATCACACTAATATTAATTCCGCTTAGTAATTTGCTTGCCAACCCATTGTGGATTGGGGGTGAATCATATTTGTTATTATGAATCATATTTGTAATTTTAGAGAAAATTTTTTAAAATTTTGTTTGGTTTAATGATTTTGGAAAAAAAATTTCAAATTTATTTTCTCTCTCCTACACATCAATCAATCACTTTTCTCTCTCCTCTCTTATTCTCAATTACTTTTTTTTTCTCACACACATCTACTCAACTATCAAATCATCTAAAACTCTCATACTCCAAAACTATTTCCAAAATATACAACCAAATAAATCAAAAAAAAATTTAAACTCTGTTGTCTTTTTAGCTTTCAAAGGTTATTTTTGTAATTGCGAGCGTGCCAGCAAGGATCAATCAGTTCTTACAGAAAATTAATTGCCAACCAATTATCAGACGATTATGTTTTAGTTCTTTTAGCCTCAATGAAGAGGACTTTTACTGGTGGCTTGATTTAGGAGAATTAAGCAAGATAACAATTAAATGAAGAACAATTGAAGCATTTCATTAAAATGAAAAACTTACAATGATCCAAACTCAACCTCGTAGAGGTTTACAGCAACAATCTACTACTTGAAATTACTCCTATGAACAAAGTGTAGTGCAAGAATTTGAAGTACAGGAATGTAAAGAACAGGAAATGTAAGACTGGAAATGTAAAACTGGAAAGGAAAATAAATAGAACATGACTGGTTTTTTGGATCTGAGTCTGGGGGTCTTTTCTGGGCCTTCTCTGCTATTTATATTTCTCAAGGATGACCATCGAACTGCATTTCCAACCGTCGAACTGCTCCTCCATGATCGCTGATCATGTTGCCTTATAATTAGCTCTACTATGCCATCACTTGCAGTTAGGCTTCCCTCCTAAATTTGAATTTAAATATGAGTAACCGTTAAAACCATATCACCTTGCATCTCTTTGTTGATCCGCTGCTACTCAGATCTCGTAATAACCAATACTAACTGTCGCGTGTACGATCAGGATCGAAGACTTGAATAGTCTTCCTGTATTACCTTTATTCTGCCACACGTCGAATTATAGTTGGCTTGTACAAAATATGTAGCCAACAAACTCTCTCCCCAAATTTTTTAAAAAAAATTTATCTCTCAAAATCAAACCAAACCCACCCTAAACCTCGCAATATACTAGATAAATCACACCAACTCTTTCAACTATTTTATTGCCCCATGCTTGGTTACAAACTCGTCCTACCGAGCTCGGCACTAATCTAGCAGGAAGCTAATTCTTAAAAAGACTTATAATACAATCTAACTGAGTGATGTGAGATTTCAAATTAATTAAATCTCAAAAAAATAAATAAATAAAAGCTAGCTTAAGGCATGTCAGCTTGTGATTAATTTAGTGTTTGGCTGGAGATTATAAGTAGTGGATGTGAAAAATCACGAAAACTGATAGTGTAACTTTTAGTTAATTCTTGCAATATTCAACAATGTCTTCCAATATTTTGGCAAATACTTCAGAATGTTATCTTTAAAGTAGATGACAATTAATACCACCGTATATAAAGTAATTGTTTGTTGTTGAAATTCTTTAATGCTGTGTTTGGTTGGGAGATTTGGGGAGGAATAGGGAAAAATAACATAAGTATGTGTGGCCTAGGAGGCAAGTGCACCCTCCCTCCATCACAGCCCATTGTGGATTGGGGTTGAACTCGTGATGTTTCTATGGAGTAGAGAGAAACACTAAACCTAGACATATTAGGAATCAACACTATCATCCAACTATTTTAATGCCCCCATGCTTAGTTACAAGCCCATGTAACCAAGCCTGGCAATAAAACAATGAAATATTGATTCATATAAAGAATCTTAATACGAACTAATTAAGCGATGTGGGATTCGCAAATTGCTTAAAATCTCCAAAATTTTAACAATACCATTAACAAGTCTCAATTTCTTTAAACCCGGCATGTGAGGTCAATGAAAAACAAGGCACTGACAAGGAAGCCTTCTAAATTTAGAAAAGAACAAATATTTTTTATTCATCATTTGGATGCTTTGCTAATTTTGAGATTTGAACACAAGTTAAAAATCATGCTTAATTTTCAAAACTCTGTTGTATAAACTTATATTATATGTATTATAAAAAGTTAACTTATTCAAAGTCAAATCGTGATGGTCCCTATTAAAAGATATTTGAATTTGACTGAAAATTAAGTAAATCAAATTAGAATATATTTCAAATCTTATTAAGTTTTTCAAGTTAAACTTGAGCAACTATAACTCACTTTTTTTTCTTTTTTTTAATAGCTGAGAACCTATTCTTTGAGAGGTCTATACTGCAAGGTACATTAGAAAGACTAATAAACAAAATCCAAAATTCAAAAGATTAATAAACAAAACCCAAAAAAGAAAGAAAAAACTAGTCATCACCCACGGAGGGTAGAGAATTATTTGCCAACTGCATACAGATTTACAGTTTGTAATGCTAGATCACCAACACAAAACTTATATAAAGGAACAAATATTTTCTAGCTTAGCCTATGTGGGAGGAAAATTAGAAAATATTACTCTTTTAGATGTATTTATTTTTATCAGAGTTATTCACTAAAATGACATGACAGTAGTGTCTTTAATTTCAGTATAAAATTCTATTGGTATACCATTTTCCAATACATTCTTTGAACATGTAGGATTTACAAATTGTTTGAATATGTAAAACGTATAATTTCAATTTTAGCATGTAATTTTTATTAGGAAAATATCTATTTATAGTTTTATATTACTGATAAACTTTGCAACATTTAAACATAACTTCCTAAGCTTTTCCATCTATCTGAAATTAATTTATAAACTCAACACTGAACTATTATTTCACTTTTTTTTATTATTGATTATTTTTAATTTTAAGTTAGCAACTTCCCTAGGGAGGGTACTTAGAATTTGGCTTGTCAATTTCCATATTATGGTCTGCATTCAAGATGAAGACTAGTACATGTTTCAATTATGGCTTTTAGTTTTACCTTTTCGTTTTTGATTTTGTTTTGAGGTACAACCATCAATTCATAAGACCATCTCCGACCCTTCACCAAACCTGACATCAAATTTAAAATTTGGTGAAAAAAACACTTTTTGGAGCTCCAACGATTTCATCAAATTGATATCAAATCAAAAATTCACCAAACGTTTCACCAAAATAAAAACAGGCTTCGCATTTCACCAAACCGTTGGGAGAGACCAACCAGTCGACCAGCCGGTTGACCGACCGATTGACCAACCGGTTGACCACCAAAAGGTTCAAACAATTCCCAAAAAAAGTTCAAACAGTTAAAAAAAAAAAGAAAAAAATTTGCCTAACCGGTCGTCCAACCGGTCGACCACTAAAAGGTTCAAAAAGTTAAAAAAAAAAAAAAAATCAAAAAAAAAAAAATTTTTGGCTTAACCGGTTGACCGGCCGGTCGACCAACCGGTTGTCCCGGCGCAGATTTGATAAAAATTTGATGAAAATCAACCGTTGGAACACTCGGTATCAGATTGAGAAAAAAATCATTTTTTTACTCAGATTTGATGAAAATTTTGGTAAACCGTTGGAGATGCTCTAAGTGAAGTTCAACATCAAAATAAACAAATAGATTATCTTTCTGTCCTTTAAAAAAAAAAAAAAAAAAAATTATCATTCTTAATGTAACCAATAAATAACTAATCTACAACCATTTGCCAAGGACAACGACACCGCTGCAGCAATCTCCCTCGGTTGCTAAGCGTAGTTAGTGAACGCCATCAAAATTTTAAAGAAATAAATACTTCAACTGCTGCTTCAAAGATATCCTCTCTCAACGCCAAAGACAATAAGATGCTCCAAATAGATCTAGCAATAAAAATTTTAAGCCAAGGAAGCAACCATCCCGAGACCATTGTGTTGCGATGACTGGAGGCAACCTCAATACATGGCATAAATTTAGCGCTGATGAAGAATTAAGAGGTACGATTCCATGGTGAACCTCCACCATAACGATTGAAACCATTACTACTATGACTTCCATCTCGATAATGTCTCCACCGTTGCTTCTTTTTACCCTTCTCTTTCATCGACCCACTTTCTTCATGCTTGACTTTCCCTGTCTCACCATTTTCTTTCGCCTTCTTAGAACGCTTCTCCTCCTTAGATGATGACTTCCGCTTCTTTCCAGAGGAAGAAGGCGTGCGAGCATACTCGACAATTCCATTTCCTCTGGGCAGCGGTTCTTCCTCGTCATCTAACCGCCAATTACAGCAAAGTTCCTGTGGATCACCATTATGGAGCTCCAATGGCTCTCCTGCTCCAGGTAGCAAGTTATTAAATGTCATTTCCCCAGTAGACCCTCCTTTTCGTTCTAATAGTACTGGGTCAGGTCTTATTATGGTACCCAGAATACTCCTGTTGGGGCCTAGGCTCAAGATGGTCTTTGTATTTGTCAGTGTCGAAAAAGCCATGGCAAAAGCTGATCGAACCTGAAGCAGCAAAAGCAAGAAAAATGGCTTTATTGAACTTATGTTGCAATGTGGATTAAAGCCAAAGAGCTAAAAGACAGATGGATTGACAAATTTTCACCAATATGTTCCAACAAGCACGACATTAACAACTTTATATATATAACACCATTACATTAGGACAGGACAAGGACATTGAAAAGACAATTTAGAAAAGGAAAATGCAATGGACCCCAAATTTTCTACCAAACCTCTCACACGTGTCAAAGGTTTGGTAGAAAATTTGGCAGATTATTTGAGATCCCTAGCATAACTCTTTAAAAAATAATAATAAAACAACAACAGCTCTAACACTCTAGAAGAGCCATCAAGGACCATATAGCTCACAGTAGCCACCCTTTTTTGCGTCCTTTCTGATTTATTTTCATAACAAATATTGGATTATCAAGAATTCCATATCACATCCTGAACATATATACCTCACATCTACAACAAAATGAATTACCAGACGTCGTTAAGGTATACCAAGTTCCCACATAAGCAAAAGAAATTATCAAGCAATCTGAAGAAAAGCAACAGAGGCAGAACAATGAGACCATAACGATCATACCTGGAAATAGCTAAACGAATTCTTCCCTATGTCATTTTCTGGTGCCTGTTATCACCCGAAAAGAAAAACTTCAATTATCAACCTGAAGAGGATCATATTGTTCCAAGGGGCAAGAGTCACCCAGGGCCCTATTTTATATTTTATTCTGTTTTGACCACAATGTTCTCCAACAATGTGCAGGAAACGCCATCTCATTCAATCTCAAAGCAGAAATTGTCAAACTGAACAAAATATAAAATAGGCGTAGAGGTGACCCCAACATCTCTTAAAGACTGATTAAATAGTCCAAACAAGAGTGTAGCTAGCCAACCAATTAAAACCAGCTCAAGATTGAATCAAGTCAATTATGACAATTTATAGAATACTTATTCCAGCCAGAACCACACCCCAATGTCTGGATTATAAGATTTCCCAAAAAGGTGCTGCAAAACTTGCAAATAGAAACATATCAAAATTCTTAAGGTAACCTGTGGGTCCTCAATGGAAAGAAGAAATGGTCGTCCTTTAACAGTAAACCTGAAAGAGGCATCAAAAACCAAGGAACAACGATCAAAATTGAATTATGTTTAATCAGACAATCTAACTCAACATCAAAAGAAAAAACAGGGGTACTATTGGTTTCCCATGGAAAAATTTTACCCTCTGCTACTCTTCAAGAAGAAAGTTCCTTCCCCATTGCAAGACACACCAATGTCGGATGTGTTCAATTTGCGTCCATAAATATCGAAAAAATTAACCTACCTTCCAAAACAAACTTGTCAAGGAGAATGTAGAAATCAAAATTTTAATTTTTTCCAAAACAAAATTTTCCAACCAATCAAATTGAAAACACAGCAATCACATGCTGAACAAAAGCACTCCATGGTATATATGCATTTATGCATGCATGGTATCATCTGCAAATTTATAAATAAAATAAAATAAAAAACCAATTTTCTATTGCATGTCATCTTATAGCTCTAGTATTTTTAACATTGGTGGGTTACTTTTTACCAGTATCTTTATTTATAGCACACCTATATCTGAAATATTATGATTGCACGTCATCTTATAGAGCTCTAGTAGTTAAACATAGGTGGGTTACTTTTTACCAGTATCTCTGTTATAGCACCTATATCTAAAATATTAAGGTGCTCAAACAATCCCAATGCAAAGTCACTTTGACAGGAATTTCATCTTAACATGGTCATCTGTTGAAAATCTGAATCACTCCAGGAGAAGTGAGAGCATACACAGTATATTTACTGGGAACCACAAAAAAAAAAAAAAAGGCATACCAAAAGGATTCCCAAGTTATGTTCTGGATAAGCTTGCTGCTCACTGAGGCTCTGCATAATCAAATGTATCATAAGGGAAGCAACAAATCAAGAAAACAAAATAAAATTAATCAAAACACAGATTTAGTAAAACAGTTAGTATTAAGCATTATTTGATCAACACAGTATTTACTTTGAGACAATGCAAATAACAACACATCTCTTGATAACAGGTAATAGAATTAATAAATAAATAAAACCCTTTAGATCAACTGAGCAACAATATGAGGTTTCCTCTATAACATGCTACAGTCATTTGACAACTGGAAATGATAATTTTAGATGATAATTCAATACAAATGTGCAAGAATATGGTAGTTATAAACTCATGATTATAATAGTTCATTTTGGTCCTTTAATCAAATTGTGGTTGATACTTGATTGATCTGATTCCCACATCATAACATTCTACATGCTAAAACAGATTCAATAATTACCCGCAACATTGCTATGAGCATTGCAAGGAGTGCATAAGAACCAATTCCACCAGTATACACCTGTATATTGAAGAGTCTAAAATTAGGCAAATCAGAAGAAAAAGTTAGTAGTAAAACTGATCATGATAAAATAAATAAATCCACACCTCATTTAACTCTCTTTGCTGCAGAAAAACTTTTAAGATCAAACACAATGGCCGTAATGGGGGCATCTTAGATACAGCATTCTGAAAAGAGAACCACATATATATTAGAAATTGCAAAAACAAATCAAAGGAACTCGTGCATTTACATTTACTACGTGTTCATAACTAATCAACTATTTACCCAACTATTATGTGTGGGTGTCTATATACATCAATCATGAGAATAATCAAAAGATTATATCACAGGGAGAGACATCAAAACAAACCTTTATGAACTCAGCAGCTTTTGGTCCGTTTTGCAAATCAAAACTATAACAAAAAAGATACAACAAATATATAATAAGATCAACATTTACTGTCAAAAGAACATAGATTAAAAAGTGCCAAGGGAAAAACTTAAGAAACATCCTAGCAGGCTGCCTAAAGACCTTTCTAAGCTACATGGCATACAAGAAATCACCAATATAGTATTTGTCGAAACTTGTAATACCCACACAGAACCCTTCAATGATTTTATATATCCCATCAATTTGGTGCATACAAAAATGTTAAGACAGAAAAAAATAAATAAATAAATAAATTGTAAAGACAAAAAAATAATAATAATAATAACAATAATAATAATAATAAAAGAAAATAAACAAAAAAATGGGTGAAGTAAATGGGTAGCCTAAATGCAAACACACTCATGAATGCTTTAGCAGGAAATTTGTTGAATACAATGAAAATGGTAAATTTTGATTGAACCTTATATCAAATGCAACGCCACTTCTCTTCTCTACAAATTTGACGATTGGCACACGTGCCTTAGCAATAACCTGAAAAGTTAAACAAAACACATGTTAGATATTAATAGTTAATAATAATTATTTTTTAATTGTCAAATGAGGCACACCTGTATCTTCTTTGCGATGCCTCTTTGAGATAGGGCCCTAGCAAGGGCTTGCAAACCAATTTGTGGAGTTTTAATATCTGACCCCAGAATCACAACCTACAGTTTGGCAATTAGGTAGCCTAGTTATAGTGACGATATTTAATCATCAAATTTGTTCATCAACAAACAGATCACACCTCAACAATCCAGAACTGGATAAGAAAAAGAAAATTATCATTCTCAAAGGAATATTCATCTAAATAGAGAATTTAAATTCATGCCTTTGAAATAATGTTCTGTTTATGAACAAGATTATGGACATTGTTCCTCCAGACATGGATAAATCGTAAATCAGGTCAGCAAGAAGAATTCAATTTTCTAGGCAAGCTAAATCAAGTTTGACACAAGATCATGACAAAAAATGTTCTTATGTGCAATTAAACACCATTGGTCACAAACAACAGCTATGTCAAAATCTTTATTGAATTTAATGGAATTTTTTCTCACATCCAACAATCAGTTGTAGCCCAATGATCTCACAGATGAAGAAACATGGAAACATATGTTTGATTTATGCCTAAATTGGCCTAAACTCTACTTCCATACTCATACTCATCACAGTTCCAAATACTGGCCATTTCGTAGCGTACCGGCCAGTTCGAACTGGTTTTTGATGCCTCCAATTCAGATACTGACTGGTATAACGGTGCGAATCAAATTCACCTACAAGCTAGCCAATTCCACATGCGAACCAATGAAAATCTGATTTTGTGACCGACAAATGAATGAACCGGTCTGGTTCGGGGGAAAAAATTGAACTTCCTTTTAGTATGCCACACGGCAAAACAGCTGGCCAACACCATAAAGAGGCTATTTAAAGCCATCAGACAATTCATTGCTTTGATAGTTTTCTGATTTGGGATAGAAGTACAAATTTAAAGTAATGGAGCCACCCCACTTTTGTTCCTCTTTGATGCGGGATTGAGCCATTTTTGTTTTCATAGTGACTGAACTGATAAGCCAGGAACCAATTGAAGCGGCAAGTTGGCAACATATTATTGTGATTCTTTTTTTTCATCTTAAATTTTGATAAGTAATTGATGCAACATGGTTAAATAATTTTATTTATTCATACAACATACTATGACAAATTCAGATTAACATGGACAAAAAAATGTGTATCATTAGGTTTTGGACAATTGCTAATGTTTTTAAAGAATTTAACCGATTCCCAACACGTATCGTTCGATACTCCCGATACCGTTACACCATGATCGTTACCGTTACGTGTCCCCAATACCGTGATTTAAAACCATGCTCATACTCGTCTAACAATGTTACCTAGATTCTTAAAAATTTTATCATGTCTTAGATATCTTCTTATCCGCCAGAGACATGCTCCACGTTAATATACAGAGGCCAGATTAGATACTACAAAAATTACAGTGCAGCAGAGTTTGAGTCAGAAGATTCTTAATGAAACATTGAACAAATATATATATTATTTTTCTCCAGAAAAATATTTTCAATAATAATGCTTGTCTTTTAAGTAGGTTAGCCTTTCAATGTTGATCAGAAAAAGCTGACCAATTCTGTCTAAGCAAGTATACCAGCAACAATCACTTGCACAGAATGCTTACACTTGATGACAGTTCTCTACATTCCCATCTTTCCAATAAAAAGACCAATTTTCTCCTATCATCAATGAGGCAAAACAAAGATCAAATTGAAAGCATTTTCATGCAGTAATGATAAGTTTGAATAACATGACTTTAAAAATGAAGCAAGAAATTTAAACGTTAATGAGCAGAACAAGCTAATCATGTTCATAACTAACAACGGAGAATTTATGAATGCAGGAGAAACACAGTATCAATGACCATGTACAAGCATATGGGATTAGATTCCTGCAGGGGAACAAATTAAATACTCCCATAAAACAACTACAAGGAAGCAATGTACTTACATCAATATCACTAGTTGGAAGATAAAGCCCAGTCTTGAACGAACCAAAAACCTCTACCTGCAAGCAGGAGTACTAATAAAACTTGTCACACTTCCGACTTCCTAGACTTTGAATACAAATTACTTTAAAAACATGTGTATACACTCGCATGTATATATTTATATTTGCACGTCTGTGGGTATGAAGGTGTGTGTATGCACACGCACACACCTTGCTGTTGGGCCAAATATATTGGACAACATCAAAGACACATTCTACTGCAGCATTTCGTGATGCTTGCTCTTCTGGAGTCGGTGAGAGAAATTCGCAAAAATCCAATATCTCTGTAACATCCACAATCAAACAATGAGGATACACTTCCAATTTTTATTATTAAAATTGGTACAGACATTTAAAGAGGTTACTAACTCCTCACATTCATTACAGTTGCTTAAAATCATAAAACATTCAAGTATGCAAGATATGCTCAAATAACTGTAGTTGATGCAGCAAACACAACAATTGTTGCTAGACCAAGAAACAAGCCCTTGGCATTAAAGAGTAAGACAGGAAATAATTAAATAAAAATGAAAAATAGTCATCTAAGTAATAAATTAGTCAAAAGAGTCAACGAATCAAGTCTTAGGAAATTGAGTGCAATAATGTGTGTGATATTTGTGAATCTAGGAAAAAGAGATCTATTTTTTAGAGTTCTTAAATCTCCAAGGGTCTGAACGTCTGTTCTTAAGGGTAAGTCAGGTTTTGAATTTTCTTTGTAAACGTCCTTTGTTTCTTATTGAGTGTCTATACAGTAGTAGCTTGGCTCCATCCTTTGGGAAGCTCGCTCTTCTATCATTAGTTGAAGCCTCTTTTCATTGTTCTCTACAATTTTCTGCTATTTATTTTTTCTTGTTCTTTCTATTGAGATTTTTAGTTTCTTCTTCTGAGACATCAAAACAGTAACCATTTGGTTGGTATCAAAGATGTATTTCAGGACAAAACCATGATTCAAATCATCATGGCAGCAAGAAGAAGTAATAATTGGTTTCTTCTTATTTTCATTGTTCTATCAAATTTTCAGTTCAGTAATCCTATGGTCCCAGAAAGGGTTCCAGGAAAAAAAAAAAAAAAAAAAAAAGGAATATCAAATCTATGGTTGGGATTTGAAGTTGGTGTTGTGGGCCCGTATCTTAAGTAAATCTAAACCATTGACGTTAAATTCTAGGTATTTTCTAGGTTTTTATGTCTGGGATTGTAGTATTGCTCAATGAAAAAAAAAATAAAGATCTGAGTAGCAAGTACAAGAAAACATACGCTAGCTGAAAAAAGCAATACTACAATCTCATATCTTTAGTTTTTTCCTTCTAACATATCAAACTAAGTAGCCTTTTGGGGGTGCACTGCATCATGAGGTCTACACAAAGCCTAATCTACAACCAATATTTTCATGCAACTTCAATTCCCTAAAATGCATATAATTTTTCCCCATGCTAAGCAGCAACAGGTAATCAATCCCCTCAATAATCACTAAAACAGCAATAGCAATTTAACACTAGTTCCAAATTCAGATACAAACATAACTTCAAAAAGTACCAATGGACCAAAAAAAACAAACAAAAGCATTATTGAGACATTTTGCTTAAATTGGAATGAAATCAATTGAAAACAGAACCTTTGTGGAGCTGAAGCATGGGGCTCTTGAACCGACAATTCGCCCGAAACCAACCGCCCTCAAGCGTCCTCTCCGGTTCCGGAACCTGTGCCGGAGTCGCCGGAGTCGCAATCAAATCAACCGCCGCTTCCTCATCATCATCATCATCGGCACCGACGTCAAGAGAGAAGTAATCTACGGCGTCGTTCTTCGGCGAGGGGCAGTGAATTGCCGTGACAGGAATTTCATTGCGGAACACAACATAGGGCTCGGAAACCTCCACCGGCGGTGGTGGCTGACCGGTGGGTGCGGCGGCGGCGGAGGAGGAGAGAGGGCTTAGAGCGTCGTACAAGAAGCCTTCGATCTCCATTGGAATAGAATCAAGCCGCTCGTGAGAGCATATCTCAGTTTGATGGCTATTTGGATCAGGGGCAGTGCTAGGGTTTCAATTTTGCAATATTCACCCAGGCATCTCCAACGGTTATTGCTAAAAGAATAATCCTATATAAACAATTATATTAATTAATATATCAATTGATGTGACATAATTTAATATATTTTGAATATTTATAATTTATATGATGAATAGAGTTCATAATAATATCATAAAATAATGATATATGTATTAATTAATATATCAATTAATGTATTAAATGATGATGTGATATAATTTTAGAAATTTTGAGTATTTGTAATTTGTATAATAGTTGGGACCAGTAATAATGTTATAACATATATTGATATATTAATTAGTATACTAATTGGTGCATGTAACATTACTGAGGCCAAGTTTGGCATGATTGAAAAAAAGATAAAAAGTCAAAAAGTCACTATCTTATTTAAGTCACATCACTTCTCTAACACATTACTTCAAATCCAACCCAAACTCAACTCATATTTCATAAAAAGTCAAAAAATACACTTATTTAGATCATCACAAACAACCCCTGAATGTCATAACTAAAGTAAATACACTAATTAATATACTAATCGGTGATGTAGCACCCCATTTCTAAAATTGTATTTACAAAGTAAAAACAAGAGAGCTTTTTTGATAAATCCATTTTCTAAGAGCTTTATTCCATCAAACTCATATTCTTTTTGATTATTCCATTAGGTCCAATTTGATATAAGAAGACCAAAATACCCTTTTCATCTATTTATGTTCCATTTAGTTCACATTATTTTCTTATATTTCAATAAGTCTTATGGGTGACATAATTACCAAAATACCCCTAATGTGAATATTCACACCGTCAATGTGAATGTTCATATCGTCAATGTGTAGGGGCTCGACCCATGTCGATCCTCGTGGGTGCCCGGAAAAATTCGAGTCGGGCCGGGCCGGCCCACAGACCAAAAAAAAAGGCTCGGCCCGGCCCGTTGATAATGTGAATATTCACATTGACAAGTTAACATTCACATTAATAGGAGTGTAAAATTGGCCCGCGGCCCGTGGGCGGCCCGAAGCCAGCCCGCCGCCCGGGGCGGGCCCGGGCCGGCCCATTCATAATGTGAATATTCACATTGACATATTAACATTAACATTGATAAGAGTGTAAAATTAGCCCGTGACCCGTGGGCAGCCCGGGCCGGGCCCGCCCCGTTGACAATATGAATATTCACATTGATATGTTAACATTCACATTGATAGGAGTGTAAAATTAGCCTACGGCTTGTGGTCGGCTCGAAACCCGCCCGCGGCTCGTGGGCTGCCCTGGGCGGGCTCGACCCGACCCGTTAATAATGTGAATATTCACATTGACATGTTAACATTCACATTGATAAGAGTATAAAATTAGCCCGCGCCCCGTGGCTGCCCGAAACCAGCCCACGGCCCATGGGCGGCCCGGCCCGGCCTGTTGACAATGTGAATATTTACATTGACATGTTGACATTTACATTGATAAGAGTCTAAAATTGACTCGCGTCCCATAGGTGGCCCAGGGCGAGCCCGACCCGGCCCGTTGACAATGTGAATATTCACATTGACATATTAACATTCACATTGATAGGAGTGTAAAATTGGCCCGTGGCCCGTAGGCGGCCCGAAGCCCGCCCACTGCCCAGGGCGGGTCCGGCCCGACCCGTTGACAATGTGAATATTCATATTGACATATTAACATTAACATTGATAACAGTGTAAAATTGGCTCGTGACCCGTCGGCAGCCCGGCCCCGGGCCGGGGTGGACCCGGCTCGTTGACAACATGAATATTCACATTGATATGTTAACATTCACATTGATAAGAGTGTAACATTAACCCGTGCCCTGTAGCTGTCCGAAACCCGCCCACGGCTCGTGGGCGACCCGAGGCGGGCCCGGCCCGGCCCGGCCTGTTGACAATGTGAATATTCATATTAACATGTTAACATTCACATTGATAAGAGTGTAAAATTGAGTCGCGTCCCATGGGCGGCCCGGGTTTGGGTCCGGGCCTACCCCGGGCCACGGGCGAGCTTCGGGCAGCGGACAAATTTTACACTCCTATCAATGTTAATGTTAACATGTCAATATGAATATTCACATTGTCACGGGTCGGGCCGAGCCCGCCTCAAGCTGCGGTCTGGCTTCGGGTCGCCCAAGGACTGCGGGCCAATTTTACACTCCTATCAATATGAATGTTAACATGTCAATGTGAATATTTACATTGCCAACGGGCCGAGCCCGCCCCCGCTCAAGATCGGGCTTCGGGCTGCCCACGGGTCACGGGCCAATTTTATACTCTTATCAATGTGAATGTTAACATATCAATGTGAATATTCACATTGTCAACATGCCGGGTCGGGCCCGCCCCGGGCCGTCCACAGGCCGTGGGTGGGTTTCGGGCAGCCACGGGGCGCGGGCTAATTTTACACTCCTATCAATGTGAATGTTAACATGTCAATGTGAATATTCACATTGTCACAGGTCGGGCCAAGCTCGCCTCGGGCTTCGGCCCGCCCACGGGCTGCGGGCCAATTTTACACTCTTATCAATGTGAATGTTAACATGTCAATGTGAATATTTACATTGTCAACGGGCCGGGCGCGGCCGGGCCCGCCCTGGGCTGCGGCCGGGCTTTTGGCCACCCATGGGCCGCAGGCCAATTTTATACTCTTATCAATGTGAATGTTAACATGTCAATGTGAATATTCACATTGTCAACGGGCCAGACTAGGCCCGCCCCGGGTCGCTCATGGGCTGCGAGCGGGTTTCGTGCCGCCACGGGACGGGGGCCAATTTTGCACTCCTATTAATGTGAATGTTAACATGTCAATGTGAATATTCACATTGTCAACGGGCCGGGTCGGGTCAGGCCCGCCCTGGGCTGCTGGCTAATTGTATACTCTTATCAATGTAAATGTTAACATGTCAATGTGAATATTCACATTGTCAAAAGGCCGGGCCGGGTCCGCCTGGGCCGCCCACGAGCCGTGGGCGGGTTTCGGGCAGCCACAAGGCGCAGGCTAATTTTACATTCCTGTCAATGTGAATGTTAACATGTCAATGTAAATATTCACATTGTCAACGGGCCGGGCCGCGGGCGGGCTTTTGGCCGCCCATGGGCCACGGGCCAATTTTATACTCTTATCAATGTGAATATTCACATTAACATGTCAATGTGAATATTCACATTGTCAATGGACCGGACTGGGTCCAGCCTGGGCCGCCCATGGGCCGCGAGCGGGTTTTGCGCCGCCACGGGACGCGGGCCAATTTTACACTCCTATTAATGTGAATGTTAACATGTCAATGTGAATATTCACATTGTCAACGGGCCGGGCCCGCCACGGCTCGCTGGCGGGTTTCGGGCCGCCTACGGGCCAATTTTACATTCTTACCAATGTGAATTTTAAAATATGAATGTTCATATCATTAAATTGCTAATCGTTTAAAAAATATTTATAAGGGTATCAAAATTGAATATAAGGACATAAGTGTCCAAGAAAATAGTGTAAATCAAGAAAATGGACTTTATGGAATAAAACTATACATACATGAGACTAAATAGGTTAAAAAATTCCTTCATTGACTTCTTAGTTAAAACACTTCTAAATTGGACTTATCAATAAAAATCCCTAAAAACAAGGTTCCCATCTTAAATTAAGATTTTAAAATACTCCATTACACCAATTTTGTTTAATTATTAATAAATATTATTTTATCATCTCATTTATGATTTTTTATATTTTGATCCCATCAACTTTTAAAATGTATTAATTTTACCCCTTTGAATTACATTTAAAAAATATGTATTTGTATGATTTTTAATTAATGGATCAAAAAAATAAAGTGATATTCAATCATAGTTAAAGGGCTTGGTATGGTATTTACCTTAAAAATAATTGGTCAAATCCACTAAAATTTCATATTTTGATGTACTTATAGCGTGAGTATTAATTTTTTCAGCACTGTTAGGGGGCCCGAATTTGGGTGCCCCTAATGGCTCAAATTTTCCTATCAGGTAAAGAAAAAAACAAAAAAAAAAAAAGTTACCAAAACTGGAAAATTTGAGCCATTTGAGCCACAGTGTTTAGGGCCCCCAAACATTATTCTAATTTTTTTAGGTGGTTCTTTTATGAAAAATGTTTTGTGGCCCTAAAAACAGTGGCCCTAATGGCCCTAATTTCCTTTTTGGGTAAGTCTGTTTTTTTTTTCTTTTTTTTTTTTACTTTGTTTTTTTTTTTTTACTTTATATGAAAATTAGGGCCATTAAGGCCACTAATTTTTGAGCTACCAACCAAAGCCGGTTCTTTTATAATCCATTATCAAATTTTAATTTTTACGTGTATCATGTCTGATATTTCATTCAAGTTAAAAGAGTCGGCTGGTACACTTTAAACCTCAAGCCACAAGTGTATGTGATTTGTCATTAAAATAGTCTGATGGTACACTTTAAACTACAAGCCACAAAAAAATTTAAATGACAGAGTTTTTTATATGCACATAAGCCACGCCACAATGAAAAAAATAAATTTGCCCAAAAATATAACTAGGGTTTTTTATTGATAAATCTCATTTAGAGGTATTTTAACCCAATAAGTCCACCAAGGAAAATTATAACCTAATTAGTCCCATGTATTTATACTTTTATTCCATGAGGTCCTTTTTTTCTAATTTATATTATTTATTGGACTATTATACCCTTATGTCTATTTGTTAATATGTATTACATAGAAAAATGATACACATTTCATATATATATATATAATTTCATAGCACAGCATATACCAACTCCATTATCTCAAATTGCTTCAGAGAACTTCAGAGCACAGCAACTCCATAAATGGCAGTAAACCTGCATTTGATCACGTTCCAAATAGGCAAATTCAATCTCTGACATTAGCAAAGCTCGAGCAACAGAAATTTCACATTCAGAAAATCCATGCAGCCGAACCCTAGCAACCTGAAATGCAGGGCATTAATAAAACAAAGGAAAAGCAAGTAGTCATTATATAGGTTTTCACTGGACGAGCTACGACATCAGCAACAGCAGAGCATGAAAAATATGCAAAATCCTTTCTACGAGATATTTTAAAAAACCTCTGATTTAAAGCATGAAAGAACATCGACTCTGCAAGTAAATTTCTGTAGTCCTTCACAATTTTTAACTCATCCGCAGGCATCTTACAACTGATCATCACTGCAGACTATTATGCAGAAATTAAAAGTAAGATTTCTAAAACTAAAATTTTCATGTGCTAGTGTAATGCACTTGCATGTTGATGTATTCAGGAGTAAACCAAAATCTACACAATTAGATAAAAAGTCCAGTGGCTACTAACCCCAGCAGCTTCAGATTCAACAAAACATGAAAAATGGGGTTCTTCATGAGATAGAACTGGAAAGAGAGGTATAAGTGGAGGATCTGGTGATGAACTTTTATCTCCAAAGTGGGTCCTTATCAACTCAACTACACTCTGAGAGAGAGACAGAGAGTTAACAAAAGTTCGACAACAAATAAAATTCTTTGTATAAAAGGAAAATCTAAATGTTAGCATATTCCAACCTGTGTATCAGAAAAATCTCCAACAGCTATCACAGCCATATTGTGTAAATGGTACCACTTCCCATAAAATTGCTTCACAGTATCAGCAGAAACTGCTTGGATTACCCTTTCTAACCTAATTGGTAAACGCTCAGCATACTGCAATCAACAAATGAAATTTTACAAGGGCACGAACTTGATAAAACTCCGCAAAAAACCAACTATCAAGTCATCAATCAAATAAATATGCATTTATAACTGACTCAAGGATGCTCAATGAAGCAATGATATTAGTAAAACACAAAACTATAATACAATACAATTTGAAAAACCCAGAAACCATTTTTTGCAAAGAAGGAAAAAAAAAAAACAACAACAACAATAACAACAAGAAGGCAAAAAATGCAACAGCCTTTTCTATGTGTGTGAGTATTGCTACATACATAGTTGAAATGACAAATAGCAACTGAAATAACATATTGAAGATGTTAATATTAAACAGAAGATGTGAGCACAATATTAACATTACAAGGGAGCAGTGATCTTTATATGAAGACGATTCAAGTTAGTTTGAAAGTAAATGGTCAAACAAGCTCCAACCATCAACAATCAACAATATCAAAAGTGACAGTAATGTGAACATTCACATCATTATACACTGATGTGAATGTTCACATCAGTGTCTACTAATGTAAGTTTATCCAGTAATGAACAGTAATGTGAATGTTCACATCATCTATGTTTGCAAAATCCATTCTGAAAACAATAACAGTTATAAGGCAATGTAAATGTTTACATGGGTGATCACATTATGTTATAATTGGCTGAAAAACAAAGGCTGGAACCAACAGCACCAAACAACACCCAACAACACCAACAAGTCTGACATTGATGTCACAATGTGAATGTTTACATCATATTCCATCACATTGTTGAGTGAAGATTGGGGGTTCTATGGACATCAACAATCAACAATATCAAAAGTGACAGTAATGTGAACATTCATATCATTATACACTGATGTGAATGTTCACATCAGTGTCTAGTAATGTAAGTTTATCCAGTAATGAACAATAATGTGAATATTCACATCATCTATGTTTGCAAAATCCATTCCGAAAACAACAACAGTTATAGGGCAATGTAAATGTTTACATTGGTGATCACATTATGTTAAAATTAGCTAAAAAACAAAGGGTGGAACCAACAGCACCAAACAACACCCAACAACACAATTAAGTCTGACATTGATGTCACAATGTGAATGTTTACATCATATTCCATCACATTGTTGAGTGAAGATTAGGGGTTCTATGAACATCAAAAATCAATAATATCGAAAGTGACAGTAATGTGAACATTCACATCATTATACATTGATGTGAATGTTCATATCAGTGTTTACTAATGTAAGTTTATCTAGTAATGAACAGTAATGTGAATATTCACATCATCTATGTTTGCAAAATCAATTCCGAAAACAACAACAGTTATAGGGCAATGTAAATGTTTACATTGGTGATCACATTATGTTATAATTGGCTGAAAAACAGAGGGTGGAACCAACAGCACCAAACAACACCCAACAACACAATCAAGTCTGACATTGATGTCACAATGTGAATGTTTACATCATATTCCATCACGTTGTTGAGTGAAGATTGGGGGTTCTATGGACATCAACAATCAACAATATCAACAGTGACAGTACTGTGAACATTCACATCATTATACACTGATGTGAATGTTCACATCAGTATCTACTAATGTAAGTTTATCCAATAATGAACAGTAATGTAAATGTTCACATCATCTATGTTTGCAATAACAGATATAATATGAAGTTCACACATTGAATGAATAAGATCATATACTATGAAGCTCACTACTATACAAGTTCATATTGATGAAATGGGGATAGGAGATTCACATGATTAAAACATACAACAACAACAACAACAACATCTGAAATAATTGGCTTGGCCCAACATTTTTCATTTCTATGTAAATGTTCACAGCTTTTGACAGCACAACGTAATTGATACTGCATTATTTTTGGGTGAACAAAACCATATACTTGGAGATTGGGATTGAGGGTTCACATTAACAATTAGGGCATGAACAGTAAAAATATGAAGTTCCATACATTGTATGAATAGAAACAGAGGATATTGGAAGTTCACAATGGTGTAATTTGAACAAGAGATTTAGGGTTTACATACAAGATTGGTGAGATTACTTACTCTTTTTCCATATTGACGGTTGGGTTGTCACAAATGGTCATCGATGGTGATTTTGACGAAGATGGAACTTCAAGATGTTCTCCAATGGTGATTTCCACGTTTTCGTAGACAGATGGCGGAGGTATGACGAAGCCGACCATGAGACGTTGCGACGATGGAACAATGAGATGCGTATGGGTGTGAGACGATATGGAATATGATTTTGGATTTTCGGAAGGGTGGAGATATTATGTGTGATTTTCTGCAAAAAAGAGAGGGGAAGAGGGACAGTTATTTGATTCAAAAAGAGAGGGGAAGAGGAGAAGGGTGTTTTGGTCTTCTAATATAAAATAGGACCTGATGAAATAGTAGAAAACACTATGGGGTTTATGGAATAGGATTCTTAAAGAATGGACTTATTAAAAAAGCTCCCATATAACTAGGAACGAGTTTTTTGACTCATCTAAAAATATATAAATTAATTTTTGATATAAATCTCTATTTTTTGAAAAATTAAACAATTTCATCATTATAATCCCAAAAAGTAATTATATTTTATTAAAAAAATAAAGGGTGAGTTACACTGACAGTCCCTATAGTTTGGGGCTTGTGTCACTTTTATCCCTGACTTTTTAATTGTAACACATTTGAACCCGAATTTTGAATTTTATTCCAAATAAGGACAATTGAAGATAATATTGATTAATTTCAAAGGCAAAATCGTCAATTTGATAAAATATAAACTAATTTGACAAAAATAAATGTCAAAAATATATTTTTGAATTTTTAAAAATTATTTCTACTCACTATAGATAAAATTATATAAAATTGATAAATCTTTTACACATTTATTTATTTATTTATTTATTTTACCAAATTAATTTTTATTATGTGTTTGGATGATAATCATGTAATGGGTGGTTATTTTTATTTTTATTAAATTAGTTTCTATTTTTTTAAAAGTCAAATATGGCGACAACTTTGATATCATTATTAAACCAATCCATTAAATCAAAAAATTTAAAACTAAAAACATTTCATGTATTAAATATATCGATTACACATTTGTGGAGAAGTGGTTTGGAAATACTCTTCTGATTCTGGGAAGCGCTCAAGATCCGCTGATAGTCACCTGAAATGGGATAAACACTCCGGTCGGGGGTGCCGGAATTAGCACTCCGACGGATAAATCAGTCTCTACACTCAAGAATGCTTGTGTTCCAAGTTAAGCATAGTAATTCTCACATACCTTTCTTAGTCTGTTGTTTCTTTATTTATACCTGTTTTCTGGGCCTCATGGCAAGGCCCACTTGTCATTCATTATCCTCTTATTTACTCGGCTCCATAGTTCAGTATCTATTCGGCCTATCTATTATATTCGGCATCCTTATCGTGCAGGGTAGAGCCGTGAAATATCTGTCTTCTAGAGTACGCCTCTGATTATTCCAAATATCTGGCTCCCACATTGCCCCCCAAACACCTCGCTAGCATCAGTTAGTCGGCGTGTTTGGCTAGAAGTCAAAAATTCGGCGGTTATTCCTCTTCCTGATGCGTGTCAGAATGCGTACGTGTTTTTTGGTCACTGTAACGCTCTCCCGCCCCATTCGTGCTTCTCTCGCATTTATTACGATTTGAAACTTAAGTCCCTTCGAAAACATGCTTTTTCGAATATTTGAACCTCCTGGACTGCCAGTCGGTATCTCTTCTTCGACGCATTTTCTGCAACTCCTATCCGTTCTCTCCTTGTCTCCTTTGCCTTTCGTAAGTTTTCTTCTCTTCTCCTTGCAATCCTATTTTCCGCTTTTATTTTTGATTTAGAATATCTTTGGGTCCTTACTAGAATGACCAAGCATTTGAAAGACCTCCTTTCCGAGGGTCGAATTTCTGGGTTCCGAAGACATTTTTCTATCCCTGAGGATGTCCATCTTTCTCTGGTAACGGACAATACCCTTGATATGGAGAGAGACGACCAAAATACAATCGTCTTCCCTCTCATGTCTATTGTGGGGGGCGAAGTTCGCTTTCCTCTACACCCATTTCTCAGGGCCGTCCTCCGTTATTGGAGTCTGATTCCTTCGCAACCCAATGTGAATTTTTTCCGAATCGTAATGGGAATTATAGAGTTGAACCGGCGTCTCAGGATCAACCTTGGCATTCCGACGATTCGACACTGCTATGCTTTAGCCAAATCCTCCGGTTGGCTCGGGAGTTACTTTCTCAGGGCCAAGAACACTGACCATCACTTGGTAACGATGCTTGCCAGCTCTGGCAAACGAGTTGATGATGTAATGGTCAATGTCCGAGGCAACTGGGAGTTCGGCGAAGGCGAAGATCGCCTAGACCCTATTCCCAGACGGAGGGATGAACCAGGTTGCCGTGTAACTCCTTGTTTGTTGATCTTTCTTTTATGCAGTTTTTTTCTCCAAACCTTACCCTTTGTTCTTGCAGGCAATAAGTTGAAGAGGATTTTGACCTCGGCTGACGACGCAGTCCTTGCGGAAATTAAAACTACACTAAAGTACTTTGGCCGTCCAAACGTACAGAAGCAAGGGAGGGTTGCCCATATTCTCCTGTAGTACGAGTCTACCTATACTACGTTCTCGGCCGCAGACGACATCCCGATCCCAACCAGCGAACAACACGTTACGGCTCTTGTCTTCCCCAGTTTCAAGACCTTTAGGCAAATTGGTCTCGAAGCTTCTGATTCGGAGCAAGGTTTAGAGCTGGTTGTTGAGGCAGATGCCGAATTAACGAGGGAGTTCGCCGTCGAGGCCGAAGAGGTTGACGAAGCTCTGAAATCAGCGTTTGAGGCAGCCGGTCTTCACCAGCCTAACTCACCGTCCACTTCGGGTCGGGCGAAGTTTTCCTTCGGAGATATTTTTACAAACTTGGGAGACCTTCCTGGCACTTTTTCAGAAGGCATGGCTGGGGAGAATCTCACACAGATGGCGAGAAAGAGAAATGCCGAGCGAATGGCGGCTCGAAAGAAAGCCGAGGCCGCTCGTTCTGAGCCTGCCCCGGTTGAATCTTTTCAACCAGTTACTAGAGAAGAGACGGCACAAGTTGTTGTAGCCGAGACGGACGGGGCTAAACAGCAAGTTATGAAAGAACGGCTGGTTTCAGAAGGATGGGGCGAAAAATGTTCCGCCGAGGGGGAGGTTGGCTCAGAGGGTAGCCCTGCTGACAAACGGCCTCGTTTAGAGGAATCCGACGTGGTTGTCCCCTTCGTTGTTCAACCAAAGATCAAAAACACGCCAATCCTCTCTAACACATCTGCCATAAAGGATCCAGCCGTGGCGTTGAGCTTGGCCGTCTCGCTTTCGCTACCAGCTGACAAGGCCACCTTTTGAGAAGAGCCGGATTGGGTAGCTATAGCGTTCGCTGCCCAGTCAGCCCTTCTGGTATGTATACGATTTTTTTCTTTTTTGCTCGTTTGGTTTGGTTTGCATACGATGTTGCTTGATGTGGTGATCCGAACTTGTTTTGCAGACGGTTGGAAGGATAACCGAACTAGGCTGCCGGCAGCGTGATGCAATTGAAAGAATTGGCCGTTTAAAGTTTGAAGCTGAAGGTGAAAGAAGAAGGGCCGAGTTCGAGGCGATGAGGGCCGTAATGGAAAGTGCTCAAGCCGAAGCTGAAAATGAGAGGGCTCGGACTGCTGACTAGCTCAGATCCGAAGCCGATGATAGGGCGAACGCGAGCCAGGAGTCGCTTAAGTTAGCCCATGAGGCGCTTTCCAAGGCAGAGGTCGAATTAGAAGAATTGAAGGCAGCCAAGGAAAAGACCGAATCTGTAGCTTCTACGGCGCTAGAAGCTGGGAAGAGCGCCGCCTTGAAGGAATACGTAGATGAGGTCCCCAAATTTGAGAATCGGGGATTCAAACATGGGTGGCTCAAAACCCTTGCTGCCGCTGGAGTTACATTGGCCTTGTCAATTCCATACGAGTAAGTGGACGTTGAGCCACTTGAGTCTGATCCCGAAGATTAATTTGGGAGACATTCTAGTTTTATTTGGTATCTTTAATTTCGATGTACGTTTTTGTTTAGTGGATTCAAGGTAATTTTCATGTATAAATTAGTTACTATCCGAGCTCAATTTATTAATGAAAATTTCCTTCCCGTTTCACTGTTACTTGTACGCAGTTTTTGATATTCATGAAGGGTTTTGCCTTCCACTACTTTGGATAATAGTGTAATCTTGGCCATTATATTAGTTTAATCTCAATTTATCCGAACAAATCGATTCTTTGTACCGAATAGGACTAATAAATCGATTCATGAAGCGGCTGCGGCACTTAAGCCGAATATATTGATGAATCTGCCTTTACCTCAGCTGCTTCATGAATTTGAAACGCCGACTAGTACAATATTGCTGAGTGTATTCGTGAAGCGGCTGTGGCACTCAAGCCGAATAGATTGATGAATCTGCCCTTGCCCCAGCTGCTTCATGAATTTGAAACGCCGAATAGTACAATATTGCTGAGTGTATTCGTGAAGCGGCTGCGGCACTCAAGCCGAATAGATTGATGAATCTGCCCTTACCCTAGCTGCTTCATGAATTTGAAACGCCGACTAGTACAATATTACTAAGTGTATTCATGAAGCGGCTGCGGCACTCAAGCTGAATAGATTGATGAATCTGCCCTTGCCCCAGCTGCTTCATGAATTTGAAACGCCGACTAGTACAATATTGCTGAGTGTATTCGTGAAGCGGCTGCGGCACTCAAGCCGAATAGATTGATGAATCTGCCCTTGCCCCAGCTACTTCATGAATTTGCCCTTGCGGAAGTTAAGACTGCCTATATCAGTATTTGATGGGGGCACGACTCGGTCGGCCTCGGGCTGTTGAGGTTTCGATATTAATGAGATTGCCTTGGAGGCGCTGCCTTCGTAGGGAATCAATGAATAAAGGTCCTATTTAAGTGCTCAATGAGTAACTCAGTCCAAGTCTTTGACGAAGTATAAACAAGCGCGAATGTCGAATAGACTCTTCTTTAACAGCAAAGGGGAAGCGAGGACGCTAGCTGAGCTGGGAGGAGACATGAATCAAAGTAGCGGACCTTCGCGCTCGGGAGGTAGGATTTCGAGGGATCGGGAGAGGCGTCAATCTCCTCGTCGTCGAAGTAGGTCGCCCAGGAGGGACAAGGAGCCACAGGGCAAATCCCCGCAACCCCGTTCTGGAAGGGAGCCCGGTGAGAACCCACGCCCATTGAGTTTTGCAGTCTTTGTGGGGAATAGGCCCATGACAGAAGCGGACTCGATCGTTCGAGATTCAAGTGTGGCAGTCGAATTTGCTCGACAGATTTTTCCTCCCGAGGTCCAGCAGTCGATGGTAGGTCGACAAGACTTCGAAGTGTTTCGTGAAGGCATTCATGGTGCGGTGAAGGGGCTCTATACCGCCTACGAAATCAGCATGCGTCTCCGTGCTTCGCGCCAAGAAATAAAAAAAAGGAATGAATGCATCCGAAGTTTAAAGGCCGCCGCGGAAGCGGCTGAATGTGAGCTAAGGAAGGTCAAGGCCGTTCAGGCATAACCCGTCGGACATGCTAACCTAATCGTGGAAGAAAGGATCACCCAGCGACTTACCAATACCGCGCCCGCCGATCGCGATACAGCGAGCATGTTCGCGATGGAATCCGCGAAGGGGAGGGCCTATGAAAAAGGCTTCCACGATGGCCGGAAAGTAGGGATACAGAAGACCAAGGAGAAGCTCGCCGAGGAAGTTTGCCGATACGAAAATCGTAGATTTAAGCATGGTTGGATTAAGGCGCTTTAAGCCGAGGAAGCTCTCCAAGCAGCGGGGGTCGATTCGGCATTACCACTGTACCAACGTAACCATTTTCCGTTTTCCGCCTTTGAAGTTGAGCAGAGTAAGGATGAGGGCGACGCCGTATAAAAATATTCAATGTAACGTTCGAACGCGGATCACGTTCATAACTATGTAATTATTGCCTGATTGAATAAAACGTTCTATTTTAAATGTTTCTTTGTAAATTTCATTCGGTACACACATGTTTGCATACGTTTCGTTGTATAAACATCGTCCGGCTCGAATTAACTAGGTGCTTTAATTCCGAACGGTTACATGCCGGCCCGTCGTAGGCATTCTTCGCTAAATATATTTTTGGCGTGTCACGCAAGGTCGATTGCGTCGATGAGGTTCCGAATTCGGAAACTTATCCGGCCCAAAGGTGCCATGTACCAGAGGCGCCGAATCCGAAGACAGTCAGTCCATCTATAATTGTCGTTTATATAATGTAATAACCCTCACCACTGATCACTGATAACCCTACTGATTACTGTTAAATTGAGACTGAATATGATTAGTAATCGAATTGATTGAAATACTGAACTGACTGATTGATTGTACTAGTTTAAATACATATCTATCTGTTTGTCGTTTAAATGATCTGTTCGTGTTATATGCTTTGAACTGCAAATTAAAGGTCTTATCGGCGGCCGAACCCGAAATCGATTAGTGTTTTATGATCATTAGGAATTATGTGATTTTATAGTATATTCAGTTAAAATGTGTTTTGGTATGATTAAATTAGATTAAAATAAGCTAAATTGCATAGTTGGCTTTAATTACCAAATTGCCATCCTAGTGGGCCACTTGCTAGACACTTGTGAGACTTAGTCATATGCATTGCTTAACATTTCTTCAGCCATTTTAGAGGCCAAACCGACTGAGAGAGAGAGAGAGAGAGTTAGGAGATTGAATTGTTCTTGAGGGTTTTGCTTGGAAACTTGAAGAAATTGTAGAAGATTTGTGCAATTGAGCTTCTATACTTGTAATTGAGGACCTTAGGTAAGGAATTCAACCTCTTAATTGTGTCTTTAAGTTGATCCTTGCATGGTTCATGTCATATTGAAGAGCTAAGTCATGAATTGGTTCTAGTATGTTAAATTGAAGCTCATTCCATGCATGCATGCCTATATTGATGAGTTTAAAGTTGTTTTCATGGAATTTGGTACATGCATGTTCATATAATTGGTATAGTCCATGATTTCATTATGTTTTAAAAAGAATTGGCTCAATTGAGCTAGCATTTGAAGCTTTGAAGTGTTTAAATTCATGCATGTTCCATGTTCATCTTGTTCATGAAAATTGGTTTGAAATTGGGTTTAATTCCCTCACCTTTGGGCCTTGATTTTACAAATTAAGCTTTAAATCAAGTCATACTATGTAATTACAAGTGTTTTCCAGGAAATGAGCCCAAAGGAATCGAATTTGATACATTTGAAGTTGAGTTTGAGCTTGAGGTTCGAATTTGGGAATTCCAGATTTTGAACTCACGCTCGAGCAGGGTTACTGGCGCTCGAGCGTGAAATTCGTGCTCCCAGTATTTTGTTATGTTTTGCAGTCCGCTTGAGCGGGGTATTGGACGCTCAAGCGGAACCTTGTGTCTCACGCTCAAGCGCCTATCGAGCGTGATTTTCACACATCCAGTACTTTTGGCATGTTTTACAGTCCGCTCGAGCGGAGTAACTCGCGCTCGAGCGGAGTATTTTGTTTTCCTTTACACTCGAGCGGGGTAACCTGAGATCGAGCGGATCCCTTGTTTTCTGAAAATTCTGAAAAATGTTTTAAAGTGTATCTTTGCATCCTCATTTCATCCTAGGCATTCTTAGGCCTAGTTTAAGGCATCTTGATGAGGATATAGATGTAGAACCACACCGAGTCTGAGTAGGGACTAAGTCTTCGATTCCCGAATGTGTAACTTAGTGTGTGTTCGTTCTGTCACTGTATAGGGTTGGCTTTCAGAGACGCGCTCTAACTGCTTATAGCCCAGAACTCTGTGAGTAATGATGTCGTAAAGATATGTTCAAAGATGAATATTTTCTGACTGTTAACTGAACTGCTTTCTGAATTGTTACTGTTAACTGAATGAATGTATGTCCTCTATTCTGAACTGTATTGTGGCATCCTTAGCAACTACTGTTACTGTTACTACTACTGTTACGGAGATCTCTGCCAGTTCCTATCTTGGAACTTCTGTTTACTGTTATGATGGCCATTATTGACTGCTCGGTCTCTCAAGACCTACTGTTTACTGCACTGTTATGCTAATGGATGTACCACATATGACTGTTATGACTGAATGACTGAAATACTGATTTAATGAACTGTTTTCATTACTGAAAGGACATTCATTGTTAACCTCTTTACGCATTCTGTTATTCACTGGGCTTTAGCTCACTGTTTATATATATATATGTAGGTGTTCAGGCACCAGACCGGAGCTAGGAGCGTGGGTTAGACTCCCTTTTTTGTCAAGCCAACTACTGTGCCTCACTGCAAGGTTGCCAAGCTATGGCTTAGGGGTGTTTTAACGTCCCCCGTCTGCCTCTGTATTTGTTTTGTAATACTGTATAGACTGATAGCATTGTACTGTACTGTTATAATAGGGGTTAGGTCCCTGTTCCGAATGATTGTAAATATTGTACATACTGTTTTGTCACTGACCGTATATATGTATGAAAAGTCTTTTTACATTCAGACTGTCACAGCTCATTGGACATTGTTTAATTACTGTTTTGGCTTTCGCCATGCCCCTGTACTCTGTATTACTGTATTACTGTTAAGCAGGTCTTCGGTAATCTCGGATTACTGGCCGGTTACTGTGCTAAACCCATAGGGGCGGGTTTGGGTCGTGACATATAATTAGGCCGTTTTAACTCCGAAAACAAAAAGGCCAAAGGTTGGTACATGGAGTGGCTACGGCCAACATCGCTCGGCGTCCGTCTTTTGGAATTCAATGCTAATGAAATTGCTTCGGGGCCACTGCAAGGATTTTAGAAATAAATCGCCTTGGACTTTTCGCTCTAGTGACTTCACTTATTGTGCTCAAACTCGATTTAAAACGATTTTGTTGCTTGGGGTTAGATGAGTGTGAATGTCGAATGGAGTTTTTGTTTAGCAGCAGAGGAAAAGCTCGGACTCTGGCTGAGCTTGACATTGCAATGAATCGCAGCAGAGAACCCATTCGCGCGGGAGGTAGGGCGTTGAAAAAACGGGAAAAACGTTAGCCTCTAAGTCGTCAAAGCAGATCACCTCGAAGGGAAAAACAGTAAAGGCGAAGCTCTCCGCAATCGCGACCGAGAAATGAGGCCGACGTAGCGCTGCGACCGTTGAGCATTACTGTTTTCGTGGGGAATTCCTTTCTTGTCTTGGATCTTGGCCTTGACATTGTCTATGGTGTCAAAGGTCCCCGCCTGAAGGGTAATTGTATCGTCGTTGCGAATCGTGGATCCAAGCGCGGTCAGATCAAAGCATTTCAAGTTATGGGTGCTCTCTGATCAGCGGGCGTTGATTCGGAGCTGTCGCTTGTACCAACGCGAAGCGGTATAGACATTGTAATGCTTTGAACGCAGATTGCGTTTTTTGTAATTACTGTTTGATCGAATAAAATGTTTCATTCTAAAAGTTTATTTCATTCTGAATTTTTGTATGCGGAATTAAGCATCTTATTTTGAATACTGGAACGTTTTGTCTTGTTCATGCGATTGTACTGGTTCAACCTACATATCCCTGCTTCGATGTGTAAATGTTTTCATTCTGGAGGGCGTTTCGAATTTGGAACATTACTTGGCCCTTGGGCGTCGCTCGGTGGCACTATTTGGTCAGCTGAATTTGGAGGCTTTATCGGCTTGAAGACGTCGTGTGCCGATAGGGCTCCGAATCCGGAGTGGCCAATCGTGACATCTACGAAGGGCACTTCGAATCCAGAGACTTTATCGGCCCAAAGACGTCATGCGCCGATGGGGCTCCGAATTCGGAGACTAGCCAATCGTGACCATGAAGGGCGCTCCGAATCCGAAGGCTTTATCGGCTCAAAGACGTCATGTGCCGATGGGGCTCCGAACCCGGAGACTTTATTTGGCCAATCGTGACATCCACGAAGGGCGCTCCGAATCCGGAGGCTTTATCAGCCCAAAGACGTCATACGCCGATAGGGCTCCGAATCCGGAGACTTTATTTGGCCAATCGTGACATCTACGAAGGGTGCTCCAAATCCAGAGGCTTTATCGGCCCAAAGACGTCATGCGCCAATGGGGCTCCGAATCCGGAGACTTTATTTGGCCAATTGTGACATCCACGAAAGGCGCTCCTCATCCGGAAGCTTTATCGGCCCAAAGGCGTCATGCGTCGATGGGGCTCTGAATCCGGAGACTTTATTTGGAACACTTTTAAACTGGATTGCACGATGAGGAAACAGGAATCTTTGCATTACAGAAGTGGAAAGTGTACATGATGAGCCATTCAAAACCAATATCATTCCCCACAGGTCGGGTTTGATGATAGAATTTGCGCAAGTGCGTTAGTAGCAGGGCCGCGTGCCTAATTTTCCATCAACCGGCCTCCTATCATCCGAAAATAGCTTCAGGGGCAACTTTCCCTGTGTGTAGCGGCGCAGCTGGACGCGTTAATCATACGTCTTAGGAAGTTGCTGCTGGTATCGCCTAGAGCTTCCGTGACTTTTTGTTAGGGAGCCGTCCGACATCGTCGTAATTGTCACAATTCAACACTTCCGTGGAGTTGACCTGCGTCTCCGTTGGTGTCTTTTCAGAAAGGAGATAGCATGTTTGTGCGGATTGCCGGGAACCCCGAATTTGCTCAACGCCGTGTTCGGCCGGGAAGCGTAGCAGCTGATGATAGGTGCTTGGCATGGCCTGAATAGCATGCAACCAAGTTTGCCTCATGATGAGGTTATACGGCGAAGGGAGCTTGACGACCAAGAATTCTACATCCACTGTTTGGGAGCCCGCCCGAACGGGTACTCAGGATTTGCGTTGAAGCCGAATAATGGATGAGGAGCCGGAGACAGGTCTGATTCGTTGAAGCCGAGTTTGATGAAGGTCTCGTAATACATGACCTCCGAAGTGCTCCCCTGGTCGATGAGGACGCGTTCAACGGTAAATCGGTTCATGTGTAGTTCAATGACCAATGGATCAATATGGGAAAGCGTTATGCCGATAAGATCGGAATCGTCGAAGGTAATGCTCGGAGCTTCGTGGGACTGTTTCGTTTGCGTGCGTTGCTTCTGGGGGGCTGAATGAATTGCGAGTATGGTACGTGGCGATGGAAGGCTGTATATGCCAAAGAGCGACAGTTTTGATTATGCTTTTCCGGACGTATTGCTGGAGCCGACCATCTTGCACCAATTCCTCAAGGTGGTCTTTCAAGGCATAGCAACTATTCGTGTCATGACCGTGATCTTTGTGATATTCACAACGCCTGTCCCGCATTCTCGTGTCAGGAGGTCCTACCATCTTGGACGGCCATTTAAAGAACGGAAGATGTTGGATTTTGGACATAATCGAGCTGATTGGCTCTGACAGCTCCGTATATTTCTTGTCGGCGCGCTTTGTGCACCTGCTATCAACCTGCAGTTGCTCATTTGCTTGGTGTGAACATTGATCGCTGGATCGGCGAGAATCCCGTCTCTTGTCTCGTTTAGCTCGCTGTCGTGGTTTAGGGCTCTGAGGTGGTGCTGAACTTATTGGCTGAGCGATTTCGAGAGGGGCCGTTTTGTTGGCCACGTGTCCGGCTTTAACCCTCAAGGCGTCATCTTCCATTTTGCAGTATTCTTCTACTTTCTTCATCAACCCCCAAACTGTTTTGGCGGGTCTTCTAGTCAAGGAACTGCGGAGGGCACTATCTGGGTGTAATCCCATTTTGAAGGCGGTGATGGCCATGGAGTCGTTGCAAGCGTCATCAACAAGATTAAAGCATTCCCAATATCGCGCCGAATAAGCTCTTAGTGTTTCTTCTGGCAAGATTTGCATTGCCCAGAGAGAGTCGGCTTGCTTTGGCTGGACTTTGTTGGTGATGAATCTGGCCCTGAAGGATTTCTGTAGTTGGTGGAAGGTTTTAATCGAAGCCGACTCCAATTTATAATACCACCTGACCGCCAATGGTCCCAAACGGCTGGGAAATATTCGACACATGAGGGCCTCGTCGTTTACATGCAAAGTCATGGCCTGCTTGTAGTGGCCGATGTGGTCGGTGGGGTCTGATTTGCCGTCGTACAAGATGAACGACGGTGCTTTGAATTTCTTAAGTAGCACAGCCTTTGCAATTCGTCGTACGAAGGGATCGTGTTGGTCTTCGTCCGAACTGTTCCTTCTTCGCTTGTGCATTGTACGGGGACTTTCTTCGGAAGAACTGGTGGCTTTACATCGTCCTTTCTTCCTGGGCTCCGGGGATAATGAATCGAAGTCGCTATCAGTGTCTTGTCGTGCTCGAGGTTGTCGACCACCTGCCTTCGAAGATCGTTCCGGGTGTAGGCGCGCAACTTGCTTGGATTTCGCCATTTCCAAGGCCAAATCTTCACGAAGACGTTCGTTTTCAGCGATCATGTTTTCCAACCTCTGTTCATTTTGCTTTGCTTGTTCCATGATCGCCTGCATTGTCTCGTGCTCCGAAGCCGAGAGTGAGGCAAAATTCAAGGCACGTCTTGCGGCGATAGTCTCTGTTCCAAGCAAATTTGTTGGAGTGGTTTCATCTTGTGGTATAGGGTCGACAGTGACTGTCGGAGGGTTTTCCGTCACGCTCGCCATGGATGTGCTTGAGTATTCCCACAGACGGCGCCAATTGTGAAGAAGTGGTTTAGAAATACTTTTCTGATCCTGGGGAGCGCTCGAGATCCGCTGATAGTCACCTGAAATGGGATAAACACTCCGGTCGGGGGTGCCGGAATTAGCACTCCGACGGATAAGTCAGTCTCTACACTCAAGAATGCTTGTGTTTCAAGTTAAACATAATAATTCTCACATACCTTTTTTAGTCTGTTGTTCCTTTATTTATAACTGTTTTCTGGGCCTCATGGCAAGGCCCACTTGTCATTCAGTATCCTCTTATTTACTCGGCTCCATAGTTCAATATCTATTCGGCCTATCTATTATATTCGGCATCCTTATCGTGCAGGGTAGAGTAGTGTAATATCTGTCTTCTAGAGTACGTCTCTGATTATTCCAAATATCCGGCTCCCATAACATTAAAAGGCTAACAACCATCCATTACATGAGAAATAAATAAATAAATAAATAATGTGTTAAAGATTTATCAACTTTACATAATTTTATCTTTAGTGGGTAGAAATAATTTTTAAAAATTCAAAAATATTTTTTTGACATTTATTTTTCTCGAATTTGTTTATATTTAATCAAATTGACGATTTTGCCCTTGAAATTAAGCAATGGTACTTTCAATTGTCCTTATTTGGAACAAGATTCAAAATTCAAGGTCAAATGTGTTACAATTGAAAAGTTAGAGACCAAAGTGACACAAATCTCAAACTATAGGGATTGTCAGTGTAATTCGTCCAAAAATAAACATTAAGTTCTAATTTGAAAATAAATTGTCCATGTAAAATAATAATAATAATAATAATAATAATAATAATAATAAGAAAAAAAAAATGTGATTATAATTATTAGATTAATTTAATTTTTTAAATAGTTAAATGATCTATGCCAAAATGATTATAAAATAAAAATAATTAATCACTATTGGCTTTGCTTGGGCACCAATCTTATTATCTCCCCAAGAAAAACCTTATTTATAACTTGGGCACCAAAAAAGATTTGCAAATTTTACGGTTTAAGCTTTGTTTGTCAACTATCTATTTTAGTTAAAAAATCATTATAAGTTGTCACATTATTCTTTCTATTTTTTTGTATATATTTTTATAAAAAATCAAAAAATTACTAAAATAACTTATTTCCAAACTAGACTTTAATCTCGTTTTCGTGATACTATATGTGGGTGTTTGGACTTTCTTTGTGAATTTTTTTTTTAAAAATTTAGACTTTTAGCTTTAATTTGATGAGACTAACTGAAAAATTAAAAAAAAAAAAAATCTATAAAAATGTTCATAAAAGATAAAAATAAGCAAAAAATATATATATTTTTTTGCTTTTTCCATTTTTTAAAATTTTTTTAAACAATATTTTTTAGATTTGTTTACGCAACAAGAGCAGAAAAAGTAAGAGGATTTCACATAATTTTTTTTAAAAAAATACTAAAATAAGTAAAAATATTTAGAAAAATATAACAACCAATTTGGTACAAATTTTTAGTACTGGGTGTTAATACCCGTGGATCCACAGTTTTATCTTGTACTTATTTAAGTGCATATTGTTTATAAAATAAAATAAAAATATATATATATATGATCATTAGTTTTTTATTATGTTAAATTTGTACTTAAAAAATAAATAACAAATCTAAATTTATAAAACCATTTATTTTAAAAACAACCATATCATATATATATTATTGAAAATAATATTTTTTCTATTCTCGTGTGAACACATTATAAAAACTTACTTTTTTCTAAGAGAGTGACGTGAGCATGCATTTTCTTAATTACATATAAAATTCTACACAAAATCAAACATAATTTAAATTATACTAACTTTACCTATTCTAGATGGACTCTATATGATAAATATTTATTTTCCACATATTTTTCATGGTAAATTGAGATAATCCACAAATTTAATACGTTTCACATTTTTTTTCTTAATTCTTTCAAAAGTATTAAAAAAAAATTTAATGCTAAATTCTCTTCCTTTTGTTTTAATCTTATTTTTTTGTACGTTATTCTATATCCAATACCAATTTTATATTATTCTATATTATAGATTTGTTGTTTAAATTTTATAGTGATTCTATATATGAAATTATACTTCATTTCTTATATTATTTTATATAATCACAATTGGTGGAGGAAAAACATGCATAACATTAATACTTTCGAGGAATCTATAAAGTTTGAATTTACTGTTTGAGTTACTTTTTTAATTATTGAACAGTAAGTTCTTTTATATTTTGACATCATATTACAGATGATTAATCACTTCAAACACTAAGATGTATCTATCGTTCAGATTCTTTCATTATTATTTATTTTATTTTTTTTATTTAAATGTTGTTATATGATTCTTTCTTGATTAGTCGTTGTTGAATTTCTTTTGTATACTTGGTATTTTAATTTAATCAAGAGTGTTTATTTTACAATCTTATAATTTAATATATATATCATATAAAATCATTATATAATAATCCAACTACAACATATTTATATTTAATTTTTTAAATAAATTTTATATAATTTCTATTTCTACATATTTTTATTTTCCAAGTGAATATAAAAGAAAATTAAATAGTTATAATTACTTTTAATTTTATGTTACTAATTTTTTTTTTCTAATTTAACTACTATTTTTAATATCAAAATGAATATTTATTTTACTATTTTATAATTTAATATATATCGTACAAAATTATTATATAATAATTACACTTTTGTAATTCTATAGAACTAAAATTATCAAAATACACAAATAATTTAACTAAAATTAATATATACAAGTATTCAAGTAACAATTTTATAGAACAATTACCCCAATATTATCAAATAAATAATTAAAATCATACTTTAATTTTAATAAAATTAAAATTATTTTTTTATAATACATATTGTACCATCAATTTTCATTTTTTTATAAAAATAATACGTGTATTATATGGGTCAACGGCTAGTTATAATAAAATTATTCATTTCCAATTATCGAATAGATTTTTTTAATTTTATTTTAATTTTTTAATAAAAGAATTAAGATTATCAAAGTGAAAAATACCACTAAGAGAGAATCTTCTTCCTAATTAAAAAGTCAAACTCGTAAATCCTCTTGGTGACTCAATACTGGGAAAAACATTCACTATTCCTAATCCCAATTGGCATTCCATTCCTTAACTTCTCCAACAATCAATCCAACAAAAACCTCTCTCTGCTATATAAGTTTCATTCTTACACAATTATAGCCTATGATCAATAATTTTTGACAGATCACAACAAATGGATTTTTCACAGCCGGCACCGCCACCGCCACCCGCCACCGCCACCGCCACCACCACATACTCTCATCACCGTGCAGAGCTTTGCAATGTTGTTCATCTTTCTGACTTTATTCATCTGCTTATTTGCTTGCTTCTTTGCATATCTCGCTCGTCGGCTTGGATACGCTTCGCATCATCAAGACGAAGGAATAGAGTTGTCTGATCTTGAAGCAGGACAACGTAGCGGTCTTCAACGTGAAGCAATCAGAACAAGTAACCAACAACAATTGACGCCAATTATTTACAAAAAATATAAAGCTACACTCAAATTTAATAACTGTGTTATGTGTTTAGATGATTTTAAAGAAGGGGAAACTTGCGGAGTCCTTCCCTTGTGTGATCACTCATTCCATCCAAAATGCATTTGCCTGTGGTTGGTTAAGAACCAAGAGGATCAAAACAACCAAACTTGCCCGATTTGTCGTTGCATGGTTGCTTGTTAGTTTGTTCTAGCTCTAGGCTAGGCCTTGTTTATGTTGTTTAAAAAGATTAGAAACTTGTTTTTGGCTAGTTGTGAATGGTTTTTATTTTACTCTACCTTTAGGACATTAATGTTGATCAACATTGGGACCTCTCAGCCTCACAAGCTTGTCTTGAACTGGTTTGGAAACTCTATATAACTTTATTGCTTTAAATTTCTTGTGCTTGAAGTATGTTTTAGGGGAGTGTTTCTCACCTGTATAGTTTCAATTTAGCATTTTATCTAACAGTAATGCTAAGGAGCTTTAAAAACAGAGCACTAAAAGAGCATTATTTTGTCTTTTTCTGTTCTTTTTTTTGTCTTTACTTCACTGTTTTTTTTTTTTTAAAAATGGGTGACAACTCATTAGAGCTGTCCTTTTTCAGCTCTAATTAGAGCTCCGGGGCATTTTCCTTTATCTAATTTGTTGTTAAATTGTCTACGTGTACACTTTAAAAAATGGGTTAATTACACTAATAGTCTCTATAGTTTGGGACTTGTGTCATTTTGATTACTGACTTTTCAATTGTGACACATTTGACCCTGAAATTTAAATTTTGTTCCAAATAAGGATAATTGAAAATATTATTAGATTTTTCAAGGGTAAAATCGTCAATTTGATAAAATATAAATTAATTTGACAAAAATAAATTTCAAAAAAATATTTTTAATATTTTTAAAATTTTATTTTTATCCACCGATGATAAAATTATTTAAAATTAATAAAAATTACATGATTAATTTTTTAAAATTAATTTTACATGATCATCATCCAAACACATAATAAAAATTAATTTGGTAAAAAAAAAAATGTCTAAAAGATTTATCAATTTTACATAATTTTATTTTTAGTAGGTAGAAATAATTTTTAAAAATTCAAAAATATTTGCTTGACATTTATTTTTGTCAAATTAGTTTATATTTTATCAAATTGACAATTTTGCCTTTGAAAAATCTAATTATATATTCAATTGTCCTTTTTTTTTTTTTTTTTTTTTTTTTTTGATAACCGAGTGTCTGGGCCAGCTTACGCGCACCTCGACTAATCTCAGGGCCCTGAAGTTAACGACCGGACAAACCTTCGGTGGCCCGCCAAGAGCACAGCAAGAAGTGGGATTCGAACCTGAGACCTAGAGAGGAGCATACTCCTAGGCCCCAAGTCCCTTGGCCTCAACCAACTGGGCTACCCTTGGCGGGGGTGGGGGTTATATTCAATTGTCCTTATTTGAAACAAGATTCAAAATTCAGGGTCAAATGTGTCACAATTGAAAAGTCAGGGACCAAAGTGACACAAGCCCCAAACTATAGGGACTATTTGTGTAATTTGCCCTTAAAAAATTAATAATTCTATTAAGATTGTTAATTTTAACTTTCAATTTGAATAGAATAACTAAATGAAACCATAAAAAATTAACGAGTGCCTTGAAATTGATAAATTTTTAAGTGTCAATAGGATAAATGCTATATAGTACCTTTTACTATTGTGATTAAATTTAATAGCAGTGTACCTTCTACTATTATGATTAAATTTAACGGAAAAATCAATTATATTTAAGCCTAATTTGACATATACAAAAAAATACAAAAAGTTATCACTATTCACCAAAAAAATATATTAAAAAAAAATCCCTTTACACAGACCAAGTACAACTCACTGTCAGTATTAAAGTGATGGTATGGTAAGTGATGGTCACGCTGGTGCACAAAAAAAATTTGCACTGAATGGTGTTGTTCGGCCTGTGAGGACCCATCACGAGTCTTATTTTGATAATTTAAACCGTTCAATGTGTAAAACTCGTCGAGTATTTTATGCCTATAAAAAATCACGTTGATCGGATATCAATAACTATCTGATCAAATCAGTTTTGTAAAAAAAAAATAGACAATGAAGAAATTAACGGTTGAGAAAAAACTAATCAATTAGGTAGCTATCGATATCTGACCAATATGATTTTTTACAAACATATAATACTCGACGAGTTTTACACATTGAACGGTTTCAATTATCAAAATGAGACCCGTTGTGAACCCCACGGGACGAACAACACCGTCCAGTTTGATCTCAGACGGTACGCAATCTACTCCTATATTTGTTTCCTACCCACCAACTGGCTTCGTGAACAATCCAAGTCAGTAGGCAATTCATTATAGTAGGGATAAAATGATAATTTTGCTATTTTATATAATATTTTAATATATATTTTTTTGTAAAATGTCAAAAAATTATCTCAAACAAGCATTTTTTTTCCTCTACTTTTTAGTCTAAAAAATCAAAAAATATACTTATTTAAATAATTACAAACAACCCCTTATATTAAGTGTTTGAAAAAAAAATAGAAGATATATATATTTATGACCGTAACACCTAACAAAAATCTTTACATTTTAAATTTAATTTCACTTCGATTCTTTAAATTCAATAATTTTAGACAATTACACAAAAAAATAAAAATCATCACACAAAAAAATCACAATCAAAAACTCAAAATAATATCCATAATAGAATTCTCCAAAGGAAAGGAGCAAATGTTCATCAGATATCCAAACAAAGTAACGATGAATTTATTATAAAAACAAAAATAAAAATAAAATAGTCAAATCAGATGAGGAGGATAATGATGATGATGATGATGATGATGATGAGAAAATCGTAGTCACCAATTCCTGTAGCCACCATGATCTGCGTTAGTATGATGATTCTTATAAAACTTAGCATCAGAATCATGTTCATAACTCGGATAATCCGCCGCATCGAAATCATCGCTCTCCTCCTCGTCGTCGTCGTCGTCGTCGTCAGCATCAGAGTTTTTGTTGGGTGGGTAATCAGCATCAGGGTAATTCACCTCGTCGTCGATTTTGATCGGACCCCCACGGACCTCAATTCGAGACTCGTCATTCAATCTCTCTGCTTCCAACCCAAATGCAAATCCAACTCGAATCGGAGCAACTCCACAACCTAATCGAACTTCAGACGCAGCAAAATCTTGCAAAATGAAGAACCTCATGAATTCGGAGAGGGGGCAGAGAGATCCAGGGGCATTGGCGGCGGAGGCCGTGGTGGTGGGGCGGAGGTGGCGGCGAATTAGGTGATGAAGCGAAGCTTTGGTATAGCTCATCATCATCCTCGACGCCGCCATTGTTGCAGATGAGCTTGACATTTTCACGCACTCTCCTCTCGATGCGTCTCTTTGCTACTAGGGTTTAGGGTTTTGGGAATGAAGATTTTTCGGCAGGGAGATTAATTAAAGAGGGTTTTGTAGAGACGGTTAATAGGGTTTGGGAATTGGGGTGCGGAGTTCTAGAGAGATCCATCATAGGACACGTGTCGTTTATCAACTGAAATAAATTCTTAGATCCATTTTATTAAAGAAAAATGATTTGTGGCATTAAAACTGTTGGCATTAATTGCACTAATTTCTTATTTTGGTAACTTTGTTTTTTTTTTTTTTTTTTTTTTTTTACCTGCTATAGAAATTAGTGCCATTAGTGCTCAAAAAATTAGTGCCACAAATCACAATCGTTTATTAAATAAACCCGATAATGTGCCTATTTGGCACAGTTTATAACTAGCTTATAACAATTTTTAGCTTTTATTAAGTTATTTTAAAGTGTTTGGCATGGTTTATCAAAACAACTTATAGTTTATGTTTAGTTATTTTCAGCTTATTTTTCAAAGCAGCTCCTGGGATGCTTAGAAAAATCAACTTAAGCGGGCAGCTGGTAAGGAAAATTAAAATTACTTAAATGTCCTCGTCAATATCCAACTATTACCAAAACCTCATTTATATAAATTTCATTTTGTAAAACACTGTGCATTGTTCACTTGAGAGAGAAATAGAGGCGATTTTTGGCGGAGATTTCTGGTGAGAATGAGAAAGCTTGATGGGTGATTTCCAGTGATGATTTACGGTGACGATAGTCATCTTTTCATTTTCTTCTCCTTGTCGGGATCGCGAAACTTGAAGATCGGATCGAGCGCTCTTGACTAACGAAGGTTCCTCCGAATCTTACACCATTTTTCAACGTCCACAGTGACGACGATTCGTTTTCTCGCCAGTTTTCAGTCTTGTTTTCCATCACAGATGATATAAACAATTTGACGGAGAGAGAGAAGAGAGTTAAAGACTCCGATCTGAAGAGTTTTTTTGGCGAAATCAGAAAGTAACTGAAACTGAGCTGGTATGTTCAAGATGGATTCCATTCGAGGTGGATCCCCATATGGTGCTGGAGTTTTTTTTTTCGGTGATGGCACGAGAGAACCAACTGAAACAAAGCTGGCACTTGCAGAGCATTAGGGCAAGTATATGGCTGATGTAGTCAAGAGGCTAGCTTGGACTTGATTATGATGTGTTCCCAGATTTCAGTTTTATCTATCCATCCAAACACACTTGTGATTCTTTTTTCTTCGATTAATCCAAATGGGTATGTTTGGTAACGTTTACATTTTCAGTTTATATTTACAAAAATTTTATAAATTATTTTTTGTTTATTTTTAGAAAAACATAAACTACAAACGCGTTTGGTAATTGACAAAATGTTTAAAAAAATTAAAAAATATAAAAAAGAGTGAGAAATGGCAAATGGTGGCAAGTGGCGGTGGTAGACGGTGGTGGAAAGTGGTGATGGTAGGTGGTGGCGGATGGGTGGTGGTGGTGGGTGGGTAGGTGACAGTGGCGGGTGGTGGGTGGTAGCCAGTGGGTGGTGGTGGCGGGTGGTGGTGGTAGATGGGTGACGGATAGCGGGTGGGTGGTGGCGGGTGGGTGGGTGACGGTGGCGGGTGGTAGCGAGTGGGTGGTAGTGGTGGTGGTGGCAGGTGGGTGGCAGATGGCGGGTGGTGGTGGGTGGTGAGGGTGGGTAGGTGGGTGACGGTGACGGGTGGTGGGTGGTAACGAGTGGGTGGTGGTAGTGGCGGGTGACGGGTGGTGGGTGGTGGTGGTGGTGGTGATGGTGGCAGGTAGGTGGCGAATGGCGGGTGGTGGTGGTGGTGGGTGGGTGGGTGGGTGACGGTGGTGGGTGGTAGATGGTAGCGAGTGGGTGGTGGTGGTGGTGGTAGTGGCAGGCGGGTGGGTGGTGGGTGATGGTGATAGTGGTGGGTGGTGGGTGGTGGTGGCGGGCGGGTGACAGGTGGTGACAGGCGGTGGATGGTGGTGGCAGGTGGGTAGTGAGTGGTTGGTGGCAAGTAGGTGGCGGGTGGTGGTGGGCGGGTAGTGGATGGTAGTGGCGGGCGGCGGCGGCGGCGGCGAGGGGTGGGTGGTGGTGGCGAATGGGTGGCAGGTGGGTGGTAAGTGGTGGTGGTGGTGGTGGTGGGTGGTGGTGACAGGTGGGTGATGAGTGGTGGTGGTAGGTGGTGGTGGGGGGTGGTAGGTGGTGGCGGAAGACGGTGGTGGAAAATGGTGGCGGGTGGTGGCAAGTGTTAGGTGGTAAAAAAAAAAAAAAAAAAAAATCAAAACTCAAAATGCAAACACATTTTTTATGTTTTTCATTTTTTGGCCAAATTTATAAACTGAGACCACTGATTTATAAATCAAAAATTTTACCAAACAAGCTTTTATTTGAAGTTTTTTAAATTTTTGTAAATATAAACAAAAAACTAAAAACGTAAGTGTTACGAAACAGTACCAATGTGTTTGTGTTGAGATTGATCATGGCATTTCACCTGGTGTGATTGTGGATGATAAAATATCAATTAACTGACTTCTAATTTGAAAAAATAAATTGAAAATTAAATTGGTATTTTTAATCATTTTTAATTTTTAATGAAATAAAAAAATATCAATTAATTGGTATTTCAGCATTTTTCAAAATTTTCTCATGATGAATCTCACTATACATGCACCATTTCTAATTTGAAAAAATAAACTATAAACTAAAGAAATTAAAATAAAATGAAGAAATAAAATGAAGAAAAAAAATTAAGATCAAAAATGAAAAAAAAAAAGAAATAAGAAAAGAAAAGAATAAAAAACAATTAAGAGAAGAAAAGAAGAGAAGAAAAAATATAAAATAAAATAAAATAAAGGAAAAGAAAAAAAAGGCAAAAATGACATTACACAGCAAAAAGTTATTTTACAGCTTATTTAACCAAACACTACTATACTGATTAAATCTATAATCTCACAGCTGCACCAAACAGGTTAACAGCTCATGTTTAAAGCTATAAGTTATAATTTGTTAAGGCATAATCTATAATGGGATTTTTGGTGAAAACCCCCTTTTGGGCCTTTTTATTAGAATAAAGGATAACCTAATTAATTTTCTTTCAAAAAACCCCTGAGTAAGAAATGTCTATCTCAATAAGGACATATTATAATTTTTATTTTTTTTTATCACAATATTGCCCTTATATATATAGTATCATACGTTTGAAAATTTTGAAATCACTGCTAAAGATCTCGCAGCCGATGAAGACGATGAAGACGATCTGCAAATCGATCATACTTCACAAAATCGATGAAGGCGAGCTCCAAATCTGAAGATCTCGCAGCCGAACATCTCTCACTTGTTCAACAATAGACGATCTCGCAGCCGAACATCTGTCATTTGGTGGCCGATGATCAACACTCTCAAATTAAACGAGAGTTTCATTCAAATTTGTGATTGTTGATCGAGTTGTACAGGTTTTTCTTCTCAATTACTCGAGTCGAGTTGTACAGATTTGTTAATTAATTTTTTTTGTTTTTGTTTTTGTTCGTTTTTTTTTTGTTTGATTTATTTTTATTTTGATCGAGTTCGTTTGTTTTTGTTGATTTGTTAATCTAACAATAGACAGAATTTTATTTTTGACAAAAGACACAGCAATAGAACCAGAGTAAAATTTTACTCTGGTTCTGTTGCTCTGTTTAGAATGAGAGTAAAATTTTGATTATTGAGAAGATAGGGGAGATATGTTCTTTTAGCTTATGCATTTTAGTTATCAATTTTTAACTAGCAAAAAAGTTGCACCAAACAAGTTAATTGTCTGCAAAAATTTTAGTTGTTTTTCAGAGTAAAATTTTACTTGTTTTCAGAGTAAAATTTTACTCTTATGGACAGTAAAATTTTACTTTTAGATTCCTTTTGTAACATTTTACTCCTATATCAGAGTAAAATTTTACTTTGGTGCAGAGTAAAATTTTACTTTTAGATTCATGTTTCAATTCAAACTAAACCAAAATTGTAGTGACAGTAAAATTTTACTTTGATATTGATAGTAAAATTTTACTTTGATAGTGACAGTAAAATTTTACTGTTAATTGTTTGCAGATTTGTAAAATGGTTCCACCTCTTATATTGTTATGCAAGTATGGTGATCGTACCATTGTGTTCAAGGTTGTGTCAAACTGCACGTTGAAGGATTTAACTGATTTCTTAAGTTGTAAATTGAAGAAGTTTGACAATAGTGGTTGCATACTCTTATCGTACTGTTTGCCTGGACATTCGCAATGCATAATTGATGATGATTCTGATTTTCAGAATATGTTGTCGCTTGTTTATCCCCTTGGTGTTGACCGGGTTGATGTGACTATTACTGAAATGGGCATTTCAAATGAAAAACATGGAGTTGGAGAATCAGGGGACGCTACTGGATCCAACATTACTGATGATGAAATGGATTTACTCCCTATGTTTTGTCAACATGAAGAAAGGACTTTGTTGTCTAGTGGATGGGTGAATGGAATTACTCATGTAGGTCAAAGATTTATTGGAGGTGCAAAGAATTTCCGGACTGCATTATGTAAATATGCTATTGAGATAGGATTTGAGTTTGTGTATGTGAAGAACGATAAGTGTCGGGTCACTGCTGTGTGTTCAATGCGGGAATCGAAAGCTTGTTTATGGTGAGTACATGCATCTCTAGAAAGTGCTAATAATTTTTTCTACATTAGGACTGTACATGATGAGCATACTTGTGGAGCTGCAGTTCGTACTTCTAAAAACTCAAGGATGAGTTCAAATTTGGTTGCAAGTTTGATTGTTAATGAAGTTCGTGGGAATCCCCAAACTCGTCCAATTGATGTTGTGCGTCAATTTACAGATCAATACGGGCTCACCATTACGTACAATCACGCTTGGTTGGGAGTTGAGAAAGCTAGGACTACTACTTTTGGAGATTTCTCTATGTCTTATGATGAGATTCGATGGTATATGGATATTGTGATGAGCACAAATCCTGGTAGCTATTTGCGTCTTGACTATAACCATCAAAGTGGACGGTTCAAGAGGTTTTTTGTTGCATTTAATGCTTCCATTCAAGGGTTTAGGCATTGCCGTCCTCTATTGTTTATCGATGGAACTTTTTTGAAGGGGAAATATAAGGGCACCTTGTTAACAGCTACAGCGAAGGATGGGGATCAAGGTAGATATTACTATAGTTTATTCAAAAGTAACAAGTTACTTATTCTCAGATTAACATGTTACTGTTATTCAGAGTAAAAATCTACTATATTTGTCATTTTCGTTTAATATAGTTACTAATTGTAAAATATTATTTTTCAGGTTTTTTCCCTCTTGCAATGGCAATTGTCGATACGGAGACTACAGACAGTTGGAAATGGTTTTTTATGCATTTGTCGAATATATTGTTGGATGAAAGACCAATTACCTTCATATCTGATTGGAACGCTGGACTTTTGGAGGCTTTACCCAAGGTTTTACCTACTGCTTACCACTATTTTTGTCTCTAACACTTGAAGGCCAATTTGAGGGATAGGTTCTCCGGTCCAAGTTTCAGCAATACTTTCAGGAGTAGAATAGTTTTTTTGTTTTCTTCGTGTGCTTACGCTCCGACAGTGGGATGTTTTAATCAGTGCTTGAAAGAATTACAAGATGAGGGAAAAGGGATCGTTTGTGGGTTTCTATCCAATTTGCCCTATGACAAGTGGACTAATGCATATTTTAAAGGACAAAAATACGGTGAAATGCACTCGAATGTGGCAGAGTCTTTTAATTCATGGATCCGTCAAGCTCGCCATTTGCCCACTACAAAGATGATTGATTCAATTAGGTTGAAGATCATGGATTTGATGTCGAGAAGGAGAGAACAAGCTAAGAAATGGAATACTTTTCTTTGTCCGGAGATGGATTCAACATTAGTAAATGCTCTTAAAAGTGGAAGAACTTGGTTGGTTAATCGTTCAAGTGATCATGTTTTTGAGGTTCAATCCCGGCCATCGGTTAGCGTTGACCTCTCGAATAGAACTTGCTCATGTTACCAATGGCAATTGAATGGATTTCTTTGTGCTCACGCGGCGACCGCTATCCAAAAGAGCGGAGGTGATTTGTATGCACATGTGGAACCATTTTATTACACTAGCAAGTTCAAAGATTGCTATGCTGAGTCCGTTTATCTAATACCCACTGTTGAGAAACCTCTTGTAGCTATGGATGATCTTGTTGTCCTTCCTCCAATTTGTAAGAAGCCACCTGGTAGGCCAAGGAAGAATAGGATCCCATCTAGGGGTGAGAAGATAAGACGAGTACAGTGTGGTAGATGCGAGAAGTACGGTCATAATAGGAAGACTTGCAAGGAGGCATTACCGTGAAAGACATTACTGATTTTTGTAATAGAAGTATGAAAATAGTGCAGTTCTTCTGCAATAAGTAGTCCATAGCAATAATAGTATAGTCTTTTAGACTAGATTTGTAAGGAAACATTGCAATAAAAGACATTTTTTCTATATTCTTGAATGGTTGTCTGTTCTATTTTCTGATATGTTTTGTGGTTGAATGGTTGTGTATGGGTGTGATGAGCTTGTGGTTTGACAGTAAAATTTTACTATGTTCAGAGAAAATGTTACTTTTAGATTAAAATTTTACCTTATTTCAGAGTAAAATTTTACTTTTATGGAGGGTAAAATTTTACTTTAGTGCAGAGTAACATTTTACTTTTAGATTTAGAGTCCAAATTCAACTCGCCCCTTGGAGTAAAATTTTACTTTCATACAGAGTAAAATTTTACTTTTGTTCAGAGTAAAATTTTACTTTTATACAGAGTAAAATTTTACTTATGTTCAGGCTGTAACATTTTATTCTTATTTCAGAGTAAAATTTTACTTTTATGCAGAGTAAAATTTTACTTTTAGATTCAGAGTGCAACAATTTACTCATCTTTCAGAATATAAAGTAAAATTTTACTTTTATGCAGAGTAAAATTTTACTTCAGTTCAGAGTAAAATTTTACTTCAGTTTCAGAAAATATGTTAGTCCCCTTAGAAAAACATTTCCAACCTGCACCAAAGTTTACTATTATCAACATTCATTCCCAGTCAAAACAACATTCGTAGCAACATTCATTCCAACATTCATAGCAACATTCAGTCAAAAAAAATTTAAGCCTCTACGTGTATTATCATTGTATTCTATCCATAACAACATTCATTCCAGTCAAAACAATATCCTTCTATAATAATGTATTAATCACCTAACCACAGTAAAATTTACTAGAACAATAGACATAGCATGTACTATCTAATACTCTCTTAGTATTCTTTCACTTACAATTACTTTTTCACTGTTCTTTCATTTACAAAAACCGAAATTACAGATATCATTCACAGTACTTCCCCAGAACTTCTCCACATTGTCATCCTTGAGGTAGCTCTAGCCCATTTTTTTTGAGGTTGAACTGTTCCTCAGTCCATGTTTTTGGATAATCATTCAAAAATTGATGCACTATTGACGCTCGGAAATTGTTAATTTCATCCTCTTCGGAAATTGTTAATTTCATCCTCTTCCATAGAATTTGCAATAGGCTCATCTCTTATGATTTGGCGCATAATATAACATACAATAATTCCACAATCAACACTGTTAAATAAAAATCAATAGCTTGTTAGATTTAGTCAAATTTGAAAACTACCAATTCAAGCATGTAATAGTAGCGTGAAATACTTACGATGTTGGGCGTTGTTGTGGACTATCTTTCACCGAAACCAAGTTTGAAAACTTTCTTCTACCTTTCTTCTTTTTGTTGCCCAACTTGCTATCCACATATGTCATCTAACATCATTGCATAATTGTTTGGTCACGATTAAATTCAAGAATAAAAGACAGCAAAAAATTACTGTTAATATGATGCAAAGCACTTACAATATTCTTTGCATCCTTAAGGTAAGCATCTTCTCTGTTGTCTCTTGGCCTTAAAGAATTGTAATGTCTCCACTCATCAAGTTCAGTGTCAAATACAAGAAGTGTCCAGTGGTAGGGTTTTTCTTCCTTTTTGTTCCCATTGGAATTCATGCAAAAATGAAGGTATCTATATCCACTCAAATCTTGTGCAAGGACTTCATCAATTAAATGATTTCTCAGCTCCCCATAACCCCATTTCACTAAAGACTGCATTTAATCATATAAGAGACACTGATATGTTACACTAAACCACAGTAAAAATTTATCAATTCAAACTAAATACAAATTGATGGCTTACCCAACAAAGGCTAGAGAAAAAGAATGATTTATTCTTTTCTGGCTTCTTGACTTGTTGCTCAATCTCAAGCATTTCTATGAAGCTGTCAATCACCTACAAAAACAAAAATCAATTAAATATATGTTAATAAAATGAACTATTTTTAGTTATTGAAGTGAACACTAGTCATTGAAACTTGTATGGCCACTTACATTATTTGCAGTATCACCATCTGTCAGAATTGCATCCACATCATGCAATGTAACATACACTCCATGTCTTGTGCCGGACCATATGATTGCACTAGTCATAAGGTAAAAAAAATGTTGATTAACACCTTGCAGTTTGATAACAGTAAAAATCTGTTGTTTGATAAAATTAACATGGTCTTACTCTGTGGTTTCCAAATTGTAAATCTTGTTCAGTAGACACTTATCATTCTCATCAAGCAATTTGCATATTGCAGCCTTATCTGGAAACAAAACCCTTTCAACTGGCTTTGCTTGGCTTAGAGGCAAGTTTTCAACACAAATGACTTCTTTTGACATCACTTCAATTCCTTGTTTTGTCGTCTTTTTTTTCTTTGCTTCTCTTGGCTCACATTCAAAATCAGACATCTCTTTTTTCTTCCTCGCCTTGATTTTGATTTTCCTGACCATGGATGTTTGCAATTGCTCTACGACTCCGGGTGTTTCTTCCAATGTACTTTGAATCCCAAAGTTTTGCTCTTGTTCTACTCCTTTAGCATGTGGCATTTCTTTAGAAGATAAACCTTGGGTAGCCGCATGAACTGCATTTTCTTCAATCTGTTCAACCAACTGTTTATTTTCAGATTCAAGTACTTCAATCTCCTTTCTCAGTTTCTCCATTTCTTTCTCTGTGTTGCTCATCTTTTCCATCATTTCTTTTGTTTTTGCCTCTTGCTCCTCTTCTATTTTTTGCATTGTTTCCCTCATTTTCTTCACTTCTTCAACCAACGCCAGATTCTCACTTTTCAGCCTCTTGTTTTCCTTTTGAAGATCAATGAAGTTCTTTAAGGGTTGATCATCTCCTGAAATTTCAACTACATCATCTTCTTCTTCTTCAGTATCCAACTTTTCCTCCATGTCCAATGCATCTTCTTCAGTCTCCAAATTTTCCTCTATGTCCAAAGCATCTTCTTCATTATCATTGCAAATGAGTTCCATTTCTTCTCTGGAAATGGGCTTCAGTTCATTGTCATTTACCTGCAATTCAAAAATAGAAAAAGAAAAGAAGCCAGCAATTAAGCAAACTTTAACCACTAGAGTAAAATTTTACTCTATTTCAAAGTAAAAGTTTACTCTGACTGTAAGTAACATTTTACTCTGATTTAAAGTAAACTTTTACTCTGATTTAAAGTAAACTTTTACTCTGATTTAAAGTAAAAGTTTACTCTGATTTAAAGTAAACTTTTACTCTGTTCAAGAGTAAGTAAAATTTTACTCTGACTGTAAGTAAAATTTTACTCTGATTTAAAATAAACTTTTACTCCGTCCAAGACTAAGTAAAATTTTACTCTGACTGTAAGAAAAAGTTTACTCTGATTTAAAGTAAAAGTTTACTCTGATTTCAAGTAAACTTTTACTCTGTTCAAGAGTAAGTAAAATTTTACTCTGACTGTAAGTAAAATTTTACTCTGATTTAAAGTAAACTTTTACTCTGTTCAAGAGTAAGTAAAATTTTGCTACGTTTCAAAGTAAAAGTTTACTCTGACTGTAACTAAATCTGTTCAAGAGTAAGATTTTATTATGTAAGTATAATTTTAAGCAAAGTGCACCAGTAAGGCTGAGTTTGGAAAGATGATACCTCTTCGGGCTTTAGTGTTTGCAATGACCTCTTCATTAGCTTTTTCCTCAATGTTGATAAGTCCCATCGAAGAAGCCTTGGACACAAATTTTTTCCTTCAGGTTGAATGAGGGTAGTATGCTCGCATAACCAATACTATAGAATAAAAAATCGAAATTAGTTAAATTTTCTAAAGATAGATTGCATAATATTTCAAGTAGTTCAATATACTTACCAACAGAAGAAGTACACATCCAGTGACATTTTCAGGACTTCCTAATGAAGAATGGATTGAAGTAGTCAACGTGGATGCAACTGCAGTCGACCATGCATACGAATTCATCATTTCCAAATCTTCGACAAGGGCAACAAAGGCCCATCCAACTGTTAGACCAGTTGTTGGTAATAGCAAAGTCGCCACAACAAATAGACACATTATGCGTGTAACATCCTCAATATCAACTCTCGTTGTGCCTTCAAGCGCATCTCCTAACGCCTCTCGCAAATTCTTTACAGATATTCTTGACAAATTACGAAACCTTCTCTGCACAAAAGCTGATTCTTGTTTCTTCCCATATGACACATCTACTTTTTTCGTTCCCGATTTTATCCCAAAAATCAAGGTAACGTCACTGTCCCGTATGTCACATGTTTTCCCCCCAAGCTTAAATCCCTTTGCATGAAAGTCATAACATTTGATCACATCCATGATATTATCATCAACTTTCTTGAACTTCTGTAACTCCAAATCATCTTTCTTCCAAAAACATTTGAACAACATCCCAAAAGGCGTTCTCTCGAGGGTAGTAATGTGTCTTTTAGTGAACCTTGTGTCTCGCATTACGTTTATCAATGAAACAATATTTGACCTATATTGTTTCGTATAGTTCTCCCTCTCCCGTACTCCATGTATAATATTGAACTTTGAAGGACTTTCTTTACTACTTTTGCTCCCTTTTTTAGGGACTTTCTTCTTTTGTAAAACAGTTGGTGGAACTTCAAAATCATCATCATGATCATCACCAAATTTGCTTCTTGTGACAACCATTTTCAAACACAAAAAAGTTCCCCTATATCAATAGTGTAACATTTTACTTTAGACAACAATATCACAAAACAAATAAGCACTAAACAAAATGCACAAGCATTGTAATGAGACAGTAAAATTTTACTCTGTTTGGCAAAAGTAAAATTTTACTCTGATTGGACGTAAAATTTTACTCTGATTGGAAGTAAAATTTTACTCTGAAAAATTCATGAAGCAAGTATATTTGAAAGCATTGAAATGGCAGGACAAAAACACTACAAAAATCAAAGCGTAATGAGCAAAGGCTAGAGTAAAAGTAAAATTTTACTCTGTAATAAGTAAAATTTTACTCTCATTATAAGTAAAATTTTACTCTGATTGGAAGTAAAATTTTACTCTGAGAAATTCATGAAGCAAATGAATTTGAAAGCATTGAAATGGCAGGACGAAAACACTACAGAAATCAAAGTGTAATGAGCAAAGGCTAGAGTTAAAGTAAAATTTTACTCTGTAATAAGTAAAATTTTACTCTGATTGGAAGTAAAATTTTCTTATGAAAAATTCATGAAGCAAGTGAATTTGAAAGCATTGAAATGGCAGGACCAAAACACTACAGAAATTAAAGCGTAATGAGCAAAAGGCTATAGTTAAAGTAAAAGTTTACTCTGTAATAAGTAAAATTTTACTCTCATTATAAGTAAAAGTTTACTCTAGTTTTGGAAGTAAAATTTTACTCTGATTGGAAGTAAAATTTTACTCTGAAAAATTCATGAAGCAAGTGAATTTGAAAGCATTGAAATGGCAGGACCAAAACACTACAGAAATTAAAGTGTAATGAGCAAAAGGCTATAGTTAAAGTAAAAGTTTACTCTGTAATAAGTAAAATTTTACTCACATTATAAGTAAAAGTTTACTCTGGTTTTGGAAGTAAAATTTTACTCTGATTGGAAGTAAAATTTTACTCTGAAAAATTCATGAAGCAAGTGAATTTGAAAGCATTGAAATGGCAGGACCAAAACACTACAGAAATTAAAGCGTAATGAGCAAAAAGCTATAGTTAAAGTAAAATTTTACTCTGGTTGTCAGTAAAATTTTACTCTGAAAAATTCATGAAGCAAGTGAATTTCAAAGCATTGAAATTGCAGGACCAAAACACTACAGAAATCAAAGCGTAGAGTTAAAGTAAAATTTTACTCTGTAATTCCGAAATACCTAAATTAGTTTTCAAACCAATTTTTAAACCTTAACATTCTCACATGATTTAGTAATTAACAGATGATCCTTAGTGCAACCAAAAATCCCCAAATTCCACTCACCCAACGTAATCTCATACACCACTCCCAAAATGAAAACAAACCTAGACAGACTTCATAATATCGAAAAACTAGCAGAAAGAGGAAAAAATCACCTGTAAAATGTGTGTCCAAGAGAGAGAGTAAAGCGTTGCTAGGGTTTCAATCGACGAAACTGTAACGAACTAGCTCCACAAAGCGAGAGTAATGAGACTCAGAGAAGGGTTTAAGAGAGAGAGTAAAGCCTAATGCCGAGTTCGTTGGTAGGGTTTTAATCGAAGAAACTGTAACGAAGTAGCTACAAACAGCGAGAGTAATGAGACAGAGAAGCGTTTCAATCGAAGAAACTATAATGAACTAGCTACAGAGAGCGAGAGTAATGAGAAAGATAAGGGTTTCAATCGTTCCTACTGTTTTCGAATGATGATATTCAGAAGAGAGGAGGGTTTTGAATCGATGAAACAGAGGGAGCGGAGAGAAACGGTGCAATTGTTTCGTATTTCCAACCTTATATGGATGGGCATTTCAGTCAAATCATGCTATTTTTTTAATTGAGGGACTTTTGGGGCCATTGTTTTCATCCGTGGGCTTTGCACAAAAGAGGCCTCATGGAAGGGGGTTTTCACCTAAAATCCCATCTATAATCACTTTCCCACAGCTCTACCAAACGGGCCTAATAGTCTGATCCGGCCCAATTATTAATACAACAATGCTAGGTGATTTAAAAAAATATACTCGAATGGCTCGAAACACTCAAAACGATGTCGTTTTGGATGTAAAACGACGTTGTTTTGACACATTTGAGTTATTCGAACAACAAAAATTCGGACCACCAAACAGTTTCTTTATTAATATATATATATATAGGGGTGTGTGCAATGCGAGCGGGTGGCAGATAGATAAAATTGTCATTTAAAATTGTCATTTTTTTTATTAAGAACCGGCGGTTCAGTTGGCAAATAATGACGATTTTGAATTGACAGTTCAGGCGAATTGGCAATTTATAAAAAAAAACATAATTCAAATTATGAAATTTCAATAAAAAATAAAAAGATCTAATTTATAAATTAACTAAAATAGTCAAAATTAAAATTGATGTTCATTCCTCTAATCTAACAATCCACAAACACAAATTAATATACTATCATCAAAATCATTAAAATCAAAGAGAAAAAAATACGTATATTTAAAATCTACAAACACAACTTAGATTAACATTTACAGAGTACCATATTTTATTCAAAAAATTAATCGCAACTTTTAAGTTTAGTTTTTTTTTTTTTTTGAACCAGAAAAAAAGGGCTCTGTGGTGTCATCATGGCCCCTGTGGGCCCTGGCCCCAGGGTAACCGGTTGCCAGCCAGGAATTAACCCCCACCAAGTGAGGGACCCACCACCAGGGCACCAGTGGAGGGCAAACACATGCCGCAGCAGAGCCCAGGAACGAGGGGAGTAAAGGGCGAGCTCTCCGTAGAGATAACAAACAGCCCCCGCCCAGGAATCGAACCTGGGTCTCGGCTGGGGAACATGCTGCGTCCTTCCACCAGGCCACCAACCCTGGTGGTAACTTTTAAGTTTAGTTTAGTGGCTTCAATGTGAACATTGAAACAGTAAACTAATTCACATATTGAATCAAATGGTGAAGAAAGCAAACTAATTCACATATTCTGATTCAATGTGAATAAGGTCTTGTTTGAGAAGTAATAGTTTTAGTTTAAAAGTTAAAAAGTTATTAAACAAATTAAATAACTTATAACTTATACCAAAAAGTCAAAAAAAAAAAATTTCTCTCTATTTTTTGCACATTTTTTTGTAAAAAAATCAAAAAGTCATTCCAAGCATACAAATTTTTTTTACCTTATATTTTAGCCAAAAAGTTAAAAAGTTACTAAAATAGCATGTTCCCAAACAAAGCCTAAGATTCAATTCTTAATTGAAGTGGCGCCTCGAAATTGGTACATACAAGAGACCCAATTGTAAGCTCCATTTGGGGAACCACGGCGGTTGATTTCACTGCCACAAACGAAATGAATGATGGTGGAGTCAGAGCAACACTTCCACCGGCACAGAGAGAGAGAAAGAGAGAGAGAGAGGAAGAGAGCAAAGAGAAAGAAAAAGAAACTTGCCAAATCGACAAGCAATGAGGCGATCTGAGAGAAGACAATCGACGATGACCGGTAGGGCTAGTGGTGGCAGCAACGATTAGCAACACTAGTAGTGATTGGCTACGCTAATACGACAGAGGCAAGGAGCAGCAAAAGGGAGACAGAGAGTTGAATGAGATGTTTTGGGATTGTGAATTAGGTTTCGCTGGGAATTGATTGTATGTGTGTGAATGTATTTACAATTAGTTTGGTAGCTTGTTAAAGTTGCTGGATATCTATCAATATATAATGGCGGGTCAGTTCGGTTAGCCCAGCGGGTTGGCTATTTGGAATCGCCAACTGCGTCGACCCATCACAACCAGAACCCCCACCTACCTAACCTACCCCGACAAAACAAAAAAATAGCACCGTTCGGCTCGGTTCGATGCGATTTTGACAGTTTTTGCAGTTTCAACATTAGTTTACACAATCATATATATATATATGTAATTTATCTATTTTAAAATTATGCAATAGTTTCGGAGTATTATGCGCTTATACTCACTCACCAATCAACACTCATTATGTCTCTCATATTTCTTAATCATCCAATATAAATAATTAATACTTTACATTCTATACCAATTCTATCTATCTATAATTTAATTAGTTTCCCCTAAGTTTAAAGAAAATTATCACAAAATAATAATAATAATGGAGCGACTCTGGTAACAAAATAAATTTTTTATTTTATCAATTTAAATTTTAAATTTTTTATTTATTTTCTATATAAATCAAAAACCTATTTTTGTTAGATAAATTTGACTTAAAAAACAATATTTTAGTCACTAAACTCAATATAAATGTACATAAAATATCTAAAACATCATTTTTTTGGTTTAATGACTAAATTTTTTTCCCCATTAGTTTTACTTAACAAATAGGCAAATGGTTTACATTAAAAATAAATTAAAAATTTACAGTTTAAATTGATAAGATTAAAATTTAAGATTTATTTTGTTACAAAGGTTAAACCTTAGATTTTTTTTTTTTTTTTTAATCTTTTTGTAACTTTCCTAAATTTTATCTTAGCCAACTTTAAAAAGTTTTCAAGTTTGTTTTATCTATTTTTTGACTTGGTCTCAAACAAAATTTAATTTAGATTGAATATCAAATATTTTGATTTTTTATAATATGTATAAATTTATTAAGCCGAATTTAAATTAAACTCAAAAAATTAACTAGTACCTTAACTTGCTTATTTACAAAGTAATGTTATACCCATCACCTTTTTATACTATTTTTACCATCACCTTTTTATACTATTTTTAATATACCATTTTATGTGTTAATACATTATTAGAGATAAATATGAATGGTGGGACCCAATTCACCAATAGTGTACTAACACATAAAAATCAACCACCAAGGGAAGCTTGGGAGCTAGTGGTGACAATAATAGACAGAGACATGGCGATTTCTGATAACCCTTCCGACCACCAGGTTACTCCTACCATTGCTAAATCTAATGAGGAAGAGGATCATCTTATCTGAAGTACCAAGAAAATCAAGAGCTCTAATTCTACTGCATACATTGAATCTGAAAATGAGGTCGAAATGACAATCGAAGAAAGGGGCGAAAACAGCAACTCCTAAACTCCAGCCTTGCAAGAGAACATACCAGCTAAATCCTTCAAGGAGGCTTTGACTACGGCACCAAATAGAGACTATACGTTTGATAGTAGAGTGGAGATTCTATCCTCAGATGAAGAAGATAAAGACCAAGAGGAAGCAACTTCAATTGTTTATTCCATCTCAGAGTACATGGGAGTGCCTAAAGTGTCCCTTCTAAAGAAGCTGCTCCAAAAGATCAAGAAACCATGGGAGAATGCTCTAATCATTAGACTCCTAGGAAAAAACATTGGCTATAAAATGCTTTGCACTAGAGTTAAAAACATCTAGGGACTCCAGGGTGAGTTCAATGCCATTGATTTGGGATGTAATTACTTTCTATTTAAATTTTCCCTACCTGAGGATTATTCTAAGGTATACACTAGAGGTCCGTGGGTGATTATGGACCACTATCTCACCGTTAGGAGGTGGGAGCCCAATTTCAAACCATCGGAAGCCTTTGAAACCACAACCGCAATTTGGATTTGGTTACTGGAGCTTCCAATAGAGTATTATCAAGAAAAGGTGCTATTTGCAATAGCCAAAACCATTGGCAAACCTCTGAAGATAGACTGGACAACAACCATGGCCACAAGAGGTAAGTTTACTAGAATATGTGTTGAGTTGGATCTCACCAAACCATTGAAACCCAAGTTTGTTCTTGAAGATAAATGTTACAACATTGAATATGAATCGCTACATTCCTTCTGCTTTCTCTGTGGACGTATTGATCACCGAAAGGAAGCTTATCGATTCAAAGTTCCCCATCCACAACCAAAGAGTAGCAATCTAGCCGTTTCTGTCGAAACTACCAACCACACACCTACCATGGCCCCTAACGGTAACCTGCAACCTAAGGAAAATGCAGAGGAAGAGTTTGGGCCTTGGATGCTTGCAACAAAGCGGAGGTGTAGACCGATTCAATATAGGAAGCACCAGGACCCAACTGGCCCAATTACAAAGTCTAACCAATTCAAATACCTTGAAGAGGACCATGTAGGCCAAGGTAAACACTCAAGAGGTTGAAAAACCAACAAAGCAGGGATTGAGAAGGCCCAAGTTTCTTACTCTAAACAGGTAGGCCCAAGTCAAACCCAAGATCCCAAAGGTAAAGGTAAAGCGGGGCAAATTCAAATTAAAAATCTTAAGCAAGGCAACCAAGTCAAGTCTCAATCAATGGTCTTTCCACCTGGTGCAAGCTCAGTAAATCCTGACAAGGAACCCTATGAAGAGATATCAGTTATGGAGCAAGATAAGGGAAATGAATGCACTACAGAAATACAGCAAAACTCCGCAAAGACGAACATGGATTCTGTTTTGAAAACCAACACACAACAGCAGGACTCTACCATGGTTGAGGACAGCTCATTACACACCCAAGCCAGCTTATCTAAAACAAACACAACTGGAAAAACCAACGATGCAAACCACTTGCAGAAAAAGAGAGAACCACCAGACCCAAGAGACCAGAAAAATAGAGAAGTAGGAAACGCTGCTTCTAGAGGACCAAATATTAGAGGTGGTCCAACATCTATGGCAGAACAGTGCGGTGGGACTGCTACTAGAACCAGAGAATGAAGCCATTCTCCTAGTCGCTTTCGTTTGGTGGATAGAGCAACTATGCCTGATAATAGAACCAAGCTGGGGGGACAATCCATCCCATCCATCCCACTCAATCCAACTGGCCTCCCTCAGATCAATGGATCAAGGCCATCGGAGGATCCGTAATATAATTACAAAGTTTGCAAACAGAGATCCCCCAACATTTCGTTCTATGGATTTATTATGACTTTTGTTTTGGAATTGTCGCGGAGCTGGCAATAATACCTTCAAGCGTAATCTGGTGGAAATCATTAAGACCCACAAACCTGAGATTATTGTCCTTATGGAAACTAAAGTAGTTTTCAGCACGATGAGTAATTTCTTTACTAAACTTGGCTTCTCTGCCTCAACCATTGTTGATTCGGTGGGAAGAGTGGGAGGCATCTAGATAATATGGGATACAAGTCATGTAAATGTGAGAGCTTCCAACGTTAGCTCACAAGTTATCCATGCCACAGTTCATAAGGAGGACTATGAGGAGTGGGTGCTGGTAGCTGTGTATGCTAGTCCGAACCCCATACTTCGTGATTAGCTGTGGAATGATTTAGAAAATGTGGCAGAGAGCATGGACAGACCTTAGCTTGTTGCAGGGGACTTCAATGACTATGCTGACCAGAGGGAAAAAAGAAGCTTCTCTGTTAATAACAACACAGGAAGGGTACAGAAATTCCAAGATCGTGTGAACAAGTGCAATCTTATTGATCTAGGTAGTTCTGAACCCTGTCTGACTTGGACTAACAACAGGCTAGGATTGGTGAATACAATGGAAAGCCTTGACAGAGCCATATGTAATGAGGACTGGAGGACCTTGTTTCCTGAAGCAACTGTGCAAGTCCTCCCCAGAACGTATTTTGATCATTCACCTCTTGTGATTCGCACATAAGATATGCACCCTTTAAACCCCCTAAATAGGCCTTTTAGATTTGAAGCTGCTTGGATGTCCCATCCTAGTCTTAGTGATATTATTCAAACTTCTTGGCTTTCTATGCATGGTAATCTCATTGATGCTACCATTGATTTCACTCATAGAGCCACTGTCTAGAATAAAGAAGTGTTTGGTAATATCTTTAAACGTAAAATGAGACTTCTTGTTAGAATCGAAGGCACTCAAAAAGCCCTTACTGAGAATTTTACCCATAGTCTTCAAAATCTTGAAAAATACCTTATTAAAGACTACAATGAGACTTTCTTTCAAGAAGAAATACTTTGGTTTCAAAAATCCAGATCTAAATATATAACTCTTGGCGATAAAAATACTAGATATTTTCATATATCTACCATAACCAAAAAGAGGAAACTCAAAATTAATTCCCTGAAGGATGAAGATGGTAATTGGGTCACTGATATGGCTAGGGTTAAAAACATCATTACCAACTATTTCAACTACCTTTTTAGCAAAGAAGATACTTGTTACCTTGAACATTGGAAAAATGTCACTTTAAACAAATTTTCAAGAGAAGATAATGATTCTTTCTTATTGCCTTTATCCAATCTTGAAATCCACCAAGTTGTTAAAGATATTGGGGCTTTTAAAGCCCCAGGAAAAGATGGTATTCAGGCTTTATTTTACCAAAAATATTGGCATATCGTTGGTAAATCTGTGTGTGATTTTGTCAAACAATGTTTTCTTAATAAATCTGTGCCTGATCTGGTGAATGAAACTCTCATTGTGCTTATACCCAAGATTAAGAACCCTGAAAACGTCAAACAATTTAGGCCTATCAATCTTTGCAATATGACTTACAAAATCATTTCTAAGTTGATTGTTAGTAGAATCCGTCCGCTGCTTGACAATTTGATAAGCCCCAACCAATGCAGCTTCATTCATCAGTGTAATACCACTGATAATATCATCCTAACCCAAGAAATCCTCCATACTCGAGGCATAAAAAAGGTAAACCTGGAGGCATGATATTCAAAATTGACTTGGAAAAAGAGTATGATAGACTCTCTTGGGACTTCATTAGAGATACTCTTCTTGAGTTTAATATGAGTCAGGACTGGATTGACCTTATAATGAGTTGTGTTTCCAATAACCAATCTAACATCCTTTGGAATGGAGAAGTGATTGAAGGAATCAAGAATGAGAGAGGTCTAAGACAAGGTGATCCCCTCTCTCCCTATCTATTTGTGCTTTGCATGGAGAGACTTTCCAACATGATTAATTTTAAAGTTAGTAGTAACAGCTGGAAGGGTATTAAAGCAGCCTATTCTTGCCCACCTATCTCACATCTATTTTTTGCTGATGATCTCATTTTGTTTGCCAAAGCTAACCAGAAAAATTGTGAAGTTATCATGGATATTCTATCTGAATTTTGTGCTATTTCTGGCCAAAAAGTCAACTGTTCTAAATTTGAACTCATTGTGTCTCCTAATATGCCTCGAAATAAAGCTCTATCCTTTAGTTTTCATAGTGGTATTCCTTTAACTCAAGACCTTGGAAAATATCTGAGATCTCCTATGATCCATGGTAGAGTTAATAGAAACACGTTTAGGGCTACTCTAGAAAAATTGAAGAACAAACTTTTAGGTTGGAAAGCTAGGAACCTCACACTTGCTGGCAGAACTACACTCATCCAGGTCGTAACCTCTGCAATCCCAAGCTATAATATGCAAAACCATGGAGCTACCTCGAAGTTTGTGTGATGATATAGATAGGCTCAATAGAAACTTTCTTTGGGGAAAGACTGATAATTCTAGAAGAGTTCATCTTGTCAATTGGGATACTGTTTGTAGGAGCAAAGCTGATGGAAGGCTGGGTACTAGAAAGACAAGAGATAACAATGCTACCCTCTTGACCAAACTTGGGTGGAAACTGCTAACTAACAACAATAAGCTTTGGGGTCAAGTGTTTCGGTCCAAGTATTTGAGAAATGATAGCTTCTTCCATTGGCCAATCAAACATAATTCATCTCATATCTGGAAAAACATATGTAAAAATAAAGAAGTTTTGAAGAAAAGAGTCAAATGGAATGTTGGGAATAGAGAAAATATATCCCTATGGAATGATTGGTGGTGTGGGAGCTAGCCTTTATCTGAAACCCATAATTCCCATCAGATTAATGGCCATCTTAAGGTTAGCTCAATTCTTGATGAGGAAGGCAACTGGGATGTCAAATGTTTTGGAAAGTCTTGTTAATACCCAGACCTGACAAGATATTCTTAAGATTCATAGACCCCAGTTTGTCATGTTTACTGATCCTCCTGTTTGGATAGGTTCCCCCAGTGGTACCTTCACAACTGCCTCTGCTTATAAGACCATTACCAATCAGGGCACAACAAATGAGGATTGGAAGTGGCGATGGAAAATAAAAGTCCCCCAAAAATTGAAAAGCTTTACATGGATCTTATTGAAGGGGAGACTGCTCACCAATCAAATGAGAGTTGTTAGAAACATGGCCACATCAGATTTATGTCCTAGATATGGACTACCCAGTGAAGATATGAATCACCTTATCCGCGATTACAATTTCTCAAAGTCCTACTGAACTGCAATTAGAAACACCAACTGGTGAGAGGAGGGATGTAGACAACCCTTACTTGAATGGGTTAGTTTCAATTTGAAAAATAAAACTGTTGTTTTTGGAAAAAAATTGGCATCTCATTTTCATCACTACCTTTTGGCAGATTTGGAAGGATAGAAACAAAGTTGTTTTTGAAAATCAGTTCACTCCCATTCAAGTAAGTCTCAAGAACATAAGAAATTATGTGACTGAGATTGAGGAGGCCTTCCAGTCTGCCCTCCACCCCAGTCCTTCTCATCCTAGACTAATACAATGGTTCTGTCCAACTGCAAGTAAATTGAAGCTGAATGTTGATGGCTGTCCTAAAAGGGATCTAGGACAAGCTGGATATGGAGGCTTGTTAAGAAATGAAACAGGGACATGGATCTGGGGTTTCTGTGGAAAACTGGGACACTGTTCAAGCCTTGAAGCTGAGCTGTGGGCTATCTACAGGGGCCTTACCATTCTCTTCCAAAAAAGCACAAAGGATATGGAGATTAAAACAGACTCTGAGCTGGCCTTGAATCAAATCCAAGATGGTCCATGCATCAACTCACCTTACAAAGCTATTATTGAGGATATAAAGTTCCTTCTCAGCAGATGCAACTGCTCTTTGCAACACACACTCAGAGAGGGCAATGGATATGCTGATAACTGGCCAACATTGGTGTTGCACAAGAAGATCACATTGTGCTGCTGGAAGATCCACCTTAGGAAATGCAGGAGTTACTAATAGCAGACTTAACTTGAGCTGCTATGCTGAGGGACTAACCCTCCTGCTATTTTGTATTTGTTTTATTTCTAAACTCTTGTTTCTCTAACTTTTCCCTTGAATCAAAAAAAAAAAAAAAGAAAAAAGAAAAAGGTACTAACACATGAGATGATACATTGATATAAAGGTGATAAGTGTAGCATTATTGTTATTTACATGATACCATCCTAATTGCTGGGAAGTAATCATTCGCCATTGTTATTGTTGGAGCCTTGAAAACAAAGTACATATTCTTTGAAGCAGATCAACCATCCAAAGATATTGAACTGATGACAGCAAAATAGGTAATTAAATATAGTGCATATACCAAAGAGAGAGAGCCTAAACCTTACTGCAACTATGTAGTTTTTCTTGTTCAAGATACATACACAACTTAGTTCCAAAAAATATATATATACATACATAACTTGTAAACCAACTGAAAATCTAAGAAACTTATTTTCCCTTTAACCTTCACTCACTACTGCTCACTACACGCACCTTTTCATATCCCTCTGCCTCCCTAAATTTCCTGGGAAGGATATAACGACCTCTAAATCGCTGCTGGAAGAAAGTGATGGTTGTGGACAACACTCCCCCACGATGAATTATGACATCCCAAGAAGTGGAATAGATATCCGCGCTAGGATTCGCGTAAAAGTATGAACCATGAAGATGGCAACAAGCATAGTTTTGAGCCCTGTAAAGATCGTATGCATGTGGCAACAAGCGAACAAAGGTGGTTCCCATGTAGAACGAATGAGACAGCGCACTTTCCTTTGAAAATCTAAATGCGTTGAGGAGAATTTGAGAGAAAAGAAACCCATCAAGGATCAATCCATCATAAGACCTCAAAGCCCCCCCCCCCAAAAGTGAGTGTTATTGGTGAAGAAAAGAACCTATTACAATGCTTTGGTTGTTCTTCCCCAGATTCATGAGCCAAGTAATCAATAACCTAACAATGTATAATGATAGAGACACAAACAGAATCTTCTTTTCAGCAATCCACAAGCTCTTCTGGTTTTCATCTCCTAAACGTGCTGTCCACACCAATTGGAGAAGCCGGAATTGAAGCAAGAATCCAATATCTCTGTAACATCTAAGACACATTCTACAGCAGCATTTCGTGATGCTTGCTCTTCTAAAGTCGATGAGAGAAATTCGCAAAAATCCACTATCTCTGTAACATCCATAATCAAACAATGAGGATACACTTCCAATGTTTTATGAGTTATGTTACATACCCAAATGATTTATCATTTTTTTTAGCAAACGTCTCACATGGGTGTGGGACCTACACACACCCACATGGGTTTGTGTGGATCCTACACCTATATGAGAGATTTGATAAATCATTTAGGATCCATAACATTTTTCATTTTTTATTATTAAAATTGCTACACACATTTAAAAAGGTCACTAACTCCTCATATTCATTGCAGTTGCTTAAAATCATAAAACATTCAAGTATGCCAGATATGCTTAAATAACTGTAGTTGATGCAACAAACACAACAATTGTTGCTAGACTAAGAAACAAGCCCTTGGCATTAAAGAGTAAGTCAGGAAATAATTAAATAAAAATGAAAAATATTCGTCTAATCTAAGGTCTCATTTGTCAACTATACATTTTAGTCAAAAAGTAACTATAAGTTGTCATATCACTCTACTTTTCTACACATATTTTCTTAAAAAGTCAAAAAGTTACTAAAATAACATATTTTCAACGAGGTCTAAGTAATAAATGAGTCAAAAGAGTCGATGAATCAAGTCTTAGGAAATTGAGTGCAATCATGTGTGTGTGATATTTCCTGTGAATTGAGGAAAAAGAGATTTGTTTATTCAGCACTGATTCAGTACTCTAATTTTGGAGTACTAATGCTAGTTCTAATGAGCTGGCAATGCAAAAAAAGAACAAAAGAACAAAAAAAGCCAAACTATCACATTAAGGTGGGACTCACAGTAATGTCACCTCATTAGTGCAGCTTTAGAACTGCTACTTTAGTGGTCCCAAGTAGGGGTGTAACGCCCTCAAAATATAACATAAAACCCATCAATATAGACATGGATTGATATATAAGCGATCAACATCCTTCTATTTATCAGAGTGTCTCTTTACAAAAGTATTACATGTTGACAACAAAAATAAACGCCCCATGGGCTTACAACTTTCCAAGCCAACACTTGGTTACAAGAAATGAGTACTAACTCATATACACATTAAGCCCTAGGCTTGAATTTGTATGTAATACATGAAAGGAATACAACATCCAAAAAGTCTGTTTGCCTCTAGCCTTCCAAGTTATGTCCTTGGAGGTGGCATGCTACCTGTACCTGAAAATGATGTTCCCATATAGGGTGAGCCACAGCCCAGTAGAAATACACTAAACCAGCTATGAACAATGACTAAAAGATTAGCAATTGATAGATGGCCAATACAGATACATCCACTTATATCACATTACAATTACATGACATACAAGTCCATGTTACTTTTCATTTTCCATTTTCGGTAGATAAGCATACTTGCTAAATCAATACATCAATAGATAAGCATATTAGCTATATCAACCTTTCAACAGATAAGTATAAGAACTATATCATGCAACCAAAGATAAGCATATGAGCTATATCTACTCTTCTCTAGACAAGCATATGAGCTGTGTCTACACTTCTCAAAGATAAGCATATGAGCTATATCTACGGAGTTCATCCCCTATCTCCGCCCAACACTATCCGGTTTAGAGGTACATCCCCTATCTTCCCCTAAACCGCGGAGTACATCCCCCATCTCCTCCTCTTACACACAATGCATATAAACACAAGGATTCTATACACAATCAATCAATACATAAAGTTAATGTATTCTAACAGCCGTCAAGTTCCATGACACATTCCATTGATTAGTTTTCGTTTGCCTAATCATCATGCATTGTCTACAACAATCAAAACTATCCTCCACCGATAGCCCAAAGCAGTTATTTCTAAACAGGAAATAAATGCACAAAATGGATAATACATCAACATTTCAATTTAGTGAGCGATAAATAATTCAACTACACCCTTTAATCCCATACATTCCCAATTCCAACATTTCTAATTCAATTCCTCATTTCTCAAATTAATTATTCAAATTAATTAATTAAAACAATTAGGGCAAATTCCCATAATAAACAAAACAACCCTAAGGTTCCATTTTCATCCACATTCCTTTATCTATCTCATTTTTTTCTATGCCAAACTTGCATTTAGGTTTATTATAAACAAAACCCCAACTTTTGTAAAATTACACAAAAGGCCCAAACTTTCTCAAAACTACCCAACAGGACCCAACATATCAAAATGCTAAAATTGAAAGACAAGATCCACAAGGAGGAGTAGGATATCCCTGCCTCAAAGTTTGAGCTCCAACAAAGAAGATGAAGAAAACGAAAGTGCTCCAAATCACAAGTTTTTCGGATCAAAAGGTAGCCCTCGACGATCAACAACTTTTTTGTAAAGGCCAAAGGTGAGAAAATCACTCCTACTAGATCAATACCTAGAGAGAAGGTAGAGCTCTAGAGTGAGAAGCTCAACAATGGTGTTTTTGGAAAAGTAAGAGAGAGAAGAGAATGTGAAAAAGTGATTTCAAAAGTCAAAACACGGAGCTTTAACCCAGTCGCCCCGCTCGAGCGTCCAAACCCCCGCTCGAGCGGCACTCACAGTCTCCCGCTCGAGCGGCCAATCCCCCGCTCGAGCGGCGGATGCACACTCTCAGAACTTTTGCAGACAGGTCCCCCGCTCGAGCGCCCAACTCCCCGCTCGAGCATCACACACAAACTCCCGCTCGAGCATCCAAACCCCCGCTCGAGCGGACAACACTGCAGAGGAAAATACTGGAAGGGTGATTTTCCCACTCGAGCAGAGAAGCTACAACAAGGACCCCCGCTCGAGCGTCAAAAGCTCCGCTCGAGCGGACAGGCCAAAATCTGGGCAACTACTTTTGGTTCTAAGTTCAACCAACCTGTAACAAACCTGCCCAACACATCCTAAAACTCAAATACAAAGTATGAAAGGATCTAAACAAGATTTAAACAACTGCTAACGTCTACAGAACCAAGTCCGGATCACTGTACACCAAGGGGTAAAACCCGGGATCGCTATAACCTCCCCCCCTTAAAGAATTTCGTCCCCGAAATTAAGTGCATGTTTTCAAAAACAAGTTTTCCTTCATTTTAAACAATATTATATTACAGCATTCATCAACTCGACCCATTACCGGCCATTCCATCTCTTATCAAGAGGCATTCCACAAAATATATTACAAGTGCATCTTTAACATGCATTCCTCATCCATTTCCAACATACATGATTCACGGTTTCATATCATAATCAATATTCATGATACATTTCCATTTCTACTTTATACATTCAACATACGCAATGTTACACAAACTTCCATATCAAGGCAAGTTCTACAATACTTTCATAACCAAAAACATTCACAATGTTTTGCAACCTAAAACATATTCGATATTCTTAAGGTTCAATTTTACAACAAAATTCTCAATACATGATTACACATCAACAAACAAGTCCGGATATTTCTCGCGGACTTCCAACTCACGTTCCCAAGTGGCCTCCTCCACTCCGTGATGTTTCCACAAAACCTTCACTAAAGGGATGGTCTTGCCACACAGGACTTGATCCCGCCTATCCAAGACCCGAACCGGTCTCTCCTCATACGAGGCATCCTCGTCTACCTCCAAGTCGGTCCAATCTAACACGTGGGACGAATCCAGCTCATACTTTCGAAGCATACTCACATGAAACACGTCATGCACTCCGGACAACTGCGGCGGCAAAGCCAAGCGATAAGCAACTTCCCCAATCCTCTCAAGGATCTCAAAGGGACCGATAAACCGAGGGGATAACTTCCCACTCTTCCCAAACCTCATCAAGCCTCGCCTAGGTGATATCTTCAGGAAAACATGATCACCTACCTCAAACGCCAAAGGCCTCCTCCTACGGTCGGCATAACTCTTTTGGCGACTCTAGGCTGTAACAAGCCTCCTACGGATAAGCTCCACTTTCTCCGTCGTTTCCCTCACCAATTCCGGACCCAACAAAGGTGCATCACTCACCTCGGCCCAACAAACTGGAGACCTACACGGTCGGCCATACAAGGCCTCAAACGGTGCCATACCGATGCTAGACTGAAAACTGTTGTTCTAGGCGAACTCCACCAAGGGCAAGTGCCTCTCCCACGTCCCACTAAAGTCCAGGACACAACCCCGAAGCATATCCTCAAGGATCTGAATAGTACGCTCGGACTGCCCGTCAGTCTGAGGATGATAAGCCGTACTAAAGGTCAACTTAGTGCCCAAGGCACTCTGCAAACTCTGCCACAACCTAGCAGTAAAACGATGGTCTCTATCTGAGACGATCGTCACTGGGACCCCGTGCAATCTCACTATGTCCCGAATGTACAAGTCAGCAAGATGGTCTACCGAATCTCTCACGCGCATAGGAATGAAGTGCGCCGACTTAGTCAACCGGTCTACAATCACCCAAATAGCATCACTACCCCGCTGAGTCCTCGGAAGACTTACAACGAAGTCCATAGTGACATGCTCCCACTTCCACTCGGCAATAGGTAAGGGTTGCAACAAACCCGCTGGCCTCTGATGTTCGGCCTTCACTTGCTGACAAGTAAGGCACTTAGACACGAAAACTGCTGCATCTCTCTTCATACCCCGCCACCAAAACTGGCGGCCTAAATCCTGATACATCTTAGTACCTCCCGGATGCACCGCAAGGCGCGAATGATGAAACTCTCGGAGTACCTCCTCTCGGCAGGACTCCGGCACAAACAAACAGTCTTGGTATCTCACACTCAGGTCGGGATACACCGTCAAACCCTTCTCAACCTTCCCACTGGAGATCTTCTCTCGGAGGGATTCTATCTCAAGGTCACCTCTCTGTGCCTCTAACACTTGAGTCACAAGTGTAGGCTGCGCAACAACAGAAAACAAGGTCGCAACCTCAAAGGATTCGCCCAGAAATAAATCAAACTCGCCAAGTGCCCCCAACATCTCCCATTCCCAGATGGCTATATAAGCTACATCACCTATGGATTTCCTGCTAAGGGCATCGGCCACAACATTGGCCTTCCCCGGATGATAGTGTAACTCAAAGTCGTAATCCTCGATAAACTCCATCCACCTCCTCTGCCTCAAATTCAAGTCTTTCTGTGTAAACAGGTATTTCAGACTCTTATGATCCGAGAACACCTCGAATCTCTCACCATAAAGGTAGTGCCTCCAGATTTTCAAGGCAAAGATCACTGCTGCTAACTCTAGGTCATGTGTAGGGTAATTCTTCTCGTGAATTTTCAACTGACGTGAGCCATAAGCTACCACTTTCCCCTCTTGCATCAACACACAACCCAAACCCTCTCGTGAGGCATCACAATAAACTGCGTAACCCAACCCTCTCTCCGGAATAATCAAAACTGGGGCGGTGGTCAATCTAACTTTCAGCTCTTGGAACGACTTTTCACAAGTCTCACTCCATACAAATTTGACTCCCTTCCGAGTCAGTCTAGTCAACGGTGAAGCTAACCTGGAGAAATCCTTCACAAACCGACGGTAATACCCAGCTAATCCCAGAAAACTGCGGATCTCAAACACACTCGTAGGTTGTGCCCAATCTTGCACTGCTTCAGTCTTGGATGTATCAACAGACACCCCTTCCCCGGAAACCACATGGCCTAAGAACTTGACTTCTCCTAGCCAGAACTCACACTTCCCAAACTTGGCATACAGCCTATGGGCTCTAAGCAACTCAAGCACCACTCTCAAGTGTGCCTCATGCTTCTCCCCTGAAGGTGAATAAATCAGAATGTCGTCCACGAAAACGACTACAAAACGATCCAAGAATTCCCGGAAGATCCGGTTCATCAAGTCTATAAAGACTGCCGGTGCGTTGGTAAGCCCAAATGGCATTACCAGAAACTCATAATGGCCATACCGCGTACGGAATACCGTCTTCGGAATGTCTCCCTCCCTGACCCTCAACTGGTGGTAACCCGATCTCAAGTCTATCTTAGAGAAACAACGGGAACCCTTCAACTGGTCAAATAGATCATCTATATGGGGCATAGGGTATTTATTCTTAACTGTAGCCCGATTCAACTTTCGGTAGTCGATACACAATCTCAAGGCACCATCTTTTTTTTTAGTAAAAAGGGCCGGTGCTCCCCACGACGAAGCACTAGGGCGAATGAAGCCCTTATCTAGCAATTCCTGGAGCTGAACTTTCAACTCAACCAACTCTGCTGGGGCAAAACGGTAAGGTGCCATAGAAATCGGCGCCGTGCCGGGCACTAAATCAATAGAGAACTCAATCTCTCGATGAGGTGGCAAATCAACAAGGTCCTCGGGAAAAACATCCGAATATTCACAAACCACCCTCGGCAACACAATCTGGGTCTCATCACATTTACCACTCTCAAAGCTAGCAAGTAGACCACTAAGTTCACCCCGCCCTCGCGGATCATACACCAGTGGCAACACACTACCAACCCAGTCCCCCCAAGAAATGGAAACACTCCCCGCTCACGGTACAACAAGTGACCCTCTGGCGGTAGCAATCAATAACTGTCCGGTATGACGATAACCAGTCCATACCTAAAATAACATCAAAGCCCTTCATGGGCATAACTACGAAAGGAAACGGAAGCCTATGATCGGCGATCTCTATATCACAACCTCTACATCCGTGTTTCAAAACTAACTCACCCCCAATAGGTGACACAACACAAATAGGAGATGCTAATAGTGCCAACTCCAACTCCAACACAGATGCAAATGCAGCAGATACAAAAGAATGAGACGCACCTGTATCAATCAACACACTAGCAACCGAGTTGCAAAACAGAAAGGTACCTCTCACTACTGATGGAGCCGGTACTAGATCCTGAGCGGTAACAGTATACACGCGCCCGGTAGGCCCCTGATCCACCTGCTCACCTCTAGGAGCAAACGACTGCTGCACAGTCTGGGATAACGAAGCTCCCAGATTGGCCCTCGAGGCCTGCACAGACTGAGCTGGCTGATAACTCTGTGTCTGCCTAGAACCAGACACTCCTGAAGTGGCACTCAACTGTGGGTAGAACCTCTTCAGGTGCCCAGGCTGTCCACACTGGTAACAAGACAAGGGCTGGCCCCTGCCCAAACTCTGACCCTGAGGTCTAGCTGAAGAAGAAGCAGCTCGTTGACCTCCACCCTTCTGTGGGCAAACCGAAGCCTTGTGGCCCAACTGACCACATTTGTAACAGGTGAACTCTCCCTGATTGCCTCTCCCGGAGCCTGCACTCGGCACTGGAAAGGTCGATCTAGCCATACCACCCTGAGACTGCTGAGGGTTATAACCCCTCTGTCTCCTGCCATCACCCTGGCCATCTTGGCTCCTCTTGGAACCTCTATTCTTCTCCTCATCCTCCTCCTGCATCAAGAGCTCCATATAAGCTGCAGCATCCACCAGATGTCTATACTCTCGAATGAAAGATCCACCAACCCTCAACTTGAGGCCACGCCTCAACTTCCGCTCAAACTCATAGCAACGGCGTCCCTCGGACGCCACAAGTTCAGGTGCAAACCTGGACAAGCTAGTGAATGTAGCCTCAAACTCGGCCACAGACAAACCCTGCTAATTAAGCCGGCAAAACTGATCCCTCAGCTTCTCCCTAGCCGCTGAAGATAAAAACCTCTCCTGGAAAGCCTCCACAAAAGCCTCCCATGCACCACCAACACGACCCTTCTCGTACTTCCACCATTGACCCGCATCTCCCTTCAGCTGGAAGGATGCCAAGGTCACTTTCAGTGTTCCGTCCTCGATGCCAAGCATCTCGAACGTCTTACTCATTTGTTCCAACCACTCGTCTGCCTTCAGTGGTTCCTTAGGATCCCCAATAAACTCGTCCGGGTTAGACCGGAAGAACTCCCTCTTCAAGAAAGAAGGCCCTGCCTCAATAACCTGATTCCCTGCTCTGAGAATACCCAAAGCTCCTGCTATCTCTCGGGCCAAAGCACTCATAGCTTGCTGACCCGCTGGCTCGGCCACATTGGCCTGACCAACTCCCTCCTGCACTGCCGAAATCTCATCCGGTATAGGCACTTCCTGCCTCTTAGGCCTACCACGCCTACCACCTCTTCCTCGTCCTAACATCCTAATAAAGGAAACGAAGAACATTAGCACATTGATAAATGTGCCGAAACTAAACACTCGCGTCCTAATGCATGGACAATTGTAATTCACTCCACGTAAGCACATAAACACATAAGCACTTACGAATTTCATTTCCGGATAATGATAGTCCCGAAGCGTTACTAGAGTTCCGGTTAGAAACAGCATTGATCAAGTGATTTTCCAACAAGACTCACAGAAACCCAAGGATCCAATCAGCATCCTAGAAATTAAATCCCATACCCACATAGTCACATAAGCATGTTATCAATTTAAACACATAGCATATGATTCTACACCTAAGTCTCTATCAAGCGAGACAAACCCATTGCGATCCTAATCACTTCCCACGTACCCAAAGTATTCGAACCCGGTACGCTCTGATACCAAGTTATAACGCCCTCAAAATATAACATAAAACCCATCAATATAGACATGCATTGATATATAAGCGATCAACATCCTTCTATTTATCAGAGTGTCTCTTTACAAAGGTATTACATGTTGACAACAAAAGTAAACGCCCCATGGGCTTACAACTTTCCAAGCCAACACTTGGTTACAAGAAATGAGTACTAACTCATATACACATTAAGCCCTAGGCTTGAATTTGCATGTAATACATGAAAGGAATATAACATCCAAAAAGTCTATCTGCCTCTAGCCTCCCAAGCTATGTCCTTGGAGGTGGCATGCTACTTGTACCTGAAAATGATGTTCCCATATAGGATGAGCCACAGCCAGTAGAAATACACTAAACCAGCTATGAACAATGACTAAAAGATTAGCAATTGATAGATGGCCAACACAGATACATCCACTTATATCACATTACAATTACATGACATACAAGTCCATGTTACTTTTCATTTTCCATTTTCGGTAGATAAGCATACTTGCTAAATCAATACATCAATAGATAAGCATATTAGCTATATCAACCTCTCAACAGATAAGTATAAGAACTATATCATGCAACCAAAGATAAGCATATGAGCTATATCTACTCTTCTCTAGACAAGCATATGAGCTGTGTTTACACTTCTCAAAGATAAGCATATGAGCTATATCTACGGAGTTCATCCCCTATCTCCGCCCAACACTATCTGGTTTAGAGGTACATCCCCTATCTTCCCCTAAACCGCGGAGTACATCCCCCATCTCCTCCTCTTACACACAATGCATATAAACACAAGGGTTCTATACACAATCAATCAATACGTAAAGTTAATGTATTCTAACAGCCGTCAAGTTCCATGACACATTCCATTGATTAGTTTTCGTTTGCCTAATCATCATGCATTGTCTACAACAATCAAAACTATCCTCCACCGATAGCCCAAAGCAGTTATTTCTAAACAGGAAATAAATGCACAAAATGGATAATACATCAACATTTCAATTTAGTGAGCGATAAATAATTCAACTACACCCTTTAATCCCATACATTCCCAATTCCAACATTTCTAATTCAATTCCTCATTTCTCAAATTAATTATTCAAATTAATTAAATAAAACAATTAGGGCAAATTCCCATAATAAACAAAACAACCCTAAGGTTCCATTTTCATCCACATTCCTTTATCTATCTCATTTTTTTCTATGCCAAACTTGCATTTAGGTTTATTATAAACAAAATCCCAACTTTTGTAAAATTACACAAAAGGCCCAAACTTTCTCAAAACTACCCAACAGGACCCAACATATCAAAATGCTAAAATTGAAAGACAAGATCCACAAGGAGGAGTAGGATATCCCTACCTCAAAGTTTGAGCTCTAACAAAGAAGATGAAAAAAACGAAAGTGCTCCAAATCACAAGTTTTTCGGATCAAAAGGTAGCCCTCGACGATCAACAACTTTTTTGTAAAGGCCAAAGGTGAGAAAATCACTCCTACTAGATCAATACCTAGAGAGAAGGTAGAGCTCTAGAGTGAGAAGCTCAACAATGGTGTTTTTGGAAAAGTAAGAGAGAGAAGAGAATGTGAAAAAGTGATTTCAAAAGTCAAAACACGGAGCTTTAACCCAGTCGCCCCGTTCGAGCGTCCAAACCCCCGCTCGAGCGGCACTCACAGACTCCCGCTCGAGCGGCCTACTTTTCTACACATATTTTCTTAAAAAGTCAAAAAGTTACTAAAATAACATATTTTCAACGAGGTCTAATTAATAAATGAGTCAAAAGAGTCGATGAATCAAGTCTTAGGAAATTGAGTGCAATCATGTGTGTGTGATATTTCCTGTGAATTGAGGAAAAAGAGATTTGTTTATTCAGCACTGATTCAGTGCTCTAATTTTGGAGTACTAATGCTAGTTCTAATGAACTGACAATCCAAAAAAAGAACAAAAAAACAAAAAAAGCCAAACTATCACATTAAGGTGGGACTCACAGTAATGTCACCTCATTAGTGCAGCTTTAGAACTGCTACTTTAGTGGTCCCAAGTAGGGGTGTGCATAATACCGCTGAAACCGCCGAAACTGCCGAAATCGCCGAAATCGCACCGAGCCGCACCGCCAAGGCAAATTCGTTATTATTTGTCAATCGAACCGCCGGTTTTTGGTAAGAAAAATGGCAAATTCTAGTGACACTTTTATCAATCCGCTGGTTTCTATTTTTCTTCCAAACCACACCGACCCGCACCGCTATTAAATCATGTTTTATAAGATTCTAGAAATTCTTTTTTACTTAAGTTTGCTTGTTGTTCTATACCTTAGAATATAGTATTACATTACTGCTCGAGGGGAATTCAAGATGTCAATAATCCAAAATAAAGTTGGATTCTAATTCACTTTTCAATCTTTTTTTTTTTTTTCCTGACCATGTTGCAAACTTGTATTAGCTCACTTTTCAATCTAAATACTTTTCAATAGTAAACATTTTCAATATATTGTAAACCCTGAATGATATTAATTTTATGTATTGTGTTTGATCATTGTAGCTTCCACAGATGCTTGTAATGAACTGATGGTATAGTCGTTGATATTATTATGTTGTTGCTACACTTACTGTATCAGAAGAAAGCTTCGCAAGATACTTAACATCATGGTATCTCTCGTCTTTTTTTCTCTTTGGTTTAAGTTTTGTAATTTGAATTATATTTTTCATAAACCGCCAATCCACCCGAACCACCAAGGCAAATCCGCCATTATTTGCCAACCGAACCGTCGGTTTTTTATAAGGAAAATGGCAAATTCTAGTGACACTTTTATCAATCCGCCACCCGCCATACGGTTTCTATTTTTCTCTCAAACCGCACCGACTCGCACTGCGCACACCCCTAGTCCCAAGCATCATTCTTATTTTTTTAGAACTTTTAAATCTCCAAGGGTATGAATGTCTATTCCTGAGGGTAAGTCAGGTTTTGATTAGAATCAAGCCGCTTGTGAGAGCATATCTCAGTTTTATGGCGGTTTGGGTGAGGGGCAGTGCTAATTTTGCAATATTTGCCCAAGCATATCTAACGGTTATTGCCAAAATTGTATTCACAAAGTAAAAACAAGGTTCCCGTCTGATAACAGGTGCTGTGCAGCTCATGATCAATCAACTCAAGATCAAGATCAATCAAGTGGCCATGTTTCTCAATAGTTATAAGGCAGAGCAGTCAGTTGCAGAGCAGTTGCAATATGCAATATTATATCAGATTTAGTCGTGTGTATAGGTTAAGAGTTACTGGTGCATCTTAGTATTAGTTAAGTATATGTTAGCAAAACCTTGTAACTCTATTCTGTTAGTTTGTTAATCAGTTCTGTTAGTTTGTTAAGATGTGTCTATATAACTATAGGTTTGTAATTGTAAAGATGATTTTTGAAGTTTTATGAAATATAATCTTTCTCTGATATATTCAAGTTGTTCTCTCTTTCTCTTCGTGGTATCAAAGCCCTAGAGCTCTCACGAGCAACAATGGTGGTTTAAACGGAGAAGCAATTGCCTGCAAATGTTCTCCTTCTCGTCTCCAATCTAAACTCTTTGATTACAGTTAAACTCGAATCTTCAAACTATTCCATTTGGAGAAGTCAGATTCAAAATTTCTTTGAAGCTACAGAATTATTTGGTTTTCTTGATGGATCTGCTGTCTGTCCACCTGCGACAACTCTCGATGCTGCTAATAATACCATTTCCAATCCTGAGTTTCTGCAGTGGAAGTTGACTGATTCTTGTCTTCTCAGTTGCATAATTGCAACTCTTAATCCTTCAATTTTTTTCTTCCGTTCTTCATCTGAAGAATTGCTGTGATGTTTGGTCAGCTCTCGAGAAACGATTCACATCACTTTCTCGCTCTCATATTCATCAGATCAAGAACCGTTTGAGCACTACTACGAAGAAATCCAAATCGATGGAAACCTATCTTCAAGAAATCAAAGATCTGGCTAATCAACTTGCTTTAGCATCTTCTCCAGTCTGTGATGAAGATCTCATTCTTCTGGTACTCAATGGCTTGCCTGAGGAGTATAATGCTTTCAAAACTACTATTCGAGCCAAGTCAGAAATACTTACGATGGATGAACTCTGTTCTCTCTTGTGTTCTGAAGCCATACATGTTGAAAATAGTCACAAGCATGGTACTTCTGAGCTCACCGTGGCTTTCTCTGCTACTCATCCTCATTCAATCATAGATAATACTTCTGCTACATCATCAGGTCCATCTCCTCATAATCAGCCATATTTTGGACAATCTTCTTCTTCTTCTCGTAATTTCTCTTTGCACAACAGAGGAGGTTCTCGATCTCCAGGTCAGTATAAAGGTGGTGGTAGGTACAGCAGTCACCGAGGCAGAAAAGGAGGAAGACCTCAGAATTATGGCTTGATCTGTCAAATCTGTGGCAAAGGAAATCACTCTGCATTAGAATGTAGACATCGCCTGAATACTTCTTATCAACCTGTGTTTCCCTCCTACACCATGGGACCTTCACAAATGCCTGCTTTTACTCCTAGAGCTTTTTCTGCACAAACTCCTTCTCCTACTATGCAGGCTACTTCAGCACCATGGTATGTTGATTCTGCTGCAACTTCTCATCTCACAAATGATCTGAACAATCTTCAGATTTATCAACCCTACCAAGGCCATGATCAAGTCATGATTGGGGATGGAAATACTCTTCCAATTCATAACTCTGGCACTGGTATATTGTCCTCTCCTTCTTTTCAATTTAGACTTAACAATCTTCTTCATGTTCCACAAATTTCTTCCAATTTGCTATCTGTTCATCAACTTACCTCAGATAATAATTGTAGTATCACTTTTGACAATGAGTCCTTTGTGGTCCAGGACAAGCTCACCAACAAGGTGCTCTGTAGAGGACATCATCAAAATGGCATCTACCAGTTTCCTTCTTCATTTCTTCCTAAAGCTTTTTCTGGTACTAGTTCTCTTGCTACTGTTTGGCATAAGAGACTAGGACATCCTTCTTCTGCTGTATTTCATACTATTGCAAATAAAAGTGGCTTGTCTCTTAGTCATCAAGACTGTAATACTTTTTGTCATTCTTACTGTGTGTCTAAGAGTCATAGACTCCATTTTGTTCTTTCAACTAATAAAACTCATGCTCCTTTCACTCTGATTCACTCAGATGTGTGGGGTCCTTTTACTCAAGTGCAGTCTTCTTTTACTTATTATGTTGTTTTCATTGATGATTTTAGTCATTTTACCTGGCTTTATCCACTGTCTTATAAAAGTGAAGTATATTCTAAGTTCTTAGAATTTAAAACCTATGCTGAAAATCAATTTTCCACTTCTCTTAAAATTTTAAGAACTGATGGAGGAGGAGAATATACTAGTCATCAATTTGAGAATCTTCTTAAATCTTCTGGCATTGTTCATCAGCTTAGTTGCCCACATACTCCAGCTCAAAATGGAGTTGCTGAGCGCAAGCACAGACATATCATTGAGACAACCATTACCCTGCTTGATCAATCTTCTGTACCTCTGAAATTCTGGTTTGAGGCTCTTGCAACTGCTGTATATTTGATTAATAGAATGCCTTCTCCTACACTGGACAATTACAGTCCCTATGAGGTGCTATTTCAGCAGCTTCCAGATTATAATTTTCTTAAAGTGTTTGGATGCAGATGTTATCCATGGTTGAGACCTTATACTTGTCACAAGTTGCAACCAAGATCTATGGCCTGTGTCTTTATTGGCTATCATTCAAGTTATAAGGGCTACAGATGCTTGGATCCTCTTTCCGGTCGAATTTATATTTCTAGACATGTTATATTTGATGAATATTCTTTTCCTTTTGCTTCTACTGATGCTTCCTCACCTCCACTTCTTTCTTCCAAATCTGCTATAAAGTCATTCTTTTGGGGTACTACTCCTTTGTCTTCTTCTCAGGTTTCTACTCCATCTCATTCTGTTCAGATTCCTACTCCATCTCATTCGGTGTCAGCATCTTCTTCTAATTCCTACTCCTCTTCTCATCCAGCAAATGTTTCTGCTTCACCTCTTGTCTCACACAATTCTGATGTTATCTCTTCCCCTTTATCTTCTTCTCCACCTGGAATTCATCTTACTATACCCATTATACCTCGTCCTTCTTCTCACACTCTCAATTCTCACCCTATGCTCACTCGAAGTAAAACAGCTAAATCTGGCTTGGTTGCTGCTCTTCTTGATACTGAACCTCGAACATATAAAGAAGCCTTGCAATGTCCTCATTGGCATAACTCTATGCTTGATGAGTTTCAAGCCCTTCAGACTCAACAGACCTGGTCTCTTGTTCCTTCTTCTGCAAATCAAAATATTGTTGGCTGTAAATGGGTCTTTCGAATCAAAAAGAATTCCGATGGCTCTATTGCTTGGTATAAATCTCGACTTGTTGCCAAAGGTTATCTTCAAGAAGCTGGTGTTGATTTCTTAGATACATTTAGCCCAGTTGCCAAGCAACCTACTATCAGGGTCTTCCTTTGTGTTGCTCTTCACTTTCATTGGTCTATTAAACAGTTGGATGTGTCTAACGCCTTTCTTCATGGCAAGCTTGAAGAAGAGGTCTTCATGGCTCAACCACCAGGTTTTGAGGATTCTCAGTTTCCTACTCATGTGTGTAAATTGAACAAGGCTCTTTATGGTCTTAAACAAGCTCCCAGAGCTTGGTTTTCTACTTTCTCATCTTTTCTGCTTCAAATTGGTTTTGCTCCTAGTCATTGTGATAATTCCTTGTTTATTCACTCTACCTCTACCACTCTTACTTATCTCTTGGTCTATGTTGATGACATTCTTGTCACTGGTAACTCTTCTTCTTATATTCAGTCCTTAATTTCTCAGCTTCATTCTGCTTTTTCTCTCAAAGATCTCGGTTCTCTTTCTTTTTTTTTGGGTATTTCTGTTACTACTTCTTCTTCTGGTTCATTCTTGTCTCAATCTCATTATGCCTCTAAGTTGCTTCACAAGGCTGGCATGTCTGATTGTAAGCCTGCCCCGTCACCTCTTAGTCCTTCTTCTTCCTCTTCTCTGTCTTCCACTTCTTCTTTATCTACTTTTTCCAATCCTTCCCTCTACCGAAGCCTCGTTGGTGGTTTACAATATTTGACAATCACACGTCCGGATTTGGCCTTTGCTGTGAATCAGGTTTGTCAACATATGCAATCACCCTCTCAAGATGATTTTGCTAAGGTTAAACGTCTGCTCAGATATGTTCAAGGAACCCTGCACCATGGTTTACATTTTTCCCGCAGTTCATTTGATATTCATGCCTTCTCTGATGCTGACTGGGCTGGTAATCCTTGTGATAGGCGATCTACCTCTGGTTTCTGTCTTTATCTGGGCTCTAATTTGGTTTCGTGGACAGCCAAGAGGCAGTCCACTGTGGCTCGCTCTTCTACGGAAGCTGAATATCGGTCCATGGCTCAAGCTGCGGCTGAGGTGTCTTGGCTTCAAATGTTGTTACATGATATGCATCTTCCTTCCTCTGTTCCTGTTCTTTGGTGTGACAATCTGTCTGCCTTATCCTTGGCCTCTAATCCTGTTTTTCATGCACGGACTAAACATATTGAAATCGATTATCATTTTGTTCGCGAAAAGGTCTCTGCCAAGCAGCTGCTTATTCGGCATGTTGGTTCTTCTGATCAGATTGCTGATGTGTTTACTAAAGCTCTCCCTGTTAGCCGTTTTTGGTTTCTTAAATCCAAGCTTCTTGTTGCTCTTCCCACCTTCAGCTTGCCAGGGGATGATAACAGGTGCTGTGCAGCTCATGATCAATCAACTCAAGATCAAGATCAATCAAGTGGCCATGCTTCTCAATAGTTATAAGGCAGAGCAGTCAGTTGCAGAGCAGTTGCAATATGCAATATTATATCAGATTTAGTCGTGTGTATAGGTTAAGAGTTACTGGTGCATCTTAGTATTAGTTAAGTGTATGTTAGCAAAACCTTGTAACTCTATTCTGTTAGTTTGTTAATCAGTTCTGTTAGTTTGTTAAGATGTGTCTATATAACTATAGGTTTGTAATTGTAAAGATGATTTTTGAAGTTTTATGAAATATAATCTTTCTCTGATATATTCAAGTTGTTCTCTCTTTCTCTTCGCCGTCTTGAATTAAAATTTAAAAAATAATTTATTGCACCAATTTTTTTTTAATTATTAATAAATATCATTTTATCATCTCATTTATATTTTTTACATTTTAATCCCATCAACTTTTAAAATGTTTTAATTTTATCCCTCTAGATCACATCCAAAAGATGTGTATTTGTATGATTTTTGTGATTAATGGGTCAAAAAAAAAAAGAGTAATAATCACTAACAATGTTTTTAAAACCGGACCGGTGAGTGAACCGGAAAAAGGACTGGGTGGATGGGTCACCGGTTCAACCACCGGGTCAAAGCGGTCGAACCGTGACGTCATAATTAATATTATATAATTAAAAAATATAATTATAAATTATAAATAAATAAATATATATATAAATAATCAAATAAAAATAAAAATTGTTGCATAATATTTATTAATAATGTTTTATAAAGTCTTAATTGATAAAAAAAAAAGTCATTTATTTTAAAGAAATTAAATTTTTTAAACATTCCCTCCAAATAAATTGATTGAATGCTAGATTTAATTTTGGAGGGAAATGAAATTTTCAACTCTCCCTCCAATCAATATGTTTCAAATTATTTGATTGAATCCCACATAGAATTTTGTAGGTTCTCTTTGAAAAATCTTTTCCTATAAATAGGAATAGACTTTCATATTGTTCTCAAGCTTTCAATAAGACTCTTCCTTATGAGAAGAGACTCTTGAAATAAGAATTTTTAGTCAAAATTTTGAAATATATATTTATATATATAAATATATAAGAAAGAAAGAAAAGAAAGAAAGAAAGAAAATTAAAAAGAAAAACTGGGAAAAAAAAAAAAAAAAAAACTGACCGATTTTGGCCGGTTCGACCACTGGGTCACCGGTTTTACCGGTTCGACCAGTGGGTCGTCGGGTTTTCTTGGTTTTTGCCCCAATCCGGTTTCAAGGGGTTGACCGGACCGGAACTAGGCCCGGTTCCCGGTCCAACCGGTTCGACCGGCCGGTCCGGTCCGGGTTTGAAAACATTGATCACTAATAATTGGTCAAATCCACTAAAATTTCATATTTTGATATACTTTAATTTAGCACCAAATATAGTTTAGGAGTATTAATTTTTTTAAGTGGCTCTTTTGTAATCCATTGCCAAATTTTAATTTTTACATATGTAACATGTCTGATATTTCGTTCAAGTTGACAAAAAATATGAAATTCTTACCACGACGGAAGGGGATTATGTGTTTAGATAAACCACATATTAAGTGAAGCGCATAGGATTAAAGTGAATTTTGTCTATCAAAAAATAAAAAAAAATGTATGTGATTTGTCATTAGAAGAGTTTGATGGCACACATTAGACTACAAACTACAAAGAAATTATGTGCTTATTTTTAAATGACAGATTGTATATGCACATAGGCCAAGTCACAAAGAAAAAAATGAAATTTGCCCAAAAATATACTCTCTCAATCGAGGTACTTTATAAATTAGTAACGAGTTTGTGACACCTCAAATATTCAATTAATTTAATACCATGTTAATATTAACTTTTGAAAGTATGTGATTTAAAGAGTTAGATGTTATTAAAATTTAGAGAATAAAAATATATATCTATATATATATAAATAAAATTAAAAAAATGGTATATTTTTCTAAATAATTATTCAAATTATTTTAAATTTAATAGTCTGTATACTTTTATACAAAAAAATATTTCAAAAAAAATAATTTTAACTTTATTTTATTATTCGATATAATTTTCTGAGTATTACAATATTTTTATTATTTTTTCTATATTTTTTTTTAAATCAAAATACACTGGTTTGGTTTGTTTTTGGGAGAGTTGTTTTTTAAAAAAATTTTGGGGAGAGAGTTTAGAAATTTTTTTGGTTTGTTTGGTTGTATATTTTGGGAGAGTTGTTTTTTTGAGAGTTTTGGATGATTTGATATTTTGGGAGAATTTGAGTAAATGTGTGTGAGAGAAAAAGTGATTGAGAATGAGAGATGAGAGAGAAAAAGTGATTAATTGATGTGTAAGAGAAAGAAAGTGATTTTAAAATTTTTTTGAGAAAAACTTAAACCAAACAATTTAAAAATTTTTTTTTTATAAAACTCATATTCCAAATACAAACCAAACATACCCAACATTTTTTATACAATAAAATACGTGCGCTAAGCTGTCTTGCTGCCACGCCTTCTTTTCTATATATATATATATATACAGACGTGCCAATCAATTGAGCCTCATCGTCTCTTCCCAAACGCTCCTCCCTCTAGTTATTTTGTTTATATAAATAAAATTTTGATTTTAGTTTGGGATATTTAATGGGTCGCAGTAAATGAAAGTAAAAATTAAAATTAATATTAAGGTGAATTATATTATATTTTGAGTCACCATAATATATTTTACGTATGTTTTGAGTTACCATAATTTATTTTACACAATTTGTGTTTTATAAATTATATTAATATTTCGATTACATGGATTATTTTCTGACCTCCATTTGCTTAAATTCAAACATGTGGATATATTTGTTTAAATTTTAGAAAGTATTTGGCAATGATCTTGTAAATAATTATTTTCTGTAAGTACCACACGGGAGTCTCATGTCTTGGGAGTCTTAAATAACCATTGGCCTCTATTTGGTCACTTTATGGCCTTTTGTTTGTCATGGATCCATTGACATTTGTTCTGATTGCCACTCCAGTAACCTCTATTCAGTTTTGTTCTGTACCGTGGTTATGATTATTTGCTTACATGATTTCCGCATTATGCTTCTGTTATTAAAATTAATTATGTATTTCAATCACCAAACTAATATCTGTTTTTAGCCAAATAATTATCCATGATAATTTTTGGACCTCATGCTCACTGTATAATATTTCTCACTCTGACATGTGCTTATAACTGTTATCCCCTTTCAGGTAATGAGATTTAACGGGATCGAGATTAGGAATGAATCGCAGTGTTTTTTTTATTTACTATCTATAATTCTGATCGGACTCTTATAATAAAATAAAGCCCCGATAACTATTTTCCTTTTTAATAAACTTTTTGGTACCCATTTATTTTACCGTTTTAATTTATTTAATTTATCTGCTTGCGCTACTACTACATAAATTTTAGAATTATTTTATTTTTATTGTCTTATTGTGACGCCAAACCTTTGGATACCGGATTTGGGTCGTGACAGAGTTTCTTAACTCATTCAAAAAGTTTTAAATTAATTTTTGAGATAGATCTCTCTTTTTTGAAAAAATAAATTATTTGATCATTATAATCCCAAAATGTTATTATATTTTATTAAAAAAATAAACAAACATTAAGTTCTGATTTGAAAATAACCTGTCTATTTTAAAATGATCCATATCTAAAATAAAAATAATTAATCACTATAGGCTTTCCTTGGGCACCAATTTTATTATCTCCCCAAGAAAAATCTTATTTATAACTTGAACAATTTACACTTTCGGTGATCAAATTTGGCCACTAAAAAGAATTTAGTCGTCAAAAGTTAACTTTTCGGCGACTAAAAAATGTATTAGTTGGTATTTGTTCAAACTGCAGCTACAAAAATTTTTTAGTCAATATATATTACTTATTGGCGACTAATACATTTTTTGGTAGTTGAAGATGCCACTTTTGGTGACTAAAATTTTTTTGGTTGGCGTAAGTCTAGAAAATAGGGTACTAAATTATGTTTTAGTCGTTGTATACGTATTATCACCGACAAAAGGAATTTTAGTCGCCAAATAACAGACATTTTTAATGTTACTCTTTGACTACTAAAAAATCAGTCGGCAAATACTTTTGGCGACTAATACATTGGATTTGCCGACTAATACGTTGGTCGCCGTTATTAATATTTGGCTACAAAATTTTTAGTCATTATATATTACTATTTGCCAACAAATTACTAGTTTAGTCGCTAAAGGTATAATTCTTTTAGAGGGAAATGAATTAATATTAGCGCCCTGTTTACGTTTACACATCTATTTGTTATCTCTCTTACACACAAATTTTGTTAGCACCAAACCTCACCCCATCTCACCTCAGCGCAGACCACCGTCGAACGCCACTACCAGCTCCATCGCTGCAAATCTCCACTGCCACTGCCGCATCCTCACAGGTTCTCTCTCTCACTATCGATATATCTCTCTCTCTCTCTCTCTTTCTCGCACTTTCAGCCTTGCCCTTGGTCTCTTTCTCTCTCTTTCGCTCTCCCCATTTACTTTGTTTTACCCTTTCTAAATCTTGCTCTAGGGTTTTTATGATTTCTTCAGTCTAATTTTGTGTTGATTTCGAAAAGAGGGTTTAGTTGAAGTAGTTTGATTTCTAAAGTTTTATGGGTTTGATGTCCTAAATGGATTTGATTTTAGTGGTTTGATACATTTTCTCCTCTTTTTCATTTCTCTCTCATTAGTTTCAAAGCCCTAATCCATTAATTGTGTATGTGTTTACATGTATATTTGGTCCCTGATTGTGTATGTATTCAAAGCCCTAATCTATTATATTGAAAAATCTATTTGAATGTGATGCATCTTTATTACCAAAAAAAGAAAATTATTGTTCGAAATAGTTAGTTTGTATTAGGAATTGAAGAGGCAATATGAAAGTCTACTAACAAATTTGAAAGGGCCATATAATTTATCGGGTTTTGTTTTTTACATTTATGCGTTTAGTTGGTGTTATGGTCATGCTTGCTGCTTTGCGAGATTTTGAAAGCATGCTATGTATTGTGATGCCTATTTCTTCTTATCCTTTGAGCTTATTTTAATTGCTCTATTGTGGAATTCAACAGAAGTGGTGAGGAAGTAGGGGTTAGAAAGTACATGATCCATTTGGAGCGTTTCCTTATTAGTGTTTGGTAAGTAGGAAAAAGGGAAAAAGAAAACTCATATTTTGTTTTTCCATCTGTTGGATAGGCTATAGATTGTATGTGTTGTTCTGGTAGTGGAATAAAGTCTGGGAATGTGCAAAATATTCATAATTAGTAGTTTTATTTTGTCGAATCGGGTTGATCACTACCACAAAATGATGTTATTAGTGTTATAATTGTTTTTGTTGTCCCATGTTTTGTGTTAAATTTTGTTGTCTGTGGCTTAACTTTGTTTTACCAATGCATATTGCTTAATTATTCTTTCTGAATTGGCACAACCAGAGTTTCTTGATTTTTCTTTAAATTTTATGAAATACTTCACGCCGTTGTATATTTATTTCAACTGAATTTTTTTTTCTCTACATGTTTCTGCATCTGTTTATACGCCGTTGTATCTGTTTATTCTAATCTTTCAGAAAGTTTTCTTTTCTGGGTAAACAATATCAGTGGCTATCTTCCTGGAAGGATTGTCTTCTTCTTGGTATGCTGTCTTGTATAGATTTATCTTATCAGCTCTGTTTTGTTCATCTATATTAAGCCATCCAAAAGTGGGTTGTCGTGGAAATCTGCTCGTAGTCTCTTTAACTATCCTTTGCTTATTATTATTTTGGGTTCAGACTATTCGTCAATAAACAATTTTCTTTAGTTTCAAAAGGAATATCTATGCTTTTCAAATTTTATTTATGCTTTAGGCCAATCTTTTACTTGTTATGTGTGCTTTTTCAGCTTTTCTCATTTATCAAATACAATTCACTTGATAAATAATAATTATATTGGTCTTCTTGAAATTTTATTGAAAATCTCTTTAATTGCCCACCCTATTGCCTGTCTAATCTGGTTTTTGTGATACTATGTGGGTGTTTGGACTTTGTTCGTGATTTTTTTTTTTTTTTTCAAAATTTAGACTTCTAGATTTTAGTTTGTTGAGACAAACTAAAAAATTAAAAATAATAATAATAATATCTATAAAAAGTTTAGAAAAAATAAAAATAAAAAAATAGTTTTTTTTTTTTTTTTTTTTGCTTTTTCCAACTTTTTTTTTAAAAATATTTTTTAAATTTGTCTACATAGTAAGGACCGAAAAAGTAAGAAAATTTCACATAATTTTTTTAAAAAATACTAAAACAAAAATATGTGACTTTTTTAGGCATTCCCAAACACATAATTTGGTACAAATTTTTAGTGAAGAAGAATGACAGGACTGGCTGTTAATATCTGTGGATCCACAGTTTTATCTTATAGTTATTTAAGTGTATATTATTTATAAAATTAATATATATATATATGATTATTAGTCTTTTATTATGTTATATTTGTACTTAAAAAATAAATAACAAATCTAAATTTATAAAACCGTTTATTTTAAAAACAGTTATAATAAAATTATTTGTTTACAATTATCGAATAAATTTTTTTATTTTATTTTTTAATAAAAGGATTAAGATTATCAAAGTAAAAAATACCACTCGGAGAGAATCTTCTCCCTAATTAAAAAGTCAAACTCGTTACTCCTCTTGAAGACTCATATTAGGAAAAACATTCACTAATCCTAATCCCAATTGGTTTTCCATTCCTTAACTTCTCCAACAATCAATCCAACAAAAACCTCTCTCTCCTATATATGCTTCACTCTTACACAATTATAGCCTACGATCAATACTTTGACAGAACACAACAAACGGATTTTCCACAGCCACAACCACATACTCTCACCGCCGAGCAGAGCTTTGAAGTGTTTTTCATCTTGCCGACTTTCATCTGTTTAATGGCTTATTTCTTTGCATCTGCCGCTTATTGGCTTGTACACAGAACAGAGCAAAGTAACCAACAACAATTGCCGCCGGTTATTTTCAAAAAATATGAAACTCCACACAAATTTAATGACTGCGCTATATGCTTAGAAGATTTTGAAGAAGGAGAAACTTGCGGAGTCCTTCCCTTGTGTGATCACTCGTTCCATCCAAAATGCATTCGCCGGTGGTTGGTTAAGAACCAAAACCAAACTTGCCCGCTTTGCCGTTGCCCGGTTGCTTGTTCTTGTTTTTGGCTAATTGTGAATGATTTTTATCTTACTCTATCTTTAGGACATTAATGTTGATCAACATTGGGACTTCTCAGTCTCACACGCTTGTCTTGGACTGGTTTTCAAACTCTCTCTCTCTATATATATATAACTATATTCCTTTAAATTTCTTGTGCTTGAAGTATGTTTTAGGAGAGTGTTTCTCCCCTGGAGCTGGATCGATCATTCCATTCATTATTTTTTGAATTAATATTATTTTGGATTAATTATACTTTTCAAAAATGTTATAATTTGACTCAAATTTTATTTTAATCTCGATCATTTCAATTTAGTTATTTTGTCTAAATTTTATCATTACATCTAAATTTTTGTTAAATTGTCTATATATATACAAATTTAAAAATTGATAATTGTATTAAAATTTGTTAATTTTAACTTTTAATTTAGACAGAATAACCAAATTGAAACCATAGAAAAATTAACAAGTGTCTTCTACTATTATAATTGAATTTGATAATAGAATTCATTATTTTTATGTTGAGTGTTTGAGAAAAAAAAAAGATATATATACATTAGTGACACCATGACACCTTATTAGGATACAAAAATCTCTACATTTTGAATTTAATTTCACTTCAACTTTGGAACAACTACATTTTTGGAGGCAGCTAGTAAAAAAAAAGGGATAGAGTAGTATGTACTATATATACCTTATAATTATAAAATAAAATGGCGTAATTTTGTACTTTTTGAATCATAACAAAAATATATATAAAAAAATAACATAATTTCATACTTTTTAAGTTATAACTAAAAATAAAAATTTTAAAAAAATCTTAATCAAACACAAAAAAAATCATAACTAAAATATCAAAATAATAATGTGAATAATAAAATTCTCTAATAGAATTCATCAGATATCCAAATAAAGTAACGATGAATTTATTATAAAAATAAAATAATCAAATCAGATGAGGAAGATAGTGATGATGTAAGTATGTTTAAATTTCTTGTGCTTGAAGTATGTTTTAGGAGAGTGTTTCTCCCCTGGATCGATCATTCCATTCATTATTTTTTGAATTTATTTTGGGTTAATTATACTTTTCAAATATATAATTTGATTCAAATTTTATTTTAATCTCAATAGTTTCAATTGAGTTATTTTGTCTAATTTTATCAGTATGTTTAAATTTTTGTTAAATTGTCTATGTATATACACTTTAAAAAATTGATAATTGTATTAAAATTGTTAATTTTAACTTTCAATTTAGACAGAATAACCAAATTGAAACCATAGAAAATTAACAAATGTCTTCTACTATTATAATTGGATTTGACAATAGAATCCATTATTTTTATATTGAGTGTTTGAGAAAAAAAGAGAGATATGTACATTTGTGACCACGTGACACCTTATTAGGATACAAAAATCCTACATTTTAAATTTAATTTCTCTTCAATTTTGGAAAATTATAGCCTTGTTTGGTTTGGCTTTCGGGAAAAAAATTTAGAGAAAATTTTTGAAAATTTTGTTTGGTTTGTAATTTTTCTTAAAAAATTTTCAAAATCACTTTCTCTTTCATACACATCAATCAATCACTTTATCTCTCTCATCTCTCATTTTCAATCATTTTTTTCCCTCACATACATCTACTCAATTACAACAAAATATCAAATCATCCCAAACTCTCAAACTCTAAAACTATTTTCAAAATATATAACTAAACAAACTACAAAAATTTCTAAACTATTTTTCTAAAATATTTTTTAAAAACTTATCTCCCAAAGTCAAACCAAACAAGTCCTACATTTTTTATAGGCAGCTAGTAAAAAGAAGATGAAAGACTGGTATGTACCATATATACCTTATAATTAAAAAAGAAAATCATATAACTTTATATTTTTTTGAAGGGTTAATTACACTAATAGTCCCTATAGTTTAGGACTTGTGTCACTTTGTTCCCTGACTTTTCAATTGTGACACATTTGACCCTGAATTTTGAATCTTGTTTCAAATAAGGACAATTGAAAATATTATTAGATTTTTCAAGGGTAAAATCGTCAATTTGATAAAATATAAACTAATTTGATAAAAATAAATGTCAAAAAAATATTTTTAATTTTTTTAAAATTATTTTTATCCACCAATGATAAAATTATGTAAAATTAATAAAAATTACATGATTAATTTTTTAAAATTAATTTTACATGATCATCATCCAAACACATAATAAAAATTAATTTGGTAAAAAAAATAAATAAATGTCTAAAAGATTTATCAATTTTACATAATTTTATTTTTAGTAGGTAGAAATAATTTTTTTAAATTCAAAAATATTTGTTTGACATTTATTTTTGTCAAATTAGTTTATATTTTATCAAATTGACAATTTTACCCTTGAAAAATCTAATTATATATTCAATTGTCCTTATTTGGAACAAGATTCAAAATTCAGGGTCAAATATGTCATAATTGAAAAGTCAGGGACCAAAGTGACACAAGCCCCAAACTATAGGGACTATTTGTGTAATTTGCCCTTTTTTTTACTAATCATAATATTATATAATACCATGTATTTATACTTTAGAATTACTAAAGGTCCGTTTGGAAAGTGGGTTGACTTTTTGACTTTTTGACTATTTTAACTTAGGGTTAAAAAGTCTCGTTTGGAAATGATTTTTTTTTTATTTTTTTTGACTTTTTGTGAGAGAAAGAATGTAATGATTATTAGTTAGATGTCATATTTTGTCTTATTGAGCTAAAAAATCTATTTTTGGTGTGTGACTATTTAGCCAAAAAAATCTCAAACCTCAACTTTTCAAATGAGCTCTATAAATGAGTTATGCTAAAAACCCCAAATAATTTATCAAATTTTTATCAAACCTCGCACATAAGTATGAGAGCCACATATATGTAAATTTGTGTAGATTCGAGATTTTGACTTGTAGCACATTATCTTATTTAGGTTACAATCATCTTATTTAAATTATATTACTTCTCTATCATATTATTTCAAACCCAACCCATATTTAACATTTTTTTTTTATAAAAAATCAAAAACTATACTAATCTAACACTTCTCAAACAATCCCTAATAGAAAATTTGATAAAAAAAAAATACTTGGGAGCACTAAAAATAGAGCACTAGAAGGAATGATGTGGCAGTGGGCCCCGCCCACTTTCTATGCCTTGTTTAAGTGGGCGCCGCCCACTTTCTATGCCTTATTTTTTCTTTTTTTTACCATTCCTAATACATTAGTACTATTAATAATGTATTTTTTAGTGGTCTAAATCATTGTTATTTGATAAATCATCTGTACTCCATAACATTTTTCTTATTCTTTAAGCTTCCCGCCGAAAAGTCTTCATTCCCAAAACCCGAAACCCTAGTAGCAAAGAGACGCATCGAGAGGAGAGTGTGTGAAAATGTCAAGCTCACCTGCAACAATGGCGGCGTCGAGGATGATGATGATGAGCTATAGCAAAGCTTCGCTTCATCACCTAATTCGCCGCCACCTCTGCCGCCGCCGCCAATGCCTCTGGATCTCTCCGCCCCCTCTCCGAATTCATGAGGTTCTGCATCATTTTGCAAGATTTTTCGGCGTCTGAAGTTCGATTAGGTTGTGGAGTTGCTCCGATTCGATTTGGATTTCGATTTGGTTTGGAAGCAGAGAGATTGAGAGACGAGTCTCGAATTGAGGTCCGTGAGGTCCGATCAAAACCGACGATGAGGTGAACAACTCTGATGCTGATGCTGATGCTGATGCTGATGATGGAGGTTTCGACGCGGAGGATTACCCGCGTTATGAATTGGATTCTGATGCTGATTTTTATAAGCACATCATACAACGCAGAATATTATGGTGGCTACAGAACGAGGAAGTGACTACGATTTTTCTCATCATCATCATCATTATCTTCCTCATCTGATTTGACTATTTTATTTTTACAATAAATTCATCGTTACTTTATTTGGATATCTGATGAATTCTACTGGAGAATTTTATTATTGACATTATTTTAATATTTTAGTTATGATTTTTTTTATTTAATTATGGTTTTTTTTAAAATTTTCTTTAATTATAACTTATAAAGTATAAAATTATGTCATTTTTTTTTATAATTTTTTTTAGTTATGATTCAAAAAAGGGCAAATTACACAAATAGTCCCTATAGTTTGGGGCTTGTGTCACTTTGGTCCCTGACTTTTCAATTATGACATATTTGACCCTGAATTTTGAATCTTGTTCCAAATAAGGACAATTGAATATATAATTAGATTTTTCAAGGGTAAAATTGTCAATTTGATAAAATATAAACTAATTTGACAAAAATAAATGTCAAACAAATATTTTTGAATTTAAAAAAATTATTTCTACCTACTAAAAATAAAATTATGTAAAATTGATAAATCTTTTAGACATTTATTTATTTATTTTACCAAATTAATTTTTATTATGTGTTTGGATGATGATCATGTAAAATTAATTTAAAAAAATTAATCATGTAATTTTTATTAATTTTACATAATTTTATCATTGGTGGATAAAAATAATTTTAAAAAAATTAAAAATATTTTTTTGACATTTATTTTTATCAAATTAGTTTATATTTTATCAAATTGACGATTTTATCCTTGAAAAATCTAATAATATTTTCAATTGTCCTTATTTGAAACAAGATTCAAAATTCAGGGTCAAATGTGTCACAATTAAAAAGTCAGGGACCAAAGTGACACAAATCCTAAACTATAGGGACTATTAGTGTAATTAACCCTTGAATCTTTTATTTTGTTTTGTTTGTGGATTGATAGTAGAATATTATTTTTTTTCATAATGAGTTGGATGTAAGGCAATACCATCCTAATTGCTGGGAAGTAATCATTCACCATTGTTACTGCTGGAGCCCAAGTCCATATTCTTTGAAGCAGATCATCTATCCAAAGATATTGAACTGATGACAGCAAAATAGGTAATTAAATAGTGCATACACCAAAGAGAGAGAGAGACTAAACCTTACTGCAACTATGCAGTTTTTCTTGTTCAAGATACATACACAACTTGTAAAGCAACTGAAAATCTAAGACACTTATTTCCACTTTTAACACTTCACTCACTACTGCTCACTACAGGCACCTTTTCATATCCCTCTGCCTCCCTAAATCTCCTGGGAAGGATACATCGGCCTCCAAATCGCTGCTGGAAGAAAATGATGGCTGCGAACAACACTCCCCCACAAGGAATTATGACATCCCAGGAAGTGGAATAGAAATCCGCGCTAGGATTCGCGTAGAAGTATGAACCATGAAGATGGCGACGAGCATAGTTTTGAGCCCTGTAAAGATCATATGCGTGTGGCAACAAGCGAACAAAGGTGGTTCCGATGTAGAACGAATGAGACAGGGCACTTTCTTTTGAAAATCTGAACGTGTTGAGCAGAATTTGAGGGAAAAGAAACCCATCAAGGATCAAACCACCATAAGACCTCAAAGCCCCCCAGAGGGAGTGTTGTTGGTGTAGAGAAGAACCCATTACAATGCTTTGGTTGTTCTTCCCCAGATTCATGAGCCAAGCAATCAATAACCCAACAATGTATAATGGTAGAGACACAAACAGAGTTTTCTTTTCAGCAATCCACAGGCTCTTCCGGTTTTCATCTCCTAAACGCGCTGTCCATACCAGTTGGAGAAGCCAGAATTGAAGCAAGAAAGCCACCATTGTAACCACTCTCACAATCACCTCGTTCACTTCGACCCACCCATCATTCCCATGGAACACATTCTGGCGATTGCAAATGCCAAAGAACATAGCTTCATAGTTGAGCACAAGAGGAATCATGTGCCCCAAAGTGAGGATCACAACCATGACAAGGGATATGAGAGGAAGCACATCAGGGTTTCTTTTCACATGAAAGAGTTGTAATCCCACTAACACACATGCCAGTGTGTTGGAGATCAAAACCATGATGATCTCCAAGTCCATCCTCCTCACAGCTTTGTTCGCTTCCCCGGTGTAGAAAGCAATCGAAGACAAGGTCAAATACTCGAAGAAAAGAGGATCAGTTTTTTTTCATGTGCTTTCGATGCTTCCCTTGATAAACCCTCCTCGCTTTGCATTTACAGGTGGGAATTGGAATTTCAAAAGCAGCTCACAGTCCATAGAATCATTTGGACTGACCTTTCTGCAGCCTACCATACAGAGCTTTCCTGTTTCATCATCATAGACTCCTTCAGCAAAAATTTCCACTCTACCTTTGGAAATGAAAGATAAATTAGATGAAGAAATCCCAGGGATTGGAGAATGCAATCTCATGATGCTGATCTCGTAGCTGATATTCAATGGGCCACTAAAACTTTTGTCTTCCTCGACTTCAGGCTGCCTGTGCGTTGAATTTGAGACAAGCACATAATGGTATTGACCATAACTTTCATTACCCACAAAGATGGGGACTGCATAACCCCAGGCAATTTTTCCCATGGAATCTTTAACCGAAGTGTCGAAACTCATATCATAAGAATTCCCCTTCGGGTATCTGTCCCCCGTCCAGTTCTTCTTCGCGGGCTGCATTTTTGCCAGGCATGACTTTCTTACTCTGTCGGTTTCAGTGTACTCGTATCTCAAACCCAAAGATCCTGAAACCCCGCCATTCCTATTGTCATAGGTTCCAAACGTGATCTTATTGAAGTACCCTGACTCATTAGCAGTCTTGTTAGTCCAAATTTGCCCAACAATGCTTGATCTGTCTCTGATTGACCAGACAGCAGGGTATCTAAAGCTCAACCTGATCGAACAATCACCAACATGGGGCCTTGCTAGAGAAGGGGTAGAATGCAGGATCCGGCAAGCAACCATACATAGCCTGTTCTTGTTCCCATCCCACGATCCTTCTGCAACTAGCAATGTCGTCGGATCAAAAGCTCGGATATACCCATTTTCACTATTGTTTCCGAATCCTACCGAGTACTGCACCTTGTGTTCATACTCAGAGCACTGAATTGTGCTCAGGGACATCACAAGAGGCAGACACTCAATTCCCTGGCCAAGAGGAGTACAATTCTTCCATGAAACACTCATTGGTATACTCCAACTTGAAGGTATTCATTCCCCGCTGTAGCATTGAACAGAATTTTCCCCGTTGGAAACCAAGCGATTGGTTCTGCGGAATATCATTCCCACCAGGACACCCCCTATCAACTTCCTTCGGAACCAATTTGTAATTGTATTTAAATGATGAAACAAAAGCCAAGATTGAAATTGGTTCGGAGTAATTCAGATCGGTTGGAAAGCTCAAGCTGTCCAATTTCCCGGTAACCAAACTAGGAAAAATAGTCGAATTCATTGCAAAACTAAGCACGGCATCAAGATTGAGAATCTTACCTTCTGCAGAATACCAAGAAGCCGAGCCAACCATACATAGCTTTCCAGAGCTCTGTGACCAGAACCCATCTAATGAAAACTTCAATGGACCTGTCCTGTGAGGATTCTGAGGATAGTGAGACCGGCCATGGGTTGAATTGGGAGGGCGATAAATGTAGGCGCTCGAGTGCCTGAAGATCAAGTAGGCCCCGATCTTGTAAACGCCGGTTGTGTTGGTTTTGAAGATGTGTTGGCTTGGTTGGAAGAATACTTGGTTCTGGGAGAATCGGTATGACAAGTTGCCTAGAATTCCGTCGCCGCCTGTGTAATGACTTCCTAGGATTCTGAAGAGAGGGAACATGGGATTGTCAACAACAGTTGGAGTTGATTCGGGGACAAGTGAAGAGCAGTGATCAGAGTAGGAGAGTGAAGAAGAGACTGAAGTTGCAGAGAAGAAGATGGTGATCAAGAGAGAGAGCCAGTTATGAGTTGATGTTTTCTTCATTGTTGTTGACACAACCATTGATTTCTTGGGAAGATGGCAAAGAAGATCAAAAACAAAGAACACACTTATGTGAAGTGTTCAACTTGTAATTTTCCCATTTCTTGAAGTGTTCAACAATGCTACGTATCATGAAAAGTCTTTCATGAAAATTGTCATGAAAGATTTGTAACCTTTAGATTACACTTATACTAAAGTACCACACACTAATCAAGGTAATCTAAGGCTCACAAATTTTTCATGATATTTTCATGAAAAATTTTTCATGATCCCTAACATTTCTCATGTTATGTTATGGCCATTGAATATGATCAAAGTCCGTGCTTTTTTCGTTGTTGGATGCACAACATTGCTATCAGACATTGACTAGGAGCGTAGTAAAGTGGTAATTACATCTGAATTAAATTAATGATGATTTAATGTTGTATGTATATATAAAGACGTCAACGCCAAAGAACAATTCTGAAACTTCCAAACAAAAGCTGCCGAGAAAATGGCGACGAATACAAAGAAGAGTATGAATTTATAAATTCATTATAAATATCCACAACCAAAATAAATAAATAAATAATAATAATAATGTGTCCAAAATCATACAAGAAGATATATACAAAATGATATAATTGAATTAAGACTTGATCATTTAAAAAAAAAAAACTATAAAGATGTTAGTGTAATATCTGTCTAGTAAAAAAATTCTACCAAAAATTCTAAAATGAAGACAAAATTAAAATTTAGTGAAGCTGTAGGTAAAAATGTAAAATTAAACAGGAAGTTTTCTAATTCTTCTAAAAAAAAAATTATGATTTTAAATTTTAAATTGCTTTTGGTTTTAAATTTTTGTTCACATAAAATGAAATCGCCAACCATCTCACAAATACTACTAAGACAAAAGCATGATAGAGGCAATGTGAAGGTTTGGTGAATTTCATTTATTTATTTTCAAAGGTAGGAATATTCAGTGTGTTTGATTTCAGTTTTTTTAATTCAATTTTTTTTAAATTGAGTTTTTTAATTTTCGTATTTTTTGTTTTTAGTGAATATTTTTAAAATTTTAAATAATTTTTTTACTTTGGTAGATACACCCTACTTAGATGTATCTAAATAGTAAAATATTTGTAAAAAAATATTTTAAAAAATTAATAAATACACAAAAATACATAAAATATACAGAATTTTCATATTTTTTTATATTTTTAGTATTTAGTGAATTTAAAAAAAAAATCACAAATGTTATATTTTTTTAAGCATATTTATGTTAGGTATGTCTAAAAATTAAAAAAAAAATTACTTAAAATATTAAAAATTTTAATAAAAATAAAATAAATAAATAAATAAAATATTTTAAAAAATGAATTTTAAAAACTGAAACCGAGTAAAATATTATTAGGATACAATGTCAAAATTAGGTGAAGTTGTGACATGCCTATATTCCTATTGACTAATGGTAGGCGTGTAAATCTGGCAGATTCAGGGTGGATTGAGAGTTGCCGAATTGGCATGTAGCATTTTTAATTTTAAAATTAAAAAATTATTAAAAAGATAAAAAAAAAATTATAACTTATATTAAAAAGTTAAAAATTTTCTACTCTCTATTTTTTGTGAATATTTTCTGAAAAAATTAAAAAGTCAATATAAATATACTAATTTTTTTATTTTATATTTTAGTTAAAAAATCAAAAAATTACCAAAATAGCTTGTTCCCAAATGAGGCATAAGTCTGACTCGCAACCTAAGACTATTTACCCAAGTCTAACCTGGCTTCGTTTGGAAAGTAAGTTGTGTAGACGTCCCCGAACGTTCCGGAAGGAAATCCCGTTTTGTTCATTGGGCTCACTGCAGTTCAGGACTCAATGTCACGGTCCTGTATCTAATCTCGCAGAGTACAATGCAAGACCGATGAATCATCAAAGAGTCCAAATTCGGCAAATCGTTTTTGAAAAATAGATTTCTAGAAAGAAGTGCCAAACATGGACTGCTTTGCCAGGTACAGAGTCGCCACCTAAATATTTATTTTGGGGGGAATTTAGGAAATCCTGACTCGTGCCTAAGGCCACGTGTCCGTCATCACCAAAGTTGTCTCAGCTCGGGAACTTAGGTACGATTGGGGAAGGTCACTTCGTGAGCACCCTCGCTCACCCGATCAAAGATCGGCCTTTACTAACCATGATATCGAGTTTTGAAAACATTATGTGCTCTTATCCCGGTTATTAGCCTAGAATTACTATGTGATGCGCGCAGCATACAAGTATAGACTGGATCGCCTGAGTTGGAACAAAACATTTCATGTTTGTTTTTTAAAGCGGTTTGCTACTCTCAAGTAGGCTAAAATGCGGATTTTGCTACCCTCAAGTGGGCTTAGAAAATATGGTGATTTGCCACTATCTAGTGGGCTTAAAACTCGCAATCAATGAATTGTTCCAATTCAGATAATCCAACCTCCACCCACAGGCATTCAGGCAGTTATATCACATAAGCACTTAGCCTCATGGTAAGCATGCTATCATGGCAGTCACTCACACACATGCAAGGATGCTAAAGCATAAACACTTACCGAGTACTCCAAGCCAAAGCAGAAACTAGTTAGAAAACATGCATGAATCCTAACTATGCTGAGATGCCTAATGCAACACATGAAAGAATGCAACTAAGATAGGCTCGGCTATTCTAAGATGGCATATGAGATGCTACAAGTAATATGTATTCAATCTGGAATTGAAATACGATGCAGTTAGTATGATGCGTTGAGCCCGGTGCATGTAATACAGACAAATGAATGCAAACATGCGAACATATTGATGCTAATTGAAACATGCTATAAACTAACCATCATAAGCTGGTAAATAAAAGGGAGAAAAACGTGGGGTTGGAAGACATACATCACACGCACGCACACTTATTACAAAATTGCCCTCCTCGGAGGGTCCGAATAAATAATACAGACCGAATAAATAATTAACTACTCTAACTAATTAAATATTACAAAACCCTAATTAATTAACAAATTAACTAAGAAACGAAATAAACTAGTATGTAGATCTATGGACCGCATCAGCTCTATTCCGAATGATGAAAAATGCATGCATGCTCGAGTCGCCTTGTCGGGAAATTCCTCGCGATGCCCCGATTTGCCTCTGTTTGCAATTGATCCTAGAATATTGTACAAAGCTCTAGAAGGCTGCTGGTTTCTGGTTTGTTGCAACAGAGATCAAGAAAGGGGCATGGCAAAGAATTTTCAACACATGTGCACACGACTACTCTCCCCGTCATTGCACAAGCTCTAGGGAGTGTAGTCATCGATCCTCGTGCCATCAATCACGCATCTCGATGCATGATGGCTGAGGAGTCGAATTGCACGACTCAATGTGAAATGAATGCACATATAAACACAACAAGGCCTAAACTTCATCATAGGTAATCCGAAGTGTCGGCGACCGAGAATCGAGGCACGTTTCGTCACTTGGAGTACGAAACGTCCCTCGTTTCCCGTGTTTGGACTAAACCCTATTCCAAACACAATGCAATATACATGGCATGCACGATGCGACTCGGACTATGCAACCTAAATGCAATGCGACTAAATGATGCAAACATGCAGAGAATGACATGCAAACATGCTACTAGCATACACAATGCTATGAACTACATGGCATACACAATGCAAGATGGACTTAAACCAAGATGGGTGAGCCTCAGCCACACCCAAATCAGTAGCCAAACATGATGGAATGAAAGGTAGGAACACTCATGCAAACATGCCCGATGCAAGGGACCGAACCGAAGGCATCAAATGCCACTCTACCAAAGCATGGCAAGGGGATGAAACATGGCATACAAACATACATTTTCCAGCTCTGAAACATGATACACAATGGTCCCGAATCATGCAAATATGTCACACAATGCATGCTAGATGGCCCGAATACCGAAACTAGTAAAGTGCATTTCACTAGAGGTACACAAAGCAATGCCTAAATGGCAAAACTAGCCCCAAACAGACCCTAGGCAGGTCCAAGACAGAGGGAAAATGGCCTAAAAAGATAGCTCAACATGCATAGAAATGAAGCTTATGCAATGGTCCAAAAACGAGGCAAATTAGCACGACTCTCAAACGCATTTAAAGAGTGGAAAACATGGGAATATGGCATACATGTAAGCTCTAAAATATGATGCACAATGGTCCTAAAACATGGAAACACCTCAACATAAGCATGCAATAGGCCCCAAAACACAAAGCTAGGCAAGAGTATTGAACTACAACCATGCATAGCAAGCATCATTCGACCATGAGGCATAAAAACAGAGCTAAGGCAGTCCAAAACATGCACAAAATTAGTTTAAGGCATGGCCAAAAAGTGCTAGATTCATGGACCAAAATAGCATGCAATGCAAGCTAGTAAAGAGGGTTTACACTACAAGTATATGGAGCATTCAAGAGGTCACTAAATCAGCAAAATTCAGAGGTATGACATGCCAAATAAACCCCAAAAATCCACTGAAATATGGTCTATGCATGCAAGAATGATAGGCCCCTTTGATATGCTATGAAGAGGGCTATTCTATACATGCAAGATGGACACCCAAAATGGCAAAATGGACTCTGGACAGAGCTTATGTAGGTCCTAAAACCCACCGAAAAAGGCCTGAAATAAGGCTTGGAAGCATACAAATAAAAGCTCCTTTGAAAGGCCATGAAGAGGGTTACTCTACATGTCACGACCCAAACCCGGCCCTATGGGTTTAGCACCGTAACCGGCCAGCAATCCGAGATTACCGAAGGCCTGCTTAACAGTAATACAATAAAACAGAGTACGGGGCCTGGCGGAAGCCAATACAGTAATAAAATAATGTCCAATGAGCTGTGACAGTCTGTATGCCAAAAAGATTTTTCATGCATTCATATAAACAGTCAGAAACAAAACAGTATTTACAATATATACAATCATTCAAGTCGGCGACTCAACCGCTAGTAACAGTACAGTACAGTCTATGCAGTACTACAAAACGGTATAGAAACAGACGGGGAACTAAAACCCCTAAGCCATAACTCAATAGGCTTGGAACCTCGCAGTGAGGCACGTTGGTTGGCTTGACAAAACTGGAGCTTACTCCGACGCTTCTAGCTTTGATCCGGTGCCTGTACACCTACATATATATATGAGCAGTGAGCTAAAGCCCAGTGAATAACATAATGCGTAAAGGAGTTAAGAATGAATGTCCTTACAGTAATGAAAACAGTTCATTGATTCAGTATATCTGTCTTTCAGTAATATGTGGTACATCCTTTAGCATAGCAGTACAGTAAACGATAGGTCTTAAAAGACCGAACAATAATTGATGGCCATCAATCAGTAAACAGTAGTGGTTCCAACATGGGAACCGAGTCGATTAGACAAATCCACCCGTTCATAGACCGTCGGTGGGGCCATCCGTTCATAGACCGTCGATGGCAGAGATTTCTCAATCAGTAGCAGTAACAGTAACAATCGTTGCTAAGGATGCCGCAGTACAGTTCAGAATATAGGACATACATTCATACAGTCAACAATATCAATTCAATAAACAGTTCAGTTCAGTATTTCAGAAGATGATCATTTGAACATATCTTTACACAATTGTTACTCACAGAGATTGGGCTACGGTATGCTAGAGCGCGTTTCCCCAGTCGCCAACCCTACACAGTTAACAGATCGAACACACTAAGCTATACAGTTGGGAAGGATAATAGCTTAATCCTTAAATGCCTCGGTGTGTTCTACACCTACATCCTCATTAAGATGCCTTAAATGCGCCCTAGGAATGCCTAGGATGGAAAGAGGATGCAAAGATGCACTTAGAAAACATTTGCAGAATTTTCAGTGAAACAAAGTCCCGCTCGAGCGCAGGTTTCCCCGCTCGAGCGGACAAGCAAACAAAGGTCCCCGCTCGAGCGGCAACATCCCCGCTCGAGCGGACCAAAAAGTACTGGATAGGTGAAATCTCCGCTCGACGCCCGCTCGAGCGTGTCACCCAGTCCTCCGCTCGAGCGCCCAATACTCCGCTCGAGCGGACTGATGCACAGTGCAAGATGCTGGGAGCTCGATTTCTCCGCTCGAGCGCTACTTCCCCCGCTCGAGCGGACAACAAAAATCTGGAAATCCCAGATTTGAGTCCCAAGCTCAAAACCAAGTTCAAAAGCAATATTTTCGATCCTCTTGGGCTATTTTCTGGAAAAACTCTTTTAAACACATAGAATAACATGTTTCAAAACTCAATTTAAGAAATCAAAGCCCAAGGGTGTTTCAATTAAACCCATTTTCAAATCCAATTGTCATGAACAATGTTCAAACATGACATGCATGTACTTTAATCAATTTTAAGCCTCAAAGCTAGCTCAAATGAGCTCAATTCTTTTCAAAACAAGGTGAAAACATGGACTCTAACAATAATATGAACATGCATGTACCAAATTCCATGTAATCAACCTCAAAATGCAAGGATATAGCCATGCATGCAACAATTAAGCTTTAATTCAACATGCTAGAGCCAAATCATGCCTTAGATCACTAAAGACCTATAAATTATGCAAGAATAACCTCAAATACACAATGAAGGAGGTCAATGATCTACCTTAAGTCTTGAATTCAAGTGTAGCAGCCCAAAAATGCAAGAATCCCTTCAATTCTCTCAACCTCCAAGCTAAATCTCAAGAACTCAAGCTCTCTCTCCTATCTCTCTCTCTAGTTCGGCTATGGACAAGAAATGAGCTGAGCAAAGTGTTGCATAAGTGTTTAAAGGCTCAAATATTTTAATAAACAAAAGCCCACTCACAATGGCAATTTGGTAGATAAGGTAACTTATGTGTTTTGCATTATTTAATCTAGTTTAATCATACCAAATCACATTTTAGATAAATATACCATAAAATCACATAAATTATGATGATCATAAAACATCAATCGGTTTACGGTTCGGCCGCCGATAAGGCCTTCAATTAGCCGTTTAAACATAAAACATGAACGGATAAATATTCAATCAAACAGATAGAATACGCAACACAATAGATACACTCAATCAATCAGTTTCAATTTTCAGTCAGTCAGTTCAGTAATTTGTTCAGTTCAATTATCAGTCATAATCAGTTCAGTTTAGCAGTAATCGGTAATTAATCGGTAAGCAGTATGAGGGTTGTTACACTACACATGCAAAATGGACACTTAACATGGCAAAACTACCTCTGGACAGAGGTCATGCAGGTCATAAAACTCACAAATAATAGCCTGAAACATGGCTTGAAAACATGCAAATAGGGGCTCCTTTGTAAGGCCAAGAAAGCTAGTAAACAAGACAAGGGGTGAGAGGATCACCCATCTCTGATTTTGATGCTCAAAAACACATAATAACCACTAAAAATTCGCTGGATTTTCGTGGTCAAAAGAGCCAACAAAGCTCAACACAAAAGCCCTAATGCATGGCTCAAAACAAAGAGAAATGAAGCATCCAAAAGGGATAGATGACCCCCAACAGAAAAGAGGTCTTAAACAAACATGTTAAGAAACTTAAAACAAGACTTTTTTCAGTTTATGACAATGCCCAAATATGCTTGCAAATGGAGCTAAGATGTGAAGCAAAATAATGCTTAAAAAGGGAAATGAGTGTTACCCTTGTAGAGAAAACCTCCAGCAGCTTCTGGACCAAAGTAGCAAACCTTCAACCTCTGAAAACCAGCTCCAAGGTGCTTGGATGGATGGTAGAAGGGTTAAGCTAAGGGTTGGTGTGCAAAGGGCCAAGAACTATGGAATATTTGAGCACAAAAGAGAGAGATATAGAGAGATGTATATTGTATGCCTTAGAAGCAAAGTCTGAACCCTTGCAATGGAAGAGGACCTCTTCCTTTATAGAGGAGAGGGGCTAAAGCTTCCTCAAGAAGCTTAAAACCAAGCTTAAAGATCCTCCATACACGTGTATGGAGGATCAATTCTGAGGCTTCCAGCTGGCACAGCTGGCTAACACTCAGTGAGACAAAAAAGCAGAAAGCTGGCCGACCAGTTCAGGTGGTCGGCCGACCAGGTTCAAAAGGGTCAATCATCAAAAGCTGGTCGGCAGCCCTGATTGGTGGTCTCCCAGGTGAAAGCAACTCAGTGGTGGTATGGGAGACCAGAAAATGTGGCTCAAAAGCCAAGGAGATCAGCTTCCTGACAAGAAAATCGGCCAGCGGGAGAAAAGGTGGTCTCCAAGAGAAAAGGTGGTCTCCCACCCTTGTACCACCTTTCAAACAATGAAAATAGGGCCCCTGCCAAAAATGAACCAAGACGAATGCAAAACGAGGGTTCGGGGGCCAAAACGCGCAGCCGGGTGCCCCGAAAAGTGACTATTAAGCATCGAAGGTGGCGTGTGGCCACGAAGGTGGTCTCCCGGGCCACAGTGTCCCTCTAGAGAGAGGAAACAAGGTGTGTGCCAAAAACCGGAGCAAACGGAGAAAGTTAAGCGGTGCCGAACCGAAGCGCACGGCCGACGGCTCCGAAAATCAAAAACTGGTCTCCAAACGGGAACAGTGGTCTACGACCACGAAAAGTAGCCTACGGCCACTAAGAGATGGTCTACGAGACCTCTCCCTCCCTTCGGGAAGAGAAAACAGAACCTGGTTCGCAAACCGAGGAAAAGCACAAAAGAGTCCCAAAGCCTAAAAACAAGGCTCTCAGCTGAGACTCCGTAACCTCAGAACGAGCACAACATGCACCATCACCGAGCGCTCAATCGATGACGTCTGAGTCTTAAGGTCGGTCAAAAATGGGGTGTCTACAAGTTGCTTTTGGACTTTTTAATTATTTTAGTTTGGGGCTAAAAAATCTTATTTGAATTGGGCTCTTTGGCTTTTTTAAATTTTGTAAAAGAGAAGTGATTGGTAGCTCGAATTTGAGCCCCCCGAATTCAAAAACGATTCATTTTCATCGTTTTTGATTTTTTTTTTTTCAGAAGAAAAAAATCAGAAGAAGAGAAGGAAAAAGGAGGAAGAAGAAGAAGAAGGAGAAGGAGAAGAACTGGACTGGAGGGGCCAACAAAATCGGGCTGGAGGCAGAGGCAAGGGGCAGAGGCGGAGGCGGAGGCGGGGGCTGCGAGGCAGAGGCAGAGGCAGAGGCGACGGCGGGGCTCCAACGAGCTGCGACGAGGCGACGACGGGGCGACGATCGGGCAGAGGCGACGGCTGGCGGAGGGGCTGCCCTCTCTTCCTCTTCTTCCCCTCTCTTCTCTTTCTCTCTTCTCTTCTATCTGATTCGGGGGATTCGGGGGGGCTCAAATTTGGGGAACAAAACATTTTTCTTTGTAAAAAAAAAGTGAAATGATTATAATTTAGATATAATATTTTATCTTATTGACCTTTTAATCTATTATGTCTTTTTTTGAGACATGTTAGCCAAAAAGTTTGCCGACTTTTCCGGCCAAACGAGCACTTAAGTTTGACTTGCCTATATTGTCCATAATTTTTTTTTATATTTTGTAGTTGATTTGATTAATTTGTTAAAATTAAAAATTAACATTTCTTTTAATAAAATTACTAATAACATCAAGAATAATCTAAAAATGAAGTTTTTAATCCACAAGCCCTATAGGAGCTCCAATGTCTCAATCTTAATTTTTTAATTTAAAAAAAAATACCTCAGCATTTATTGACTTATCGCATATTTATACCATTTTCAACTTCTCCTACATACTATGATTATTGATGAGATTGTTAAATTATTTTTATAAAAAAATCTAAAAAAATAATTTGTATATTAAAAAATATCTAAAACAAATCTATTTTTTATTAAATCTATCTATCTATCTATCTATTATATAAAGAAAAGGGGATTCCAACCCACAAGCTTGGTAGAAGCTCCAAGTTCCCAATCTAAATTTCATTATTTTTTAGATTTTTAAAAATTAAAAAAATATTCTATTGGCTAACTCTTATTCAAGAAAAAATAAATAAATAAATAAAAATTAATATTCCCTGATTTATGACTTTCAAATGAAAAGTATATCAAATCTATAAAAAAAATGAAAAGTATACTAATCCATTTCAAAATTCAAATTTGAGGGTCACTAAATATGAAAAACAATCTACTAATTTAAATTCAAAATTGGCACAATATAAATTTAAAATTATAATGATCTATCCAATGATTTATAAGTTTTAAATACAAATTTAAAATTATCATAATTGTCATGCCCCCAAAATATAATACAACAATTCATTCCATAAGATCTATGAATATAATAAAATGATCTACTTTATTCATCAGAGTTTTTATTACAAAAGGGAATTACATGCATTATACATTCATAAACATTTATTCTGAATCTACAGCATGTAGTTCACATTAACAATAACAAAATAAATGCCCTACGGGCTTACATCTTTCCAAGATATTACTTGGTTACAACAAAAGAAAGAGTCCTAAGCTCTATACAAGTTAAGCCCTTGGCTTGAATAAACATTTAAACACAAATATAACAAAAATTGAGCATTCAGCCCTCAATCCTCCCAAGCTATGTCTTTAGTGGTGGCATGTTACCAGTACCTGAAAATGTTTTCCCAAGTAGAGTAAGCCAAAACCCAATAAAGATAAACTAACATAGTATATGAGGTTTAACTAAGATATAAGTGTCAAATAAATATTTCATAATCATGATCAACTTACATTCTTTCCTTACACATTCAATATAGATGACTATATCTCAATCCATTTCCATTCATTCATTTCAGGTTAATCCATTAACCAAGTTCATTATTATCTAATCAACCAAAATGAGACTACAACTCAATGGTTCACAATTCAATACATTCATTACTCCAACACTTCTATTTTGCCATTTTATGGAACTCTCATCCGAGGGAACCGGCACCCATATATATACAAGATTTCGGGACTTTCACCCTGGACACTCCTGCCAATTTAATTTTAAACGGAGTCCATCTTCTATCTCCTCTCAAACAGTGGAGTACATCTCCTTTCTTCTCCCAAACAATTATACATATACAATGTATTAAAATATCGTCATATACAATAACCATCCACAACACATATTCAATGTCTCAATCATACCGTCATATTTAATGACATAATTTAAATGATAGGTTTCAATTTATCTAATCCTCATGCAATTTCTACAACAATCATAGCTATCCTCCACCAATAGTCCAAAACAGATATTTCTAGACAGATACACAATCTTTTAAACAGATAATTTATCAAATTTCCATAGGTGAGTGATTTAACAAATCCAACTACACCGTTCATTTACATAGCCTTCCAATTTCATGTTTCCCATATCAATTTCATTATTTATACAATTTGGATATCCAACTCAAATTATGGCAAATTTCCCTCTTTTTCAAATATCAACCCAAAGGCTAAATTTCACCATTTTAACACTAGAGAATCTCATATACAAGCCCCATAGTCATTTTGTAAAAACAACATGAAAAACTCATCTTTCAATTTTGAATTCAAACTCTAACTTTACTCAAATCCTTCCAAATCCAACTATTTATACAAAATAACAAATACCTAGGTTAAAAACCATATTAAAGTGTAGAATGTCCCTATCTCAAAGAAAGAAGACGAGCCAAGCAAGGATGGAACTTCAAAAGTAACGAAACCAACTTCTACTCGGATCAAAGTGAAAAGCTTGAGGAGTTCTACCTTTTTAATGAAGGCAGAAGGTTGTAGAGATCAAAGGATCTAGGTCAAAATGTAGAGAGAATGTGAGTTTGAGAGAGAGAAGCTCTCAACTTTAGGGTTTTGGGTGAAAATATATTTAAAATTGACGTAAAAAATGTTTTTCGCAATTTGATATACGCGCAGTCCGCTCGAGCGGAGAGTTTGACACTCGAGCGTCAGACACAAACTTTTGTTCCGCTCGAGCGCAAGAAGAGGCCCATTCAAGCGTAGAACACACACCTCTAGAACTTTTGCAGACGAGAAACCAATCGCTCGAACTCAAGAAAGGACACTCAAGCACCCACCCGTTCGAGCGTAGGAAACGCCGCTCGAGCGTAAAAGATACTCCTCCAGCACTTTTGCAGACGTGCAAAGTACTGAAGGTTTGCAACTCCCACTCGAACGCAAGAAAGTCCGCTCGAGTGAAGGACCAAAATTTACATATCCCGCTTGAGCGCAATAATGGCCGCTCGAGCGAAAGACCAAAAATCTGGGCCACACAAGGTTTGAAAACTAAGTAACCCACATGTTCCAAACACACCCACAACCACCCAAAGACCAATTTCAAAGGTATACAAGAGAAGAAGAAGATACACAATAATACAAAGGCACTAAAGCCGAGTCCGGAACATCACAAGAGTCGGATCAAAACCGGGATTGCTATAATAATTAGCTCATATTTTTTGTATTTAAGAACAATAAGAGTGACATTGAGATTATTTATATATTTTATAAATGAATGCTTTTAAGAAGGAATATTATGAGAGTTTCAAAACCTCATAATAAGATCAATATTTCTTTATTCTTAAAATAAGTTGCAATTCTTTATTTCTTTTTTCTTTTTTTGATTTTGTTTAATTTTTGTTAATATGTATCACACTATGATTGATTTATAAATTAATTTTATATTCTTAAAATAAAATTTTAAATTTAGATTCTTTCTTAAATTATGTTACCAGAATAAGATCAATATTCATCCCTTAATTTATGCATCTTTTATTAAATTATAAAATAAAATTTTAAATTTAAATTATTTTTTAAATTATTTTACTACAATTGGAATGAAATCAGTATTCACATGTGTCATAATATTATTGGTCAAAACATAATATGTTGTTAAATATACATGTTCAAATTATTAATCACTATTAAAAGTTTATATTTTTACTTTTTGTCATTTTTGGTTTTAAATTTTATAAAAAAAAAAAAATTATGTCCTTCTAAATTACAAGGACTTAAACAATAAATTTTTTTAATGCAAATATTTTTTGAACAAAATAAAAAAAGCATTAAGAATATAAATGACTTTTTTAACAATTACCAAAAATAATGGATTCTATTTTTTTTTATCTCAATTGTCAATAAAACAAATTAAAATATAAATATAAATTTTTTTTGGCTTAAATAGTTAAGAATTGACTTTTGCTAAAATCAAATAAAAATAAACATTTTTTTTTCTATTAAAAGTTATAATTGGTAAAACCTTTTTTTTTTATATATAATAAAAGAAGAAAATGAGAGTTACATATGATAATTTATTGTTACAGTAATACTACATACCCACACTTCCACCCACAATAATGTGACAAGGGAGTTGGTCGCATGTCATTGAGTGTATAGCAAATCAAGAATTGACACATATGATACCACATCATTGTGGATACAATTGTGGGTTTATTTTGTGGGTCTCAAACATTTTTTTATTATTCATCTAGACTTTTTTAACACTTGCGAAATATGGTGGATTCTGTTAATTTTTTTTTAATCTCAATGGTCAATTAAACAAACTAAAATGAAAAATGAAAAAAAAATTGCATTGTTAAAAAGTGATTTTTGCTAAAACAAATAGAAATAAATGTTATATTTTTAATAAAAGTGATAGTTTGTGAAATATCTTTTTTTTTATTTAAAAAAATGAGGGTTATTGGTGAAACCTATTTTTTTTTTGTATGATAAAAGAAGAAAATGGGAGCTACATGTGATAATTTATTGTTTCAGTAATGCTACATACTCACACTTTCACCCACAATGATGTGACAAGGGAGTTGGCCCCATGTCATTGAGTGTATAGCAAATTAAGAGTTGACACATATGGTACCACATCATTGTAGATACAATTGTGAGTGTTTTTTTTGTGAGTCTCAGACAATTTTTTTATTATTCATCTAGACTTTTTAATAGGGGTGCAACTCCGGCGGGCTTAACCCAAGCAACCCGAGCCCAGCCCGAGTTTTTTTAGGGCTTGGGCAACTAGATCTTGTAATCTGAACGGGCTTGGGCAGATTTTTGATACCCGAATTGTAATTCGGGCCGGGCTTGGACAGAATCAATGGCCAACCCGAGCAACCCGAACCCGAATTGAATTTAATATATTATATAAATTATCTATTATATATAAATTAAATAAATGAGTTATTCTTAATTTTTATTTTTTATTTTATTTTTTTTTTTTTTGGTTAGTCTTTCACCGTTGGATTAGCATCTTTTATGTGTACCCTTGGGTAAGCTTCCTCCTTCTTTGTTCTTGCATCAGGAATATGTAACTGATTTATATATATATAATCTGGGCTAATAATAATTTTATATATATATATATATATATATAATTTAGTTAGATTATCAATTAAGTTAATCTATATACATAAGTTAGATTATCCATTTTATACAAGCAAGCAGATTACCCATTTTACATAAGTTAATCTTAATAATAATTTTGCACAAGCAAAGAGTTTCATTTGGTCTACCTACAGGTTTCTGGACTTGTGAATTTCAGGCAATTCGGGCTAGCCCGAGTTCAAAATACAAAACTTGGTCCGGGCTTGGGCAACAATGCTCGGGTTCATGGTCGGGCTTGGGCGGGCTTGGACACTGCCAAATACAATTCGGGCTGGGCTTGGGCAAACCCCCAACCCAACCGAACCCACCCGAGTTGTACCCCTACTTTTTAAACACTTGCGAAATATGGTGGATTCTGTTAATTTTTTTTTAATCTCAATGGTCAATTAAACAAACTAAAATGAAAAATGAAAAAAATTTGGCTCAAATTTCTAAAAAGTGAGTTTTGCTAAAACAAATAGAAATAAATGTTATATTTTTAATAAAAGTGATGGTTTGTGAAATATCTTTTTTTTTTAATTAAAAAAATGAGTGTTATAGGTGATAATTTATTAGTCATCTATAATTATATTAGATTAAATGAGAATATCATTCTAAATTTTCTTCTTAACTTTTTTTTATACATATACTTTTATTTTGTAGAAATTTAATTTAATTATATTTAAATATTTTATTGTAATTTTTAAATTAAAAATAATTTTTGAAAAATCATATTTAAATTATTTTATGCCATTATAAAATATAATTTTTTTAATATCAACTTATTCGATTATCCCTTTCTAAAAGGTGTATTCGGTTTTGTTCATTAAAATTAAAATTTTAATTAATCTTATTTATTATTAAAAAAATAAATTAGCAAATCTATCTATCTATCTATCTATATATTATATAACGAAAATGGGGTTTTTAACCGACAAGCCTTATAGCAGCTCTTGTAACGCCCTCAAAATAATATATCAAACCCAACATTCTTAACATGCATTGATATAAAGAAGTAAACATCTTTCTATTCATCAGAGTAGTTCGTACAAGAGTATTACATGTTGACAACAAAAGTAAATGCCCTATGGGCTTACAAATTTCCAAGCCAACACTTGGTCACAAAGAAAAGAGTACTAACTCAATTACATATTAAGCCCTTGGCCTGAATTTACATGTAATACATCTAAAGACAACGGAACAACAAAAAGTCTTCCAGCCTCTAGCCTCCCAAGCTACGTCCTTGGAGGTGGCATATCACCTGGACCTAAAAATAATGTCCCATATAGGTTGAGCCAAGGCCCAGAAGAGATATACTAAACCAAATATAAGCAATGCCTAAAATAATAGCATGTGATAGATGGTCAACACTTATAATAATTTACATCACATTACTGTTCCATGACAATCATGTCCATGTTACATTTCACTTTCCTTTACTTATCAATTCATTTCATAAACGTGGCTCAGAACCTGGCCAGATAACTTAAAAGAGATTACATCTCAAATTAGCAATATTTCCAATTCAATTGGGATAACAACTCATGTTAAACATTTCTTACTTCATAATAGATACACATTTTGGTGTTGTATCAGTCTCAGCCAAAATCACTTCCATACTTCACAAATGATATATATTTTAGTGCTGTATCAATATCAAACAAAATCCGGTTTAGAAGTCCATCCCCTATCTTTCCCTAAACCGTGGAGTACATCCCCTATCTCCTCCCACATAACACAATGCATATAAACATTATCATATACATGTTCAATCAATACACAATTTTGATGTATTATTCCAAACCGTCATACACAATGAGATTAGTTTTAATTTCCCTAATCAACATGTTGTGTCTACAACAATCAAGACTATCCTCCACCGATAACCCAAAGCAGTTATTTCTAAACAGAAAATAAATGCATAAACAGATATAATCTCCACATTTCCATAGGCGAGTAATAAAATTAATCCAACTACACCATTCAATCCCATAATTTCCCAATTTCATGGATTTCACCTCATTTCCATATTTACTCAAATTAATTATACCAATTAATTTATTTTCAATAATTAGGGCAATTTCCCAAATTCTCAATATCAACCCTAAGGTTTGATTTCATCAATAATACAACATAAATTCCATTTCCTCAATGTTTCTCATACATATGGGTTTTAATATTTGAAAACCCCCTTCTTTTATAAATTACAAAACAACCCCAACTTTCCTCAAAATTTCCCAACAACCCCCAACATATCAAAATGCCAAAATCTAAAGACAAAGCTCATAATATGGAGTAGGAAATCCCTACCTCGAAGTTAGAGCTCAAACGGAGATGAAGACCAAAGCCCAACGTACTCCAAATTCAATAATTTTCAGATTAAAGTAAAGCCCAGAACACCCTCTATCTTTTATACAAAGAGGCTAGGCTAGGAACTCACTAGAAGGAGATGAAACCTTAGAGAGAAGGTTTGTAGAGAGAGAGAGAGCTCAGATTTAGGGTTTGTATAAAGAAAAGAGGTGAAAAAGTGAAGTGTTTCCCGCTGCTGTGATCTGATATACAACAGGCTTGCTCGAGTGACCAGACACAAAGAACCCTCGCTCGAGCGAAGAAAGTCTCGCTCGAGCCAACAATTCGAAGCTTCAGGTCTGTAACCCAGAAGCACGCTCGAGCGACAGAATGCTTGCTCGAGCGAAGAAACTCAAAACATACACCTCGCTCGCTCGAGCGAAGGAAAGCTCGCTCGAGCCAAGAAATGCAACTCTCAAGTCCAGAACCAGACGCAGACGCACGCTCGAGCGAAGGAACTCTGGCTCGAGCGAAGAAGCCAAAACACAAAGCTCGCTCGAGCGACAAAGTGCTCGCTCGAGCGAATGACCAAAATTCTGGGCAGCAACCATTTGCTCCCAAGCACACCAAACCTGTAACAAACCTGCCCAAAATATTCTATAACTCAAATACAAAGTATTGAAGGATGGAAATAAGATATATACAACAACAAGCTCCACAGAACCCAAGTCCGGATACAATAGCTGAATGAGGAAAGACCGGGATCGCTATAACCTCCCCCCCTTAAGGAATTTCGTCCCCGAAATTAAGCACAAGTTTTTAGAAAAAACAAGCTTTTCTTAATTTTCGACAATGTTACCAACCAACATTTCACAACTTGACCCATTACTGGTCATCCCATCTCTATTCAAGAGGCATCTTACAATATATGTTCTAACATGCATTATCAACATGTATCTTTTTCAATTCCAACAATTTTCAATGTACATGGTTCACAATTTCATAATATATTCAATGCTAATATTACATTTGCATTTTTACAACATATTTAACATATAAAATGCTAAAATAAACTTCCATTTCCAAGGCATATACATTAATACCTCCACAATATTTCCATAAACCAAACATATACAATATTTTACAACTTAAGACATACACAATGCTCTTAAGGTTTATCAATATAGCAAAATATACAATACATGCTCAAACATCCACAAATAGATCCGGATATTTCTCTCGGACCTTCAATTCACGTTCCCAAGTGGCATCTTCCACTCCGTGATGTTTCCACAAAACCTTAACCAAGGGAATGGTCTTGCCTCGCAAGACTTGATCCCGCCTATCCAAGACCCGAACCAGTCTCTCCTCATACGAGGCATCCTCATCAACCTCTAAGTCGGTCCAATCCAATACATGCGATGGATCCGGCTCGTACTTCCGAAGCATACTAACATGAAACACATCATGAACTCCGGACAACTGCGGTGGCAAAGCTAAATGGTAGGCAACCTCGCCAATCCTCTCAAGGATCTCGAAAGGGCCAATAAATCGATGAGACAACTTCCCTTTCTTACCAAATCTCATCAAACCCTGCTTGGGTGATATCTTCAGAAACACGTGGTCACCCACCTCAAATACCAAAGGCCTCCTCCTACGGTCGGCATAACATTTCTGACGACTCTGGGCTGTAACAAGCCTCCTACGGATAAGCTCAACTTTCTCTGTCGTTTTTCAGACCAACTCCGGACCCAACAAAGGTGCATCACCCACCTCGGCCCAACAAACTGGAGACCTACAAGGTCGGCCAGACAAGGCCTCAAACGGTGCCATGCCGATACTCGACTGAAAGCTGTTGTTGTAGGCAAACTCCACTAAGGGCAAGTGCCTCTCCCACGACCCACTAAAATCAAGAACACAACCCCGAAGCATATCCTCAAGGATCTGAATAGTACGCTCGGACTGCCCATCAGTCTGAAGGTGATAAGCCATGCTAAAGGTCAGTCTAGTACTCAAGGCACTCTGCAAACTCTGCCACAACCTAGCAGTAAAGCGTGGATCTCTATCTGAGACGATCGACACTGGGACCCCGTGCAACCTCACTATGTCCCGAATATACAAGTCGGCAAGATGATCTACCGAATCTCTCACGCGCATAGGGATAAAGTGCGCCGACTTAGTCAACCGGTCTACAATGACCCAAATAGCATCATTACCCTGCTGAGTCCTCGGAAGACCTACAACGAAGTCCATGGTGACATGCTCCCACTTCCACTCGACAATAGGCAAGGGTTGTAACAAACCCGCTGGCCTCTGATGTTCGGCCTTCACTTGCTGACAAGTAAGGCACTTAGACACAAAAACTGCCACATCTCTCTTCATACCCCTCCACCAAAACTGGCACCCCAAATCACGATACATCTTAGTGCCTCCCGGATGCACCGCAAGGCGTGAATGGTGAAACTCTCGGAGTACCTCCTCTCGGCAGCACTCCGGCACAAATAAACGGTCTCGATATCTCACACTCAAGTCGGGATACACAGTCAAACCCTTCTCAGCTTTCCCACTGGAGGTCTTCTCTCGGAGGGATTCTACCTCAAGGTCACCTCTCTGTGCCTCTAACACTCGAGTCACAAGTATAGGCTGCGCAACAACAGTAAACAAGGCCGCAGCCTCAACAGATTCGCCCAGAAGCAAATCAAACTCCCCAAGTGCCCCCAACATCTCCCACTCCCGGATGGCTATACTAGCGACATCACTAATGGATTTCCTGCTAAGGGCATCGGCCACAACATTGGCCTTCCCCGGATGATAATGTAACTCGAAGTCGTAATTCTCAATAAACTCCATCCACCTCATCTGCCTCAAGTTCAAGTCCTTCTGTGTAAACAGATATTTCAAACTCTTATGATCTGAGAATACCTCGAACCTCTCACCATAAAGGTAGTGCCTCCAAATCTTCAAGGCAAAGATAACAGCTGCTAACTCTAGGTCATGTGTAGGGTAATTCTTCTGGTGTATTTTCAACTGACGTGAGCTATAGGCTATCACTTTCCCCTCTTGCATCAACACACAACCCAAACCCTCTCGTGAGGCATCACAATAAACCGCATAACCCAACCCTCTCTCCGGAATAATCAAGACCGGAGCAGTGGTCAATCTAACTTTCAACTCTTGGAACGACTTTTCACAAGTCTCACTCCATACAAATTTAACCCCTTTCCGCGTCAATCTAGTCAACGGCGAAGCTAGCTTGGAAAAATCCTTCACAAACCGGCAGTAATACCCAGCTAATCCCAGAAAACTGCGGATCTCAAAAACACTCTTAGGCTGTGCCTAATCCTGCACTGCCTCAATCTTGGATGTATCAACAGACACCCTTTCCCCGGAGACTACATGGCCTAAGAACTTGACTTCTCCTAGCCAGAACTCACACTTCCCAAACTTGGCATACAGCCTATGGGCTCTAAGCAACTCCAGCGCCACTCTCAAGTGTTTCTCGTGCTCTTCCTCAAAAGGTGAATAAATCAGAATGTCGTCCACGAAAACAACTACAAAACGATCCAAGAATTCCCGCAATATCCGGTTCATCAAGTCCATAAACACTGCCGGTGCGTTGGTGAGCCCAAAAGGCATCACCAGAAACTCATAGTGGCCATACCGCGTACGGAATGCCGTCTTAGGAATATCCTCCTCCCTGACCCTCAACTGGTGGTAACCCGATCTCAAGTCTATCTTAGAGAAACAACGGGAACCCTTCAACTGGTTAAACAAATCATCAATGCGGGGCATAGGATACTTATTTTTAACCGTAGCCTGATTCAACTTCCGGTAATCGATGCAAAGTCTCAAGGCACCATCTTTCTTTTTAGCAAAGAGGGCCGGTGCTCCCCACGGCGAAACACTAGGGCGAATAAAGCCCTTATCTAGCAATTCCTGGAGCTGAACCTTCAACTCAATCAACTCAGCTAGGGCAAAACGATATGGTGCCATAGAAATCGGCGCCGTGCCGGACACTAGATCAATAGAGAACTCAATCTCTCGATGAGGTGGTAAACTAACAAGGTCCTCGGGAAAAACATCCGAATACTCACAAACCACTCTCGGTAACATAACCTGGGTCTCATCACACTCACTACTCAAAAGGCTAGCAAAAAGACCACTAAGCTCACTCCGCCCTCGCGGATCAGACACCGGTGGCAAAACACTACCAACCCGATCCCCCAAGAAATGAAAACAATTCCCGCTCACGGTACATACTGTGACCCTCTGGCGGTAACAATCAATAACAGCCCGGTATGACGATAGCCAGTCCATACCCAAAATAACATCAAAACCCGACATGGGCATAACTACAAAAGGAAATAGAAGCCAGCGGTCGGCGACTTCTATATCACAACCTCTACATCCTTGTTTCAAAATCAATTCACCCCCAACAGGTGATACAACACATATAGGAGATGCTAATTGTGCCAACTCCAGCCCCAAAACAGATGCAAATGCAGCAGATAAAAAGGAATGAGATGCACCTGTATCAATCAACACATTGGCAACCGAGTTGCAAAACAAGAAGGTACCTCTCACAACAGATGGAGCAGGTACAAGATCCTGCGCGGTAACAGCATACACGCGCCCTGAGGGTCTCTACTCAACCTGCTCACCCCTAGGAGCAAAAGACTGCTGCACAGACTGGGATGACGAAGCCCCCTGATTAGCCCTCGAGGCCTGAACGGACTGTGCTGGCTAAAAACTCTGCGTCTACCTAGAACCAAACGCCCCCGATGTGGCACTCAACTACGGGCAGAACCTTTTCATGTGCCCCGCCTGACCACAATGATAACAAGACAGTGGCTGACCCTTGCCCTGACTCTGGCTCTGCGGTCTAGCTGAAGATGAAGCAGCTCTCTGACCTCCTCCCCTCTGCGGGCAAGCTAGAGACTTGTGACCCAGCTGGCCACATTTAAAACAAGTCACGTCTCCCTGACTGCCTCTCCCAGAGCCTGCACTCGGCACTGGAAAGGTAGATCTAGCAAAACCTCCCTGAAACTGCTGAGGGTGTGAACCCCTCTGCCTCCCTACCATCACCCTAACCATCCTGACTCCTCTTGGAGCCTTTCTGCCCCTCCTCCTCCTACATCATGATCTCCATATGGGCTGTAGCATCAACCAGACGCCCATAGTCTCAGGTCATAGATCCGCCAACTCTCATTTTGAGGCCGCGCCTCAACTTCTTCTCAAACTCGATACAACGGCGTTCCTCGGACGCCACAAGTTCAGGTGCAATCCTGGACAAACTAGTAAAAGCAGCCTCAAACTCGGCCACTGAAGAACTCAGCTGCAAAAGCTGGCAGAACTGGTCTCTCAGCTTCTCCTTGATAGCTGGAGATAAGAACTTCTCCTGGAAAGCACTCACAAAAGTCTCCCAAGTGCCACCAATACGACCCTTCATGAATTTCCACCACTGACCCGCATCCCCCTTAAGCTGGAAAGATGCCAAGGTCACTTTCAAAGCCCTGTCTTCGATGCCAAGCATCTCAAACGTCTTAGTCATCTGCTCCAGCCACTCATCAGCCTTAAGTGGCTCTTTCGGATCCCCTAAAAACTAATCCGGATTTGACCGGAAGAACTCCCTCTTCAGAAAAGAAGGCCCTGCATCAACAACCTAGGCCTGGACTTGATTCTCAGCTCTGAGAATGTCCATGGATGCTCTCAAGGCTCCTGCCATCTCGCGGGCTAAGGCGCCCATGGCCTGCTGACCTACTGGCTCGGCCACATTGGCCTGGCCAACACCCTCCTACTGCGCCGGAATGTCCTCCGGTATAGGCACCTCCTGCCTCCTAGGCCTATCTCGCCTACCACCACGTCCTCGTCCTAACATCCTAATAAAGGTAACGAAGAACATTAGCACATTCACAAATGTGCCGAAGCTATAACACTCGCGTCCTAAAGCAATGGACAACAGTAATTCACTCCACGTAGGCACATAATCACATAAGCACTTACGAATTTCATTTCTGGATAATGATAGTCCCGAGGCGTTGCTAGAAACAGCATTGATTAAGTGCTTTTCCAATAGGACTCCCAGAAACCCAAGGATTCAATCAACATCCTAGAAACTACATTCCATACCCATATAGCCACATAAACATGTTATCAAATAAACACATAATGTCATACATAAGTCTCTAACAAGCGAGACAAACCCATTGTGATACTAATCACTCCCCACATACCCAAAGTATTCGAACCCGGTAAGCTCTGATACCAAGTTGTAACGCCCTCAAAATAATACATCAAACCCAACATTCTTAACATGCATTGATATAAAAAAGTAAACATCTTTCTATTCATCAGAGTAGTTCGTACAAGAGTATTACATGTTGACAACAAAAGTAAATGCCCTATGGGCTTACAACTTTCCAAGCCAACACTTGGTCACAAAGAAAAGAGTACTAACTCAATTACATATTAAGCCCTTGGCCTGAATTTACATGTAATACATCTAAAGACAACGGAACAACAAAAAATCTTTCAGCCTCTAGCCTCCCAAGCTACGTCCTTGGAGGTGGCATATCACCTGGACCTAAAAATAATGTCCCATATAGGGTGAGCCAAGGCCCAGAAGAGATATACTAAACCAAATATAAGCAATGCCTAAAATAATAGCATGTGATAGATGGTCAACACTTATAATAATTTACATCACATTACTGTTCCATGACAATCATGTCCATGTTACATTTCACTTTCCTTTATTTATCAATTCATTTCATAAGCGTGGCTCAGAACCTGGCTAGATAACTTAAAAGAGATTACATCTCAAATTAGCAATATTTCCAATTCAATTGGGATAACAACTCATGTTAAACATTTCTTACTTCATAATAGATACACATTTTGGTGTTGTATCAGTCTCAGCCAAAATCACTTCCCTACTTCACAAATTATACACATTTTAGTGCTGTATCAATATCAAACAAAATCCGATTTAGAGGTCCATCCCCTATCTTCCCCTAAACTGTGGAGTACATCCCCTATCTCCTCCCACATAACACAATGTATATAAACATTATCATATACATGTTCAATCAATAAACAACTTTGATGTATTATTCCAAACCGTCATATACAATGAGATTAGTTTTAGTTTCCCTAATCAACATGCTGTGTCTACAACAATCAAGACTACCCTCCACCGATAGCCCAAAGCAGTTATTTCTAAACAGAAAATAAATGCATAAACAGATATAATCTCCACATTTCCATAGGTGAGTGATAAAATTAATCCAACTACACCATTCAATCCTATAATTTCCCAATTTCATGGATTTCACCTCATTTCTATATTTACTCAAATTAATTATACCAATTAATTTATTTTCAATAATTAGGGCAATTTTCCAAATTCTCAATATCAACCCTAAGGTTTGATTTCATCAATAATACAACATAAATTCCATTTTCTCAATGTTTCTCATACATAAGGTTTTAATATTTGAAAACCCCCTTCTTTTATAAATTACAAAACAACCCTAACTTTCCTCAAAATTTCCCAACAACCCCCAACATATCAAAATGCCAAAATCTAAAGACAAAGCTCATAATATGGAGTAGGAGATCCCTACCTCGAAGTTGGAGCTCAAATGGAGATGAAGACCAAAGCCCAACGTGCTCCAAATTCAATAATTTTCAGATTAAAGTAAAGCTCACAACACCCTCTATCTTTTATACAAAGAGGCTAGGCTAGGAACTCACTAGAAGGAGATGAAACCTTAGAGAGAAGGTTTGTAGAGAGAGAGAGAGCTTAGATCTAGGGTTTGTATAAAGAAAAGAGGTGAAAAAGTGAAGTGTTTCCCGCTGCTGCGATCTGATATATAACAGGCTCGCTCGAGCGACCAGACACAAAGAACCCTCGCTCGAGCGAAGAAAGTCTCGTTCAAGCCAACAATTCGAAGCTTCAGGTCTGCAACCCAGAAGCACGCTCGAGCGACAGAATGCTCGCTCGAGCGAAGACACTCAAAACATACACCTCGCTCGCTCGAGCGAAGGAAAGCTTGCTCGAACCAAGAAATGCAACTCTCAGGTCCAGAACCAGACGCAGACACACGCTCGAGCGAAGGAACCCTGGCTCGAGCGAAGAAGCCAAAACACAAAGCTCGCTCGAGCGAAGGACCAAAATTCTGGGCAGCAACCATTTGCTCCCAAGCACACCAAACCTGTAACAAACCTGCCCAAAATATCCTATAACTCAAATACAAAGTATTGAAGGATGGAAACAAGATATATACAACAACAAGCTCCACGGAACCCAAGTCCGAATACAACAGCTGAATGGGGATAGACCAGGATCGCTATAGCTCCAATATCTCAATCTTAATTTTCTAATTTTTTTATTTAAAAAAAAAAAACCCCAACATTTATTGACTTCTCCCAACTCACATGTCACATCCCCAAAATAATATAATAAAGATAACTCATATGCGGAATAAATATGAGAAATAGCATACTTTCATATATCAGAGTTTACTGTTTAACAACCAGTTAAATGCCATGTAGGCTTACATGTTTGCAAGTCATTGCTTGGTTATACAAATTGAGTCTCGCTCATCACATCTTAAGTCCTTGGCTTTACAAATAACAAATATACACACATAAGGCATAATTAAGAAGCTCTTGCTTCCTAAAACTCCATCCACGCTATTGCCTTGGAGGAAGCATTTCACCTGTACCTGAAAATGGTATTCCCATATAGGGTGAGCCAATAGCCCAGTAGAAATAATCTAACACAATTTATGAGGTTTAGCAAGGTATAAATATCACGTACATAAACAATACCGATCCTGAAACATCCACAAGACCTGCATATCTATATGCCACTAAGACCAACCTTATTCTATTTTCCTTTAATTTCATTTCCAGTTCATATATGCTACTTAATTCATGAGTTAAATTCGTTGTCTTTCAATAATCAAAATGAGACTACAACTCAATGATTTTCCAATTATGCAAAACTCACATAAACACTTCAAACCTGCCATTTTACGGATATTTCGTCCGAAGGAATTGGCACCCATTTATATATAAAATTTCGGGTCTTTCACCCAAGGCACTCCGGCTAACTTGCTTTAAATGGAGTCCATCCCCTTTCTCCTCCCAAACAAATATACATATGCAATGTATTTATAAACATAATCACATACGGAGTACATCCCCTTTCTCCTCCCAATAAACATACATATACAATGTATCTATAATATGGTCATATTCAATGACACCAATAATGGATTAGCATTAAATAGCCTAATCCTCATATAATTTCTACAACAATCATAGCTATCCTCCATCGATAGCCCAATACAATTATTTCTAAAGAGATGTTCAATATCAAAATAAATAATTTATTCAAAACTTCCATAGATGAGATAATACATATCCAATATCACCATTTATAATCACAGCCTTCCAATTTCACGTTTTCAATGTTAGTCCCAATTATTTATGCAAAATAATAATTTAATCAAAATTAGGGCAAAAGCCCCCTTTCACTAAATATCAACCCAAACACCAAAATCAACTATTTTGGCACAACATGATCTTATATTCAACCATCATACTTGTTTACCTCATATTCATCAAAACCCCTCTTTTCATTTCACACTCAAATCCTAGATTTGTCCAAACTACAACCAAATCTCATCATCTATACACAATAGCAAATAACTAAGCTAAAAATCATATTAGAGTGTAGAAAATCCCTACCTCAAGTTTGAAGAAGAAACGAGTTGAAACCCCAAAATCAACGATGTCTAAACTCGATCTCCACCTCACACAACGTAGCCCTCGCCTAAATAACCAACTTTGATGAAGGACTTGGATCTAAATCCCAATAGATTTGGAGAAATCAAAGATCTTGTGAGGTTTTTGGTAGGAAATGTAGAGAGAAGGGAGAGAAAATGTTTTTAGACAGAGAGATATACTAAAAAGTGACATTCAATCAGCCCAAAGAGAGAAGAAAAGGAAAAATTCCAGATCTACCTAACTTCCCGCATCTCCAGCCATACCTGTCTTTTTAGCAGTGTGCTTCAGCCCCCTGTCCTATTTTCCGCACGTGCGGCCTCATTCCCCACACGTGCGGCCCTCTCCCGTACTCTAGACCGACCGAGCGAACAAGCAACTTCGAATGCGTTTTGCATTTTTGTTTTGAGGGCGCTGCCCCTCAACCTCACCAAGGGGCGCTGCCCCCTGGACCCCCGCAAGCTAACTGAGCAGCTCGACCCCCGACCGACCCAGTCGAAGTGGCAAAAAATGAAAGAAAGATTGAAACCGGGATCGCTACACACAAGCCTTTTGACTTCTCTCATACTTACACCATTTTCAACTTCTCCCATACAGTATGGTTAGTGATGAGATTGTTAAATTATTTTTATAAAAAAACTAAAAAAATAATTTGTATATTAAAAAAATATCTAAAACAAATATAAATTCTTATTAAATCTATCTATTTATCTATTATAAAAGGAAAAGGGTGTTCCAACCCACAAATCTTGTGAGAGCTCCAAATTCCCAATCTAAATTTCATTATTTTTTAGATTTTTAAAAATTAAAAAAAACTTCTATTGGCTACCTCTTATTCAAGCAAAAATAAATATATAAATAAAAATTAATATCCCTTGATTTATGACTTTCAAATGAAAAGTATATCAAATATATAAAAAAATGAAAAGTATACTAATCCATTTCAAAATTCAAATTTGAGGGTCACTAAATATGAAAAACAGTCTATTAATTTAAATTTAAAATTGGCACGGTATAAATTTAAAATTATAATGATTTATCCAATGATTTATAAGTTTTAAATATAAATTTAAAACTATCATAATTAGCGCATATTTTTTGTATTTAGGAGCAATAAGAGTGACATTGAGATTGTTTTTATATTTTACAAAAGAATGCTTTTAAGAATAAATATTATGAGAGTTTCAAAATCTCATCCTATTAAAGTTTAAAATTGCAATTCTTTTTTTGTTTAATTTTTGTTAATGTGTGTCACACTATGATTGATTTACAAATTAATTTTATATTCTTAAAATAAAATTTTAAATTTAGATTTTTCCTTAAATTATGTTACCAGAATAAGATCAATATCCATTCCTTAATTTATGCATCTTTTATTAAATTATAAAATAAAATTTTAAATTTAAATTCTTTTTTAAATTATTTTACTACAATTGGAATGAGATCAGTATTCACATGTGTCATAATATTATTGGTCAAAACATAATATGTTGTTAAATATACATATTCAAATTATTAATCACTATTAAAAGTTTATATTTTTACTTTTTGTCATTTCTGGTTTTAAATTTTATAAAAAAAATTTATGTCCTTCTAAACTACAAGGACTTAAATAATAAATTTATTTAATACAAATATTTTTTTGAACAAAATACAAAAAACATTAAGAAAATAAATGACTTTTTTAACAATTACCAAAAATAATGAATTCTATTTTTTTTTATTATCTCAATTGTCAATAAAACAAATTAAAATATAAATATAAATTTTTTTTGCTTAAATAGTTAAGAACTGATTTTTGCTAAAATCAAATAGAAATAAACATTTTTTTTTTCTATTAAAAGTGATAGTTGATAAAACCTTTTTTTTTTATATAATAAAAAAAAATGAGAGTTACATGTGATAATTTATTATTCCAGCAATGCTACCTATACTTTCATCTACAATGATGTGTCAAGGGAGTTGACCCCATGTCATTGAGTGTATAGTAAATCAAGAGTTGACATATATGATACCACATCATTGTGGATACAATTGTTGGTATTTTTTTGTGGTTCTCAAACCTTTTTATATTATTCATCTAGACTTTTTTAGCATTTGCGAAACATGATAGATTCTATTATTTTATTTTATTTTAATCTCAATGGTCAATTAAAAAAACTAAAATAAAAAATAAAAAAAATTTGGCTCAAATTGCTAAAAAGTGATTTTTGCTAAAACAAATAGAAATAAATGTTATATTTTTAATAAAAGTGATGGTTTTATTTTAAAAAATGAGGGGTATAGATGATAATTTATTGGTTATCTATAATTATCTTTAGATCAAATAAGAATACCATTCTAAATTTTCTTCTTATCTTTTTCTTATACATATACTTTTATTTTTGTAGAAATTTGATTTTATTATATTTAAATATTTTATTGTAATTTTTAAATTAAAAATAATTTTTAAAAAATCATATTTAAATTATTTTATGCCATTATAAAATATAATTTTTTTAATATCAACTTATTCGATGATCCCTTTCTAAAAAGGTGTATTCGCTTTTGTTCATTAATATTAAAATTTTAATTAATCTTATTTATTATTAAAAAAATAAATTAGCAAATCTATATATGTATATTATATAAGGAAAAGGAGATTTTTAACAGACAAGTTTTGTAGGAGTTTCAATATCTCAATCTTAATTTTCTAATTTTTTGATTTAAAAAAAAAAATACCTCAGCATTTATTGACTTCTCCCAACTCACCAGCCTTTTTGGCTTCTCACATACTTACACCCTTTTCAACTTCTCCTATACACTATGGTTAATGATGGAATTGTTAAATTATTTTTATAAAAAGTCTAAAAAATAATTTGTATATTAAAAAAATATCTAAAACAAATATAAATTCTTATTAAATCTATCTACCTAATCTATCTATGTATCTATTATATAAGGAAAAGGGGGTTCTAACCCACAAGTCTTGTGGGAGCTCCAAGTTGCCAATTTAAATTTCATTATTTTTTAGATTTTTAAAAATTAAAAAAATCTTCTATTGGCTAGCTCTTATTCAAGCAAAAATAAATAAATAAATAAAAATTAATATCCCTTGATTTATGAATTTCACATGGAAAGTATATCAAATCTATAAAAAAAAAAAATGAAAAATATACTAATCCATTTCAAAATTTAAATTTGAGAGTTACTAAATATGAAAAGCAATCTATTATTTAAATTTAAAATTGGCACAGTATAAATGTAAAATTATAATGATCTATCCAATGATTTTATAAGTTTTAAATACAAATTTAAAATTATCATAATTAGCTCATATTTTTTGTATTTAGGAGCAATAAGAATGATATTGAGATTATTTATATATTTTACAAAAGAATGCTTTTAAGAATAAATATTATGGGAGTTTCAAAACCTCATCCTATTAATGTTTAAAGTTGCAATTCTTTTTTTTTTTAATTTTTGTTAATATGTGCCACACTATGATTGATTTATAAATTAATTTCATATTCTTAAAATAAAATTTTAAATTTAGATTCTTCCTTAAATTATGTTACTAGAATGAGATCAATATTTATTCCTTAATTTATGCATCTTTTATTAAATTATAAAATAAAATTTTAAATTTAAATTATTTTTTAAATTATTTTATTACAATTGAAATGAGATCAATATTCACATGTGTCATAATATTATTGGTCAAAACATAATATGTTATTAAATACACATATTTAAATTATTAATCACTATTCAAAGTTTATATTTTACTTTTTGTCATTTCTGGTTTTAAATTTTTTTAAAAAAAATTTATGTCCTTCTAAACTACAAAGACTTAAACAATAAATTTTTTTAATAGAAATATTTTTTTTAATAAAATACAAAAACATTAAGAAAATAAATGACTATTTTAACAATTACCAAAAATAATGGATTCTATCAAATTTTTTTTTTTTATCTCAATCGTTAATAAAAAAAAATTAAAATATATATATATATATTGGCTTAAATAGTTAAGAACTGACTTTTGCTAAAATCAAATAGAAATAAAAAAAAAAAATTTCTATTAAAAGTGATAATTGGTAAAATCTTTTTTTTTTTATAATAAAAGAAGAAAATAGGAGTTACATGTGATAATTTATTGTTCCAACAATGCTACATATCTACACTTTCACCCACAATGATGTGACAAGGGAGTTGGCCCCATGTCATTGAGTGTATAGCAAATCAATAGTTGACACATATGATACCACATCATTATGGATACAATTGTAGATATTTTTTTTGTAGATCTCTAACATTTTTTTTGTAGCATTTGTGTCCTTTAAAGCTTTTGGTAAGTATATTTGAACCTTTTATTTTATTTTAGGAATCTTTGGTGTTGTTGTACCTTAGTTTTGGAAGTGTACAAATTGATTTAAACTTGTTGGGATTACTCGTTCACACTTGTTCGCGTTGAAAAGTTGTTTGGAAACTTGAAAATCATGTTCTGGGGTCAACACCGGTCTTGATGGTGTCAACACCTTCTCTTTTAGTTGGCCACAAGGGCCGACACCAATCAGGGAAGGGTCGACCCTTGTTCTGAATTTGTTCACTGCGTTTTGGTGTCGACACCGGTCTTGGTGGTGTCAACACCTTCTCTTTTTGTTGGCCGCAAGGGTCGATACCAATCTAAGGAAAGGTCGACCCTTGTTCTGAAATTGCTCATTGCATTTTAGTGTCGACATCAGCCTGAGGAAGGGTCGACACCTGCAGTGCAGTCAAACTTAGTGTTCTAGATTTTCTTCTTCGGTGTCGACACCTGTGTTGTAGGGGGGTCGACACCTGCGACTTTTTCTAGATTTTTTTTGTCAGTTTAGGCCTACTTTTTGGGAATATTTTGACTAGATATTTTGGGTTGACTTTGGGGCTTATTTCTATTTTTGACCTAGTAATATAAATAAGCCCTTACTTAACCCTTCCCTTTACTTTTCTTCTCTTTCCTCCCTCTAAACCGTGAAACACTATCTCTCTCTCTCAAAAAGCACTTTTTCACTCATAGATCCTTAGATCTACTTGCTTGAAGGCCTCTCCTCACCTTGCTCCTTTGAGATAAAGTGTAGAGCTTGTCAAGGGCTTCATTTTGATCAGAGCAAAGCTTGGTTTCTCCTCCGTCGACTTTTGGATTTTTCTTCCTTCTTCCTCTTCTAAGCTTGAGGTAGGGATATTCTACTCTCCTCTATGGGTTTTAACATAGATATTGTCATCTTGTATAGATGGTGTGACTTGAGAAGGTTTTTGGTAAATTTTTGGTTAGTTCCTATGTATATAAAAGAGGGGTTTTCTATTTGAGTTCCTTATGGGCATGAGGGGTCTTGAACATGTTATGACTTGAAAAGAATTGATAAAATTTGGTCTTTGGTATAATATTTGATAAAGGGAGAGATTTGCCCTAATTTGATTAAATAAGTTATTTTGTATAAATAACGAGATTGGTTTGGAAATTTTGGAATTGAAGGAACATATGATTAAATAGTGTAGTCGAATTTATGAATTACTCATCTTTGGAAAAGTTGATAAATTATCTATTGTTAGATTTATGTATCTATCTAGAAATATCTGTTTTGGACTATCGGTGGAGGATAGTCATAATTGTTGTAGAAACTGCATGATGATTAAGTGAATTGAAACTAATCAATTGGGTTATGTCATTGAATATGACGGTTGGATTAAAACATTGTATATGTGATTGAAATGGTCATTGTATATGACAACGTGTTCAAATACATTACATATGTATCTTGATAGGGAAGAGATAGGGGATGTACTCTAGTGTTTGGAAGGAGATAGGGGATGGACTTTGTTGGTAATTAAGTTTGCCGGAGTGTCCAGGGTGAAGGTCCCGAAATCTTATATATATTTGGGTGCCGGTTCCCTCGGACGTAGTTCCGTAAAATGGCAAGATAATGGAAGTGTATGAATAATGTTTATGATTGAAGTGTTGATAATATGAGTTGTATTCTCATTTTAAAGTGTTTAGATATCAATGAACTATGTCAATGAATTGTTTTTGATAAATAAATGGACATGGATGTAAATGTTGATTGGTTATGGAAATGATGTAAGTGTTACAAATTTATCGAATGCTAATGTTTTAATTAATTCTCATATGTTGTTTAGCATATCTCTACTGAGTTTTGGCTCACCCTACTTGGGACACCATTTTTCAGGTACTGAAGACATGTCACCTCCAAGGACATAGCTTGGGAGGTTTAGGGGTTGAAGACTCCATTTTGTATATTTTGTTTGGTGTTAAATGTAAAATATCAAGCTAAGGGCTTTATGTGTAAAGAGCTAGAACTCTTCTTTTGTGTAACCAAGTGTTAACTTGGAAAGTTGTAAGCCCTTTGGGCACTTATTTTTGTCGTTTAGAAGTTAGAATTACATGCTATAGTTTCAAGATTAATGTCTATGAAAATGTAATGCATGTAATGTCTTTTGTAAAGGAAACTCTGATGAACGAAGAGATGATATTTCTCCTATGTTTGTGACAATTTGTGAATGGTTGTTTTGTACTATTTTGAAGGCGTTACATTTTTTATTATTCATCTAGATTTTTTTAGCACTTGCGAAATATAGTGGATTTTGTCAATTTTTTTTTTTAATCTCAATGGTCAATTAAACAAACTAAAATAAAAAAATGAAAAAATTTTGGCTCAAATTGCTAAAAAATGAGTTTTGCTAAAACAAATATAAATAAATGTTATTTTTTTAATAAAAGTAAGGGTTTGTGAAATATCTTTTTTTATTTAAAATAAAAATGAGGGTTATCGGTGATAATTTATTTGTCATCTATAATTACCTTCAGATCAAATGAGAATACCATTCTAAATTTTCTTCTTACCTTTTTTTTATACATATACTTTTATTTTGTTGAAATTTAATTTTATTATATTTAAATATTTTATTGTAATTTTTAAATTAAAAATAATTCTTGAAAATTCATATTTAAATTATTTTATGTCATTATAAAATATAATTTTTTTAATAAAAGTGTATTTGCTTTTGTTCATTAATATTAAATTTTTAATTAATCTTATTTATTATTAAAAAAATTAATTAGCAAATAATTTTATATATTTATATGTATAATTTTATTTCAATTTTTCAGGTATTTGGTGTCTCTATCCAAATCTATTCAGATTTATTCGAATTTTTGAATTTTACATAGGATCTCATCGAATTAAAAATTATGTTGCACAATCTTGAAAAATTCACGAGCCTGACTCGAGTTGCTTGGATTCAACTCAGTCAAATTTACAACTTTTACAAGGTGGTTGAAAGTTATATTATTGAAGTAGTGACAAATTAAAAATTGATACTTGAATTGTGATAAAATTATAAAGGATAAATTACAAATACACCCCTTGAGATTTGCTCAAAGTGTAGATTGCCCTTGTGATTTGGAAAATTACACATACCACCTTGTCAGAATTTTGTATTCAACAGAATTAACTAAAAAAATTAAATTCATAATTGCTCTCTTATACAATAATAAAATTACTTAAATTATTAATTGAAACATATTTCTAACATTATTAAAAACTGTTAATTGACTTGGTGATTTATTAATAAAATAAACGATTTGTTATGAAATTAGAAATTTCAAATAGTGAAATATAATTTCCAGAATCACAAAGGCGATTCATATTTTAATCAAATCTCAGGATTAAATTTGTAAACCCAATTATAAAACTTAAATTGTAGGTTTCAATTTTTTTTTTTTCTTCATAAATCTAACTATTTATATTATTTTATATAAATATATTTTATTAATTTTTTCGTACCCCGTGCATAGCACCGGTTTCACTAGGCGCTGTTTGGGAATGCTCGGTTAAGGCTATTATAGCCTAAAAAGCAAAATAAGCCCAAAAGCCAACATTATTCAAAGTTTTTGAAAAAAAAAAAAAAAAAAAAAAAAAAAAATAGGCCCTGCGGCAGACAGTGTAGGCACAGCCTACACTGTCACAGCCGGGAATGTCATCATCAATGGCAGAATTACCATTTTGCCCCTCTATATCAATTTAAAAAATAAAAAGTTAGGGATAAATCTGTCATTTTAAATTTAAACATCATTTCAACACACTTTCCAATACAACAACTCAACTAAAAAATCATCTCATCTTCCCAAACACAAAAACTAAAATAGTCACTAAAATAGTCAAAAAGCCAAATAGCCTACTAAAATAGCCACTTCCCAAACGAGGCCTTTATATGATGGAAAAGAGATGAAAACAAGAAAGATGAGAATTATCATATCTCCATTGTGCAGACCAAAACCCACAACGAACACACACACACACACACACACACACACACACACAGAGACTAAACCTTACTGCAAGTGGAAAGACTATGCAGTTTTTTCTTGTTCAAGAAGACACAAAATATTCGAGTTCAAAAAAAAAAAAAAAAAAAAAAAAAAAAAAGACACAAAATACAACTTAGAACAACTTGTAAAGCAACAGAAAATCTTATAAGCTTTATTTCCATTTTAGCACTTGACTCACTACTGCTCACTGGTCACTATAGGCACCTTTTCATATCCCTCTGCCTCTCTAAATCTCCTGGGAAGAATACATCGGCCTCCAAATCGCTGCTGCAAGAAAATGATGGCTGCGAACAACAATCCCCCGCAAGGAATTATGACATCCCAAGAAGTGGAATAGAAATCTGCGCTAGGATTCGCGTAGAAGTATGAACCATCTAAATGGCGCCGAGCATAGTTTTGAGCCCTGTAAAGATCGTACGCGTGTGGCAGCAATCGAACAAAGGTGGTTCCGATGTAGAAGGAATGAGAAAGAGGACTTTCCTTTGAAAATCTGATTGTGTTGAGGAGAATTTGAGGGAAAAGAAACCCATCAAGGACTAAACCACCATATGATCTCAAAGCCCCCCAAAGAGAGTGCTGTTGGTGAAGAGAAGAAGAAATTATTGCATTGCTGTGATTGTTCTTCCCCAAATTCATGAGCCAAGCAATTAATAACCCAATAATGTATAATGGTAGAGACACAAACAGAGTCTTTTTTTCAGCAATCCACAGGCTCTTATGGTTTTCGTCACCCAAACGTGCTGTCCACACCAGTTGGAGAAGCCGGAATTGAAGCAAGAAAGCCACCATTGTAACCACTCTCACAATCACCTCGTTCACTTCAACCCACCCACCGTTGCCAAGAAACACGTTCTGGCGATTGCGAATTCCAAAGAACATAGCTTCATAGTTGAGCACAAGAGGGATCATGTGCCCCAAAGTGAGGATCATAAACATGACAAGGGATGTGAGAGGAAGCACATCAGGGGTTTTTTTCACATGAAAGAGTTGTAATCCCACAAACACACATGCCAGTGTGTTGGAGATCAAAACCATGGTGATCTCCAAGTCCATTCGCCACACAGATTTCTTAGCTTCCCCAGTGTAGAAAGCAATTGAAGACATGCTTAAATGCTTGAAGAAAAGAGGGTCAGTTTTTTTTCGTGTGCTTTCGATGCTTCCCTTGATAGTCCCTCCTCTCTTTGCATTTACAGGTGGGAATTGGAATTTCAAAAGCAGCTCACAGTCCTTAGAATCGTTTGGACCAACATTTCTACAGCCTACCATACAAAGCTGCCCTGTTTCATCATCATAGATTCCTTCAGCAGAAATACCAACTCCACGTTTGGGAATGAAGGATAAATTACTTGAAGGAATCCCATGTGTGGAAGAAGGTAACCTTGCAATGCTGATAATGTAGCTGATATTCAATGGGCCGATAAAACTTTTGTTTGCCTCGACTTCAGATTTGTCATACCTTGAATATGAGAGAGATTGATCATAACGCTGATCACCAACAAAGATGGGGACTGCATAACCCCAAGCAAGTTTCCGCATGGAATCTTTAATCGACATGTCAAACCTCAAATCGTAAGAATTCCCCTTTGGGTACCTCTCCCACGTCCTCTTCTTCGCAGGCTGCTTCTTTACCAAGCATGACTTTCTTACTCTGTCAGTTTCAGTGTACTCATATCTCAAACCCATAGATCTTGAAACACCCCCAATCATCCTATTCTCATAGCTTCCAAATTTGATCCTGTTGAAGTACCCTGACTCATTGGCAGTCTTGTTAGTCCAAATTTGACCATTAATGATTGTTCTGTCTCTGATTGTCCAGAAAGCAGGGTGCCTCAAGCTCAACCTGAGCGAACAATCACCAACGCGAGCATTTGCCAAAGAATTGGTAGAATTCGAGATCCGGCAAGCAACCATACAAAGCTGGTTCTTGTTCCCATCCCACGATCCTTCTCCAACAAACGTTGTCGTGGGATCAAAAGGTTGGGAATACCCAATATAGCTATTGTTCCCAAATCCTATGGAGAATCGCACCTTGTGTTCTTTCTCAGAACACTGCATCGTGCTCAGGGACATCACGCGAGGCAGATACTCAATACCAGGGCCAAGAGGAGTACAATTTTTCCATGAAACACACTCATTGGGATATTCCAACATGAAGTCATTGATTGGCCGCCATAGCATTGAACAGAAATGTCCTGATTGGATACCAATCGATTGGTTCTGTGGAAAATCAATCCCACCAAGACACCCCTTATCAACTTCCTCGGAAACCAATGTGTAAACGTAGTTACTAGAAGGAACAAATGCCAAGATTGAAATTGGTTTGAAGTAATTCAGACTGGTTGGAGAGCTCACGCTCTCCAATATCCCGGTAACCAAACTAGTAACAATAGTCGAATTCATTGCATAATTAAGCTTAAGAACCGCGTCAAGATTGAGAGGATTACCTTTCTCAGAGTTCCAAGAAGCCGAGCCAACCATACATAGCTTTCTAGAGCTCCGTGACCAGAACCCATCTAATGAAAACTTCAATGGACTTGACCGATGATAGTAAGGCTGGCCATGGGTTGAATTGGGAGGAAGATAATAGTATGCACTCGAGCGACTGAAGATCAAGTAGGCTCGAATCTTGTAAACACCAGTTGTGTTGGTTTTGAAGATGTTTCGGCTTGGGTGGAATGAGACTTGTTTTGGGGAGTTGACAGAGAATTGGGATGAGAAGTTGCCAATAATTCTTTCACCGCCAGTGTAGTGACCGTTTAGGATTCGGAAGAGAGGGAATATGGAAGTGTCAGGTGGAACAGTTGGGGTTGATTCAGGGACAAGTGAAGAGCAGTGATCAGAGTACGAGACAGAGGTTGAAGAACAGACTGAGGTTGCAGATAAAATGGTGATCAAGAGATAGATCATAAGCCATGCTTTCTTCATTGCCACAACCATTGACTTTCTTGATGAACAAGACACAAGAGTATCACTGTGTCAAGTCTTGAACTTATGAATCTATGATGATCATAAGCAAATACTTTTTTTTTGGGTGAATGATCATAAGCAAATACAGTTCATATGTATGTGTATATACACATATGATCGATTTTTGTGACGTAAATGCCAAAGAAGATATCAGAAACTTCCTTCCAAAACGTAAATGAAACGGCGAAGAAAATAAAGGAGAAAATTGTCAACCCAATTAGATTTTTCTCATTATTTTTTACTAGAGTGAAGTGAACACTGTTTATAGTGACATTTGTTATTTAATTTTGTATATGTCAACTTAAAACAAAGTACTACGATTCTAATTCTTAGAATATAAGTAGATTAAACTATAGACAAATAGAAGAAGGACAAACAAAAGACTACAGATTTGCCCTTTGCTTTTTCCGTTGTGATTTTAAAAGAAGAAACAATAACAAAGAACAAAAATGAGAGTAAACTTGAAACAATTCTTAAGCATTTAGGCTGTTTGGAGCATGAATTTGGATAGAAATTTGAAAATGAAAAGCAAAAAAATATGTTAAATATAATTATATTTTATTCACATTTCACCTACTTTTTCCGTTTCTTTTTCTAAATCCCTACCCAAATGTTGTTTTTCTATGTTCTTATAGAACTTATAATCCCAAAATTAGAAGTAACATTTATGATACCAAAAGATTTTCATACTGTTACACTTGTCATCTTTCTTGGATGATATTTTGTCACAATTACTAATGTGACCCTCATCAAAAATATGAATAATTGTACAACTAATGAAATTTCCAATAGAGATGTTAAAATTGTGTATTAGTATATGTCAATTTGTAAAAATAATAATAATAATAATAATAATAATAAACTCAACTTTGAGAATTAAGCTTTGTTAGCTTAGTGAAATGTGTTCAGAAAAAGTAAGACCCACTTTAATATATTTTACAGGAAAAAAACTGAAAAATAAAAAAGACAAAAACTTATGCGTGTCGCGAGCGGATCCTCTAGAGTAACTCTCTAGAGTGATCTCCTAGAGTGGATGATCGGACGGCTCTGCTTAAGCCTCACCAAAACGGCGTCGTTTTGGTGAGCCAGACCAAAAAAAAAAAACGAAAAAAAAAAAATTGCAGATCTGCAGGTCGAGGAGTCCGGATGGAGGAAGAAGAAGAAAATGGATTTGAAAGGAAGAGGAAGAAGAAATGGATGTGGAGGAGTAGAGCACATAACAATAACTACAAAGGAGGACAGAGAATGTCTGGAGAAGAAGAAACCACTGTGGATTTGAGAGGGAGGAAAACGGATTTGAGCCAGACCAAAAAAATGGGTGGATTTGAGAGAAACCAAAAAAAAAAATGGGTGAGCCAGACGGATTTCTTCTTCCTCCTCCTTTCAAATCCATTTTCTTCTTCTTCCTCCTCCCTCTCGACTCGATCTGCAACTCTGCATTTTTTTTTTTTTTTTTTTTTGGGTCTGGCTCATTGAAGAAAATGGAAGTTCATCCATGGTGATGAACTTCTTGAGCGACCAAACCAAACCCATTAACCCAACACAACAAAAATCTGTTGAAGAAGATGATCTGTAAGGATGTTTCGAGTCGGTTTTCAGCCGAACAGGTTCTCAGTAAGTCAATTCTCATCTCTCTGTAATATTTAAATCCCTAAATTGAAGAATCTGAATTTTAACCCTCTGTTTGTTCGCTGAGAAAATAAAGGAAAAATAGTAGAGGACAATGTTTGGTCCAACTTTGAATTGGGTTAAAGTTTGTTTGTCCTTTCTTAGTTCCTGATTTATAAAAAAATGGAAGTTTTCAAGCAACATTTTTTTTTCCTTTTCTTTTTCTTCACTTTCTCTGCAACCAACCAGTGTAATTAGAATTGATTCTGGGTCAAATTTATTTTGAATTTATTTATTTATTTTTTGTTTTGCATATTCACCCAGTACTTTGATTTAATTCATGTAGATACATGTCTTGACTCGAATTCTTTTGTATTTTGCAGGGCATCCATGGATGATCAATGGAGGAGAGACCAGATCTGCAATTTTTTTTTTTGTTTTTTTTTTTTGGTCTGGCTCACCAAAACGACGCCGTTTTGGTGAGGCTTAAGCAGAGCCGTCCGATCATCCACTCTAGGAGATCACTCTAGAGAGTTACTCTAGAGGATCCGCTCGCATGCGTGTCAGCCCCTAAGTATTAACACAACTAAAATTATGACCCTATCATTTAATGAACACACCTAATCACATCAAAATCATACACTAAAAATGTGCTAGCATAACTGGCAATAGTTGTTATATGAATTACCAAATTAAGCATTTGTATAAGCAAATCTAAACGATAAGCAATATTGTAGAGTAAGAGCTCTATAACATCTTACCAACAAACTAACCTTAACAGAGTTTTTAAAATAAAAATAAAATAAAATAAAAAACTGTAAACCACCATTGATATTAACACCTATATACATTATCCCAATACAAAAACAAACATTCCAAATTCCTTATAATTCATGTCTAAACTGCCAGATCAAAACTCAAAACTATTTCACATTAATGTTCAACATGCAGAATGCAAAAGGTGAGATGTCTCAAAATTGCATATTCATTGCATTAAAAAGATTTAAAGCCATGGGGGGCACGGGTGATGATACTAGATTGCTTCCCTTCTCGACAAGGGAAAGGAACTTCTCACAGTCCTTTGCCCCAATTTGTGAAAAAGCTTGCACAAGCACAGTTATATAGTCAGCCAGAGCAACCTTGAAATACTGTGAGCAGCTCCTGTCCCCTGCATCGACATCCTGAACCCCTCCTTTAACAAGACACCCCACTTGAGCACCATCCATATACGCGCTACATGCCACCAAAATATCTTGAGCACGCTTGTAGAAATGTCCAATGACAAAGTCCTCGAAATCCTGCAGCCAAAAACAGTTTGAATGAAAAATCCATACGCTATGCCTAAACCTATCTACACATATGCACATTTGTGTAGTTGAATCATGCAGTTTACTGTTATTCCAGCAATTATATAACCAACAGCAAGTGTATCAATCAACTCAAATAAAAGCAAACATATAATGCCCAACTCCCTTGCCATGCCATTATGGGTGAATAGTGGGTGTCTAGCATTTCTCTAAATGGAGAATCGGCCACTTAGGATTTACTTTCTGGTTTTGCATAACAAAAGGTAATCCAAATTCATAGTTCTTGATATTCATTTTTATTTCCCAGAGAGTTCTTGAGATGACATCTGTTCAGATGAACTTTCTTTCTATAAACTAGTCTCTCAAAAGTTCTCACGTTGTAGGTGTTGGCGAACTGCTAATAATTATACTAGATACAACATGCGGTTATTCTAATGATAGACAAAGGTTTCCTTTAATGATAAAAACCATTTTCTCTTGCAATCTTCAGACACAAATATTTCAAGCATGGTTACAACATTGTATGTGGGGGATGAAATTCTAATTTAACCAATCGTTGAACGCAAATGGCTCAAACTACTTGCAATAAAAAGACACAGCAGGAGTCTTACCTTTGGTGGCCTCCTCATGGTGTACACCATTGTTCTCAGAGACAGGATAAATGTATTTTCATTGTATCGCTGGGAGTTCTCCTCTCCATTTACTGACCCACCCATTATTTCATAACCAGGCTCATTGAAGTAAGGCTTTTCATTCAAAATTAGCGCCTGTATAGAAACCAGAACTTGTAGCATGGTTGAAACACCAGGGATCCACTTTTCACTTTGGTGACCACTCCAGGTGTTAAGAAGGCTCAAGCATACTTTTCCACAGTTATACAAATTTGGATTGATTCGAAGACCACCAGAATGGTAGTGCACACGCTGACACAAGTAGTTCCCTAGTTGTTAGGACTGAAATCTACAAGAAAGTATGCAACTAACACATGCACAATCTACGAAGCTTACTTACCGGTGGGACATTTGGATAACCACTAGGAAATAAAACATCAAAGAAGAAGAGACCATCATGGTAGGGAGTCCCCTCAGCTCCTACAATTACAGCCCTCAAAAGGTCCATTCTTGACTCACAAACCCGGACAAATATTTTATCTGTTCAAGTGATAGAAAAACAAACAGAAAGTGAGAGATGTTTAAATCTATAATCACCACTGAAAAGTTAAAATCATATGAATGGCAACAATAGACAGCAGCGTAAAAAGTGAGGCAGGGGGGTGGCATCAGTAATAGTAAAAGCCCAGGCCATATGCAACTCTAATTTCTTATATATTTGACTTCCAAAACACAACAATAAGGGTTCAATCATAAAGAATGGCCCCAAAACCAGGTGAAGCAATTGATTACTGCAAATACCAATCATAAACTTGCCTGGCAAATCTTTCTCCAGGATCTTCCACTCCTCCTGTATTTTCTTTGCCCAAGATCGCTGTCAAAAGAAGGTAAACAACAATGTAAGGAAAGGAAATCACCCAATGTGGTCCCTCTTAATCAAGGGTGCCAAAGGGGTCAGACTAGAGGGATGGATGACTAGCCTTTGGCATTATTCACAAACTAGAAGTTGTGGCACACGTGATTCATGTGCAGAAATAGAAGATGGTGGTAACCATTTATGAGATGTGGGCTTTGTTTAGTCAATTATTTTAGGAGTAGGTATGACATGCTTACCCCAATTTCATAGGAGAAGAACAAATGCTAGTCAACAATTGTGTGGGCAATTTGGGAAAACCAAAAAAGCGTGGCGGAACTTCAAGTGTTCACACCAACTGGGGCGTTCACATTAGCATAGATCAAGAAAAGAAATGAAGGGATGCGTCTTTTAGAATGTACATACCTGCATCACTGAATAACCTGTGCTAGAAAAGTGATGGTCCGAATGATCTTGAACAACATCAAATTGCTTAAAAAGTTGAAACTTCGTCAGAATATCATTTTCATTCCCAGGCTTTTCGATCCTAGATGTTGATCCAAATATGTCAGTTGAACTTCCAGCAGCAGTTGCACTCTTTTGACTGTCAGCATGCTCCTGGACCCAGGGGGTATATGACTCTTTCTCAGAAAAGAGATGTACACCATCAGATGAATTATAGAAACCATCACTGGCAAAAGATGGATTGTTCATAAATACAGGAGAACCCTGCCACCCAGACATAGATGCATCTACTCCAGAAGGAAGATTCATTGTGTCCATTTCTGGAAACCCTGAATCAGTTTGACTACCAATACCAACTGGCTTCTCATGGCAGTTGTGAAAATAAAATTTTTTAGAAGATGGGTCCATTCCAGAAGAGAGCTTCATAGTCCACGGATGGTTATCTGAGGTATAATTAGTTGTACTGCCAGAAACAGCAGGCTTCTTTTCAATATGGGAAAATTCTGGTATGCTGCTAAATTTAAATTCAGTTGGATGATTTGTAGCACCGTTTTCTGCTTGTAAGTTCAAATCAATTGAACTAGTTGAAGCAGCCGACTTCATATTCTGAGAAGATTCTGGAAAGGGCCAAGACAAAGACAGATCAAACTTGTAAGAGTGACTCAGAGCATCCATGTGGGTTTGCAAGGTTGAACTCAGAGCATCCATCTGGGTTTGCAAGGTTGAACTCAGAGTGACCATGTGGGTTTGCAAACTTGAAATGTTAATGAAAGTTGAATTTTCTCCATTTTGCACGAGTTGCAACCCCCAAGGATGAGACGAGTCTGTCTCAGGGGCCTCAAATTGGTTTGAAAAACTTGATTGGTTTGAACTAATTACAGTAGCTGGATTCTTTTTATTCTGAGCAGGATCAGAAAACGAAGGAATAAAAGCCTCAACTGTGGGAGGAACATTTGCGGCATCAAAATGGGCTTGCAGCAATTCATGATACATATCCATATAGGAGTCATCAATATAAGAAAAATCATTATTGAAACGTTCTAGATCAAAAGAATCATGCAGTCCTGGGACAAAGCACCCCTTAGAAAACTGAACTCCATCTACTAATTCAGGCATTTCTGAATTACCATGACCATACGGAAAAATGACCAAAGCTTCCTAAAAAAAGAGGGAAAAGGTATTACTCAGCACATTTACTGTATAATAACTAAAAAACAAAGAACAGTTACAAAAATAAAAAAATAAAAACAACTACAGCTCAGAGAGCAACCAATGATTAGCGAGGAGCTTAGGACATTTAATTGTATACAGAAAACTTTATTATCCAAAGGAACTGCCAATAACATTTTAATTACCTTCCCGTTGTTATGTGTGTCAATGTTCTCATCGAGGAGCATCACATCTCCAGAATCCTCATCCTCGTCAATATCAATTACTTCATGGAGAATAACCTACAAGAAATCAGTTTCCTCATCAATTACTATTGGTAAGAGAAACAAACTTTCAAAACACAAACAGGCATTAACTCAGGCACGTGTTAACAACGACACAAATCCAGATGAAAAGTTGATGTGGGCAGTGACCCCAGGGAAAAATGGTAAGCATTGATATGGCAAGGAACCACCGGTGGTAGAGGAGGTGAGAGCTGGGACAACCCTAGTAGGAGAGAGGATTGCAGTGGAGAAAGAACTTTTAAACTTCGCCAGAGGGTGATGGCTTTTTTTGTTGTCTTGCATGCATGAAGGAGGTCCCCTTTACATTGGGGAGTTGAACCATGGGGCCAACTCAGCCAAGGATTAGTGTGCCATGCTACGGGACAAGTGGCTTAACCCCTCAGTTTGACAATCTAGAGTTTTTCCAACTACCCACTATGCCCATGATCAATCGTTGAAGGTCATATCATGGGAATGCAATTGGTAGGTAAGTTGAGCCTTGGGGCTAGGGGTGGAGAGAGGGGGTGGCCAGCAGAATTTGGAGAACTTTTTGTATATATATGAGTGTCTTTGAGTTGGTATACATCTTCCTTTTGTGACTCAATGCCATGTGAAAGGAAAGAAAGAGAATGTGATATCGAGAGACCCAAAACTAAGGATAATTAAGGTTGATGTTCACCAAGTTGGACGTGATGTTTACCTGCCAGCTTTGGTTTTCAATTTGCAAAATTAATTTGTTTTCTATTTTGGTTTGTAAAATTAAGGCAATGAGTCTCTTGCTTACACTGATCCCTCCTTGTTTTCATATTAGCACCCTAACTATGGCAACTAGTCACATTCTACTTTGAGATATACTAAAACTTTTTCCATTGATGAGCACAGGTCAGTTGCTTCATAGAGCTTTCAACTAAATCACTGAAAAAGACAGTTGCAATGACTATAATACTAAAATTTGAGTTACTTGATTCTCATAATTGAGTTCTTAGTTATCCAATAAATTTGGGAGTGTTCCTTGGAAGTTGTGACTACTAGTTACTTTTTTTCTCTTTGGTTGAATAACAGCAATAATCTCGATTTTTTTTTAAGTCTTTTTTATATTACATGATTCCTTACGCTTGTGGCCATAATTGAAATAACAAGCAGATAATAGATATTTCCCTAAATCCCAAATGATATTACCAATACATAAAGATATGCATTCATACTTTCGTCTTGTGTGTGTATAACTGCATATATATGTAAATGTAATGCACTTTGCAAAACCAAAAAAAAAATATCAAAATGAAAATGTAATTAATATGGCTCTTTCCAACAAAATAGGGCATTTATGAAATCACTTTTCGTAGTATAAATTTTTCCACCTGAATTAATGAAAAATTAAAAACTGCATCTGCCCCTGTTGGGGGCTGCATCACGGCCCTATAGAATTTACATATGATGCATCTTTGGTGTGTCAAATGTCTTGGTCAACCCTACATGACTACGTCATTCCCTATCCACTGGATTTTACCATTTCATTTCCCAAAATAAAGTGCCTCATCAAACACCACATCCTACTAATGTTGTGCTTGAATCATGGATTTGGATAGGAATTTGTGCTTGAAACATAGATTTTGGTAGGAATTTGGAAAGAGAGCGGGAAAAGGTGTGTGAAATGCAGATGAAATGTAGTTTTATTTCATTCACATTTCACATATCTTTTCCCTTTCCTTTTCCATTTTCAAATCTCTCCCCAAATCTCCAAATCCATTAACATTAACCAAACACAACCTAAAGGTCATTATATTTTTTAAAAGAATGAAAAGAAAAAAAGAAAAAAACTACCTTCAAAACCCAAACATTCCAAATAAATCACACACCAATAATAACAATCTACCAAATGTCAATGACGGAACAACAAGTGTCAAACGAGACACAATTATCTGTTCCTGTAAAGACTAATTCCGGGCATTGAACCAAATTTGGTCCAAATTTGATTCTATCACATACACAGACAACAAATCCACAGGAAGATCAAGATCTAACCAATACAAGAACCTTAGCTACAACTAAAATGGAAAAAATTCAAACCCAATTCTACTCATCAGTAACGGCTCAAATGTAATCAGATTAATCACATTCTCAACACCATTAAAGAATAAGAAAAAAAATTAAAGATAAACTCACTCCATGCAATCAATCAAACGTACGTATATCAAACATTAAACATAAACTCTTATTTACCCCATTTTGATCAACCGATTGGGATGTCGAACTAAAATACACCGGCTGAGAGATTTCAACGACGTTGGGGTCCATATACGATGAACTAGTCCCAGCGAACACCCTTTCCCTGCACCGATTCCCGATCAAAATCGCATATACACACATATATATAGATATAGATATAGATATGACAAAGACATACATAGAGAGAGAGAGAGAGAGAGGACAGAGAGTCACTTGTAACTGGCGATCGGCGGCCAAGACTCCATGGAAGAGGTCGGAGAATGAAACCTAGGGCTGTGGTTTCAGAGAAGCGGACCAATCCGGAGACGCTCTGTTTGCGTCTGCAACCTCAACTCCTCTCTAGTGTGTCGTTGGTGCGTTTTCATGTCAGTAAAGACCCCTATATATAATATTTCCTTTTTCTCATTTCGCGCCTAGTTATGAGTAGATAGGATAGATTTTTTTTTTTTTCTTTTTTCTTTTTTCCCTCTTCATACTCCTATCATCAAATTATTATTACTTTTATTATTTTATTTTATTTTTTTTAAATAAAAAAATGTTTGGTAAATATGTATTAATTGAGGTTGTTTGGTTCTTCTTTGATGAACATTTTAAAAATTGTTTGGAATATACTATTTTGAAAATCAGTTGATTGAATTAGTTAAACGGTTGTTTAGAGTACGTTGTTTTGAAAATTAGTTGATTGCGTTAGTTAAACGGTTATTCAGAATATTGTATTTTGAGAATTTAATTGATCACGTCAGTTAAACAGTTATTCGATATGCATTGTTTTGAAAAGTTAATTGATCAAATGAGTTAAACGGTTAATTATTCTTCATTCTTATCCAAATTAACTCTCGTAATTTTTTTTTGTAACCAAAATTTGAGATAGTTTATGAAAATCGTAAATGAATCGGTTTCAAATTATTCTCTTTTTTTCCCTATTTTTTATGCATATATCAAATATCAAAATTTTAATTATAAATTCCCCCTTTAATAATCTTCTTATAAGGAATCTCATTGAAGATTTGCACCTATTATAAATGAGTATCCTTCTTTACAAATATAATATATATATATGGACTTGTTTAGAAAGTTGACTATTTAATTTTTAACTATTTTAACTTGACTAAAATAATTGTATTTGGGTAGATAATTAATTTTTTTAAAGTTAATTTGATAATTATAAGAGAAAAAATGAAATGATTATGAATTTAATGTAATATTTTATCTTATTAATATTTTAACTTATTTTATCTTTATTAATTATTTTAGCCAAAAAAAAAAAAACTAAAAAAAACAACTTGCCAAACAGAGCCATAAGACTCCATATGTATAATCAATTTTATAAGATTTGTTCTTACATTTTTTTATTTTTATAGTCAATAATGCTATAAACACCTCTGTTTGTATGCTCAAAATCATAAAATAAAAGTTGTGATACAAACACTCTGTTTGGCAAGCGGGTTTTGGATTTTTTTTTTTTTAAATTAAAATTTATAAAAGATAATACGGGTTAACATAGTGAATGAGATAAAATATCATATAAAATTTATAATCATTTTATTTTATTTTTCATAAATATCATATCTAACTAAAAAAAATCTAACCACCTTCTTAAACATAAAAATTTTAACCTATTAAAATAGTCAAAAATTAAAATAACCTATTAAAATAACTAACTTTCCAAACCAAAACAATTTTTTACAAAATTATTGACAGATCATACAGCGATTATGGGGCCCAAGTGTTCCCCTATGTGGGACCCACATGCAGGCCGTACATACTATTTGGATATAATTTGTGACAAGACTCCCTTTTAGAGGACCCCACAACTCTCAAAATGATTCACATCACTCATGATGCGAGCCCCACACATACATGAATGAGCCCTACACATCATGAGTGGTGTGGAGTACTTTGAAAGTTGTGAGCCCCACACATACATGAATGGACCCTACACATCATGAGTGGTGTGGGATACTTTGGAAGCTGTGGGGTCCTCCAAAAGAGGGGTCTCACTCATCTTTCAATTTGTAAAACAAAAATGTTAGAGATTTTAGTATGTTTGGTTTGAGTTTGGGAGATGAGTTTGAGAGATAAAAAGTACGAAAAGTTGTTTGGTTTGGTTTTTTTGGAAAGATGTTTTGGAAAATTATTTTGAGAGAGAGAGTTTTGGAAAAAGTGATTGATTTGATGTGTATGAGAGAGAGATTTGTTTGGAAAACTTGTTTGGTTTACAAGTTTTGGAAAAAAAATTTGGGAAAATTTGTTTGGTTTGAGTTTTTCTAAAAACTCATTTGTAGAGAAATTTTCCCAAAATTTTTTGGGAAATTCAAACCAAACGAACCCTTTAAATTTTTTATTAAAATTTCTACCTTATGTGAGTTTTTGCTACAAAAATTACTCCATCCGTCTCAAAATATTAATTTTTTATTTTATTTTTATTATCTCATAATATTAGTTATTTTTCAAAAATAAAGGAATATAAATTTACTATTTTGTCATTCTTTTAAATTCATTAATAAAACAAAAAGAACAATTATGACAATTGGTATTATCTAAATAATGAACTATCAAAAGATAATTTTAAAAAATTAATATTTTAAAAATATAATAATTATACTATCAAAAAAAATTGAATTCTCAAAAAAAGACCATTATTTTATGACGAGTGTGCTTGGTTTGAGTTTTCTAGATTAAGTTTTTTGAAAACTGAGTTTTTTATTTTTTGTGTTTTTTTTGTTTTTAGTGAATGTTTTTAATATTTTAATCATTTTTTTTTACTTTTTTAAATGTACCTTACTTAGATATATCTAAAAAGTAAAAAATTTGTGAAAAAATATTTTAAAAAATTAACAAATACATAAAAATACGAAAAATATACTAAATTTTTGTATTTTTTGGTATTTTTGATATTTGTTGAACTTTTAAAAGATTTTTTTCACAAAAATTATACTTTTATGTGTATTTATGTTAAGTGTGTCTAAAAATCAAAAAAAAATTGCTTAAAATATTAAAAAAATTCAGTAAAAACAAAAAAATATGAAAAATAAGAAAGTAGAATTTTTTGAAAACTATTTTCAAAAAAACAAAACAAAACAAGCTATAGGAATTAATTGAAAATTTTGTATTCATAACATTTTTTTGTGAAACAATTAATGTGTTTTAGAGTTTCACTTGTATGGGACCTACATATGATACATGTGGATCCTATCTTTCAGTCTGATTTATAAATAATTTTATAAAAAATAAGAATTATCAATTCGATCTTAAATAAATAAACATAAGAGATGAGATTCACATGTGAGTCCCACTCAAAGTGAGATGTGTGGGCTCATGTGAATCATATTTGTGTGAATAATTTCTTTAAAAAAAATAAAACATTTAATCCTCACTTAAATGAGTTAATAGAAAATTTTGTATTTATACCATTGTTGTTTGTGAAACAATTATGTGTTTTTGAATTTTATTTGTGTGGGGCCCATATATGATACATATGGACCCAACCTTTCCGTTTGATTTGTAAATAATTTTATAAAATACATAAAAATAAAAATACCAACTTGATCTAAAAAAATAAGAGGTCTCATTTAAAGTGAGATGTGTGGGCTCATGTGAATTATATTTGTGTGAATAATTTCGTAAAAAAATTATGTACCATTAGTTTTTTTGTCAAACAAAAGAAATAAAATAACGCATTTAATCCCACTTAAATGTATACACATTCACTCTCTTTTATGTATGTGTACTTAATAAAATTTGTTATGTTATTACAGCTCCATTTGGGAAGTTGGTTTGTGGGTTTTTTTGATTAAAATAATTACAAAAAATAAAATAAGCTTTTTAACTTAATAAGACAAAACATCACATCCAACTTATAATCATTACATTATTTCTCTCACAAAAAAATCAAAAAAGCCAAAAGTCCTTCACAAACTAGGCTTTTTAATCCCAGGCTAAAATAGTCAAAAAAATCAAAAAGCTAAAATGCCAACCCACTTCCCAAACGGAGCTTATGTTGGTTGTTTGACCGTGGATTATTTCCAAATGTGTCATCGGCGATGAATATAAATAAGAAAACAAAGATATTTGAGATTTACAAAATATTTTTCAATTTGACTAACATTGAAATAATAAGATAGATATCAGTTTTTAATTTGTTACATACGAAATGACATAGTGTGCTAAATAAGTGTACTTTTGGGGGTGTCCTAAATAAGTGCACTTTTTGTCTTTTTAGACTAAAAAGTTGAGGTTGAAAATATAAATGTTTGGGTTAACTTTTTGACTTTTTATGAAAAAATGTGTAATAAAAAATTGTAAAAATTGGTTTGTAGGGAAAAATTAGAATTGGGAGTTGTGCAGCCGTAATTGTTAACTTTTGATGAATAGTGATAACTTTTTAACTTTTTGAATAACTTTTTAACTTTTGGACTTTTTTGAGACTTCCCAAACTTGACCTTAATTTGTTACATACGAAATGACATAGTGTGCACTTTTTTTATGCATACCTTCCTTATAAAGTCAATATAGGTGAATTTGTGATCTAAATTAGTAGGTGACCCGTCTGATGTATGGGAATTTATTTTTAAAATGAAAAATTAATTTTGTGTCTTAATACTTTATGTGTTGAAAATTTTAATAATTGGAAGCCAAATATAGATAAATATGCTAATGGTTGATATGTGAAATAGGCTCATAAAAACATTTTTTTTTTTTTTTTTAAAATTTAAAAATGTATTCTCAACCTGAAATCAAATCCTCATTTGTGTTAATTAAATTTATCAAAAAAACAAGAATTCCACTTGTATCAAAATATATATTTAAAAAATAAATAAAAACAACGAAATTTTTTCTAATATATCAATTATGACTTGGTTATAACTCATGGTGCATTATTTTGGTTATTAATTAAAAAGTCTTTATTAATTTCTTATGTTTTTGATTATGTTTAAAGTAGTGTATGAAGTCTTTAATTACGTTGCAAGTCATATTTGATTATGATTTATTATAATACTTTTATATGACAATATTTAAGTATTTTATTATACAAAAAAAGCATTTGTGGGTTGACTCAAAGGTAGGATTTATACTTATATCGATAAGATCGTAAAAGTTATTCACATTTATATATAAAAAATTACAAATTCAAATCATAATTTGTGTCCTCACAAGGAATCAGATACAAAATATCTATAATCTTAATAATTTCAGTTTTCAAAGGAGTTCTGATTAATTATGTGATACATCATAATAACCGCAAAAATTTTATTCCAGCTAAATTATTTTATATATCTTTTTTGACAAAGCTTATGAAGGTATATTATCAGTAATACTACTAATTTAATTTTTTTTTTTCAAATTATTCAAGAAACATTAATAGGTACCTTAAATATATACGATCATTTTCGATAAATCATTATTCTTCAAAATAATATTCCACACTATTTATCAATTGGCATTTGTCAATTTATCTTTTACAAATTTAACAAAAGAATTGAGTTCCATTATTTTAATCAATCAATATCAAATTGGACGCTACACATGTATGTAAATTATTTCAAAAATATGATGTCTGATATAAAATCACAATGGAGTTAACTTTAATTAATGTAATGATATTTTGTATTATAATATGTGTTACAAAAGAACAATATTAATTTTAATTTAAAATAAAATATTAATTTAAATTATTTATTTCAATAATTTTAGCCTTATCGTTTTATAAAAGTGTTAATTGAATATTGGGTAAATTACACTTTTATCCCCTAAACTATACGCGCTTTTTCTATTTGATCCCTTAACTATTGCTTGTGTTTCTTTAGTCCCTAAACTTTAATAATTTGTGTTTATCATCCAAATCATTAACAGAATAACATTAGTGGAGGGCAAAAGAGATATTTTACACAAAAATAAAATTAGAGGGAATGTTCCTGCCAATTCTCTGATATATACCCACATATATATACATGGTTGTGTATGGAAAAAAAAAAAAACAAAGCATCAAGAAGACGAAGAAGAGAAAGGGGAAGGAAAGTAGAAAGAGGAAGAACAATGTACCGGATGGATGCAACGCATTGCTCATATGGCAGAGCTGCTGTGATGAAGACATCTTGTACAAACTTGAACCTGGGAAGACGATTCTTATACTGCGACGGATATGGGCTTAATGGGAGAGGATGTGGATTTTTCCAATGGTTTGATGTACCTATGTGTGGCCGGTCAAAGCAAGTTATACCAAGACTCCTATGAAGGATTACTAAGATAGAGGAGCAAATATCAGAGATGAAAAGGAAGAAGAAGATACTCTAGGCTTGTTTGGTTGTGTCTTGGCTTATCATCTTGGTATTGTTGCTGTAGAAGATACTCTAGGTTTCCTATGCAATATATTTGCTATGTAAGTTATTGGATATGTAATGAATGGAAGGTTTTGTATGGAAAATTGTGTGCCCAATTATTCTATAATGGCTGATTGTGTTTACTAACAAAAAACAAATACACACACACACACACAAAAAAAAATAAAAATAAAGTAACAGTTCAGCCCCCTCTCCCCCATTTAAAGATAAACATCATCATCACTTTCATTCATAAAAAGTTTTAAGTTCATTGTCATTACAAACACAAAAAACAATCCTACATTACTAAATAGTTGACATGAAATTCATTGTCATTACAAACACAAAAAGCAATCATATGTTTATACTATTGTGTTCACCCTCTTTTCTTGGATGTGCCTTCTTTGGCTGGTGCTGCCCTTTTCAATCTTAAGGCTTGAGTGATAGAGGTTGCAGCAGCAGGTGGTGTTGGTCTTATAGGCATTGGAGGTTGACTTGCAAAAGTTGTAGCAGCAGATAGTGGCCTACTTGGCATTGGAAGTTGACTTGCAAAAGTTGTAGCAGCAGGTGGTAGCCTCCTTAGCATTGGCCATTGACTTACAAAATTGGCAGCAGCAGCAGGTGGTGGCCTCCTTGGCATTGGCCCTTGACTTGCAAAAGTTCCAACATCACTTTCACCTGCTGCTGTATTATCCTGCTGCAAAGCACAAGATGTATCATAGTTAGTGATCACTAAGTAAATGAAAACAAACAAATGTTGTGGACTTTACTTACAGAGGGTTGAAGCTCTGATTTACAAGTCCTAGTGTTGTGGCCCTTCTGTCCATATTTTCTGCAACTCAAATTCTTTTTAAATCTCCTTAGCTTTGTAGGTTTTTGACCTTTAGGTCCCTTATCTGGTTCCCTCTTTCTTGCCTTCATTGGCCTTCCAGGCTACTTAAGGTATTTTGAAGGAAGCACTGGTTTTTTCCCTGATTGCTCCCATATCTCAGCATCATTCATTGGGCACATCATGTGTGTGTAAGCCTTCAGAAATGTATCTTTTTTGTAACAATAATGGATATATTCCTCAGGTTGTTCCATTGATATCCAAATAACAGATATTACATGTGCACAAGGGATTGCTGTCAACTCCCATCTTCTACAGGAACATGTCTCCTCCTTAAGGTCCACTATAAACTGATCACCATGCATTCCTCTTACTTCAAATTTTTTATCTCTTGCCAATGCTGGAATGTATGCAGCTGCATTTGTCTTATTTTTCTCCAACACCTTGTATATCTTAGGGCCTATGTTATCTTGCCACTCTTATGCATACTCTATTCTCTTAACTAACCTTTCCATCAAATACACTTTAATTCTCTCAAAACAAGTCAAAATTGGCTTGTCCCTAGCAAATACAATGGAAGCATTGAAAGACTCACATAGGTTGTTTAACAGAATGTCACATTTTGCACTGGTACCAAAGTAGGATATGGTCCAATGGACTGGATCCTTAGTAGCCAACCATTCATATACCAATTTGTTCTCCCTCTTCAACTATTGCATTTCAGCATTGAACCTGCCCACATAAATTGCTCTAGCTAAATTCCATAACATATCCTTCAAGTTTTGACCTCCAAACCCATCTTTTTTTAAATTTTTGTGTAAACGTCTTATACAATGCCTATGTTCAGCTGCTGGAAGCAAATCAACAATTACTCTCTCCAAACCTTACAATCATCCAAATACACATGTCAAACAAACAAAAGCAACATAAGCCACAAACAGATTAGAGATTATGGTCTATTTTGCTTACCTTTTGCTTATCATAGATTATGGTCCATTTTGGATCATTAGATATTCCAAGATCAGCCATCAATCTCCACCATTGCATAAGCCATAGGATATGTTTGGTTATTTCCATCTAGTCCAACTGCAGTGAGCAACTGACCACTAATAGCACATTTTAAATGACAACCATCAACAAAATTATAGGCCTGCAGCCCTCAATAAACCCCTTCTTCAGTGCATACCAACAAACATAGAACCTCTGAAATACATTAGTTGGGTTTCCATCCTCATCCGGTTTAAAGTGCAAGTACACACTATTTCCTAGGTTGGTTCTATCAATCTCTTTGCAATAGTCCCACATGTTTGCAAATTGTTCAGTAACACTTCCTCTTAGCTTTGTTAGAGCCTTTCTCTTTGCTCTATAAAGCTGACTAGGGGAAACCTTAATGTTAAAATCAATTCTTACCTTTTTCATGAGTTTAGAAACAGAGCATGTTGGATTTATTCTAAATTCATCCAAATACACCATTGCCAACCAACTAGAATTGACTAGCCTATTTGCCTAAACCCTACCATAAGTGTGCTTAGGGTTGTATGTCTTTACTTTAAGTGTTTTCTTGTGTCCACTTCTTAAAGATGTAAAAATAGTCCAAGGGCATCATTCTCTACAATTTGCTCTAACTCTACTCCCCTCATTCTTTTTACACTTAATGTCTTTACCATTGAGGATAGGATGATGCCTGACAGCTCCAACAAACTGAGCCATGCTTTTAAAAATCATTCCTAACTCAAAAATAGGGTTCTCTTTTCCATAAATAGATTTGAACTCCTTGTACTTGGTCTTTAGCAACCCATCATCCCCATCTTTTGATTCTTCAAGGCTAGCAAACCCATCTGAGGAATCTCATTCCTCACTTTCTAGTTCAGAAAAATCTTGAACATGATTATTTTTTGGTGGCTTACTTGCATGTTGGTCCACTCCTGTCACTGGCTCTTTATTCAAGCTGTAATCATTGTCAACAAATACTTCATATTCGGCCTGTAATGCCCTCAAAATAATAGCATTAAACCCAACCATCTAGACATGCATTGATGTGAAAGATAACCGTCATTCTATTCATCAGAGTAACTCATTACAAAAGTATTACATGTTAACAACAAAAGCAAATGCCCTACGGGCTTACAGCTTTCCAAGTTAACACTTGGTTACAAAAAAATGGGTACTAACTCAAATACACACTAAGCCATTGGCTTGAAATTACATGTAATACATCAAAAAGGAAATCAAACAACCAAAAAGTCTGTCTGCCTCTAGCCTCCCAAGTTATGTCCTTAGAGGTGACATGCTACCTGTACCTAAAAATGATGTCCCATATAGGGTAAGCCACAGCCCAGTAGAAATACACTAAACCAGCTATGAACAATGACTAAAAGATTAGCAGTTGATAGATGGTCAACACAGATACATCCACTTATATCACGTTCCGGTTTCATGACATTTAAGTCCATGTAACAATTCTTTTTCCACTTCTTTTTCAACTTTGAGTTTGAAACAAGGCTCAACACTTAGCCAAATAATTTAATGAGAATGCAACTCATCTTTAAAACACTTTCGTACTTTACCGAAGATACACATTTTAGTGCTGTATTAACATAACATAGAAACACTTCCATCTTTCACAATTGATAACGATATACATTTTAGTGCTATATCAAATCAACTTAAACACTCCCATAGTCAACACTTGATACACATGGTAGTGCTGTATCAATGTCACACACAATCCGGTTTAGAGGTCCATCCCCTATCTTCCCCTAAACCGTGGAGTACATCCCCTATCTCCTCCCACACAACACATGTATATAAACACAGATCATATACAACCATTCAATACATAAAGTTAATGTATTATTTCAACCGCTATGTTCCATAACCTGCTCAATCGATTAGTTTTAGTTTGCCTAATCATCATGCATTGTCTACAACAATCAAGACTATCCTCCACCGATAGCCCAAAGCAGTTATCTCTAAACAGAAAATAAATGCATCAAATGGATAAAGTATCGACATTTCAATTCGGTGAGTGATAAATAATCCAACTATACCCTTTAATCCCATACATTATCAATTCCAACATTTTCAACTCAACTTCTCATTTCTCAAATTAATTCATCAATGTAATTAGGGCATTTCCCATAATTAACAAAAACAACCCTAAGGTTCCATTTCTACCAATAACCCATCATTTATCTCACTTCTCCATGCCAAACATGCATATAGGTTCATATATATATAAAACCCCATCTTTTGTAAATTTACACAAAAGACCCAAACTTCCTCAAATTTACCCAACAACCTCCACCATGTCAAAATGCTAAAATTCAAAGACAAAGCTCATAAAGAGGAGTAGGGTATCCCTACCTTGAAGCTTGAGATCAAATGGAGATGAAGACCAAAACCCAACGTGCTCCAAATCCCAACTTTTTCAGATTAGAACAAAGCTCTCAACACCCTCTATCTTTTTAATAAAGGCCCTAGGGTAGATTCACACTCTAGAGAGATCAAATCTTAGAGAGAGAGTAAGTTTAGAGAGAGAGAGTCTCAGATCTAGGGTTTGAAAAGAAAAGGGAATGAAAAAGTGATGTTTAAAATCGCTGCTGCCCGCTGATATAAAACAGGCTCGCTCGAGCGAAGACTTAGTTGCCCGAGCGACCAGACACAGAAAACTCTCGCTCGAGCCAAGAAGGTCTCGCTCAAGCCAACAACCCAGAAGCACGCTCGAGCGACAGAATGCTCGTTCGAGCCAACAACTCAAACCCTCAGGTCTGCAACCAGACGCACGCTCGAGCGACGGACTGCTCGCTCGAGCGAAGAACAAACCAGACCGCTCGAGCGAGGAAAAGCTCGCTTGAGCCAAGAAATGCAACTTTCAGGTCCAGAACCAGACGCAATCGCTCGCTTGAGCGAATCCACTCTGGCTCGATCCACTAGGCACAAAATTCCACTCTCGCTCGAGCGACCAAACCCTGGCTCGAGCGAAGGACCAAAACAAAGCGCTCGCTCGAGCGACAAACTTCTCGCTCGAGCGAAGGTCCGAAAATCTGGGCAGCAACACTTGGCTCCCAAACACAACCAACCTGTAACAAACCTGCCCAACACATCCTATAACTCGAATACGAAGTATGAAAGGATGTAAACAAGATATAAACAACTGCTACCATCTACGGAACCAAGTCCGGATCATTGTACAACAAGGGGTAAAACCCGGGATCGCTATAACCTCCCCCCCTTAAAGAATTTCGTCCCCGAAATTAGCACAAGTTTTCAAAAACAAGTTTTTCTCTGTTTAAACAATGTTATAATTCAACATTCAATAACTCGACCCATTACTGGTCATCCCATCTCTTAATAAGAGGCATTTCACAATATGTAAAACAACATATATATATCAACGCGCATTAACATTATGTATTTTCCTTCAAATTTCAACAATTTCATATCATAACTAATGTTCATGATACATTTCCAATTCTACAATATATTCAACATATACAATGTTACATTAAACTTCCATATTGAGGCAAGTTCCAAAACATACTTCTATTAAACCCAAACATTTCCAACGTTTTACAACTTAAGACATATATATAAAGCTCTTAAGTCCAACAATATTGCAAAATCTAAATACAAGATTACATATCAACAAACATGTCCGGATATTTCTCACGGACTTCCAACTCACGTTCCCAAGTGGCTTCTTCCACTCCGTGATGTTTCCACAATGCCTTTACCAAGAGGATGGTCTTGCCTCGCAAGACTTGATCCCGCCTATCCAAGACCCGAACCGGTCTCTCCTCATACGAGGCATCCTCGTCTACCTCCAAGTCGGTCCAATCTAGTACATGCGATGAATCCGGCTCATACTTCCGAAGCATACTCACATGAAACACGTCATGCACTCCGGACAACTGCGGCGACAAGGCCAAACGATAGGCAACCTCATCAATCCTCTCAAGGATCTCAAAAGGGCCAATAAACCGAGGGGACAACTTCCCACTCTTCCCAAACCTCATCAATCCCCGCCTAAGTGATATCTTTAAAAAGACATGATCACTCACCTCAAATACCAAAGGTCTCCTCCTAAGGTCAGCATTTGATTTCTGACGACTCTGGGCTGTAACAAGCCTCCTATGGATAAGCCCAACTTTCTCCGTTGTTTCTCTCACCAACTCTGGACCCAACAGAGGTGCATCACCCACTTCGGCCCAACAAACTGGAGACCTACACGGTCGGCCATACAAGGCTTCAAACGGTGCCATACCGATACTAGACTGAAAGCTGTTGTTGTAAGCGAACTCCACCAAAGGCAAGTGCCTCTCCCATGTCCCACTAAAATCAAGGACACAACCCCGAAGCATATCCTCAAGGATCTGACTAGTACGCTCGGACTGCCCGTCAGTCTGAGGATGGTAAGTCGTACTAAAGGTCAACTTAGTACCCAAGGCATTCTGTAAACTCTGCCACAACCTAGCAGTAAAACGAGGGTCTCTATCTGAGACGATCGTCACTGGGACTCCGTGCAACCTCACTATGTCCCGAATATACAAGTCGGCAAGATGATCTACCGAATCTCTCACACGCATAGGAATGAAGTGCGCCGACTTAGTCAACTAGTCTACAACCACCCAAATGGCATCACTACCCCGCTGAGTCCTCGGAAGACCTACCACGAAGTCCATAGTGACATGCTCCCACTTCCACTCGGCAATAGGCAAGGGTTGTAACAAACCCGCTGGCCTCTGATGCTCGACCTTCACTTGCTGACATGTAAGGCACTTGGACACAAACACCGCCACATCTCTCTTCATGCCTCTCCACCAAAACTGGCGACCCAAATCCCGATACATCTTAGTGCCTCCCGGATGCACCGCAAGGCGCGAATGATGAAACTCTTGGAGTACTTCCTCTCGGCAAGACTCCGGCACAAACACACGGTCTCGGTATCTCACACTCAGGTCGGGACACACCGTCAAACCCTTCTCCTCCTTCCCACTGGAGATCTTCTCTCGGAGGGATTCTACCTCAAGGTCACCTCTCTGTGCTTCTAACACTCGAGTCACAAGCGCAGGCTGCGCAACAACAGAAAACAAGGCCGCAGCCTCAACAGATTCGCCCAGAAGCAAATCAAACTCACCAAGAGCACCCAACATCTCCCACTCCCGGATGGCTATACAAGCTACATCACTAACGGATTTTCTGCTAAGGGCGTCGGCTACAACATTGGCCTTCCCCAGGTGATAATGCAACTCGAAGTCGTAATCCTCACTGAACTCCATCCACCTCCTCTACCTCAAGTTCAAGTCTCTCTGTGTAAACAGATATTTCAGACTTTTATGATCCGAGAATACCTCGAATCTCTCACCATAAAGGTAGTGCCTCCAAATCTTCAAGGCGAAGATCACTGCTGCTAACTCTAGGTCATGTGTAGGGTAATTTTTCTTGTGTATTTTCAACTGACGTGAGCCATAAGCTACCACTTTCCCCTTTTGCATCAACACATAACCCAAACCCTCTCATAAGGCATCACAATAAACCACATAACCCAACCATCTCTCCGGAATAATCAAAATTGGAGCGGTGGTCAATCTAACTTTTAGCTCTTGGAACGACTTTTCACAAGTCTCACTCCACACGAATTTGACTCCCTTCCGAGTTAATCTAGTCAACGGCGAAGCTAGCCTGGAGAAATCCTTCACAAACCGGCGGTAATACCCAGCTAAACCCAGAAAACTGCGGATCTCAAACATACTCTTAGGCTGTGCCCAATCTTGCACCGCCTCAATCTTGGATGTATCAACAGACACTTCTTTCCCGGAAACCACATGGCCTAAGAACTTGACCTCCTTTAGCCAGAACTCACACTTCCCAAACTTGGCATACAGCCTATGCGTTCTAAGTAACTCTAGCACCACTCTCAAGTGTGCCTCGTGCTCCTCCTCAGAAGGTGAATAAATCAGAATATCGTCCACGGAAACGACTACGAAACGGTCTAAGAATTCCTGGAAGATCTGGTTCATCAAGTCCATAAAGACTGCTGATGCATTGGTGAGCCCAAATGGCATCACCAGGAACTCATAGTGGCCATACCGCGTACGGAATGCCGTCTTCAGAATATCCTCCTCTCTGACCCTCAACTGGTGGTAACCCGATCTCAAGTCTATCTTAGAGAAACAACGGGAACCCTTCAACTGGTCAAACAAATCATCAATACGGGGCATAGGGTACTTATTCTTGACCGTAGCCCGATTCAACTTCCGGTAGTTGATACACAGTCTCAAGGCACCATCTCTCTTTTTAGCAAAAAGGGCCGGTGCTCCCCACGGTGAAACACTAGGGCAAACAAAGCCATTATCTAGCAATTCCTGGAGCTGAACTTTCAACTCAACCAACTCTGCCGGGGCAAAACGATAAGGTGCCATAGAAATCGGCGCCGTGCCGGGCATTAAATCAATAGAGAACTCTATCTCTCGGTGAGGTGGTAAGCTAACAAGATCCTCGGGAAAGACATCCGAATACTCACACACCACCCTCGGCAATCTAATCTGGGTCTCATCACACTCACCACTCATAAAGCTAGCAAGTAGACTACTAAGCTCACCCCGCCCTCGCGGATCATACACCGGTGGCAAACACACTACCAACCCGGTCCCCTAAGAAATGGAAACACTCCCCGCTCAAGGTACAAACAGTGACCCTCTGGCGGGTAGCAATCTATAACAGCCCGGTATGACGATAGCCAGTCCATACCCAAAATAACATCAAAGCCCTTCATGGGCATAACTACAAAAGGGAACGGAAGCCTACGGTCGGCGACCTCTATATCACAATCTCTACATCCGTGTTTCAAAATCAATTCACCCCCAATAGGTGACACAACACAAATAGGAGATGCTAACTGTGCCAGCTCCAACTCCAATACAGATGCAAATGCAGTAGATACAAAAGAATGAGACGCACCCGTATCAATCAACACACTAGTAACCGAGTTGCAAAACAGAAATGTACCTCTCACAACTGATGGAGCCGGTACTAGGTCCTGCGCGGTAACCGCATATACGCGCCCTGTAGGCCCCTGATCCACCTGCTTCACCCCTCGGAGCATACGACTGCTGTACTGACTGGGACGACGAAGCTCCCGGATTGGGCCTCGAGGCCTGCATAGACTGAGCTGGCTGAAAACCCTGCGTCTGCCTAGAACCAGACGCTCCCGAAGTGGCACTCAACTGTGGGCAAAACCTCTTCAGGTGCCCAGGCTGACCACACTGATAACAAGATAAGGGTTGGACCCTGCCCTCACTCTGGCTCTGCGGTCTAGCTAAAGAAGAAGCAGCTCTCTGACCTCCTCCTCTCTGTGGGCAAACTGAAGCCTTGTGGCCCAACTGACCACACTTGTAACAGGTGAACTCTCTCTGGTTGCCTCTCCTCGAGCCTGTACTCGGCACTGGAAAGGTCGATCTAGCCACACCACCCTGAGACTGCTAAGGGTTAGCACTTCTCTGTCTCCTGCCATCTTCCTGACCATCCTAACTCATCTTGGAGCCTCTCTATTCCTCCTCCTCCTGCATCATGATCTCCATATGGGCTGCAGCATCAACCAAGTGCCCATAGTCTTGGGTCATAGAACCTCCAACTCTCATCTTGAGGCCGCGCCTCAACCTCTTCTCAAACTCAATACAGCGGCGTTCCTCGGACGCCACAAGTTCAGGTGCGAACCTGGACAAGCTAGTAAAAGCAGCCTCATACTCAGCCACTAAAGAACTCAACTGCAAAAGCTGGCAGAACTGGTCTCTCAGTTTCTCCCTAACTGCCAAAGATAAAAACTTTTCCTGGAAAACATTCACAAAAGCCTCCCAGGTGCCCTCAATGCGACCCTTCACGAACTTCCACCACTGACCCGCATCCCCTTTTAGCTGGAAAGATGCCAAGGTCACTTTCAATGCCCCGTCCTCGATGCCAGGCATCTCGAACGTCTTACTCATCTGCTCCAACCACTCGTCAGCCTTAAGTGGTTCCTTTGGATTCCCAACGAACTCATCCGGATTAGACCAGAAAAACTCCCTTTTAAAGAAGGAAGGCCCTGCCTCAACAACCTGGGCCTACACTGGAGCCTGAACTGGATTCTCAGCTCTGAGAATTCCCATAGACTCCCTCAAAGCATCGGCTATCCCACGGGCTAAGTCGCCCATAGCCTGCTGACCTGCTGGCTCGGCCACATTGGCCTGACCAATCCCCTCATACTGTGCCGGAATATCCTCCGATAAAGGCATCTCCTGCCTCCTAGGCCTACCTCGCCTACCTCCACGTCCTCGTCCTGACATCCTAATAAAGGCAACGAAAAACATTAGCACATTCATAAATGTGCCGAAACTAAACACCCGCGTCCTAATACATGGACAACTGTAATTCATTCCACGTAAGCACATAATCACATAAGCACTTACGAATTTCATTTCCGGATAATGATAGTCCCGAGGCGTTGCTAGAGTTCCGGTTAGAAACAGCATTGATCAAGTGCTTTTCCAACGAGACTCACAGAAACCCAAGGATCCAATCAACATCCTAGAAATTAAATCCCATACCCAAATAGTCACATAAGCATGCTATCACATAAGCACATAACATTACATCTAAGTCTCTAACAAGCGAGACAAACCCATTGTGATCCTAATCACTTCCCACGTACCCAAAGTATTCGAACCCGATACGCTCTGATACCAAGTTGTAACGCCCTCAAAATAATAGCATTAAACCCAACCATCTAGACATGCATTGATATGAAAGATAACCGTCATTCTATTCATCAGAGTAACTCATTACAAAAGTATTACATGTTAACAACAAAAGCAAATGCCCTACGGGCTTACAGCTTTCCAAGTTAACACTTGGTTACAAAAAAATGGGTACTAACTCAAATACACATTAAGCCCTTGGCTTGAAATTACATGTAATAAATCAAAAAGGAAATCAAACAACCAAAAAGTCTGTCTGCCTTTAGCCTCCCAAGCTATGTCCTTAGAGGTGGCATGCTACCTGTACCTAAAAATGATGTCCCATATAGGGTGAGCCACAGCCTAGTAGAAATACACTAAACCAGCTATGAACAATGACTAAAAGATTAGCAGTTGATAGATGGTCAACACAGATACATCCACTTATATCACGTTTCGGTTTCATGACATTTAAGTCCATGTAACAATTCTTTTTCCACTTCTTTTTCAACTTTGAGTTTGAAACAAGGCTCAACACTTAGCCAAATAATTTAATGAGAATGCAACTCATCTTTAAAACACTTTCGTACTTTACCGAAGATACACATTTTAGTGCTGTATTAACATAACATAGAAACACTTCCATCTTTCACAATTGATATACATTTTAGTGCTATATCAAATCAACTTAAAACACTCCCATAGTCAACACTTGATACACATGGTAGTGCTGTATCAATGTTCACACACAATCCGGTTTAAAGGTCCATCCCCTATCTTCTCCTAAACCGTGGAGTACATCCCCTATCTCCTCCCACACAACACATGCATATAAACACAGATCATATACAACCATTCAATACATAAAGTTAATGTATTATTTCAGTCGCTATGTTCCATAGCCTGCTCAATCGATTAGTTTTAGTTTGCCTAATCATCATGCATTGTCTACAACAATCAAGACTATCCTCCATCGATAGCCCAAAGTAGTTATCTCTAAACAGAAAATAAATGCATCAAATGGATAAAGTATCGACATTTCAATTCGGTGAGTGATAAATAATCCAACTATACCCTTTAATCCCATACATTATCAATTCCAACATTTTCAACTCAACTTCTCATTTCTCAAATTAATTTCACAAATTAATTCATCAATGTAATTAGGGCATTTCCCATAATTAACAAAAACAACTCTAAGGTTCCATTTCTACCAATAACCCATCATTTATCTCACTTCTCCATGCCAAACATGCATATAGGTTCATATATATATAAAACCCCATCTTTTGTAAATTTACACAAAAGACCCAAACTTCCTCAAATTTACCCAACAACCCCTACCATGTCAAAATGCTAAAATTCAAAGACAAAGCTCATAAAAAGTAGTAGGGTATCCCTACCTTGAAGTTTGAGCTCAAATGGAGATGAAGACCAAAACCCAACGTGCTCCAAATCCTAACTTTTTCAGATTAAAACAAAGCTCTCAATACCCTCTATCTTTTTAATAAAGGCCCTAGGGTAGATTCACACTCTAGAGAGATCAAATCTTAGAGAGAGAGTAAGTTTAGAGAGAGAGAGTCTCAGATCTAGGGTTTGAAAAGAAAAGGGAATGAAAAAGTGATGTTAAAATCGCTGCTGTCCGCTGATATAAAACAGGCTTGCTCGAGCGAAGACTTGGTCGCTCGAGCGACCAGACATAGAAAACTCTCGCTTGAGCCAAGAAGGTCTCGCTCGAGCCAACAACCCAGAAGCACGCTCGAGCGACAGAATGCTCATTCGAGCCAACAACTCAAACCCTTAGGTCTGCAATCAGACGCACGCTCGAGCGACGGACTGCTTGCTCGAGCGAAGAACAAACCAGACCGCTCGAGCGAAGAAAAGCTCGCTCGAGCCAAGAAATGCAACTTTCAAGTCCAGAACCAGACGCAATCGCTCGCTCGAGCGAATCCACTCTGGCTCGATCCACTAGGCACAAAATTCCACTCTCGCTCGAGCGACCAAACCCTGGCTCGAGCGAAGGACCAAAACAAAGCGCTCGCTCGAGCGACAAACTTCTCGCTCGAGCGAAGGTCCGAAAATCTGGGCAGCAACACTTGGCTCCCAAACACAACCAACCTGTAACAAACCTGCCCAACACATCCTATAACTCGAATACGAAGTATGAAAGGATGTAAACAAGATATAAACAACTGCTACCATCCACGGAACCAAGTTCGGATCATTGTACAACAAGGGGTAAAACCCGGGATCGCTATACGACCTCTGAAGCAGAATTTGAACTATGTCCATTCCCATCAACATTGGGTTCATAAATACTCCTTTCTGTTGTGTTGCATTCCCAGTCCCATTCCTCTACATTGACATCCTGGAAATATTCATCAAAACTTAATGGAACAAGGACAGGTTCCTCAATATAAAGTTCCAATACACCCCCCCACTATAGATTTCATCATTTCATACACATTCTCATCAGAACTAATAAATCTAAATCCTCCATCTATGCTCTGATTCTCGCTGACACTGACTCTGTAATGAAATCCAACAAAATCACTATATCCTACCATTTTGGCACATTCAACCAATGCTGGCAATGGCATCCTCTCCCTATCATTGTAGTCAATGCAATCTACTTGGCCCCCAACATAAGACCTCTTTCCATTTTTTGTCCTAAATTGACCACCATGATTGACTTTAATGGTAAAGTGATCAACATTGATGTCTGCATGGGCATTGGACCAGTATAACATTAAAAATAAAAAATTGAGAAACATATGCAATGCATAAGAACAATCAGACAAAAAATACAGGGGACAATCAGACAAATAGACGAAAAATTGAGGAACACTAAAAAAAAAAAAAACACACTAAAAGATAGGAGATAATCAGACAAACACGTACAACAAAACTTCACTTTTTGGAACAGGACATACACTTCAAAATTCACTTCTTCAAAACAATATAGTAAACAAGAAAGATTCAACAAATAAAAAATTAACCAAAAATATACAAAACTGATAGAAAATGCTCAAAAAATCATAACCATGCAAAAATCTTAACCAAAAACTATAAAAATTATACTTATATTTTGGTATATAACTATCTTGACGTCGTACATACTTTGCCATGGCCATCTGACCTCAATCAACACCAATAATGTTGCAAAACCCTTCGATTCTTCAAGAAAACCACAAACCCTATCCTCAATTGACGTTCTGAAGACTCAATCGAAGTTATGAAAACTGAATCGATCATCTGAAAACCACAAACCTCCCATTTTTGTTACCCCAGCTCGTTTCACGTGTACGACTCATGCGATTGAGAACGAAATGTCCATTTTGACCTTCGTATCAGCCTTTTGTATCATGTGGAATGCACGTGCAACGCTATTCTATTAATGATTTGGACGACAGATACAAATTATTAAAGTTTAAGGACTAAAGAAACACAAGCACTAGTTAAGGGACCAAATAGAAAAAGCGCGTATAGTTTAAGAGGTAAAAGTGTAATCTACCCTAATTGAAATTGAGTTTATGTAAAATTTTTATATATAAATGGAAAGGCATGCCGTGGTGGTTCTTTTAGAAAAATGTAAACTTTTAGAATGTGCCACTTAAATAATATGATATGATTTGTGGGTCTCTAACATTTATTAAAGGGCAAATTACAAACACCCCCCTCGAGATTTGGTGAAAATACAGATTCTCCCTGAGGTTTGAAAAATTACAAATTGCCCCATGAGGGTCAAATTTTCATAACAAAATAGGGGAAATTAGGGGGGAATCTGTATGAAAATAAAAATCTCAGGGGGCAATTTGTTATGGAAATATAAATCTCAGGGAGCGGGATGTAATTTGTCAAACCTCAGGGGAAAATCTGTATTTTTACCAAATCTCGAGGGGGGTGTTTATAATTTGCCCTTTATTAAATAAATAATAATAATTAAATAATAAAGAGAAAAGTATATTTACATCTATTTATACATTCAAACACATAATATGCGAAACTCATACGCATATAGATAGGACCCCCCACACTCTCTCTACGTTGTTCATACGGAGATATGTTTATTTTATCTTCAATAATACTTAGAAAATCATTCACAAAATGTGAAACCTATCCTTTGTGAGAGGTCTGTGTCATATTCTGTAAATAATTTTTATACACATCAACTTGTTATTTTATCTTTGATGCGTGAAACATGTAGGAACAAATAATAATTTTGTTGCCCTCCAAATTGTTAACTTAAGAATAAATTGTCAATTTAAATAATTATCTCTTTAAATTATAAATAATTTTATAGATATAACATTCTTACTAAAAGTCCTACAAAAAAAATGCAAGAGGCTGAATTTAATTAATTGTAAAATATATATATAATATTTTGACATCCAAGGATATTTGAACACATATGCTTCAAGTAAAATTTTTAATACGTAGAGTTGCTATTAAATTATTAATATTAATTCACTTTATCACAAACAATGAATATAATTAATATTTTACATAATATTATACATGTCGGTACACAAAAATTATATACGCACATGATTTACTTAATTTTGTTACAATATGTTACAAGATGAATGATTCATTCATATAATTTTTTTCTTTTGAACCCTTCCAAATGAGCCTCTCACCTGTAAAAGTCTAGTTTATTAGCAAGAAGAGTCTCGTTTGAAATGATTAAGAGGAAAAATTTTGTGTGGATAAATCATTATTATTGTTACAATTGATAATGATTTAACTGAAAAAAATAAAAAAATTGCAATCATCAGTGTAATAATCTTTTCTTAATTATTACTAGATACTGCAATATATTATTACAAAAATAATTATAAATAAAAAAAATCCTATTCCATGCTCTTTATTTCGAGTTTGGATTTACTTGCTTTGAATAACACACTTTCACACGTAAAGTCAGTGTGTTATGAGATTAATCTATAATTATATTAATTATTTGGACTTTTCATCCCATATAATAAATTGAAAATAATATTTATATAAAAAAATAGGTTAATTAGACATAAATAATGACATAATTAAATCACTTATATAGTAGACGTTATAGATAAAAATAATATAATAATACGACAATCGATATATGATTAATTTTATTTTTTGTATATGAATAATTTTATCTATAAGGTGAATGGGTTAGTTAAATCTCGATGAGTTGACCCAGTGTGGGCAATTTGAAAGTTAGGTGTGTACTCCCTTTAAGTTTCAGGTTCACCTTTCATTAGGAGTAATATGTTATATGCCTAAAAGTTATCTAATCTACGTGAATAGGACACTTTATTTGAGTCTTTGGATTAATCAAAATACACGTAAATTAATCCGGATATATAATCATCAAAATGAGCATGTTGGTCTAATAATTGATCAATTTTATCGCGAGGTTAAGATCTAGTTAAGATCTAATTTAGGTTAGGTTTGGTTTGGGAAGTGGGTTGGTTTTTTGATTTTTTTAGTTATTTTAGTCTGGAACTAAAATGCTTGGTTTGTGAAGGATTTTTGAATTTTTTGAATATTTTAGATTTTTTTTTAGAGAAAGAATATAATAATTATGATTTGAATGTGATATTTTATCTTATTAAACTAAAAAGCTTATTTTGTTTTTTGTGACTATTTTAGCAAAAAAAAAACCTCCAAACCCACTTCTCAAGCACGCACTTAGGCTTCGTTTGGGAAGTGGCTATTTTAGAGGTTTTTTGGTTATTTGACTATTTTAATAGGCTATTTTAGTTTTTGTGTTTGGGAAGATGGGATGAATTTTTATTTGAGTTGTTGTATTGAAAAATGTGTTGAAATGATATTTAAAGTTAAAATAACAAATTTGTCCCTAACTTTTTATTTTTCAAAATTAACTAAAGGGGCAAACTTGTAATTTAATAGCTGTGGGATGAATTTCCGTGGCACAGTACCTAGCTGTCCGTAGCTGTGGGATAGCTGTGGGATTACTGTGGGTGTAGGCTGCTGCTTGTCCTCTAGCTTTTCTTTTTTTTTTTTTTTAATAAAAAGGGTTGCTACAGTAGACTTTTTGACTTATTTTCATTTTGAGGTTATAATAGCTCCAACCTATTCTTCCCAAAGAGCGCCTTACTTTACCAAATCCGGACTAATTTATTTTACGAGCCAAACCTGGACCGGGTTCAACCTAGCAAGATCGGACCCTTGGTTCAGCCGTATATTATGCCCGTGAACCGTCGACCGAGGCCCCGACCGTCTTGACCACAGTTTCACCGCCTTTTCTTATGCCGTAGGACCAAAGCAAACAAAAGCAACACTTCTTCGAGCTCTCCGTTACATCAATGGCGGGGAGATCAGGGTTTGGCTCGACGGCGACGATGATCGTCACCAACACTCCCGCCAAAGACCTTGCTTACACCAACTTCGCCTATTGCTCTCCCTCAGATCTCCGGAGCTTCTCCGTCTCTGGATCCAAGCTCGCCTTTGCTCTTGTCGGCCATTCGTTTGTCCTATCTGTCTCATATCCTTTTTTTTTCCTTACTAATTTACTCACTCATGTTTGAATTGCTGTATTGTGGTCTCTGATCACTGTGATTATTTTATTTTTTTATTTTTTAATTTTGTTCTGTTTTTAGTTGTTTGGTGATGCATTGTTTTGGCCAATTAGTTGAAAATTACTTCGTGTTTGGTTGCTTGGAAAATAGAGGGAAAAAAAGAAGAGTAGTTCGAGTTTATACACCTATTTCAGTAAAATATGACGGGTGGGGTTTGTTATTTTCTTTTTGTATAAATTATATTCAACTGTAATAGAGCGAAATCATTGCAATTGGTTTTAGGGATTCCACTGTATTTACTTCATCAGTGCTAATGAAACAATGTTATTCTGTAGTGTATTTCTGAAATTAGTTGAAGTTGCATTGGTGCTCAATTGATCCATTTGATCTTTGTGATGTTTTGCACGGAAAGCTAAAGTAACACTTGGATATTTTTTTGCATTCTTTTTAATTTTATGGTTTTTCGGTTGGCGACAGTTTATCAAGGTTAGCTTTGGCTGGAAATTTGCAAGAAATTTGAGACTTGATTTGTTTCCAGACTAGGCTTACTGCATAAGGAATGTACTTAGAAAGAGACGTGACGGGCACAGTAGTTAGTGCAGAAACCAAGTGTTCACAAAATAAGTTTAATGGCAAAAGGGATCAAAGTAGTTTCTTGAGGTATAGATTTTCCTTTGGAGTTTCTTGAGGTATAGATTTTCAGTGTATAGTAATATTATTATGCTCATTGGTGCATGTATGTTGGCACTAGTAGTTTTACAAAGTGTGAACTGAAGCACAAAGTTTCATTGTGCCAAAGAATCATGAATATGGACATGAGACACAAACAAAACATGATATGGTCATGCTGACCCGAGAATTCTAAAAAAAATTAGGATAGTGATGTGGATGTACATAAATACATATGTACATATGAAGTTAAAAACCAAACCAAACCTTGTGTCCTAATCAAGTGGGGTCGCATGAATTATTTTTGTCATTCACTCTATCAAGGGCTATATTGTGAGTTAAATTAAATAAATTCATATAACTTTTTTAACTATCACATCCAATGTTCATGTCCCCTTCCCCTAACGTTTTATTTATGGTGATCATATTACTCTTTCTTACCTTTGCATCTATAGATTTTCATTGTACATGATCAAACTATCTTAGCTTATTCTCTCTCAACTCATCTTCAATTGGTACTCTCTTTGTCTCTCTCTCTCTCTCTCCACACACACACATTTAAAAAACACATAAATTTCTTTTTATTACCTGTAAAAATAACAAATAATTAATTTTGTAGATTTGTACAAGAAGTTGAAATGGAAGGCCCTAATTTTAGAAGCCTCAAGTATTTAAAACAAATTGGAAGTTCTAAAGGTTTAGATTTTAGAAAGTTGAAAGGTCCAAAGGTGGGATTTATATTTAGAATAATCAATCCATACTGGTTTATATTTATAATAATCCATACTTGTTTTTAATTTTAACTTTTAGTTTCCATTCGATTTTATTCAAACTTATGCAAAGACTCTAGATGTGTCTCACATATTTCCATGTGATAGACACACATGTCCTTTGTGCATACAAAGTGTGCTAATAGGATATGTTTGGACATGTGTTCTACATGTGTTGCTCCTGGTACAACTAGTGTTGGTATTCGACATTATGCCTATGTTTCATATCATTGTGCAACTCAAATTGTTAAAATGCGTAAAATATATTTTTTTCGTTTTTCATATGTTTGTAGTTGCAATTTATGCACTGGTAATTGGTCCATGAAGACAGATGATGAAGAGAGAAGCCATTCCATGCACATTTGGAGTGTGTTTGAAAAATTATTACTTGATAACTTCTTGCTAGAATTTTCCTTGAATAGGTCGTAGTTCCTTGTTACCTTAACTAAAACTTACTGCACATGAAAGCATACCTAATGGCCACATTGCCCTCAATGCAATCCAACGTCGCCACGCAAAAGTTTCTACTGGGGACACAGTATCCGTGAGCAGGTTGATGATCATAAATTCTTAGGATTTGTTGATTGTTGTTGTTGTGTTTTCACCAATTTTTTTTTAATGTTTTATGGTGATAACCTATCTAGATTTATTCCACCTGATGACTTCAACCTGGCATTGCTTACTCTTGAACTGGAGTTCGTAAAGAAAGGGACGAAGGATGAGCAGGTACGAAGTGTTCTCAATTTTTGGATGTTTTTACTGCATCACTTGGTATTCTATGTTAGCATAGCACCATTTTCATTTTATGTCGCTCGAATAGTTGAAAACAGTTTGCCTCATTGGTTTCTTGGTTAGGATTAGGGATGGACAACGGGCTTTTGTCATGATTCTCGTGCTATTGCCATAGGGAAGTAACTGAATATGTTTGTTTGGTAGGTTGATGCTGTTCTGTTGGCTCAGCAGATTCGGAAGAGATTTATCAACCAGGTAAGAAGAGATGCATGTGGTTTTCCTTACTTATTTTCTCTCATATATAAGTAGAGGCACTGTTATTGTGAGGGTTGCTTATGCTAAAGGTAATCTGACCACTTCCTTTTCATGTGTTTTCTAAATGTAGTTGTCCCGACTTCTCTTGGGACAGAGGATCATCAAAATTATTGATTCTAAATCATTTTTATTGCTTTCATGGGAAGTTAATACAACCATTATCCAGTATATTTATTTGTCTTGCACACTTTGCTTAGTTTCCTGGTTGATGCGAATATGATGTGATCTAATTCATGGATGCTTACTCTTTCAGGACTTGTATTTGTGAAAACTAAATGGAATATTTGTATGCAATTTTGCTAAGAAGCTAATATGGGTAATGCTTGACCAAAAAATGTTTGGACCTCACAGTCAGTAACTTTGCAAATAAAAGTTCTAGTTTTTGTTCTTCTCATCAAATTCATCCTTGTTGTCCGTACAATATTCTCAAGTTAGCGTTATCTCCTTTGAGAAAGAAAAGAAAACAGAAAAAAAGGAAAAGATTGTTTTTCTTGAAGTTGAACAAATTCATGTATTGAAATATTGACTTGCAATTGAAGAAGTTTTGGCTAATATAAGGTCAGTGTTGGGAACAGAAACAGAGGATCTGTCACTTATGTGTTGGAACTTGAAGTTAAAAGTGATTTGGCTGAAAATGTCCATTTATTTTTTAAGTTGACTATTGTGGTTGATCAATATGCAATAGTTAGTCCCTTTTTTGTTACTCCGGTTTATATTTTTTGGAAATTGACTTTCAAGCCTCATGTCATGCAGGTTATGACAACAGGACAGAGGGTAACAATTGAGTATCATGGCAATGGTTATATTTTCACTGTTAATCAGGCTGGTGTGGAGGGGCAAGTGAAATCAAACAGCATGGAAAGAGGGATGATTTCACCTGACACATATATTGTCTTTCAAGCATCGAACTCCAGTGGAATAAAGGTAATTTATCATTCTTGCAGTATGCTTACTTGCCTTCCCATTTACTAGTGGAGTTTAGTTTTCAAATGATAGCTTTTCTTTAATTGGAATTATGGACGTGCCAAAACTTGCATGCTTGCCTTTCTCCTTTCTGTTTTAATTTATATGATTATATTGTTCACAATGATTGCTTTAAATTATCTTAGATAAAGCAATGTACTGGTTCATCACATTCAACCTAATTTTATGCAGATTGTCAACCAGCGTGAAGCTGCTAGCAGCAACATCTTTAAGCATAAAGAGTTTAATCTTGAATCACTAGGTATAGGTGGTTTAGGTGCAGAGTTTGCAGATATATTTCGAAGAGCTTTTGCCTCCAGAGTTTTTCCTCCACATGTGACCAGCAAGTAATGTTTTCTTCACTTATATTTTCATTTTCCAATCTGGTTTTACAATTTTATGGATTAAAAAATTTATAGACATATCTTTGCTGTGGGAAAAATTTATGTTTCAGGTTGGGCATCAAGCATGTGAAGGGGATGCTTCTTTATGGACCCCCCGGTACTGGGAAGACTCTAATGGCTCGCCAGATTGGAAAAATGTTAAATGGGAAGGAACCAAAGGTACGCAAGTGAAGCACTTATTAGATTTTTGTATTCCTGTTGTGAAATTTTACTTGTTAATTTGAATGGCAGCCTGGCAGGTTATTATTTTTTGGGGAAATTGTGTTTTAGTGGGAACAAGTCAAAATAATTGCAACTTTCATGGAGGTACAAGTGGGTCTATGTCTGGTGCAAGGGAAAATTTTGGGCATGGGACATATCACTCACCTGCATCCACACGCATCTCCATGGAAGTGCAATTATTTTGAGTTGTTCCCACTGAAATGCAATTTAACATTTTGTTTTTTGATTTACACATTTATACAAACCTACTCATCATTTGTTGAAATCAACTAAAACCTAACTGGATGTTGGAATTGGATATATTTTTTTGTATTGGAACCGTTTTATCCTATCACTGTGAATTGTGTGCATTCCTCTTTATTACTTTTTAGGGCAAGTGTACGAATGATTGGTTTGTTTGTATTAATTGTTCTACTCTTTATAAATGTTGATTTACAATATGTTTGTATTAATTGTTTCTGCTCCGAAAGCCCCTCGTAGTCTGCCTACTCCAACACCTCAGTTATTGAACCTAGTGTCACTCCAGTACACTCCAAACATTGGCAGAAATAATTACTATTGAAACCCCCGTAAAATAAGACGGTTGAAGCAAATCAATTGGTTAAAATTTGAACACCAGAAGATATGAATAAACAATTACATATTGTAAATCAACATGTAATAGAAATGGCCTTTCGAGGGTAATTCTGAGATCCAGCTGAGATAGTCAAATTTGATTAATTTCTTGGTGTAATCTGATACTACATGAATAATGGTTACACTTATCAAATTTCTTGCTGGATGTTATTTTCTTTTTGTTTCCACTGTATATTTTTCTTTTTCTGTTCATCTTTTCCTTAATGAGGATGGCCTTCTTCAGATCTTTGTACACGTGGTTGTGAAAGTTCACTACCCTATTCTTATGCTCAGTTACTGTTAACCTGCATCCTGCATGTGGGAGAATGCCTTTTTATGCATGCCACAATGCAGATGCATTTGGATACTGCTTGCTGATGCTGGTTATATAGTTCTGTCGGTTTCAAAGCTGATTAAACGTCCTTGAATTATGTTTGGAGCTATACTGTTCATACTAAGCTTTCCTGTCTAATTAAATACTAGATCACTAATGTCTTCTATAGTACAATTAATGATTCTTTGAACTCTAGATCGTCAATGGGCCTGAAGTGTTAAGCAAATTTGTTGGTGAAACTGAGAAGAATGTGAGAGATTTATTTGCTGATGCTGAACAGGACCAGAGAACTCAAGGTAAGAGGGCTACACTGGCTAAAGTTACTTGTGGTCGTTCCCTTCTATGTCTAATGCTTTCATTTCTTCTTTTCAGGGGATCAAAGTGACTTGCATGTTATCATATTTGATGAAATTGATGCAATTTGTAAGGTAGGAGCTCTCAAAATTTTAGTTGAATGTTTCTCATAGCTTCTTGAAATTGTGGGTTGGCAGAACAATTAGCTGCTATTATTTGCCATGGGGTCGCTAAGTATAAGTTTTGGTGGTTATACGATGAATGGAATTTTTTTGGGTTCTCTTCCCTTTTGCTTTTCCTTTGAAGAAAAAGAGTTTTGTTGAAGTGCACATTCAACTGTTGCTTCATCATGAAAGAACTGTTGAGTAATGATTTGAGTGTTTGAGTTTCAGATTGAGCAAACAATCTGAATCCTCAAATATATGTTTTTATATTATATCAATGTAGTCCGGAGAACTTCACACTTTCGAGAGCTTATCTGACAAGTCTTATTAACATTCACACTTCTGAGGACTCGCATTTGCTGACAACTAGTTTTTAATTTCATTGCTCAATCTGCAAATGAGGTCCCAACGTCTATTTTTATTTAGTTGATGTTAGTAAATATTTTTCATGATAGGTCAAGTTTATGAATTGTCCAAAAAGGCCTTTTGATTTTGAGTCAAGTTTGTTAAGATACTTGTACTTTGTAGCTAATAATTGATCAGTATTTTTGATAACTGTCTTTTACTATTGGATTTATTTATGTTTTCAGTGTTCTAATGAGCCATGTAATTGTTAGCCATTCTGCAATCTCTTTTGGTGTTATGTTATCCAATAAATTAAGATAATTTGTTATTGCTATAACAGTTTGATTATTTGGTTATGCAATTTATTCTTTGGCTTGCACTTGCAGTCAAGAGGTTCAACTAGAGATGGTACTGGAGTTCATGATAGCATTGTCAACCAGCTCCTAACAAAGGTTGGTTTAACTGTATTTCAACTTCTCTGTAACATTAGTAGGAAAATGTCACTGTGGTAAAGCTACACCAGGCTAACAAATTTCAGGAACTGATTGAAAATTACTTGCTGTTTAGATAGATGGTGTTGAGTCACTGAACAATGTTTTGCTGATTGGGATGACCAACAGGAAGGATTTGCTTGATGAAGCACTTTTGAGGTGACTTCTGTAGTGCATACCTCTTCTCTGTTGTGCTAAATAAAATTATTTCATTATGGTTAGCTGGTATAAAATTGCTGATTGTTTGACATTTCAGTAAAACTTATTTTATATGGACAAGTTCCTAAACAAAGATTTCTTACTAAATTAGATTTTAATTCTTCTCTCTCCTTCTCTTACTGAAATAGATTTTGACTCTTTTCTTTTCAGGCCTGGACGTTTGGAAGTCCAAGTGGAGATAAGCCTTCCTGATGAGCCTGGTCGCTTACAAATTCTTCAGATTCATACAAATAAGATGAAAGAAAATTCTTTTCTTGCTCCGGATGTGAACTTGCAGGAGCTTGGTATGTGAGCTCTACATTTTGGTAGTTATTGTTATTGCCATGATAGATCATCCAATGATTGGTTCTGCATTTTGTTAGTTATTGTTGTTGGCATGATAGATCATCCAACGATTGTTATCCTTTTCTACTTTAATTGTCTTTTCTCAAACTGGAATGATACTATATCCAAGTATTGTTAGTTAAGATTTTCTGAGCATCTGTTCTGAGATTTTTTGTGGTTGGAAGTGTATAGTGAATGCAATTATTTATTGGAGAAGCAGAGTAATGGAAAATTAAGGGAAAAATATTCAGAAACCAATATTAACTCATTTTAAGCCTTGTTATATTATATTAATTTTTTGAATGTACACAAGTGTGTGATATTATATTTAATCTTATATACAAGTATCAAATTTTGAATGGTGTTTCTAAGGCCATGTGCTTCATGAGATATCAAGTATTCTTTCTTTGATGAACCATTTATAGGTGTCTCAACATACATTTTTACATATTTCATTTTGTGATTGAACTTTATTTTTGTTATTATTTTTCTCACGTGTTCTAATATCCTGAATGAAATGGCACTGACAGACATTAATAAGTAGGGATAGTTTTATATCCAATCTAATGATTCAAGTGCCTTTTGCAAACAATTAATGAGAAAGTTGGTAAAAAGAATACTTTCTATACACATTGGGCTTTGATATTGGTTTAGCCACAGAATTTGAATAGATGTTGCATACAAATGGAAGACTGTTACATTAGCTTTATGTTAGTAATGACAGATTTACTAATGATTGTTCTGCATTTAATAATGTTCCTTATAACAAACGACTTTAGAAAGACTGATAATTGGTTCATCATGGAAGGTTACTTCTTTGATATGTTATTTGTCACTTGTTGCCAAATTCATTCATGAAGTTTGGGCATTTTTGCATTTCTGTTAGTGTTGTAGAATAGGAGTGGTCATCAAACCGCTGCTTGTAATTGCCAAAATAAATAAATAAATAAGAAATAAGAAAAAAGAAACTACAGTAAGTGATTTTAAATAAAAGAAAGTGAAGTTACCTATAGTGAATTTCAATGGCGCATGGATTGCAATAAGATGTTGTGATATGTATTTTTTTCCCTTTTCTCATTCCCCCCCGTCCTCCTTGTTTGAAAGTTCAGATGCTTTTTTCCTGTTTTCTTTTTTCCTTTTTGCTCATATCTAACTTCTTGTTGACACTGAGTTGTACTGATGGTGATAACCATAATAAGTTTTACATGTGAAAGTAAAGATTTTAAACATATTGATCTTGTTTCCTGTTCTCTTGGGATCTATGTGAATGAAACCGTTATAGGAGCTCCGGTTTAATTGGGATTTCAGATTTGCATTGATATTAACATCTTGAAATTCAACTTGAAACTTTTTTTCAGTATACTAAAATTATTGCACTGCATTTATTTAAATGTAGTTCTTCATGTTTTGGTGCAATGGTTAAGTTCCTCAATATGGAGATGGAGTTTAGGATATGCATGTGGCATACTTTTTCTCCAAATTGGGGGAGATCTATGTTAAAAGAACATGTATGTGAAGAGGTGGTTTCACTTGACTAAATTCATTAATAAAATTTAATATTTTTTTTGGAAATGCAGCTGCTCGGACGAAGAATTATAGTGGGGCAGAGCTTGAAGGTGTTGTAAAGAGTGCAGTATCATATGCTTTAAACCGGCAATTAAACATGGATGACCTAACTAAGCCAGTGGATGAGGAGAGCATCAAAGTCACAATGGAGGACTTTTTAAATGCCGTCAGTGAAGTTAGACCAGCATTTGGAGCTTCCACCACTGACCTTGACCGCTGCAGGTAGGACTAGTTTTTTATGCTTTATCTTCTTTTTCATTAGTTTCATTCTTGATTTGTTAGATAGCTTTGACCCATCTAACATGGATGACAGTTCTAAGATTAACATGGATTTGCAATTTTTGTGTTTGTGTATAGAAGGGCTTTAAAATGTATGGCTTGTAGCTGTTCTAATTCTTGCATTCTGAATTTAATTTAGGTTTTTGGACATATGTGCCCAGAGAAATGAGGTGTATAACCATTTTTCGGCCCCTCTATTGTAATACTGCCCTACGGGAAACTAAACTCTGATTTCTTCTTATTAATCTACTCTTATTTTGTAACTTATAAGATGATAGCCAAGTTATTGGTTTTGCTGAAGTGGATACCTGCATTTTCCTTCATCTATTTGCCCATTAGCTACATCATGGTACACACATCCAATAACAAGGGCATCGTGCAATGCACTGTTAAATTATTTATATGCTCAAACTAGCATCAAATAGGTGCACGATAGGGTGCTTTGGCACATCTATACAGTAGATATAATGTTAACATGGCTGAGCTTCAAAAACAATGTGATGATACGTGTTTTCTTACAGTAAGCATCAATTAAAATGGTTCCACTTTGCTAGATACAGTTTATTCGCTTGCCTTCATGATACTGACTGGATCTCACAGTGCAAACCAGGGCATCAGTGCGTTGTTAAAGACCAATTTTTTTTAAAATTAAATAAACAGTTATATGCAAAGTGGCATGCTTTTCTTTTGAGAAATATTTCTCAAATCATTCTAGGTCTAACCAATGATGTGGGCACGCCAATGTGAAACTGTGCTGGTACAATATTATAGTTTAAACAAATTTTCATTTCAGAAGCTACTCAACTTTCTTATTCTAACAACTTCATTCACCTCCCACCAGACTCAATGGCATGATGGATTGTGGTGCACGACATGACCACATATATAAGAGAACTATGCTACTGGCTGAGCAAGTAAGAGTGAGCAAAGGAAGCCCACTTGTTACATGTCTTCTGGAAGGTCCTAGTGGCAGGTATGTGCCTTGGTTTCTTGTATCCAATAGCTAATGGACATTTTCTGAATCTTATTTGTTTTTGACAGTGGTAAGACTGCAATGGCAGCTACTGTTGGTATTGACAGCGATTTTCCCTATGTGAAGATAGTAAGTAATCCTCATGATCTGCCACAAGTCATTCAAGTCCTCCCCCCCCTCCCCATCTCTCATATGATTCTAAATTCTACTTCTTGCCCATGGTAGATCTCAGCTGAATCAATGATTGGGCTTAGTGAAAGCAGTAAATGTGCTCAGATTGTCAAGGTATTTGAGGATGCTTATAAGTCACCATTAAGCATTATCATCCTTGATGACATTGAGAGGTAATCTAGCTTATTCCAAGTGTAAGCGTTCTTAATATGTTTTTCCTTACATTCTATCGGTAATTAGTCCATCTGGCATTCGTTAGTGCAGGCTACTGGAGTATGTTGCAATTGGACCTCGGTTTTCTAATATAATTTCTCAGACATTGTTGGTCCTTCTCAAAAGGCTTCCCCCCAAGGTTTCTCCTTGATATGATTTCTGTATTGATATGGTTAAGTTGCCATTTTCTTGTGAATATATGTTTGGTTGCCTGATACCCTATCATGATGGCAATGTGGTAGATTTCATGCATTGCTTGAAACTTCTTTCATCTGTATTGGCTCTTTTTAGAGAAATTTACCTCTGCATAAGGCATTTTATGAGAAGTTCTATCGTTTATTGAACTGGAATGATCGTTTTTGCTTGTCTTATATCTGAAGCTAAATGAGTTCCAGCATCAAAATGTTCAGAAGAGTCTGAAACATATTCAAATTGTTATCATCCAGATGAAGAGAAATGCACATGGTCTTGACATATTGGACAGTTTTAGAGAAATTTACACCCAACCTAAGACATTTTATTGGTTCATCCTTCTCATTAACAAGGATAATTTAATCAAGGAAGAAAGAGTCGAAGTAATAAAAAAACAATAATTAAAGGTAACGAAGTGCTAAAACCAAAGAAAATATTAAAACAAGAGGAAATCCTTCATTCTTTGAAAATATGGGATAGAGATACATTAATTCCCTTAGTTGCAGCTTGCAAAAGGCAACTAACAGTAACAGCCCTTCCATGCATCCACTGAAATCTTATGCCACTCATATCTATCCATGTAAAAATATTACTTTTAGCTTCTGTTAATCTACTATAACTAATAATCCTTTTTGCTTCAGCCCTATTTGGTAAAACTTATTTCTAGCTTTACTTTGGCAAGAGTGTTTGGTAAAACTTTTCAGGTTTCAACTTATTTGCCTTCTCAGTTCAAAACAAGCCCAAAAGTTGACTTTTTTTAAGCTGGGTTTGGGATGCTTTTTTGAAGCTAACGTAAGTTCTACCAAATGGGACCTTCATTATTTTTTATTTATTTGTATTATTGGTTGATAGCTCACTTTTATGTGCCGTACTGTTCTATTATATTGGCTTAGTATGCCCTAATCAGTAATTTGTGCCATGGATTTCATGGCTTCAGGTCATTGAAGCATCATCTGTATTTTGTGTGTTCATTGTTCAATTCTTTTGGCGAAGTTATCATAATTTATTTCTCTTATATTATCACTAAAAATTTTCAGGGGAAAAATGTTCTTGTGATCGGTACAACGAGCGAGGTGGGTTTCTTGGATTCAGTTGGCATTTGTGATTCCTTTTCTATTACATATCACCTTCCAAAACTAAAGACAGAAGATGCTAGAAAGGTAAATCATCATTTTCAATGCCAAGATTATGACCGCATTGGCATGTTTTCTTGCATGAATCTGTTTTGACTTTCCATTCTATTCTGCATTGTTGATAATGAAAAAACAAACAAGCATATAAAATTTTGAAGGATGACATTATAATGGCTGGTTGAACTGCCCTCTTCATACCATGATGATCTTCTCCTCAATTTGCCTGGCACAATTATTTTCTGAGGATCTGAAGCCGTGAATTTATCACTTCTTATGATCATAGAAGTATAAAATTTCTTTATATTAATTGGATTCTCCTAATTATTCCCTCCTGTGCATTATGACTTCAAAAAAAAAAAGGTTTCTTAAATGTCTTTTGTGTGTATGCATGCTACTTGAAGGGGTTTGTTTGATATTCTGGTATTGTTTAGTTTATAACTTTTTTCCAGATGGGGGTCACTTTTCAATTTTGGGGCACCTTTGGAACACATGATATTGATTCCTGTACTAATCATTAAATTCATTAAAATTTGCTTACTCCTTTTTCTCAGTTGTCGTTTTCTTGTTGGAGTTATTAAATTGATGTCTCTGGATGCAATCTTGTAATATATCTTGTATTCCTCTACTTGCATTTAATTTAAAATCATGATATTTGTCTTCTTTCCCAATAGGTACTACAACAGCTTAATGTTTTCTCCAAAGATGATGTTGATGCTGCGGCTGAGGCCTTGAATGATGTAAGCTTATTAAGTTTTATCTCTATTCTCTCAACTCCACCTGCATGTCTGTGTGCATACTCTTATATACAATCTTTTTATATTTTTAATTTAAATTTTATTTATTTATTTTAGTGATAATGCCAAAGCCAGGATAAAGTTATTCCAAATAATAAAAAAATTGAAGTTTACAGTCTTTTTCTTTTCCAAATTGTGTATGTTCATTCATAATGCCAAAGGTGAGGGAAACAATTTCTCCACACACACGGGGTTAACGTTAAAATCTGATCCTCCCTAGATCCTGCAGTTGTGGGAATCTTGTGCACTGGAATTATCCTAGGTTTGGAAAACAGGGGATGACATAATTTGATTTCTTACTTTTGATTTGTTTGATTGATGTGGTGTTATAGATGCCAATCAAGAAGCTCTTCATGGTCGTTGAAATGGCTGCCCAAGGAGAACATGGTGGAGGAGCAGAAGCCATTTACGAGGGCAAAGCGAGGATTAACATTTCTCATTTCTACGATTGCCTTCAGGACATAGTTCGATATTAGCAGGCTAGTTTGCTTCTCTTCACGGCTTCTCAAGGTTTATATGAACCAAGGTTTTGTATCTTTGCTTGATTGGTATTTATTCTCTCTTTTTCTTTGACGCTTCATCTACACTACTGAGCATACACACGACTTTGGAGTTACCCGTGTACCTGATTTAACTGGAGTATCTACAACTCTCTCACTTCCATCTGTAACAATTTTTATATATATATAAATTGTATTGTGTTGTTTCTTGTGGAAATATATTTGGAGCTCTTTTAATGATCAGTTTTATTGTTGTTGGCACTAGCGGTTAGCTAAACTAGATAGCACTTCTAGACTGTTCGGCTCCATTACTGGCCTCTACCAATTTTTCTGCAAAAATGCTTTAGACCACTAATTAGTGGTGGCTCTAATGATGTGGCAGTGGGTCCCACCCACTGCCACATGTGTATTGTGCCTTGGTTTTTTTTTTTTTTTCTTCAATTTCCACCTCACTAGTGGTGGATTTAGAGCTCCTCATTTAGAGCTCTAAATCATTATTGATTTTTCTGTGCTAGATGAGTCACTCCAGATATTTATGTTCACCTTGATAAATTGTTTCTTTTATCATCTTTAGAGATAATATTCTAGGGCCTTTTCCCAAAATAAGCTAAATTATTTCCCAAACTAGGCTTAATTTGGGCAGAATTCCCAAAATAAGCTGAAACGCTATTACAAACCACGCTTTCACCATACTTTTGGTCCAGCCGCAGAAAATTGGTAAAATCTTTAAAGCGTGGGTACAAACCACGTGTTTAAGGAAATTTGATTTATACAGAAAGCGTGGTTAGGAACCATGCTTTTAAATAAAATTTGATTTTTTCAGAAAACATGGTTCGCAACCACGCTTTTACTGTTGACTAAAGAAAGCGTGGTTATCATTCACGTTTTTAACCAAAATTCGATTTTAAAAGAAAGTGTGGTTCGTAACCACGCTTTTATAAGTTTTATAAAACACCTAACCCCCTCATTTACAACCACGCTTTTTACATTTCGTTTTTTCCCCTTTCCGATCTGCTCTCTCTGCTCTCTGCTCTCGCTCTCTCTACTCTCACTCTCTCTCTCTGTCCGTGGGTTCTCTGCTCTCTGTCTCTCTCTCTGGGTCGCTCTCTGCTCTCTCTCTCGCTGGTATGACTGTCTGTCTCTCTCTCTCAGTTTGAATTTTATGTGTTTATTGTATTTATGAAAATGTGAATGTGGGTAGAATAGGGTTTGTGAATGTGAAAATGTTGTGAATTGATGAAAATGTTGGTAGAATAGGGTTTGCGAATTGAAATTGTGGTTTTGAAGTGGTAAAATCTTGTGGTTTTGAATTGTGAAAGTGTTCTAGGGTTTTCAATTGAATTTGAAATGAGAAATTAGGGTTAGGGCTAACACAAAGTTTTTGTTTGAATTTGTCTGACAATTCTAGGGTTAGGGTTTCATATCCGTATCTATATGTATATTTGATTTGTTTGGTATTATTATTATTATTCAAAATTAAAAAAAGGTTGACACACTTATATAATTTCCATTTTAGTGCAAAAATAATTTTTAAAATTAGGAAAGAACTTTTTATTGTTTCCTAAAATGACTAGCTAAAACAAATACTAAAAAAAAGTAACTCTTAAGTTAAAAATATAACTAAAAGTTTAATTAATCTTATGGAGATGCTCTTGATATAGTATACAAGAAATTATTTAGTATTCTGAAAACACAACGTGATTATATGTCACTCAATAACATAGTGTAACATTTCACAAATTTTTTAGAAAAAATAAGAATAAAAATGATCATGTTATTGTATCATAAATCACGTTAAAGTTCTTGACTCACCAAATGATTTTTGTAATTATTATACAAAGTATAATTGTTAATTTGCATCATAGTCCATTGTGGTTTACTTTTTATTAGATTGTGATCAAAAGGCCACTACTACATTAAATATTAAAAAAATATTTGGAGAAACAATTTTTAACACTTTCCATTCATATTTATATCCATATCCATAATGGGTAATAAAGATAAAACAATTGATGCATAAAGAGGGACCAACAAACTCATATTCAGTGTACAAATGCATGCACCCATAACATATAAAATCCATAACCATATGAGACTTTACATAACGCTATGACATAAAAAATAAATAAAAAACTATATAATAGTGGCATTTGGCATTGTAAACTTTCGCAGTGGTCCCCATTTGTTCTTCATTATGTTATAATAACATCAACCAAAAAATGTCAAAAAAAAAAAAAAATTGAAAAACAAAAATACAACTGATCACTAAGGAACTAAACTTTTTCACTATTAAAAGTAAAGGTTTTTTTCCAAAATACAATTAGAGTCCAATTTCACTCATCATGTGAATGGGCACGAAACGTAAAAGGAAACATAAAAAAGTTCTTAAGTTGTATTTGGTTGGGAGATTGGAGAAGAGATTTGGAAAGGAAAAGAGAAAAGATAGGATTTTTGAGGTCTCTACCATTACTCTTTTTCTTTTTCTTTCCAAGTTTCTTTCCAAATTCCTCAACCAAATACAACATTAGTGACTAAATTTTGAAAATGCCACTAATAAATGTATTTTTAAGAACCAAATAATTTTTTGCTAAATGGTAAACCTTTTTTAAAATAAAAGTTTGGTCTTGACAGGATAGTAATTCATTACCAAATGTCTAATTTCATCCTTAAATAGTAGAGACAATTGGTGAAAAGTTTATTTCAAAGGGGTATAAAGTATTAGATCCAAGGTAAAATCTTGTTTGGTAATAAAGACAAGGTGAAAACTGTTGACGATGTTGAAAAAGTTGTCGGAAAAGTCGGCGGTGGCAAGTGGTGATGGTGAGGTAGGCAAGTGGTGATGGTGAGGTAGAGAAATGTAACGCTCTCAAAATAAACCCATAAACCATACAATCTTAACATGCTTAGACATAAGGGAATAAAGCATAATTACATTTCATCAGAGTATTCATTACAAAATGTATTACATGTTGACAACAAAAGTAAATGTCCCACGGGCTTACAATTTTCCAAGCCAATACTTGGTTACAAAAAAAAAGTACTAACTCTACACGAAATAAGCCATTGGCTTGATATACATGTAATACACAAAAATAAATAAAAGAGTCTTCAACTCCCACAACCATCCAAGCTATGACCTCGGAGGCGGCATACTACCTGAACTTGAAAATGATGTCTCATAAAGGGTGAGCCAACGCCCAGTAGAGATATGCTAAACATAATATGAGCAATAACTAAAACATTAGCATTTGATAAATATTTAACTCACATAAATCAATTCTTAACCCATTTCAATTACATGACAAATGTGTCCATGTTTCATTCCATTTTCCATTTCTTATTCAATTTCTCAATTCATAATCCTGACTCAGAACCTGGCCATATACTTTGAATGAGATTACATCTCATATAAATAATTCTTCCATTTCAACAATTCAAAGGAGATAACAACTCATATCAAAACACTTCCATAAGCCTCAATAGATACACATATTTGCTGTATCAGTAACACATAAAACACTTTCATACTTCATAAATGATACACAGATTTGCTGTATCAATAATACATAAAACACTTCCATACTTCACAAATGATACATAGATTTGCTGTATCAATGATTCAATAGATACACATGTTTGCTATATGAATGGAGTCCATCCCCTATCTCCTCCCAAATAACATCCGGTTTAGGAGTCCATCCCATATCTTCCCCTAAACCGTGAAGTACATCCCCTATCTCTTCCCACACAATACAATGTATATAAACACATATCATATACATAATCAATCGATACATAACTAAGATGTATTATTCCAACCGTCATATTCGATGACATATTCAATTGATTAGTTTTAGTTTGCCTAATCATCATGCATTGTCTACAACAATCAAGACTATCCTCCACCGATAGCCCAAAGCAGTTATTTTTAAACAGATAATAAATGTCTCAACAGATATATAATCTCAACATTTTCAAAGTGAGCGATAAATAAATCCAACTCCACCATTTTATCTTATAATGAGCCAATTTCATTATTTCCAACTCAATTTCACATTTCCATAACAATTGTCATTAATTACACTAATGACCCAAATATACCCAAACATGGCATTTTCCCCCCCTTTTCTCAATATTGACCCAAAGATCCAAATGTTATCAACAATATCAATAAATTCTATTTCAAAACCCAAAACACAAATGTATGAGTCAAATGAACAAAACCCCTCTTTTCAACATTATACATCTCAAACCCTAACTTCCCAAATCAAATCATTTATACAAATAGCTCAACATCTATGTTAAAGCACATAAGAATGAGTAGTTATCCCTACCTCAAGAGATGAAACCCAAAAGAGATGATGAAGAAATCCTGAAGTGCTCCAAACCAAGAAATCTTCGGATTGATAGGAAGCCCACACCAAGCTCTACACTTTTTGTAAAGGCTCAAGAGTAGGAGATTACTCTAACTAGATCAAACCCTAGAGAGAAGTTGGAGTTTTAGAGTGAGAAGCTCTCTAATGGAGTTTTTGAAAAGTAAGAGAGATAGAGAGTGTAAAAAGTGATCTAAAATCACCCAGCTGCCAACTGATATACGACTAGTCCGCTCGAGCGGAGAATAGGACGCTTGAGCGTCAAGCACAAAAACTAGACCCGCTCAAGCGCAAAAAGACCCGCTCAAGCGCCAAGACACAAAAATAAAATACATCCGCTCGAGCGCAAAGGAAAGCCCGCTCGAGCGTAGATTACCATCACCCAGTACTTTTACAGACAAAGAACACCTGTTCGAGGGCCAAGAGGCCCGCTCGAGTGCGACCCGCTCGAGTGTGAAAAACACATCTGCAGTAGTTTTACAGACGCACAAGATACTAAAAGTGTGCAAACTCCGCTCGAGCGCAAAGGGACCCGCTCGAGCGGATCACCAAAAATCTGGGCAACAACACTTGAGACCAAAACTCAACCAACCTGTTACAAACCTGCCCAACACATCCTAAAACCCAAATATATGGAATTAAAGGATGACAACAAGACATTTACAACAGCCAACTCCACAGAACCTAAGTCCGGATACAACAATCAAAGGAGAGAGAACCAGGATCGCTATAAGAAATGTATGATATTCAACAAATATGGTGTTAAATGAGTGGCATTTATCACATTTTAACACAGTTAGTTTGGTGAATTTTAAGAGATAGGTTGATTTTAACCGATAAGTTGCAATAGATAGTTGTTTTTTTGGATAAATTATGTCTGTTTGGTCAAAGAGATTAGAGCTTTGATTTAATAACTTAAAAGATTCAGAAATTGATATGGTTTGAAGCTCTTAAAAAAATAAATGTATTTCCAATTCACATTCATTCTTCTTATTATTATTATTATTATTTTGTGTGGCTATTTTTCACAAATTCTAGATTTATATTAGAGAATTAATATTTGTGTGGGTTGCCGCTTTTAATAAATTTTTGACTCGATAACCTGTTATCTTTTGCTTGATTCCTTAATCGTCCTCCTCATCACTTGCAATAAAGTTTTAGACTGTTTTAGTATGAAGTGGCCAGTGGCTTTCAAATAAATTATGTTTGTTTTATCACACACCATAGATTCGTCATTGTATTTTTCTCACAGAATAGCATAATACACTTTTAATAATTATAATTTTTATCATAAAAAATTATAATTCTCTTGTAAAATTTATCCAAAATTAATAAAAGATCTTCAGAACAAAAAGTTAGCTGAATTATGATATATTGTGATTAGTTATAACATATTGTGATGTCAATTATGACATTATTTTAATTATGATCTAAGAGTTGTTTAGTTATGCTTGATTTGATATTCGGTTATAATTCAAATTTTATTTTTAATTAGGACTCCCACAAAAAATTATGTCATTTATAATGATGAAATTTACAAATGACATAACTTGCACATGTTACACAATCTTTAATATTTCCTTATTGATGTAATCTTAAAATTGTACATGGTACATGAAGCATATATCAATAATGATCAAGGAAGCAATAATGGATCTAGAGTGGAGTAGGAGGGGCAATTGTCCTACTCATAAGATTTCAAAAAACTCTTTATATATTTTTTATATTATTTATTTACTTGTTATGTTAGTAGAAAATAATAGGGTAAACTACCAATAGGTCCTACTTTTGAGACTTATTACCCATTAAGGCCTATTGATAAATTCATTAAGTGATAAAGATAAATTTATCAGTCTTTTATTTTTATGAATAAATTTATAGTGATAAATTTATCAGTCTCTTTGTTTTTATGAATAAATTTATAGTGATGAATTTATCATTTTCTTATTTTTATAGTGTTAAATTTATTAGTTAAGACCTGTAGGTAAATAAGTCTAGTTAATAGGACTGATTGGTAAGTACCCCAAAATAATATTGTAGTTCATTATTAAAAAAAAAATTATTAATATACATGTCTACCTCATCAAGATTAGAAAACATTTCGCGGCCATGTCGACATGTGTGTTAAACTCATACTATCCAACCACAACCACTTTGGCCATAAGAAAACACTTACTTGTGGCAAGATGTCTCAACTAAACTAAATGGAAAAGTTAGGGTAACAGAAAAGATACTAGAATTGCTTGTTTTTATTTTTTAGAAAACACTTTTTAGAAAATTCTACATTTTTATTTTCCATGTTTTTTTGTTTTTATTGAATTTTTTTAATATTTTAACCATTTTTTTTACTTTTTAGACACATCTAACATAAATACACCTAAAAAGTAAAAAAATTGTAAAAAAAATCTTTTAAAAATTCACTAAATACCAAAAATACAAAAAAAATACAAGAATTCAGTACATTTTTTATATTTTTATGTATTTATTAATTTTTTAAAATATTTTTTCACAAATTTTTTACTTTTTAGATGCATCTAATGAAGATGCATTTAAAAAAGTAAAAAAAATGTTTAAAATTTAAAAAATATTCACTAAAAACAAAAAAATACGAAAACCAAAAAACTCAGTTTTCAAAAAACTTAATCTAGAAAATTCAAACCAAACACACTAATTAGAATTTTAAATTGGGTGATTTTATTTATAAATTATTAATATTCTTAGTACACAATATTACTTAATACATATACAAAATAATTTATAAAGTTTAAAAATGAGTGTTGTTATTAGTATCTACCTAATTTCTTTGGATCCTTCAATTCTCACTCATTTATTTTTTTTACAATTATATGCTGAGGTAAAATTACATTAAATGACAATTTTAAATGGAACACCCTCTTACCAAATGAAAACAATTACAATGACACTGTACAATATTATACACCCATCTCCATCCCCATCTATATATATTCCTTATCAATTTAAACTCTAATCATATTCTTTTTCATCATCATCCTAAACTCACGTATTCATATTCAATAAAAAAACATTTGAAACTATGTAATCAGTCAACGTTTTGTTCGATGGTTTCAAATGTGTTCGGTATTCCAAATCAGTTAACATTACAAACAATCCTTTTTTTATTATTATTGTTCAAAAATTTATCTCCCTCCATCAATGACACCTTTGTTTTTCTTTGCTTCTCATTTTTTGTTTGTATCGAACAAAAGTTGGGAAAATTTTGAGAGTTAGTAATGTCCATGTTTCGGCCTTTCCAAGTGGAAATAATCTGTAATTATAGGTCTAAATCGCTAGCACAATTAGGGTTTGAATTATCAGTCGTTATTTAACCCATTTAGTGTCGAGATCTTAGATTTTACACTTTGAATACCGTTATTTATCAATATATTAATTGACATTGTCGGATATTGATTGATAAATATGATCGTATTGGTAATATCAATACATATATTTTGTTAAATGTTACTTCATAGTTTACCCAAATTCAGTACACAATTTTTAAAAATATAAAATTATCTGAAAACAATAATTTAAATGCAACAAAATTTCACCTAAATGTTACTCTTCTTATACTTTTAATTGCAAAGTTACTAATTAAACTTGCAAAATTACTAATTAAACATTACTCTTTTTAATTTTTAATTGCAAAATTACTCTTCTATTATATCCTTTTCAATGGATAATATAATAAATTGCAAAATTACTAATTAAACATTACTCTTTTTTATTTTATTTTTTTTGGTTTGGTTGCTAGCTGAATTAAAAATAATAATTTTGGACCTTTTGGAGTTGGACTCCATTTGAGTGAGGCTTATTAAGAATATTTTAATTTTGAACTTAGTATAAAATATAAAAAATTTAAGTGTTTTAGTCTTGTTGTATTAAAAAAAAAATGAAATTATATATATTATATAAAACTATATTTGATTAGTATAATGGAGAAGGGGGTGAGAACAGGAAAATGTGTCTCCACAGGTAATTCTATTTAAACATCCTTACTTATGTTAGTATATACCATTTATTCATTTAACACCATACTCAAATTAAAACTTTTAATTTTGTCTCAATACACATCATTTTACACCATACACAAATTAAAACTTTGATTAGTATAATGGAGATGGTCTATGTAATGGATGCCGGGCAAGATGAGAGGAATGCTATGAAGGTGGTGATGATCGGAAGGAAGGGAGGTGACTGCCGGTGGTAAGAAATGCCAAAGGACTGGGTTGAGTTGGGAGGGAGGGAGGGAGGGAGAAAATGAGGGGTGTGTTGGTAATTTGATTGAATGATAGAAATGTAATGAAATTTTTTTTAAAAAAAGATGTGTATTGAATTAATTAAGTGTGTGAAAATATAATTTCCCCGTCCCCACCCTATTTTCTCATTGAAGTGATATTGGGGAAAATTACCATCTTTATTCAAAATTCAATTAAGTTATTATATTTGAATAGTGTGGTGTGTCCCTATGGGTTGGATTGAGATTTTTCTTCTACGTGGACCTATGATGAGCTCTTATCATAAAAGTTCTTGAAGTGGACAAAAAGAGAGTTTTTCTTTTGGTAGTATACCAGTTTTCTAACAAATGTAAAATATACCTAATTCATGTAACTCAGAAGTAGGTGCAAATGTTATGAATTTATAATTTTATACTTAAATTTGTAGATAGTTTTTGATAAATCCTTAAGCAAATATTAAATGTGATAGTGATTGTATGCAGGGAGCGTTCTTTTTTTTTTTTTTTGCTTTTATTTTTAAATGTGACATCCTTCATTTATATAATAGAATACATTGCATGTCTATTTGTGTCAAAATTACAATATGAAATTTAAATTTTAGTACAAGTCTTAATTGTTTATTTTTATATTTATTTTTTTTATGAGAAAACAAAAGATTTAATATATTATACATCTAACAATAACTCATCTAATAAAATAAATCTGAGTACAAAATATAAAATAAATCCTAAATGGAGAAAAAGAACATTCACGCAGAAAAGATACGAGTCTCCACATAGAGAGTAAAAAAAACTCCACGTAGAGATGAAACCTCAGCTGTTGTTTTATATGAATAAAAATAAGTGAACAAAAATGAAAAAAATAACTAGTAATAAACAAATAGAGAGAAAAATAAAAATGGGAGAAAATATAAATTGAAGTAATGTTTAGTGGTGTTGAAGTAATGTTTCACCTCTAGAGTTCCTTCTACCTTGGAAAATATAAATTGTCAAAAATGAGAGGGCTGATTTTTATAGGAAAATGTCACTTATGATATAAATGTCACTTATAGGAAAATATAAATTGTCTTTTGACTCCCACAACTTCCTTCCACCAAGTGTCCGCCTAAACAAATTCAAATAACTAACACAAAAATAAAAGCAGGTAAATTTAACAAAATCAAATCAACACTGAAATATTACCAAAACAAAGAAGAAAAAACATGGAAAAAGAAAAATTTACACTTACCGTGCACAAGAGCATGATGTTAATGATAATAAATAATGAAAAAAGCAGAACACAAGAGTTCCATAGACAGTTATGTCAAAACAAACCAACATTCTTTATGTGTTGTAAGCTTTTTTCTTAAAAAGCTAAAAAATCCAAAACATAATAATTATTTTAACTCATATTTTAATTAAAAAATCAATAATGATTGTTGGATTACAATTGCGGATTACAATTGCTGATTACTTAAATAAAATTCTTGCCTCACAAGTAGTTGTAATTGCATGAGTTAAAATTCATATAATTCTTTTAGAAGTAAAATCCGATATAAGTATATTGTTGATATTTTAATATTTTTTGTTTCATTGAAGCAAGTATATGGAGACTGTTCCAATTATCTTTTACTGGGGGGGAAACATAATTCGGGATCCCGATGAAGGTGTGTCTTATGATGCTGAGCCGAAAGGGATATATGGAGTGCAACTTGGCACCATGCTTAGCAATTTCGAGGAGATGTTCATGTCCAAGGTGGCATGTTACGGCGAAAGTGTCCGATTGAACTTCAAATGTAGATATCCTTATCGCCAGTGGCAAGCAATCAGCAAATATAAGATATTATTGATCAATGACGATGAGACGTTGAACACCGTATTAAGTATCGGTGCAATTTTCCAACCACCAAATTGTTTGGAAGCGTACATTGATAAAGAGGTTGTACACAATGTCCCGAATATGACACAGATGGATTCTCGTCCTTTCACTACATTGCTTACACAGGGGATTGACACGACAGTGTTTCGGTCTCCTATGTATGCACTAGATCAATGTTATTCAGTGGGCTACACACAACAGGCATTTGAGGGCCATGGTGTGGAATCAAGTTCACGTGATGGATATGATTATGAATTTCACAATAACACAGAAAATGTGCCCATTTGCAGCCATTATACCACTCCAGTTGAAGTTGCTCGTAATATGGCGAAAACGGTGAACTATGTGCAGTTTGCTGACAATGACATGTATGGTCCTGATGTCGCCCTAGATGATGATGAGAATGAAATGTGTGATGAAGAAAATTTATTGGCCGGATTAGATGATGATGATGAAGAAGATGATGACGACGCCCCCGTTGACCCTGAAAATGTCCCCATTCTACCTAGACCTGAAATCCCTTTCTATGACAACATTCACATGGGTGGTGATTTTGACATGAGTAGCCGTGATGTCGTTCCCCGTAACCAGATCTGGAATGCTGAAAATCCAGAGTTGGACAAAGGGATGGTTTTCGTTAATAAGAAACAACTTGTACATGCTGTGAAATTGTACCATGCAACAAATAATCGAGAGTATAAGGTCATAACCTCCAAGCGAGACCTTTGGATGTCTGCTTGCAAGCACGATTGCAGCTGGTGATTGCGTGCATCTCTTAGTAAGAAATATGGTCTTTTTGAAATAAAGTAGTACAGGGGTTCTCACCATTGTTTATACCCACGAATGAACAGGGACCACACTAATATTAGCTCCAGTTACATTGCTTCTCATCTTTTGGGACAAGTTGTGGTGAGTATAAAAAATAAATTTTTTGATATATATACATAAGGGTTTGTTTATAGTGTTCACACCCAAATAATCCAACTCATATTTGATTGTCGTATGCAGAATGAATCTGATATGCCAATTAAGAATGTCATCGAAGATATTAAAAAGACCATGAACTACAGTATATCATACAAGAAGGCGTGGCATGCAAGGGTAAAGGCAATTAGAATGGTATTCGGGGATTGGGATGAATTATACAGGCAGTTGCCTAAATTCATGCATGCATTACAAACATCTAATCCTGGCACTATCATTCAATGGAAGCATAGATATACCAGAGGTACAACCATTATGCCCGTCTTCCACTTTGTTTTCTGGTCTTTCAAACCCGTCATCGATGGATTCAGATATTGTAGGCCTGTTATAACCATAGATGGTACATTCTTATACGGCAAATACACTGGTGTGTTGCTTGTAGCAACGATCGTCACTGCCAATGGCAAAGTATTACCGCTTGCATTCGCTGTTGTCGACAAAGAAAGTTTGGAGTCTTGGTCGTTCTTCATTTCAAATATCAAGGAACTTATTGTCATGGACCGACAGGGAGTGTCTTTGATATCTGATCGAGCTGAGAGTATTTTAGCTGCTGTAAGGTGGCATTGGCTGAATCCCTCGCTCCAATTTGTTAGATATCATCGGCACTGTCTTCGACATGTTTGTAGTAACTTTAACACAAAGTTTAAAAATAAGGAGCTGAAACAACTTCTATGGAAAGCAAGGAGTGCTCATCAACGACGAAAGTGTAATGCTTACTTAGAACAGATACAGGCTATTAACCAAGATGCCATTGATTGGGTACGCAAGAGGAATCCTGTGGAGTGGGCCCTTGCATATGACGGTGGATATTGGTGGGGGGTATTGTCCAGTAATGACGCAGAGTGCTTCAACAGTGTCTTGAAAGGTGCAAGGAACTTACCTATCTCAACTATGGTTGAGTTTACATTTTGACGGCTGTAGACACCCCATTTTTGACCGACCTTAAGACTCAGACATCATCGATTGAGCGCTCAGTGATGGTGCATATTGTGCTCGTTTAGAGGTTTCGGAGTTTTGGCTGAGAGCCTTGCCTCCGGCCCTCGGAACTCTTTGTGCTTTGGCTCGGTCCACGGACCAAGTTTTGTTTTCTCTTCCCGGAGGGAGGGAGAGGTCTTGTAGACCATCTCTCAGTGGTCGTAGACTACTTTTCCTGGTCGTAGGCCACTGTTCCCGTTTGGAGACTAGTTTCCGATTTTCGGAGCCGTCGGCCGTGCGCCTCGGTTCAGGACCGCTTAACATTCTCCGTTTGGCATGTTTTTGGAACACACCTTGTTTCCTCTGTCTAGAGGGACACTGTGGTTCGGGAGACCACTTTTGTGGTCATACGCCACTTTTGGTGCTCAACAGCCAGTTTTCGGGGCACCCGGCCGCACGCTTTGCCCCCCGAACTCTCGTTTTGTATCCGTATTGGTTCTTTTTTGGCATGAACCTTGTTTTTCTTGTTTGGGAGGTGGTACAAGGGTGGGAAACCACTTTTTCTCCTTGGAAACTGGTCTCCTTGATCTTTGGGCCACATTTATTGGTCTCCCACTACACCACTGGCTTTCTTTCAGTGTGGAGACCACCAATTACCCCTGGAGACCACTTTTTTTTTTTTTTTTTTCTGGGAGACCACTTAGGGTGGTCGGCCGACCACTAAAAGTAGCTGGCCGACCACCTTTTCTGGTGGGTCCCCTTTCTCCTGTTTTGTCTGTTTGAGTGGGTGCCAATTGTACCAGCTGGAAGGCACAGACTGTATCCTCCATACACGTGTATGGAGGATCTTGAGCCTTGTTTTTAGCTTCTTGAAGAAGCTTTGGCCTTGTTTTTCTATAAGAGAGACCCTCCCCCTCCTTGAACCAGGTTCTGAAATTTGCTAAGGCAAAAATATATATCTTTCTCTATATCTCTACATTTTGGGTTCAAAAGTGTGTGGTTCTTGACCCTTTTACACTACACCTCATAGCCATACACTTCCACCATTGATTTGAGGTTCTTGGAGGTTGTTTTCAGAGGTTAAAGAGTTGGTTTTTGGTCCCAAAGTTTGCTGGTTTTGCTGAGCTTCAAGGGTAATCACTTTTCCCTCTTTTAAGCATTATTTTGATCCTTCTCTTAGCCTCATTTGCATGCTTATTTGAGCTTTGTTGTCAACTGAAAAAAGGTTCATATTTAAGTGATTTTCTTATTTGTTTAAGGTTCTTTTGGTGTTGGGGGTCATCTACCCTCTTGCATGCTCTATTTAGCCTTGTCTTGAGCCATGCCATGAGACCTTTGTATTGAGATTTGCTTGGCCCTTTAGCCACTGAAATCCATTAGATTTTCAGTGGTTGGCATGTGGTTTTGAGGGCCAAAATTAGAGAGGGGTGACCCTCTCTCTTTTGGCCTTGTTTGCTTGCATTTTTGGCTTTCCATGGGAGCATATATTTCCACACTTCCCAGCCTTGGTTCAGGCCCTTTTTAGTGACTTTTAGGACCTGCCTAGACTCTGTCTATGGCTGGTTTGGTCACCTTTTGTTTGCCTCTTGCATGTGTAGAAGAATCCCTTGCATAGCCTATCAAAATAACACCTCATTTTTGCATGTATTGGTCATGTTTCAGTGGATTTTTGGCCATCATTTGGCATGCCATGATTCTGTTTTTGGCTAGTTTGATAGCCTCTCATATGCTTCACATGCTTGTAGTGTAAATCATGTTCACTAGCTTATAATGCATGTTGTTTTGGCCCTCTATGCTAGCGTATTTTGGCCATGCTCCAAACTGATTTTGTTCATATTTTGGGTTGCCTTAGTTCTGTTTTGAGGTCCCTTGGTCGAATGATGCTTGCCATGTATGGTTGTAGTGTAATAGCTTTGCTTAGCCTTGAGTTTTGAATCCCCTTGCATGCTTAACTTGAGGTGTTTGCATGTTTTAGCATCATTGAGCATGATATTTCAGGGTTTATTTCTTGGCCATATTCTCATGTTTGTCACTCTTTCAATGTATTTGAGAGTTGCATCATTATGCCCCATTTATGAGCCTTTGCATTGAGTTTCATTCTTATGCCTTTTAAGCCACCATCTTGGCTCATTTTGCCATTGTTTTGGGCCTGCTTAAGGTCTATTTGGAGTTGGTTTTGTCATTTGAGCATCGCCTTGCATGCCTATAGTGTAATGCACTTCACTAGTTTCAATGCTTGAGCCATTCAACATGCGTTGTGTGAGTTGTTTGCATGATTCGGAGCCATTTTGTATGTCATTTCAGAGCTGGAACATGTGTCATTGTATGCCATATTTCATCCTTTCAATGCTTTTGTAGAGTTGCATTTTGTGCCCTTGGGCTTAGGTCCTTGCATTGTGTATGCTAGTATGAGTTTTGGAGTCTTGTTTTCATCATGTTTGGCCACTGATTTGGGTGTGGCTGAGGCCCAGTCATTTTGGTTTAAGTCCATTTTTGCATTGAGTATGCCATTGTATTCCATAGCATTGAGTATGCCACATCGTCGCATGATTGATCATTGCATTGTGCATGTCTTGTTCATCTCATTGTGTATGTTAGTTCTTAGGTGCATTGTGTATGCTAAATACCACGTGCATTGTATGCCATGTAGCTTATAGCATTGTGTATGCTAGTTTCATGTTTGCATGTTATCCCTTGCGCGTTTGCATCACTTAGTTGCATTGCATTAGGATTGCATGCTAGAGTTGCATGTATGTATGCCATGTTTGTTGCATTATGTTTGGGATAGGAGTTAGTCCGAACACGAGAAACGAGGGACGTCTCGTACTCAAAGTGACGAAACGTGCCTCGATTCCCAGTCGCCGACATTCTTGACTACCCATGATGGAGTTTAGGTATTTATGTGTTCATATGTGCATTTATTCTATATTAAGTTGTGCAATTCGGTTCCTCGGTCATCATGCATCAAGATACGTGATTGGTGGCCCGAGGATCGAGACCTACACTCCATTGAGCTTGTACAATGATGGGGAGAGTGGTCGTGCACACATGTGTTGCAAATACTTTGCCGTGCCTCTCTCTTTCCCCTTTGTTGCAGAAAACCAGAAACCAGGAGAAGAAACTGGTCGGCCGACCAGGTTTTCTGGCAGGCCAACCATTTTTTTTTGGTCTCCACCACAAAAGGTGGTCGGCAGGTGGTCTCCCATGCCATTGGTTGGTCAGCAGTCTTCCCACAGCATCCCAGGGTGGAGTTTCATCTCTCTGGAGCTTTGCGCGAATTTCTGAAATCAATTGCAAACAAAGGCAAGCCGGGGCATCGCGATGGATTTCCCGACAAGGCGACTCGAACATGCATGCATCCTTTATCATTCAAGGCAGAGCTGAGGCAGTCCACATTCATGTAGTTTGCATGCTAGTTTAATTGCTTACTTAGCTAGTTTCTTAATTAATTAGAGTTGTGTAATAACTAGCTGTAATTTATTATTCATTTTGGTTGTGTAATAACTAGCTTAATTAGATTCGCTTAGATTAGCTAGTTGGTGTCGTATTATTTATTCGGACCCTCTGTCGAGAGGGCCAACTGTTGTAATAAGTGTGCGTGTGTGTGATGTATGTTTTCCAACCCCACGTCTTTCTCCATTTTATTTACCAGCTTATGATGGTTAGTTTTAGGGCATGTTTCAATTAGCATCCTTATGCTCGCATGATTGCATCCATTCATCTGTCTTGCATGCACCGGGCTCGGCGCATCATACTAACTGCATTGTATTTCAATTCCAAGTTGAATACATGTTATCTGTAACATCTCATATGTCATTTTAGAATAGCCGAGTCTATCTTAGTTGCATCCTGCATGTGTTGCATTAGGCATCTCAGCATAGTTAGGATTCATGCATGATTTCTAATTAGCTTCTTTCTTTGGCTCGGAGTACTCGGTGAGTGTTTATGCTTTAGCATCCTTGCATGTGTGTGAGTGACTGCCATGATAGCATGCTTGCCATGAGGCTAACTGATTATGTGATATACCTGCCTGAATGCCTGTGGGTGAAGGTTGGATTACTTGAATTGGATCAATTCATCGATTGCGAGTTTTAAGCCCACTTGAGAGTGGCAAATCACCCTGTTTTCTAAGCCCACTTGAGGGTGGCAAAATCCGTATCTTAGCCTACTTGCGAGTAGCACCATCAAACCATTTTCAAATAGACAAACATGAAATATTTTGTTCCAACTCAGGCGATCTAGTCTATACTTGTATGATGTGTGCATCACATAGTAATCCTAAGCTAATAAACCGGAATAAGAACGCACGTGTTTTCAAAAATTCGATATCATGTTTAGTAATGGCCGATCTTTGATCGGGCGAGCGGGGGTGCTCATTGCATGACCTTCCCCAATCGTACCCAAGTTCCCGAGCCGAGGCAACTTTGGTGATGACGGACACGTGGCCTTAGGCACGAGTCAGGGTTTCCTAAATTCCCTCAAAATAAAATATTTAGGTGGCGACTCTGTATCTAGCAAAGCAGTCCATGTTTGGCACTTCTTTCTAAAAATCAGTTTTTCAAAACGATTTGCCAGATTTGGACTCTTTGGTGATTTATCGGCCTCGCATTGCACTTTGCAGGATTAGATTCAGAACCGTGACATTTGAGTCCGAACTGTAGTAAGCCCAATGAACAAAACAGGATTTTCCCGGAACGTTCGGGGACGTCTACAACGGCTCGTAAAACATTTTGACAAGATAGGAGCCCAAGCAGAAATAGATGTACGGAATGAGTTCCAATGCCCTAGAGAGATGCAAAAAACTATTGAGGAGGGCATCGCAAGGAGAAATACTTTCCAGTTGATATCGTACGACAAGTTAGTTTGTAATGTAAACTAAATTGTTATTATTATGTTGACAAGTTAATTACACCTAAAAACATGAACTTGATTAGTTTGTATGAATATTGTCTGATAGGCCCCGCCGCGTATTTGAGGTACAAACATCTTTTCGCCATGGACGAGGTCGCAATACACAGATTGTGCGCATGAATCAACCCACGTGCAGTTGTGGAAAATACGAGATAAGACACTATCCATGTTTCCATATGCTTGCTGTTATGTCTAAATGCGGTGACAATCCATTCGAGTACGTTGATCCAGTATATAGGCTTGCTGTATACATGAGGGTTTGGGAAACTAAATTCAATCCAATACCGCATCAAGATTATTGGGATGATCCGCAGTGGACCTTAATGCCTAATGTACTTCGTCTGCAAGAAGTAAAACGGGATCGTAAATCTATGTCCCGTATTCCGAATGACATGGATATATCAGATAGGCTTTTGACCGCTCGTTGCAGTGAGTGCCAGCAGACAGGTCATGACAAGCGAACATGTCCAGCGCGGCTTGGTCGATGAAGACTATGTAATGCTTACATGAGTTTCGTGAATTGTGAAATTGTAAAATGGTTGCACTTTTTATTTGTGAGATTGTAATTGGATAGCCCATGTGAATTTTTAGCTTGTAATGTAAATGACCCCATGTTAAATTATATTGTAATTGTTAATTTTTAATTCTTTAAATAGATCATTTTTAATTTTTAATTCTTTATATATTGTAATTGTTTTATATTAAAAAAAAATTTATAACTAACATACTAAGCAAATAAATTAAACTAAATATGTATGCAAAAAGCATTTAACTGTAGCAAATAGGCCTAAGTTTTTTATTGTGTACTTGATTGAAAATGTGTATTACAAAATTCTATACTTAATTAAATAGTTCTTCTATCATTTGAAAATTTAATATTTATGAATAAATTTAATATTTTCAAATGCTGCAAGCATTTTTCACATTTACAATTTATGAATAAATTTATGTAATTTAAAAATTTTATACTTTATTGAAACTTTTAGCATTACAAAATCAATAACTAAGTTTTGTCAAATATGCCATAAATGTAATCATCAACCTATTATTGAAAAAAAAAATTTCTCATTCAATTTTTTGGCAAATATTTATGTAAGAAAACTATCCACATGTTACTACACTATGTTCCTGATCATTATTAAGCTTATATAACTAAGGCCCTAAAATTATTTTGGAAAAGATTTCTATATTAGTTATAGCATAGATAACGGTAGGTTCTGTTGAATTGTTTACCATATGTAATGACACATAATTTTAAATCTTAAAGTACAAATATATATATATATATATTTAAAAATCATAAATTATGGAATAATTAGAGTATTTCTTTATGATTATAATTAGATTTTAGTGAATTGCTTCCATGTTAGTGGCACACAAATTTATAATTTTAAAATAACCGAGCACATTTTTTTTTCAAGTCGTCATGTATGGAATAATTAGAGTTTAATTGTTATAGTTAAATTACAGTTAACGAATAGAGTTTTTTGAAATAAAAATTAATTACATTTTAGTGAATTGCTTCCATATATAGTATCACACAAATTTAAATTTTGAAATAGCTGAGCATACTTTTCTTTTACAAATCGTAATCTATGGAATAATTACAGTTTTTCTGTTATGATTAAATGAGAGTTTTATTGTTATAATCTAGTATTTCACTTGTACAGGCTTCATGGCACATCTACCTGAAGAGGTTCCACTTTTCATTCATCCATATCGGGCCGACAGTATATGGGAGCATCTGGTATGCAATAACGTTTGTTGAATTTTACGCTTACAATTACAATACCCTGTATTTTGTTTTATATTACGTGATAATGCTATTATTTAAACTAGTCATTCTGTTATGCAGGACGAGACACGCACAGTGTTGACATGCCGCCGGGTAGATTCTGGCCTGTGGGAGCATCCATTGGGCCATAGAGTCTTGCAGTAAATACTACGCGCAGGATTATATGGTGTCTACCTTATCAGTCATATTAGACTAGATTACCCACTCATCACTACTCTGGTCGAGAGGTGGCGCACAGAGACTCATACATTTTATTTTCCAATCGGAGAGGCCACCGTCACATTGCAGGACATATCTGTCCTATATGGTCTACAAATTGACGGGCGAGCAGTTACTGGTGTTGACCCATCATTGACGAGGGAGCAGTGGATAGCTCTATGTAGTGAGCTATTGGGAGTAGCACCTATACCTGCAGACTTACAGACAGGTAGATTGAGGGTGAGGTGGCTGGCCGAGCAGTTTGGTCCTCTTCCAGATCAGGCTCTAGATGAGTTGGTATAGTAGTATGCCCGAGCATATATTCTATGGCTTATTGGAGGGGGTACTTCTCCCTAATAAGTCACAGAACCTGCTCAAGCTTATGTACTTGCCACTACTGAGAGACATTGATGAGATCAGCGAGTACAGCTGGGGTGGCGCGGCTTTGGCATGCTTGTATAGGATGCTATGTCGAGCAGCTCAGGTGGGTGCGAAGGAGATCGGAGGACCACTTGTCTTGCAACAGGTTAGTAAGAATCTTATTACATGTCAATTCATATTGTATGACATATATTAGTATTGTAATTGCGTTCAAACTATTGTAGATTTGGGCGTGGGAGAGATTCATTCGCATTGCCCCGTCTAGGCGGCAAGTGGTTGCTGCTGGTGAGCTTCCCATGGGCCAGGGAGACATGCAGTTGCCACCCAGACCTCGAGGTAGCTGGTGGAGGGTTGACTTCGACCATGAGGTCGTATCGACCCACGTAGTCGTCATTTATAGAGACCAGTTCGACCGGATGATCGAGGGCGAGGCATGAAATTTTGCTCTCAATTTTAGTTGTCTTGTTCATTGTATATGTTTTGAGTTCACGAGCGAATTTTAATATACTTGCCGTTATTGTAGTTTATCTGGCAGCCTTATGCTGGGGTCTTCAGTACGCTCCCAGACTACTACTGACTAAGTCAGGAGATATAGATGGCGAGAGTGCCACTTATTTGTTTTGACGTGGTTGAGTGGCATCTCCCCGATCGTGTCCTCCGACAGCTTGGCCGGGTCCAGTCCATGCCGGATCGATTCGATACCGAGTGGCGGTTGCATGTGACTGATAGGCGTGGCCGATCTGGCACTGACTAGAGTCTGTTTTTTATGCGATATATACAGTTGTGGGATGCCCGTCGGGATAGTATTGTACAGGCTGATTGGAGCGATGAGGTGCCCTCCTCTTCCGACCTTTACATGTTATGGTATCAGTGACATACACGTCTACTAGTCGGTAATCCGAGCCACCTGTCTGAGTCCGAATATCAGGGAGTTGGGCCTTTTCTTGAGGCATTGGTAAGTATCATAGTATGTGTCAAATAATTATTAAGATCATAATTGATTTACTTTCAGTCAACTGTAGCCTAATACGTCTAAATTTTTGTTCAGGTGGTTGGAGTTGGGAGGTCATATCACTTAGCTGAGGACGCCCTTTTCAGACATAATGGACAGCATGCCTTGCAGGCCGTTGCAGAGATCCGAGACTTATTGTACGAGGCGATCCAGCATGCCTATCGGGGAGATCTTCTGCATTTTGGCCACTATGGTGTACACAGTGCAGCAGCTGCTCCAGACACATCAGTGTCCTCCACGTCAGTGCCTTCCACTTCAACGCCGGCCACATTAGGTCCTTGGACATCAGTCACCTCATCGCATGTTACCCCATACATATCTCCAGATTCCCTCCACGTACATCCTACCCAGCATACTGGTATACCTTATGTAACTGACCCTGATTGGACACTGCCCTGATATATGCATGACGTTGTTACCCTACCTACCCAGTTACCACCACCACACAGTTCAGGTGTGTGTAGTGTTGGAGTTGATACATGTACATCACATACTCCCACATTACATACACCTACTTTTGTGGGGACTAGTTCGACCGCGACCATGAGTACACATGATGCAGTTCTCATTGACATCTCTAACGTTCAGGATGAGGCCCCCCCCCAGAGTGCGAGGAAGAGGCCGAGGTTATGGTCATGGCGAACGTTGCAGCCGAGGTCAGGGTGCGGGTAGAGGCAGAGGTTGAGGTCCAGCTGCAGATCGTGATACAGTTGCACCAGATGAGGGAGTTTCACAGCTCACAATAGTATCCGATCTTGGGCTAGAGAGAGGATTAGGGGCAGCACAGGCAGGAGAGGGAGGGTCACACTCACAAGCTCCACAGGCAGTCAGTGGAGGGCCACATACAGGGGAGGGAGTGCCACAGCATACGCATTTATGATTGGGGAGCCACATATTCAGAGAGTCTACGGTAGGAGATCGATGAGGGAGGTCCACGGTCGGGGTTGTGGGACTGGGGGCAGGTTAGGGCATTAGAGGGTGTGATATGGAGTGTATAGTTTTTTTTATTTATTTATAGTTTTTGTAAATCAAATTTGTACAGATGATGTAAATGTGCTATATTTATTTATTCGAAAATAGAATTTTACAATTTTTGATTCTTATTTACTTTGAGGATTTCCTAAATACTTCAAATATTCAAATCATGATGTCACAATGGATTTAAACAGGGTGATTATATACATAAGAGATTGAAGTTGTGCTGCATTTGGTACCATGTGGATTTTCGTTTTACAATAATAAACTATATAATTTTTTATACAGTTTTTAATTTTTTTTTTTTAAGTATATAGTTATTTCTTTACAAAAAACACAAAATAAATAAATTCATAAATTTTATTTCTTATTCTGTACTTTTTTTCCCAAAGAATTTGATAACATAATGGAAAATTGAAGAACACTTTTTTTTTTGAAACACACACACATACACACAAATTTCAAATTACATAAAACTACCCAAAAAAAAAGGTACAGAATCTGATAATATAATAAAAATTTTAAGAACATTGATTTTTTTAAACAACGTGCGCGCACACACACACACACAATATTAAGAAAACAAACACACAAATTTTTTATACTCTGCTTTTTTCCCTCCAAAAAACAGAAAGAAAGAAAGAAAGAAAAAAGTTCTTGAATACTTGAATAGTCTTTCTCTAAAAAAAAGAAACAAATTTTAGTTTTTCAATAGAGTGAAGATGATGAACTGTGGAACTTACACAGCAGTTTGTTATAAATTTAAAATATAAAATTAAAAAAATTAAAAAAGAAGAAGAGAGAAGATGGTGAAACGTGGAACTGCACAGTAGTTTCTAAAATGTGGGAAGTGGAAAAGTGGAAGTTATTTACTGAGTTGGTAATTTACGATTTTACCCATAATTACAATTTGATATAAGTTTTAAAATAATAGATTATTTAACAAGTTATGGTCATTTTAGGAAAAATAGAAAAAAATTTGTAAGCTAGGCTTCAGATTCATGATACCAAAATTGGTGTTCCCTTTTAATAATAGAATAGATTAACCCTCCAACTGGACCCGAATTCTGTAATAATAAATAGTTTCTCCAGCACCCAAATTTTGTAATTTGCTAACCCCATATTCCTTCATTTCCATCATCACTGTGGCCATCTTCACTCGAAGAACCCCAACTCCCTCTACTGGACTCTCAGCCATTTGCCTTTGACGTTGTGTCGTTTCCCAAAATCTGATTTTTGTCAACAGCCGACTCGTTGCCACCATTGGACTGGCTATTTTTATTACAACTCCAGATATTAGTGGGTGACTCATTCTTATGCCTAGTTTGAGATTGTATTTCAACTTTACTTCCCTCAGTATTCGAAAAACCCCAAGCAACAGAAGTTTTTGACTGAGGTATATGCTCAACATCTTCTTCCTTGACTGTGGGTGACTCATTCTCATGCCCGATTTGAGATTGTATTTCAACTTTACTCCCCTTAGTATTCGAAGAACCCCAAGGAACATAAGTTTTTGACTGAGGTACATGTTCTAGATCTAGGTACTTCACTGTGGGTGTGTTTCACAGTGCTGTCTGCGACTGAGAAAATAATTTCGATTTTATCTCATGTAACTTAGCTCATGGGCATTTCAAGACACTTGAGGGTATTATGGACATTTCAGTATTTATTTTTGATAACATCAGCAGCTTTGGTTAGTTGGGTGGACAACAGTACAAAAATGAGAGAATCTTCATATTGTCAGTTAAAGTAGGGCAGACTTCTATAATTATTAAAATTACAGGAGAGATTTTTGTATTTGTCAAAAATCTCTAGGGAGGTAAGTGTAATTTACCGAATACAAAAAGAAGTAGAAAATGCAAAGAGGAGAAAAGGGGATGACTGTGAAGTTTCGTAAAGTGAAAATAAGATAAAATATAGGCAGCAGTGCCAATCTTCTTTACATATCAGGTGGCCATTTTATTATTTTGTTTTGTTTTGAACATTGTTTTGGTGAAAAAATCAACGATAGTTTTGTAGGTCCAAGTGAGTTGAAAGGTTATGCATTTACTTGCACTCTGTTTCATAGTTGTTTATGAACAGTATTGCTTTAAAACAAAGAAAATTAAAGCCTCTGTTTCATTTTATGATTTAATTTATAATTTTTTGTAAACACCAATTTGTACTGAAGTCATCAGTTCGAAGTGACTACTTATTGTATTAAAAAAGCAAGCAATAGAAAATAGTTTACTGTGGCGATGTGACAACTCACTGCATTACTGATTAATTTGATAACTCACTGCTCGAATATGAAAGGATTGCATTGTGAAAAAGACAACCCACAATTATGATTTTATCTGACAACCACGTCCGTGACTGCATCACAGGTACACAAAGTCACGGGTACTCAAGATTGCATGAAATGAATAAGATAAAATAAAATCACGGGTATCACTTCTTCCACAGTGCCCCAACATCTTAATTATCGTTACCAGGTCATCTCTTTGGCATGTCTATAAATAGCGCTAACCCCCAGTATGATGTTTGTTCAAGTCATAACAATAGTAATATATCTACAATTACTATTATTATTATTATTATTATTATTATTTATTTTATGAATAATGTCTTCAAGAGGTGCAGGAAGTTCATGCCGTCAAAGAAATCCGAAAGTGTGGCTGCTACCTCTATTTACTTATGACTATAAGAGCGAAAAGTACTCGAGTCTGAAGGATTATTATGCTGGTATCCGAGCAGAATGGGCGTTCAGGGTAACGGAGCAAGAAGGATTGTTTATTGATCTACGTAACTTTGGGGCACCGGTACCTCATCGTCGTTCATTGACCATGGCTAGACGAAATGTGAGTGACTATGAAAAAGCAGTTACCATAATTAAGAAGGAGAACAACATAATGTTGATGCGGAGATGTGACATTTCATGCTTCAGCTAGCCACCGAAATAGCAAGAGCAAGCAACAGAGAATTGACAGTGATTGAGCGAAATAATGTCTTAAACAATGAAAAATATCTCTCTAACTACTACATGTCAGATGAGGAATGAGAAATCAAACACCTTTATCTTTCATATATGTTTGTATGTTGTGTCGTATCTTCGTTACTGGAGTGTAAGACAATGTTGTTGTTCATCTAGCTTACGGATGTATTTCAACTATTTGTTATATGAACCTGAAGTTTATGAAATCACTACATTTATAAGTACACATGTCAAGATTCGTTACGAATTTCTCTTCCTATTGATAACTCATGTATAAGCATTGCAAAGCTATTACAATGAATGAAAACGTTTGGTCATACATGCAACCAAGTTCATTCAGTATCATCATTATATTACACATCAATAACGCATGAAATCATGAAAGCCTAGTTCAATTAGCGTTCTTCAAAATAACAATAACGGAGAGAAAGCAAAGGTATTTGTTATTTGTAGAATTACAAGAACCACTCAAAAACTATTGAAATTTCTCCCTTCATTGATAAGTCGTGGATAAGCATTACAAATCCATTACAAGATAAATGGTTTGGTCATTCATCCAAACAATTTCATTCATTATCATCATCATTTGACATCTCAATATCAGATTCATACATAGCATCCATGCTCCAGGTGAAGTACTGGTGCGCATCATCCATTAACCCATCTTTGGCACGCTCATTTGCGGTCTTCATTAGTTCGGACCTTTGCAAATGTTGGGTTATGTGATTAACTCCGTCGTAGATACGATGCAATGCCCTTTGCAACAACTGTGGAGTGTCAGTTGGCATACGCATGGCTAACCGGCGAGGAAATTTAATATTAATTTCACGACATAGCTCAACAAGAACATTTGCTCGAGTTATGCGAAATTCCCACTCAGCTCTCATGGTATCGACGGTGGCATGTGAGTAACATAAATTTGGATTTAATGAGTATTGAAATTCATCTCCATTTACAACCCAATGGCGACCCATTGCTGAATATAGATCAACTACTGTCTATCTCATGATGATATCGCTCGAAATATCTATAAAACTTTTGTTGTGGTATGATGCGATATTTACACCATATATACACAGTTGTTGTAACATGCACAAATTCAAAATGGAGATGGACGCAAGTATTCATGTCTTGTAAACTCTAAACTCACATGTCGACAATGAAGTACTGATACTTCCGGAAGTTCACATGGTAGCTGTATGTTTGAAATTATTGTAAACAACTATGCATCAGAGTTATCACGTCAACTTTTATGACCTGAACAACTATGCATCAACTTTATAGGAGTTGTCACTTCGACTTTTATTTACTACTCAGTACATATCTGAAGGTTTTAAGCAAAGTTCAAATCCGCTTAAAAATTTAATTTTACTTTTCCGCTTACAAATATAATTCAATTTATTTTGCCCTGAAAATATATTTAATTTCACTTTTCACCTTACATATTTAATTTAATTTAATTGGAGAAATTTGACGAATTTAATTTCAAGTTAACTATGTGTTGATTTAAGTCGGTGTTGTTCTTGTCTGCATACTAGGCTAGCTTTTATCTGTAACACTTTCAAGTTCTATGCATTGAAAAACCCATTCATTCTAACTCTACTACAAATTAATCTTCAATCCATTCTAACTCTATAATATTTTCTTTTTAAGGTTTATAAATCTATTTGGAGCTGCATAGGGTGGCTTTTTAAGCACAAACGGTCTAATTGTTTTGTTGTTTTGTTCTGACACCCCTTCATCCCATTATGAATTGCAGAAATTCACATGGGCACAATAGCTATGGTACAATAATAAATTGTAGCTAGGCACAGTGATACGTCCAACATTTCTCAGTGATGCAGTGATGCACTGACTTTAATAGACGTAATAAATTGTATGCTTTGTTTTTTCCTCAGATACTATGTGACTTTGTGCAATGATGCAGTGATGCATGTGACTTTTTTCCTCAGATGCAGTGATGCATGTGACTTTGTGCAGTGATGCAGTGATGCATGTGACTTTCTGACTTTGTAAATTATATACTTTGTGACTTTTTTCCTCACATGCAGTGATGCATGTGACTTTGTGTAGTGCGACTTAGATGTTTTATTTTTACCTCACATTTCAGAATTCATCTAAGTCACATTAGTACGACCACATGGCAATAGTGTTGACAAACAACTATATAAAGGATTGAAGGAGTGATGGTAAACACACAACCTTTCTATTTAGTTCGCCCTAGGAAACTATCGTTAATCTATTGAGAAAAAATCAAATGGAGTATAGATTCACAGCAGGGGGTAGGAATCGCAGAGGTGAGAGTTCACGACGAGGAAAGAGGAATGGGAAAGGGACTCGCAGGGGGTAGGAACTTTGAAAGAGGTGAGAGTTCATGCCGAAGAAGAGGAACGGGAAGGGGAAGTGGTGATGCTGAAGATGAAACACCATTTACTTTCTTAGATGTCTCTTGTGCTTATCATGATAGGTTTGGGAAGCGACATTTTGTCATGCCTAAGTACTATCGAGATCTTTGTGGTTTTATGGAGGATCCCATCTGATAATCAAACAGGATATGGTTTAGCAGACGCTAGACTTCTGAAGTGGCCCGCACTATTTATAGAGTGAGTGCAACTGGAAAGATTATGTCGGGAAAATCGACTGAAGGTGCCAAAAGTACGTTCAGTTCAGATCCAAAAGGAAGATCCAGACAATGTTGATCGACTATGTGAAAGACTTCGACGTGAGATTTCTCAAATGCGCCGTAGGTCAGCCTGCAATATGAAACTATCTATACTTAAGTCGGATGCCAAGAAGAACGGAATAGCACCAAACGCTGCGGCTATCAAGGCTATCAAGGACGATCCTGCACTTCTCTCTGACCCTGAGCTCTCTGATTGTTCGGACTCTGAGATTGCCGATATTGAGCGAGGATTAGGCATCTATCTGTCTACTAAATTATATTAGGTTATCCATAATTATGTGTTGTGTGTGTTAAAATAACTCTTTCGACAATGAGTTTGCGAAAGGTTTGTCTAATATTTGTCTATGTAACTGTTAAGTATTATACTCGTCGCTTTATTTTATATTCTGTGTTATGTTGAATGTTTCCACAAATTATTTTTGTGGGATACTTATATTTGAACTAGCTACGGCGTTCTGAAGTGTTATAAGTGTTATAGTCATACCTTTATTTTGTTTTCCTGTTCGTAGTAGTAATTAGCAAATTAGATACTTTGTATATGCTGTGTGAAGTTTTATTTAAATATTTCTTGATAACAAAAATTTAAGGGAATAACAAATATTATTTTCAAAAATTCTGCAAAAGTAGGCTTAGTTTGGAAATAAATTAGTATAGGGGCTTAGTTTGGGAAAAGCCCCAACAAAATCTCTCCGAAACTGCGCAAAATGTTCTCTGGGAGGGTGCGTGTTTTCGAGGCCATTATTTTCTTCTTCTTTTTTAATTTTTAATTTTTAATTTTTTATTTGTTGTTTTTATTTTTATTTTTGTCCATCATCGATCTTTTTTAAATTATATTTGAATTATATAACAAAATAAAAATTTATTTAAAAATTTATATTTAAATAACAATTTAAAAAATATCAAGTAAATTAAGCAAATATTTAATTTACATTTTTTACACAATTCACTACTCTTTAGACAATGCATGTTGTTTATTTTTTAAAAATTTTATGTATAAATTATTTATGTAAATATCAAATTGATCTGATAATCGTACATATAATTTTATCATTTTAAAAAAAAATAATGGATGCGAAACATAATTTCAAAATTACATAATTTATTTTTAAATATTAAAATAATAAAATTTGGTAGCTAAGATTGTTTATCAATACAATATTTTATATGAATAATTTATATATAGAGATCTACAAGATGACTAAGTGAATTATAGAATGTGGATTGAATAATAATAATAATAGTAATCAATAGTGGTGGATTGGTTGCAGTTATAAAAGCGTGGCTACGAACCACGCTTTCCTTTAAAACCGAATTTTGGTTAAAAGCATGGATGATAATCACGCTTTCTTTAGTCAACAGTAAAAGCGTGGTTGCGAACCACGTTCTTTGAAAAAAATCAAATTTTATTTAAAAGCGTGGTTCCTAACCACGTTTTCTGTATAAATCAAATTTCCTTAAACGTGTGGTTTGTAACCCCGCTTTCTTAATTGAAAGCGTGATTTATAACCACGCTTTTACGATTTTACCAATTTTCCGCGGCTGGGCCAAAAGTATGGTGAAAGCGTGGTTTGTAATAGCGTTTCAACTTATTTTGGGAATTCCGCCCAAACTAGGCCTAGTTTGGGAAATAAATTGCTATTTTAGTTTATTTTGGGAAAAGGCCCAATATTCTACCGTCTGAGGTGGCTTACTTGCAGTTATCGATTCTTCTCTCCCAGTCAAAATACGTGGGATAGTCCATATTTGAGGTACATGTCTACGGTTTTGAAAATTATTGTATGTCATATATCATATAGGAGTGCTATTCACGGTGTCTTTCCAGTTTGAATGTATCCATGTGTTCTGGATAGATGCTGCACAGTGGTCCCCATGCAGCAGCCAATTAGTGCCGAACACGTGGTCATATTTGGCTTGAAAAAGAAAATAATTAATATTTAAGACCCAATTGAATCATACAAGTATTAGAAGATGGTCTCTTCATCTTGACCACCATATTTTAATGAAGGATAGCAGTAATTAAGGAAATAACTATTACTATAGTTGTCGTCATAAAACTATAGATGTAGAAATCTTTCTTTCATGTTCAGAGTTATGGATAGAATTGAAATAGCTATCCAATTTCTATAGGAATCTCAATGATAGGGAGACTGTAGAGTTGACATCTTTGTTGTTAAGACTTGATCATTTCTCCTTAGTTCCTCTTTTGGAGGATAAGAGGATTTTGGCTCTTCATTCATCGGGTATCTTTTCTTGCAAGTCCTTTTTTGACAAACTCATTGATAATCTTTAAGTTCCTCAGTTTTCTTTTTGTAAAAGAATTTGGAAGGCTTGTGTCCCTCTTAAGATAAAGGTGTTTATATGGTCTTTGGTTCAAGAAGGCTTTTTTTTTTTGATCAGCAAAGAAAATATTTATTGATGATGAAACCATACATTACATATAGGAATACATCAATAAGGATGAGAAAGGAAAAGGGAGAAAAAGGAAACCAAGCATGGTGTTGGTGAGAAACCAACACTATCTCACAGGACCACAAACACTAAATACCACCACCCAAAAACTAGCTTATCAACTTGATGCCACTACCCAAAGGCTATCTAACAAAAGCATAAAACTCACTACTTGCTCCAATGTTTCTTACTTGTTGCCATTTTACTACCTTCTTAGACCTAACCCTCCTAGTTGGACCTCTCTTTGTCTTGTAACTCTAACTTAATAATCTTATTCAGAACATCCTCTTCTTTTCCATTGAAATTAATGCCAAGAGATTTACCCAATTGTAAAGTGGCTTTAGGTTTATTGAGGAGAAAATTGCTTGGGCTAGTAACACCCTCAGACAAATCTGAACGAGCTATCGTAGCTGCTGCTGGTCTAAAGATGACAGACTTAGAGGTGTGGTTGCTGACTGCTGCAGCTTTATGCCCATAAAGTCTAGCAAAACTGGAGAACCCCTCTAGCTGAACCTTCTTCTTTCTTTTTTTCTTCTCACTCCGCAAGAGTTTAAGGGCAGATGCAAGTTGCCTCCCTGAGCCTGAATGATTTAGGCTTAGAAAACCCTTCCCATTTAAGTTCATACTCAGTGCTTGGGCCAAATCCACTTCAAGATTAATGCCATGACCATGCCCATCTCTAGATCCACTAAAGCTCCTGGGAAAACCAGGAGTAAAAGCTTGCTTAACATTAATTTTCGGGCTGTGCATTGACTCCTCCATCATAGTCTCCTCGACAACTGTGTTAACCTCTTCTCCCAAATGACAATCACTAGGCTCTGTCCTCTGCTCTACCTCCTTGGAACAAGCTTCCTCTTCTCTGCTGAAAACTCCATTGTACTTTGACTCCTCAACAACTGTGTTAACCTCCATCACACTTTTTCCCCATTCTCCCTGTAGCATCCCTCTGGAATTGTTCTTTCTACACCACTGCCACAGATTTCATTGGAGCTGCACTCTTCCAAACCACCGTGCTTCATGATGCTACAATCTGCTAAATGTTCTTCACACACAAGAATGGGATGAAGTTTACCTTTGCACTCCAAAAATATATTTTTGTTAATAATCTCCATAGAAGATGTAGCCACTCTGATTCTGGTATGGGAGAAGGACTTTGGTTGGCAAATATCATCGTCCAAGCTTAGAACAGTACCCCAAAAGCTTCCAATGTTGTTGAATGTGCCCCTATTCCAAAGACTTAGAGGTAAGCCATAACACCTCAACCACACACCTCTCTTGTTCTAGATAAACTCTTGGCTTCTATTCTATCACAAATTGACTCCAATTCTTAAACCATTATTTGATATTGCAGATATTTGATTTCAGCTCCTCTTGAGATTTGAAGGTTAATACTATATCTCTTCCTCCCCATTTTCTGACCAATACCTGATCCAACCCTTTCTCCTTCAGGACATTTTCAATGCTACTAGTAGAGTATTCAGAATTAAGCCTGACTATTGCACTATCATAAAGCCAACCATTACCCTCTTCATTAGCTTTTATGATCAATCTTGTTTTCTCAGCCACAGTGGGAGTGACCTCTTTTAATACTTCAGCGAATGATCTACGGCCTGTAAATGAAACATCATCCCTGTTTCTATTAGTTTCAAGAGGTCTTCTGATGATCTGAGGTCTGCTCCTGCTCTGTTCAGCTCTGTTGCTCTTGATATTGGTCGCTTTTTTAACTTCTAACACCCTTTCATCTACCAACAGACCATTGGCTTTTTGGATGGCAATGTCTGCTGCTACAGGGCAGTCAAATCTCACAAAACCAAATCTAGAGTTTGACACTGTCCTTCTTTTGAAGGGTATAAAAACATCCTTAACTAAGCCAAACTGAGTGAATAGTTTGGACAGAGTTTTAGCATCCATAGCTGCAGGTAAATTATCCACAAATAAAGTGAATAGTCCATGCTTAACTTCCTTACCTTGAACACCACCTCTTTCCCTCTGCCTCACTATCGGAAACCAACCTCTGTTTCCTCCTTGTGCCATTGCATTTTCACTGAAACATTTTATCAAACAGGTGGAGTGCGAAAACTTCTTAACTGGGTAGAAACAGGACCAGTTATTCTTGGCTTCCCCCAAAACACAAAGCCCAAATTCAATCAGAGGGTCAAAAAGGATGCTAAAAGCCTTACCCGAATGATGATGAATGGTATATTTGAAAGAGTGATCAAGACGCCGCTAGTGAGTTCTAACCAAGTTCTTCACATTCGAACCATTGACCTTTGCAGATCTTCGATCGGTAAATCATCGGACGTCGAGGAAATCACTGGAGATCGCCGATCATAGTCGTTGGAGATCGTCATTGAGCGAAGTGGTGTTGGTTGTCCAACTTAATTGTTCTCTAAACCCTCAATGGTGCATTATGTGTTGTAAAGATAGTGAATCCTTGGATCATTTATTTTTGCACTGTCTAGTTGCTTTGGGTTTATGGCATAGATCATTTCTTTTGAGGAATGTTATGTGGGTGGCCCCAAAAGGTAGTGCGCATATGCTTCTAATTGATTTTCGCATTTTGGGAGAATCAAAGAAGGCCAAAATACTTTGGTTTTGCGCCATCTTTACAACTTTTTAGGTTTTTATGGTTGGAAAGAAATGCACAGATTTTCGAAGATAAATCTCAAGATGTGGATGTGGAATAAAATTTGTCACTGAATTTCTTTTTGGGCTTCGGTAAATCCTCTTTTTAGGGGAATTCCATTGTTTTTGTTAGTTAGAGATTGGTTGTCGGTGTGTGATTTGTGGGTTTTGTTGATGTAGTCTGTGGGAGCTAGACAAATATATATATTCACTTATTGGGGTTAACCCAAACAAGGCCTACAATGGGTCCAGCCCAGACAAATATCACACCCCCCCCATCTATATAAAGGGAGGGCATCCCCGAGGAATGGTATGTTCTCTTTCCCTACACTATACACCAAGCACTCTAAACTTTCGACACTTTGATTCTGCTTAACAGGTGACTGACTTCACTATCGGAGTGCCCCGGCCGGCAACCCCAGTTGGGTGGCGCCGATCATGTTCATCTTTGCAGGTATACCAGGACCAAGTTCATCTCTTCGTTGGATCTCTACAATCCCTGTGAGAGGATATTTCATGGTCTCACATAGTCTTTGTTTGGTTTATATATTTTCTTGCTTCTCTTATGTAGATGTTGCCTTATCCTCATTTCTTCTTTTTGATTAATCAATAAAATTTTGTTGTTGATCCAAAAAATAAATAAATAAGGATAGCATTGAAATAGCTAAATTGCAGGGTCTTTCCTGGAAGATGTTTGTATGTGTGTAGTGTCAGTTTCATAAGGTCAACATGTTGGGTCTGGATTTCTCTAGGTTGGCCCTTCCGCTTACCACTTGATTGGTTATAATTCAGATTTTGTGCAATCAAACAAGGCTTTGATCATGACTTGTATCGGGAGAGAGAGAGAGAGGAGTGTGGAGAGGGGGAGTGAAGATAACAACCATGATTTAGTTTCTCTCTTGTAGATAAAAAGATGGAAGTAGGAATGTAAGGTCATGCTTTGTTTGATAACAACCATTTAAAAGGTTGGCTGTATGGAGAACCAATGGCTTCACTAGGCAACAAAGGAGCTTCTGTTTGGTCTTGCTCAAATCCCTAATGGGAGAAAAAGCACATCATATAAAGGAAAATCTATGCTACACACACACCCTTTTAAAAGGAGTGTATCATAGAGATTTGTGATCTTAGTTTGATTTTGTAGGACTTAAATTGGTTTTGGTTATGAAGATTTGTGGTGTTTGTTTATGAGCCGAAATGGTTTTAGTTATGAAGCTTTGTGGTGTTTTGTTATGAATCCAGATGGTCTTGGTTATTATGAGACTTTTGTGTAGTTTTTGCTATGAACAAATTTGGTTTTGATTATGACCTAAATTGGTGAAGTTATGAATCATTGTGACTAAAATTTTGTATTATGTATATCATATATGCACTTTGGGTGTGGGTCCCTAACATTCACTTTTACTTTTTAGGTTACAATAATAATAATGCTACGTGTATAGTAAAATCATTCCTATAATTTATAGGCGATGAGACTACACCTAGAATTAAAATGAGACAAGGACCACACCTAGAATGATACTCTCCAAAGAGATACTCTTCTCAAATTCTCACTTAAGAGATGCTGAGTTGGAATCACACTACGGATTCTTATGGCTTTCAGAAGATTCACCCGTAGGAGAATCAAGAATGGAGAGCTTTCCTCTCTTTCTTGCCCGATTCTTTGGCCTTAAAGAATGCTAGTTTTAGGAAGAGTGTGATTGATTATCTTTCTCCCACCCTTATTTTGCCCGATGTGAGAGCAGACAACTAATGTGTTCAACTTATTGAATGGGGTTTCATGGGGTGGGGTTTCAGGCCTTCCATTTACTAGACAGACAACTCTGGAATTTCTTCTACTTCACTAGGCAAATCCAAACCGTTTGTTTTGTTTGTCTTTTTTGGGTCGAATTGGATCATATTCACCATGAAGATATTGTCTTGCTGATCTTCTGATAGACGTTAATTTCTGGACATTTTGTTCAAAAATTGTCGCAAATATGTAATGTGTGTGTGTGTTAGTTTAAGATGCCTTAATCACTGAAAGGAAAGGCCAAAAGAAAAAAAAGATGTACAAAAATCTGAAGCAATTTTCTTTGGTTGAATCAATATTTAGTTCAAGCAAGCGTTCCTATGTGGTTCTTATCCTTTTCAACTTTTATTATCCCATCCAAATTTTTTTCACTTCGTAAGGTTTATAAATTCTTGATTTTTAAATTTGGTTCCTCAAAACATTACAATGTTATGTTTAAATTTTGGATTGATTATAAAAAAAGAAAGACAGAAAAAAGGTGGGTGTTGTGTAACCATGTCCATACATATTGCAAAAATGTTATAAATACATCATTTTTTACAAAGTGTAGTGTGCTTGCATGGCAACATTATAGTCATCCTTAATGAACTCACACTCTTTATTAGAATGAATATATTATTGTTAACACTAAATTCTTGTCTGCTTGGGGATGGACCCCACCGCTTATCCCACTTTTAGGTGATTTGTTTTGTTCTTTTTTTAATTTTTGTGTAGATAATTCATTTTTAAAAAAAAGAAAAAAAAAAAAAAAAAGAAGAGAAAGAAGATAAATTCGATAAATTTATCTGTGGTTAATAAGGACAATGAAAGCACAATTATGAATGATTTATACATAAAATTTTTAAAAATGAATGAAACTTGTGATAAGTTTTGCAATCTCAAACAACATTGTTCAGTCTCTGCCTAGACGGGAGAGACGCCACTCCCATCTATTTTTCTAGCAAAAAAAGTTTATAGCCATGTTTGATTTGTATTTGTGAAATAATTTTGAAAAATAATTTTCTAAAAAAAGTTTACAAAAATTGTTTGGTTGTATGTTTTGAAAGTAATTTTGGAGTTTTGAAATTTGAGATGATTTAATCTTCTTTGTTTTGTTTTGTTTTGTTTTGTTTTGTTTTTTTTTTTTTGGTAGTTAAATAGATAGGTGTAAGAGAAAAAATAATTGATTAATATGTAGGATGTGAAAGGAGAGAGGAGAGGAAAAAAGTGATTAATTGATTTGTAATAAAGAAGAGATTTTGATTTTTTTTTTCAAAAATTTTCAACCAAACAAATTTTTGAATTTTTTTTTTCAAAAATTGTCTCTCAAGAGAGATCTATGTGTTTGTAGACTTTGCTGTACAAATTGGGAAACATTGGGTTACAATCCTACCTATATGTAGTAGTAGTTGACCCGTGCTATGCACGAGATAAAATAATTTAGTGCTTATTGTTAGAAATTAGGTGTCCATGTGGCATGACCCTTTGAACCTTTTGAACCTTATCCATGTAAGTTTCAATTTGAATTCAAAACTTATTTGGATAACCACTCATGATATCTATATCTATCATATCAACTGATATGGATAGATGATATATTTATTCTATATATCTGATATGATATATGGGATATGGGATAATGAAACAACGTATGTTTTTTCCATACTGACTCTCTCTCATTAAAACAATGATCAAGCTTTTTGCAGTGTGATTTGTGTGGGTGATACTTATATTGTGATATCACTCCACTGCTGGGTTCGTTGTTCGCATTCTTAAAACACGTGATTTACCCACGAGATTCTTTGCTTCAGGTTCTATCACCTAAGGTATGATCTGAATGTTTTACCCGCTGCATTATACTTTACTTTACATTGGTATCAGAGCTGATATGGGTATTTTCGTGCTTATTTTTATGCATTAAAATATGTGTATAATTTTATATAAATATATATACACGTCACATGCATGAAAATTAACAATGAGGAAGATGAAGTGCAGAGTTTCTGCACTTCCACTCTCATTAGATTGCGAGTGTTATACCCCTCAATTTTTATGTTCATTAAATGTCATTTTTGAGACCATAAATGTTTTTATTTTGAAAAATGGAGTTCGTCAGTACCTGAATTGGACCAGAAAACATCCTGGAAGGCGGCGCATGGGCTGCACGCGCCATCTGACACCGTCAGCGGCTTCCACGCGCTGCCACGCACCAGGCGCGATTTTTACACGCTGTTCGCACTGTCCACGCGCGCGCCGCGCGCTGAGCCGCCTTCTGAGCCGCACCGTTTTCCTCCGCCGGCTTGGCTGCTGATGTTAAGGCACTGTTTGTTTTTTTTTTTTTAATTTTGAATCGTGTTAAATAGTCATAAATAATTTGTTATAGATTTGTTTTATGCGTGGTTGGTACTGTTAGACTTAAAATTAAATTTTCTATCTTCTATAAAATTTTAAAAATTTTATGAAAATAAAAAATATTTTTCCTGTGATAATAATTCATTATTTCTGCTTTAAAATACTTCTGGTGTTGCATGAATAATTTTCTGGGGTTGAAATTTTTATTTTAGACTACTGCAAAGTTTTACTATTTACTGGTATAATTGTTTCAGTTTATCAGATTCTGGAATATTTATTTCTAATTTTATGTGTGTTTATTAGTTATTTTAAAATTTCAGAAAAATTTCAGAAAATTTCAGAATGATGTACATTCTATTATGGCATAATCTGAATATTAAATACAGCATATTTTTTTAGGATTTGTAATATGTTGTTATTAGAAAAGCATGCTTAGTTTTTTTTTTTTTTAATTTAAATTCCATTATTAAATGAATATAGCATGAGTTATTTGTAAATTTACATTAAGATGCCATTGTATGGAATTTATCATGCTTTGTATATGCCATAAGTAGTGGGAGATTTTTTTTTTTTTTTTTTGCGCATGGAATTAAATTAAATTTTGATAATTGTCACTAGAGGCGCAAGAGATGATTACGAGCATAGCAAATTTTCGATCTTGAGACATGTGTAATATTATCATTATTTAATTTACATTCTTTTGTTGCAAAAATAATTTTTGCGTTGCTATCATTAATATCCCCTGCGCATTTGTTTACTCTGTATGTAAAAATGGCTGCTAAGACAGTGGTGGCAGACTTAACTAAAAGAGAGAAATTGGATGGCGACAATTATGACATATGGCGCCGTAAGATCCAATACCTCCTCAATGAGCAAGAAGTGTTAACCACACTTGAACAAGTGATGGTTGAGCCAGAGCAGGGCAATACAGCTCAATATCGTCGTGATCTTGAAGTCTTTCAGACTTGGTGTAACAAAGATTGGTGTGCGCACTTTACTATGTTGAGCAGCATGCACAACGACTTGATTAGTGAGTTTGAGCATTGCCCGATTGCATTTGAGATGTAGAAAGCTCTCAAGCAAAAGTTTGGTATTATCTCTTTGGCAAAGCTACGTGGGCTGACAATGAAGTTTGACTCCTATCAGAAAAGGGCGCATCACTCGATGAAGCAGCATTTGAGGGTCATGTCAGCCATGATACGTGAGCTTGCGGCTGCTGGGCACAATTTGACTCAAGAACAGCAAGTACAAGCTATGATTCGCTCTCTGCCAAATTCTTGGGAGCAGATGAAGCAGAACATGATACATAATGAGAGTGTGAAAACATTCGAAGACATATAGCGTCATTTGGAGCTAGAGGCTGAGTGCCTTGAGGCGTCTAAGTCTGATGGTTCTGCTATGGTGGTTGGGTCGAGCTCATGTAGGACTTCTCAGTTCAAACATGGAAAAGCAAAAGGTGCCCTAAGAAGCAAGCAACAGCTGCGTTAAAGCCCAATGGTGCTAGAAATTTCAAGCGTAGGGGCAAGAGAGGTGGCAAGAAGGTAAAGGCTAAATTGACATGCTTTAACTGTAACAAAGAAGGACACTTCGCTCGGGATTGCCTTGAGCAGGAGAAAGTACTCTCTTACTTAATTTCTCGCATTCAATGCTTTGTTTCTAGTCAAGCATTAATTGCTCATTCTCCTCATTTTTGGGTTATAGACTCTGGAGCAACAGACCACATCGCGAGGGACAGAGTAGGGTTCGTTGAGTATTGCCGAGTACCTGCTGGAAACAGAAAAGTTTACATGGGGAACGAGTCCAGTGTGGAGGTGCTTAGCATTGGCACATACAAGCTGGAAATATGACAAGGGCGCACCTTGTATCTTCATGATGTTCTTTATGCTCCGGATATTCGGCGAAACTTAGTTTCAGTTATTAGCATGATGAGCCTTAGTTTTAGCTTTTGTTTTGAGAATAATGGTGTTAGCATTTATTTGGGAACAATTTTTTATGGTTTTGGTTATCTTTTAGATGGTTTTTTAGTTTTGGATGTGGATGATTCTAGTTTTAATAAAAATGTCAATGGCTCTGTTTCTAATATTGCATCTTTTTGTGATAATGATTTTATGAGATGGCATGCTAGATTAGGCCACATAGGGCAAGGCATGATGACTAGATTGGCTAGAGAAGGTCTTTTAGGCCTACTCGCTAGAGTCATTTTGCCTACTTGTGAGCACTGTCTTGCTGGAAAGGCAAGGAAACCATTTGGGAAAGCCATAAGGGTATCTATCTTATTACAACTTATTCATTCTGATATATGTGGACCAATGAATGTGAGGACAAGACATAAAGCCCTTTATTTCATCACATTTATAGATGATTGCACGCATTTTGGTCATGTCTATTTGATTTCTCACAAGTCAGAAGCATTGGATTTCTATAGATGGTATGTTAATGAGGTTGAGAATCAATTAGACAAGAGCATTAAGGCTCTAAGGACTGATCGGGGACGTGAGTATTTACCTGAGCAATTTAAAGTGCTCTGTGAGGAAAAAGGAGTTACCAGGCAATTAACAATTCTTAGGACTTCATAGCAAAATGGTGTAGCGGAGAGAAAGAATCGCACATTGCTTGACACGGTTAGATCAATGATAGCGCAAGCTAATCTTCTCATTTCTTATTGGGGAGATGCTTTGTTGACTGCTGTCTACGTCCTTAACCGTGTGCCCTCCAAATCAGTTCCTTTTGTAGCGATCCCGATTTCGATCCTTCTTTCATGTTTTGCCACTTCGACTGGGCCAGTCGGGGGTCGAGTTGCCCGGTCAGCTCGCGGGGGTCCAGGGGGCAGCGCCCCTTGCCGGGGTTAAGGGCCAGCACCCCCTCAAAACAAAAATACAAAACGCATTCGAAGTTACTTGTCCACTCGGTCGGTCTGGAGTGCGGGAGAGAGCCGCACGTGCGGGGAATGAGCCCGCACGTGCGGAAAACAGGGCAGGGGGCTGAAGCATATTGCTAAAAAGACAGGTGCGGCTAGAGGTGCCGGAAGTTAGGTAGATCCGAAATTTTGCCTTTTCTTCTCTCTTTGGGTTGATTGAATGTCATTTTTTGGATATCTCTCTCTCTCTAAAAACATTTCATCTCCCTTCTCTCTACATTTCCTACCAAAAACCTCACAAGATCTTTGATTTCTCCAAATCCATTGGGATTTAGATCCAAGTCCTTCATCAAAGTTGGTTATCTAGGCGAGGGCTACGTTGTGTGCGGTGGAGATCGAGTTTAGGCATCGTTGATTTTGGGGTTTCAACTCGTTTCTTCTTCAAACTTGAGGTAGGGATTTTCTACACTCTAATATGGTTTTTAGCTTAGTTATTTGCTATTGTGTATAGATGATGAGATTTGGTTGTGGTTTGGACAAATCTAGGATTTTGGTGTGAAATGAAAAGAGGGGTTTTGATGAATATGAGGTAAACGAGTATGAGGCTTGAATATAAGATCATGTTGTGCCAAAATAGTTGATTTTGGTGTTTGGGTTGATATTTGGTGAAAGGGGGATTTTGCCCTAATTTTGATTAAATTATTATTTTGCATAAATAATTGGGATTAACATTGAAAACGTGAAATTGGAAGGTTGTGATTATAAATGGTGATATTGGATATGTACTATCTCACCTATGGAAGTTTTGAATAAACTATTTATTTTGATATTGAACATCTCTTTAGAAATAATTGCATTGGGCTATCGATGGAGGATAGCTATGATTGTTGTAGAAATTACATGAGGATTAGGCAATTTAATGTTAATCCATTGTTGGTGTCATTGAATATGACCATATTATAGATACATTGTATATATATGTTTATTGGGAGGAGAAAGGGGATGTACTCCATATGTGATTATGTTTATAAATACATTGCATATGTATATTTGTTTGGGAGGAGAAATTGGATGGACTCCATTTAAAGCAAGTTGGCCGGAGTGTCCTGGGTGAAAGACCCGAAATTTTATATATAAATGGGTGTCGATTCATTCAGACGAAATATCCGTAAAATGGCGGGTTTTAAGTGTTTATGTGAGTTTTGCATAATTGGAAAATCATTAAGTTGTAGTCTCATTTTGATTGTCAAAAGATAACGAATTTAACTCATGAATTGAGTAGCATATATGAACTGGAAAAGAAATCAAAGGAAAATGGAATAAGGTTGGTCTTAGTGGCATATGGATATGCAGGTCTTGTGGATGTTTCAGGATCGATATTGTTTATGTACGTGGTATTTATACCTTTGCTAAACCTCATAAATTGTGTTAGATTATTTCTACTGGGCTGTTGGCTCACCCTATATGGGAATACCATTTTCAGGTACAAGTGAGATGCTTCCTCCAAGGCAATAGCGTGGATGGAGTTTTGGGAAGCAAGAGCTTCTTAATTATGCCTTATGTGTGTATGTTTGTTATTTGTAAAGCCAATGGCTTAAGATGTAATGAGCGAGACTCAATTTGTGTAACCAAGCAATGACTTGGAAACATGTAAGCCTACATGGCATTTAACTGGTTGTTAAACAGTGAACTCTGATATATGAAAGTATGTTGTTTCTCATATTTATTCCGCATGTGAGTTATCTTTATTGTATTATTTTGGGGGCGTGACATCTTCCACCCCATATGAGATGTGGACTGGCAAAAAGCCTGATTTGGGCAATTTGTGGCCTTGGGGTTCGGCAGCTTACATACACAACGCTTCTCATAAGTTTGGGAAGTTGGGCCCTAGAGGAAGGAAGTGTATCTTCATTCGCTATAGTGAGCATTCTAAGGGCTATGTGTTTATTGGGGAGCATCCGGATGGAAGTGTGACTGAAATTGAGTCATGAGATGTGGATTTCCTAGAGAAGGATTTCCCTAGCAGAGGTGAGGTAACTAGAGATGTAGAACTCTATAAGATGGAGGATCTACTTAAAGGCGCACCTAGTAGCCTAGTAGAGAATGATGAGATAATCCCTCAAGCTCCTAGGGACAGTGGGAGCGATCTACCTGCCCATGGATTAGATCCAATGGATAAGGATTCTCAGGATTCTCAACTACGTAGAAACAAACGTGAAGCTATACCCCGTCGTCATTTTGAGATTGAAGGGGAAGCATTCATGATTGCTCTGAGTGATGAGATGGAGCCTAAGAATCTCAAAGAGGCTCTCTCATCCCCTGCTAGTAAAGAATGGAGTACTACAATGGATGAAGAAATAGAGTCTATGAAGAAAAATCATATCTAGGACTTGGTTGATTTGCCGCCAAGGCGCAAGACTATTGGGAACAAATGGGTTCTCTAAATCAAGCGCAAAGCCGATGGTTCCATAGAAAGGTATAAGGCTCGTCTAGTGGCGAAAGGTTACACCCAACGAGAGGGTGTGGACTATGAGGAAACTTTTTCACCAGTTGTAAGGTTTGCCTCTATTCGTCTAATTCTGGCCATAGTAGCTCAGTTGGAATTAGAGCTATATCAGATGGACGTTAAGACTGCATTTCTCAATGGAGAATTGGATGAAGAGATCTATATGGATAAACCAGAAGGCTTTGTAATAGTAGGTCAGGAGCGCAAAGTTTGCAAGCTTTAACGATCTATTATGGCTTAAAGCAATCATCCAAACAGTGGAATCTGAGATTTCATCGAGCCATTGTTTCTAATGGGTTTACGATGATCGATGAAGATCACTATGTGTACGTTAAGCGGTCCAAGGAATTTTTTCTGATATTGTCATTATATGTAGATGACATATTATTGGTTGGAAATGACAAGGAGATGATTGTCGCCACTAAAAAGTGGTTGTTCTCTACATTTGAGATGAAAGACATGGGTGAAGCGAGCTATGTGCTCAGTGTTAAGATCCTTAGGGATCGCTTTAGGAGACTTCTTAGTTTGTCTCAAGAGACTTACATTAAGACTATCCTAGAGCGATTCTAGATGCAGAGCTGTAAACCCATTGACACTCTTGTTGCGAAAGATGAGAGCCTAAGCCTTGATATAGGTCCTAAGACTCCAGAAGAGAATGAAAAATGGCCCGTGTTCCCTATGCAAATGTTGTTGGAAGCTTGATGTATGCTATGATGTGTATACGCCCTGACATTTGTTATGTAGTCGGATTGGTGAGTTGTTACCAATCCAACCCAGGACCAGCTCATTGGAAAGCAGTTAAGAGGATATTACGATATCTTAGAGGGACTGCAGATTACACACGCTGCTACCAAAGTTCAGATCTACATCTAGTTGGCTATTGTGATGCTGACTGGGGAGGAGACTTAGATGAGCGTAAGTCTACTTCAGGATATGCTTTCATGCTTAGTGATGGTGCTATTTCTTGGAGCAGTAAGAAGCAATCTTGTATCGCCTTATCGACTATGGAGGCTGAGTTTGGGGCTTGGTCATCTACCGTTCAGGAGCCGTTTGGTTGAAGAGATTCCTTCAGCATTTGGATGTTGTCACACACACTTCAGACCCTGTGACTATCCATTGTGACAACATGGCTGCACTCGCTTACGCTAAGGATCCTAAATACCACGGCAGAACCAAACACATTGATGTGAGGTTCAACTTTATCAGAGACATTGTGGCGCGGAAAGAAGTGATCCTGGAGCACATCCCTACGAGTCGCATGGTTGCGGACCCGTTGACTAAGCCCATTGCTAGAGATATTTATCGTACTCATGTAGGGGCTTTAGGACTACGTAAGTGGTGATATCTTTATGTGTATTCAGTTGAACTCATATTTTTTATGAGATATTTATGCTATTAGTATTCATATTTGTTTCTATTACACATTTATGTTTACTACTTTTTGCAATGGTTTATGAATTAGCATACACAGAATAATTAAATTGATGTTAGCAAGCAAGATTGGCTTACTCACACGAGCAATCGCCCTTAGCGCTAGGTAGCGAGTAAGGATGAGACTAGTGGCTTATTGTATTTGAAGCAAATAGAGAAGTTAAAATTATCCACTAGCTATGTTGCCTTGGTTGGAGCCAAGATGAGGTCTTGTTAGAGACTGACCATGGATATGAGAGTACCCACTTTTCCATGATGTGCCTGTTATGGATAGCCAGATGCGAGATCTCATTTGATGCCTGAGAGGCGAGCAAATAGAGAATTCGAGTTAGACGCTAAGAAGCGACTTGTGCGCTTAATAGCGACTAGACTAAGATCTGTATGGTGTGTGAGTTTAACATCACTCTTTGGAAGAGTTACTCTACTATAGCATGCATTCGTACTGCATGTGCTTATCGACCCGTTAGCAAGGTGAAAGAATGGATCCCTGCTTCTTCACCGTGTGAGTCTTAGAAGTCATTTTTCCCTAAATGACTTCACTTTGTGCCTTTTGTGACCTTTGACTATGTCATAAGATAAGGAGTTGATGTTCAGCTACTTTGGTATGTTGCCTACGGTCATGTATGATTCGGCTTTAAGGGACATTATTGGGAAAACAGTCAATTTCAAATTAAATGATATGAGGGTAAAAGGAAGATCATCTAGTTCTACATCTCTGCTCTATATTCACTGTCGACAACTCACATCACTCTTTATGGGATGCTGATTGGGTGTGAATATAATGCGGGACCTAGGAGAGTCAAACATGCTCTTTGAGGGATTAGAGATGTTTTTTGGACCGATGTAGCTAGATGGGTCTGGGTACATGAGACACTATTTCTGTTCATTTTTGGGTTGATGTCTCTATGTTGACTCATGTTGAGTTTCTAGTATAGAGCTCCCACATGTAAGTGTTCTCAGCGGTTGCACGGTGCATTGGCTAATATGAGATTGTTCTTTTTTTGGGGAGATTGAGATAGAGATGTGGCAGTGTCATGCCAACTCATGTGCGAGTGGGAGATGTTAGAAATTGGGCACCCATGTGGCATGACCCTTTGAACCTTTTGAACCTTATCCATGTAAGTTTGAATTTGAATTCAAAACTTATTTGGATAACCACTCATGATATCTATATCTATCATATCAACTGATATGGATAGATAATATATTTATCCTATATATCTGATATGATATATGAGATATGGGATAATGAAACAATGTATGTTTTTCCCATACTGACTCTCTCCATTAAAACAACGATCAAGCTTTTTGCACTGTGATTTGTGTGGGTGATACTCATATTGTGATATCACTTCACTGCTGGGTTCGTTGTTCGCATTCTTGAAGCACGTGATTTACTCACGAGATTCTTCGCTTCAGGTTCTATCACCTAAGGTATGATCAGAATGTTTTACCCGCTGCATTATACTTTACTTTACACGTATAATGTACAAACAATTTAATACACAATATGCTTATTGATTTTATAAAACTTATCAAGAGAGAGAGGGAAAAAAAAAATTATTATCGACTAACAATGATTTTTTCTACACAATCACTCAAAAAAAAGTCTGTTGTGTTCGCATCTAGAATTTTTAGAGAAAAAAAATTGAAAAAGTGAACAAAATGAACTTTTATTTCATGCACAAATCTATTTAAATTATCTTTTATCCAAGTTCAAAATTTTATGATAATTGCTTTTGTACAAATTCAAAATTCAAAGGTCAAACTAATTTTTCTACATAATCCACATCAAAGAGTGCAATATGGATTCTGAAGAATTGGATATTTTGATGGAGATATTGAAGTTGTGCACTAGTTTTAACTTTTAATGGAATGTTTCAATTTTAAACGCTTTTGGTTATATAGATAATTAGTGAAAACTCGTGCTATATATACATGAGATGTAAAAAAATTAATAAAATATGCTGGGTAAATTACATTTACACTCTTAAGATTTGGGTTTAATACATATCACTCTCTGACATTTGAAAAATTACACTGACTTCCTTGTCATTGTAATTATTTAGACGGAATTAACGTTGGTATAAAAAGACATTGAATTTATACTCTCTCTTTTTTTTTTTTTTTTACTTTGCTTTACTTCTTCATCTTCTTCTTTTTTTTCTTTTTCTTTTTCTTTTTTTTTCCTTTGCTTTATTTTTTTTTCAATGTAATTTCTTATATTTTTCTACCAGAAGTTGTTGCCTTTTATATAAGCAGAGAGTTTGTGAAATGAGACTATTAACCACAGGAGTGAGAATATAATTTCCCAAACGTCAAGGGGTGATATGTATTAAACACAAATCTCAGAGAGTGTCAGTGTAATTTACCCAAATATGTTTATATGAAATAATATAAATCGTTAGATTTTTGTATGTAAATTATGAAAATAAAAAAAAATATTGAAACTAACAATTTAAGTTTTATAATTTTATCACAATTTATGTATTAATTTTTAATTTGTCATAAGTTCAATAATGTAACTTTCATCCCCTTGGTAAAATTGTAAATTTGGGCGAGTTGAACCCAAGTAACTCGAGTCAAACTTGTAAACTTTTAAAGATTGTGCAACATAATTTTTAATTTGGTGAGAACTTATGTAAAATTCGAAAATTCGAATAAATTTGAATGGACTTGGACAGAGACACCAAATAACCTGAGTAATTGAAACAAAATTGTATATATAAATATATAAAATTATTTGCTAATTTATTTTTTAATAATTAATAAAATTAATTAAAAATTTAATATTAATGAACAAAAGTAAATACACCTTTTAGAAAGGGATTATCAAATAAGTTGATATTAAAAAAATTATATTTTATAATGGAAATAATTTAAATACGATTTTTCAAAAATAATTTTTAATTTAAAAATTACAATAAAATATTTAAATATAATAAAATTAAATTTCTAAAAAATAAAAATATCTGTATAAAAAAAAGGGTAAGAAGAAAATTTAGAATGGTATTATCATTTGATCTTAAAATAATTATAGTTGACCAATAAATTATCACTTATAACTCTCATTTTTTTTTAAAATAAAAAAAGATATTTCACAAACCATCACTTTTATTAGAAAAATAACTTTTATTTCTATTTGTTTTAGCAAAACTCATTTTTTAGCAATTTGAGCCAAAAAAATTTCATAGAATCCACCATATTTCGCAATTTTAGCATAGCAATTTTAGCAAAACTCATTTTTTATTTTAGCAATTTGAGATTAAAAAAAAAATTGATAGGATCCACCATATTTCGCAAGTGCTAAAAAAAGTCTAGATAAACAATAAGAAAAATGTTTGAGACTCACAAAAAAACACCCACAATTGTATCCATAATGATATGGTATCATATGTGTCAACTCTTGATTTGCTATACACTCAATGACATGAGACCCAACTCCCTTGTCATATCATTGTGCATGAAAATGTGGGTCTGTAGCATTGTTGGAACAATAAAATATCACATGTAACTCTCATTTTCTTTTTTTATTATATAAAAAAAATAGGTTTCACCAACTATCATTTTTAATAGGAAAAAAAAAATTATTTATATTTGATTTTAGCAAAAATCACTTCTTAACTATTCAAGCCAAAAAAAATTACTTTTTATTTTAATTTGTTTAATTGACAATTGAGATTAAAAAAAATAATAATAGAATCCATTATATTTGGCAATTATTAAAAAAGTCATTCATTTTCTTAATATTTTTGTATTTTGTTAAAAAAATATATGCATTAAAAAAATTTATTGTTTAAGTCCTCGTAGTTTAGAAGGACATAATTTTTTTTTATAAAATTTAAAACCAAAAATGACAAAAAATAAAAATATAAACTTTTAATAGTGATTAATAATTTGAATACATGTATTTAACAACATATTATGTTTAGACCAATAATATTTTGACATATAGCGATCCCGGTATTCCCTTTACTGTACAGTTGTATTCCGGACTCGGTTCCGTGGAATTGGTAGTTGTGTCTACCTTGTTGTCATCCTTTAATGTCATTTGTTTGAATTTTAGGATGTGTTAGACTTGTCTCGAGTGGGTGGATTGAGTCTTGGCTTCATTTCCTCTATTTTGGGTTTTTGGTCTTTCCGCTCGAGCGGGACTTTGAGCGCTTGAGCGGAGATTGCATACTTCCAGTATCTCGTGCCCCTGCAAAACTTCTGCAGGTGTGATTTCTGCGCTCGAGCAGGTTTTCTGCGCTCGAGCGGGATTGTTAGCGCTCGAGCGGACAGTACATTTCTGGTAAAAGTTCTGGGAGGGGGAGATTCATGCTCGAGCGGACTGGATTTCACGCTCGAGCGGGCGAACTTTATTTTTGTGTCTGAGCGCTCGAGCTGGACTTATTGAGCTCGAGCGGACCATGTCTTCTGTGTCTTTACGCTCGAGCAGTGTGTTCTCCGCTCGAGCGGACCTGTCGTATAACTGAGAGTGGCTGGGCATTTTAAATCACTTTTTCACTTTCTCTTCTCTCTCCTACTTTTCCAAAAACACCATTGTTGAGCTTCTCTCTCTAGGTATTGATCTAGTAGGGGTGGTTTGCTCACCTTTGGCCTTTACAAAAAAGTTGTTGATCGTCGAGGGCTATCTTTTAATCTGAAAATTTCAGGATTCGGAGCGTTTTGATTTTGGTCTTCATCTCCGTTGGAGCTCATCTTTTGAGGTAGGGATATCCTACTCCTCTCTATGGATTTTGTCTTTAAATTTTAGTATTTTGAGATGTTGGGGTTGGTTTGGTAATTTGGTGGAAGTTGGGGCTTTTGTGTAATTTTTTACAAAAGTTGGGATTTTGTTATAATAAACCTAGATGCATGTTTGGCATAGAGAAATGGAATAAATGTTGGAATATTGATGAAAATGGAACCTTAAGGGTTAAAATGTTAATTATGGAAAATGCCCTAATTACATTGATTAATTAATTGGCATAATTAATTGTGAGAAATGAGGAAATGAAGTGGAAATGTTGAGATTGGGAGTGTATGGGGTAAAAGGTGTAGTTGAATTACTTATCACTCACCGAATTGAAATGTTGATTATATATCTATTTGTTGCATTTATATTCTGTATAGAAATGACTGCTTTGGGCTATCGGTGGAGGATAGTCTTGATTGTTGTAGACAATGCATGATGGTTAGGCAAACTAAAACTGATCATTGAAATGTGTCATTGAGTGTGACAGTTGAAGGAATACATTAAATTTATGTATTGATTAATGTGTATAATAATTGTTTATATGCATTGTGTGTTATGTTGGAGGAGATAGGGGATGTACTCCACGGTTTAGGGGATGATAGGGAATGGACCTCTAAACCGGATGTTGTTTGGGAGAAGATAGGGGATGGACTCCATAGATACGGCTCATATGCCTATCTAGTAATGTGATGACACAACTCATATGCTTGTCTTTGGAAGTGTGATATTGCTCTTATGCATGTCTACGGAAGTATGGATATAGCTAGTATGCTTATCTTTTATTGAAATGAGAAAGTGTTTAATATGAGTTACTGTCTCATATAAGTGGTTTGGCCAGGTTCTGAGCCAGGGTTATGAATCGGGAATTTGTAAGGAAATGAAAAATGAAAGTGTGTCAGTGTTGGCCATCTATCAATTGCTAATCTTTTAGTCATTGTTCATGGTTGGTTTAGTGTATTTCTACTGGGCTGTGGCTCACCCTATATGGGAATATCATTTTCAGGTACAGGTAGCATGCCACCTCCAAGGACATAGCTTGGGAGGTTAGAGGCGGGCAAACTTTTTCTATTTAGTTTCTTTTGATGTATTACATGTATATTCAAGCCAAGGGCTTAAGGTGTAAATGAGTTAGTACTCTTTTGTTGTAACCAAGTGTTAACTTGGAAAGCTGTAAGCCCGTAGGGCATTTGCTTTTATTGTTAACATGTAATACTTTTTTTGTAACCAAGTACTCTGATGAATAGAAGGACGTTGGACTTGTGTATATCAATGCATGTTTATATTGTTGGGTTTTATGTTATTTTTCTGAGGGCGTTACAACTTGGTATCAGAGCGTACCGGGTTCGAATACTTTGGGTACGTGGGAAGTGATTAGGATCACAATGGGTTTGTCTCGCTTGATAGAGACTTAGATGTAGAGTCATATGTTATGTGTTTAAATTGATAACATGCTTATGTGATTATTTGGGTATGGAATTTAATTTCTAGGATGTTGATTGGATCCTTGGGTTTCTGGGTGTCTTGTTGGAAAAGCACTTGATCAATGCTGTTTCTAACCGGAACTCTAGTAACGCCTCAGGACTATCATTATCCGGAAATGAAATTCGTAAGTGCTTATGTGTTTATGTGCTTACGTAGAGTGAATTCCAGTTGTCCATGCATTAGGACGTGAGTGTTTAGTTTCGGCACATTTATGAATGTGCTAATGTTCTTCGTTTCCTTTATTAGGATGTCGGGACGAGGAAGAGGTGGTAGGCGTGGTAGGCCTAGGAGGCAGGAAGTGCCTATACCGGATGAGATTCCGGCAGTGCAGGAGGGAGTTGGTCAGGCCAATACGGCCGAGCCAGCGGGTCAGCAGGCTATGAGTGCTTTGGCCCGGGAGATAGCAGGAGCTTTGGGTATCCTCAGAGCTGGGAATCAGGCAGTAGAGGCAGGGCCTTCTTTCTTGAAGAGGGAGTTCTTCCGGTCTAACCCGGAGGAGTTTGTTGGGGATCCTAAGGAACCGCTTAAGGCAGACGAGTGGTTGGAACAAATGAGTAAGATGTTCGAGATGCTTGGCATTGAGGACGGAGCACTAAAAGTGACCTTGGCATCCTTCCAGCTGAAGGGAGATGCGGGTCAATGGTGGAAGTACGAGAAAGTCCGTGTAGGTGGTACTTGGGAGGCGTTTGTAAATGCTTTCCAGGAGAGGTTCTTATCTGCAGTTGCTAGGGAGAAGCTGAGGGATCAGTTTAGCCGGCTCAAACAGGAGGGTTTGTCTGTGGCCGAGTTTGAGGCTACATTTACTAGCTTGTCCAGGTTTGCACCTGAACTTGTGGCGACCGAGGAGCGTCGTTGCTACGAGTTTGAGCGGAAGTTGAGGCGTGGCCTCAAGTTGAGGGTTGGTGGATCTTATATCCGGGAGTATAGGCATTTGGTGGATGCTGCAGCTCATATGGAGCTGATGATGCAGGAAGAAGAGGAGGAGAAACATAGAGGCTCCAAGAGGGGCCAAGAGGGCCAGGGTGATGGCAGGAGACAGAGGGGTTATAACCCTCAGCCGTCTCAGGGTGGTTTGGCTAGGTCGACTTTCCCAGTACCGAGTGCAGGCTCCGGGAGGGGCAATCAGGGGGAGTTCACCTGTTACAAGTGTGGCCAGCTGGGTCACAAGGCTTCGGTTTGCCCACAGAAGGGCGGGGGTCAGAGAGCTGCTTCTTCGTCAGCTAGACCGCAGAGTCAGAGTTTGGGCAGGGGGCAGCCCTTGTCTTGTTATCAGTGTGGACAGCCTGGGCACCTGAAGAGGTTCTGCCCACAGTTGAGTGCCACTTCAGGGGCGTCTGGTTCTAGGCAGACGCAGAGTTATCAGCCAGCTCAGTCTGTGCAGGCCTCGAGGGCCAATCCGGGGGCTTCGTCGTCCCAGTCAGTACAGCAGTCTTATGCTCCTAGAGGTGAGCAGGTGGATCAGGGGCCTACAGGGCGCGTGTATGCGGTTACCGCGCAGGACCTAGTACCGGCTCCATCAGTAGTAAGAGGTACCTTTCTGTTTTGCAACTCGGTTGCTAGTGTGTTGATTGATACGGGTGCGTCTCATTCTTTTGTATCTGCTGCATTTGTATCTGTGTTGGAGTTGGAGTTAGCATTATTAGCATCTCCTATTTGTGTAGTGTCACCTATTGGGGGTGAGTTGATTTTGAAACACGGATGTAGAGGTTGTGATATAGAGGTCGCCGATCATAGGCTTCCGTTTCCTTTTGTAGTTATGCCCATGAAGGGCTTTGATATTATTTTGGGTATGGACTGGTTATCGTCATACCAAACAGTTATTGATTGCTACCGCCAGAGGGTTACTTGTTGTACCGTGAGCGGGGAGTGTTTCCATTTCTTGGGGGACCGGGTTGGTAGTGTTGTGCCACCGGGGTATGATCCGCGAGGGCGGAGTGAGCTTAGTGGTTTACTTGCTAACTTTGAGAGTGGTGAGTGTGATGAGACCCCGATTGTGTTGCCGAAGGTAGTTTGTGAGTATTCAGACGTCTTTCCCGAGGACCTCGTTAGTTTGCCACCTTACCGGGAGATTGAGTTCTCTATTGATCTAGTGCCCGGCACGGCGCCGATTTCTATGGCACCTTATCGTTTTGCTCCAGTAGAGTTGATTGAGTTGAAAGTTCAGCTCCAGGAGTTGCTAGATAAGGGCTTTGTTCGCCCTAGTGTATCACCGTGGGGAGCACCGACCCTCTTTGCTAAAAAGAAAGATGGTGCCTTGAGATTGTGTATTGATTATCAGAAGTTGAATCGGGCTACGGTTAAGAATAAATATCCTATGCCCCGTATAGATGATTTGTTTGACCAGTTGAAGGGTTCCCGTTGTTTCTCTAAGATAGACTTGAGATCGGGTTACCACCAGTTGAGGGTCAGGGAGGAGGATATTCCGAAGACGGCATTCCGTACGCGGTATGGCCATTATGAGTTTCTGGTAATGCCGTTTGGGCTTACCAACGCACCGGCAGTCTTTATGGACTTGATGAACCGGATCTTCCGGGAATTCTTGGATCGTTTTGTAGTCGTCTTCGTAGACGACATTCTTATCTATTCACCTTCAGAGGAGGAGCATGAGGAACACTTGAGAGTGGTGCTTGAGTTGCTTAGAGCCCATAGGCTGTATGCCAAGTTTGGGAAGTGTGAGTTCTGGCTAGGAGAAGTCAAGTTCTTAGGCCATGTGGTTTCCGGGGAAGGGGTGTCGGTTGATACATCCAAGACGGAGGCAGTGCAACATTGGGCACAGCCTAAGAGTGTGTTTGAGATTCGCAGTTTTCTGGGGTTAGCTGGGTATTACCGTCGGTTTGTGAAGGATTTCTCCAGATTAGCTTCGCCGTTGACTAGATTGACTCGGAAGGGAGTCAAGTTTGTATGGAGTGAGACTTGTGAAAAGTCGTTCCAAGAGCTGAAAGTTAGATTGACCACCGCTCTAATTTTGATTATTCCGGAGAGGGGGTTGAGTTATGCGGTTTATTGTGATGCCTCACGAGAGGGTTTGGGTTGTGTGTTGATGCAAGAGGGGAAAGTGGTGGCTTATGGCTCACGTCAGTTGAAAATTCACGAGAAGAATTACCCTACACATGACCTAGAGTTAGCGGCTGTGATCTTTGCCTTGAAAATCTGGAGGCACTACCTTTATGGTGAGAGATTCGAGGTGTTCTCGGATCATAAGAGTCTGAAATATTTGTTTTCACAGAAAGACTTGAACTTGAGGCAAAGGAGGTGGATGGAGTTTATTGAGGATTATGACTTCGAGTTGCATTATCACCCGGGGAAGGCCAATGTTGTGGCCGATGCCCTTAGCAGGAAATCCGTTAGTGATGTAGCTAGTATAGCCATCCGAGAGTGGGAGATGTTGGGGACAATTAGTGAGTTTGATTTGCGTCTAGGCGAATCCGTAGAGGCTGCGGCCTTGTTTTCTGTTGTTGCACAGCCTACACTTGTGACCAGAGTGTTAGAGGCACAGAGAGGTGACCTTGAGGTAGATTCCCTCCGAGAGAAGATCTCCAGTGGGAAGGTTGAGAAGGGTTTGGCTGAGTATCCCGACCAGGGTGTGAGATACCGAGACCGTTTTTTTGTGCCAGGGTCTTGCCGAGAGGAAGTACTCCGAGAGTTTCATCATTCGCGCCTTGCGGTGCATCCGGGAGGTACTAAGATGTATCGGGATTTGGGCCGCCAGTTTTGGTGGCGGGGTATGAAGAGGGATGTGGCAGTTTTCGTGTCTAAGTGCCTTACTTGTCAGCAAGTGAAGGCCGAGCATCAGAGGCCAGCGGGTTTGTTGCAACCCTTGCCTATTGCCGAGTGGAAGTGGGAGCATGTCACTATGGACTTCGTTGTAGGTCTTCCGAGGACTCAGAGGGGTAGTGATGCTATCTGGGTGGTTGTAGACCGGTTGACTAAGTCGGCGCACTTCATTCCTATGCGTGTGAGAGATTCGGTAGATCATCTTGCCGACTTGTATGTTCGGGACATAGTGAGGTTGCACGGGGTCCCAGTGACGATCGTCTCAGATAGAGATCCTCGTTTTACTGCTAGGTTATGGCAGAGTTTGCAGAGTGCCTTGGGCACTAAGTTGACCTTTAGTACAGCTTATCATCCTCAGACTGACGGGCAGTCCGAGCGTACTATTCAGATCCTTGAGGATATGCTTCGAGGTTGTGTCCTTGACTTTAGTGGGACATGGGAGAGGCACTTACCCTTGGTAGAGTTTGCCTACAACAACAGTTTTCAGTCTAGCATCGGTATGGCACCGTTTGAGGCCTTGTATGGCCAACCGTGTAGGTCTCCTGTTTGTTGGGCCGAGGTGGGTGACGCACCTTTGTTGGGTCCGGCGGAGTTGGTTAGGAAGACGACGGAGAAAGTTGAGCTTATCCGTAGGAGGCTTGTTACAGCCCAGAGTCGTCAGAAATCTTATGCTGACCGTAGGAGGAGACCGTTGGCTTTTGAGACGGGTGATCATGTCTTTCTGAAAATATCACCTAGGCGGGGATTGATGAGGTTTGGGAAGAGAGGGAAGTTATCCCCTCGGTTTATCGGCCCTTTCGAGATCCTTGAGAGGATTGGCGAGGTCGCTTATCGTTTAGCTTTGCCGCCACAGTTGTCCGGAGTTCATGACGTGTTTCATGTGAGTATGCTTCGGAAGTATGAGCCGGATCCATCACATGTGTTGGATAGGACCAACTTAGAGGTAGATGAGGATGCCTCGTATGAGGAGAGACCGGTTCGAGTCTTGGATAGGCGGGATCAAGTCCTGCGTGGCAAGACCATTCCTTTGGTTAAGGTTTTGTGGAAGCATCACGGAGTGGAGGAGGCCACTTGGGAACGTGAGTTAGAGGTCCAAGAGAAATATCCGGACCTATTTGTGGATGTTTGAACATATATTACATATATTGTTGTATTGTTGAACTTTAAGATCATTAAATATGTCTTAAGTTGTAAAACATTGTGGATGTTTTGATTTATGGAAATAGTGTGGAACTTGCCTTGATATGGGAGTTGATTGTAATATTGCATGTATTGGCTATATTATAGAAATGGAAATGTATCATGATTATTGCTTGTGATATGAATTGTGAACCATGTGTGTTGGAAATGGTTGAAATGGAAAGAAATGCATGTTGAAACATATGTATTGTGAAATGCCTCTTGATAATGGATGGGATGACCGGTAATGGGTCGAGTTGTTGAATGTTGTGATATAACATTGTTTAAAATGGAGAAAAACTTGCTTTTCAAAAACTTGTTCTTAATTTCGGGGACGAAATTCTTTAAGGGGGGGAGGTTATAGCGATCCCGGTATTCCCTTTACTGTACAGTTGTATTCCGGACTCGGTTCCGTGGAATTGGTAGTTGTGTCTACCTTGTTGTCATCCTTTAATGTCATTTGTTTGAATTTTAGGATGTGTTAGACTTGTCTCGAGTGGGTGGATTGAGTCTTGGCTTCATTTCCTCTGTTTTGGGTTTTTGGTCTTTCCGCTCGAGCGGGACTTTGAGCGCTCGAGCGGAGATTGCATACTTCCAGTATCTCGTGCCCCTGCAAAACTTCTGCAGGTGTGATTTCTGCGCTCGAGCGGGGTTTCTGCGCTCGAGCGGGATTGTTAGCGCTCGAGCGGACAGTACATTTCTGGTAAAAGTTCTGGGAGGGGGAGATTCACGCTCGAGCGGACTGGATTTCACGCTCGAGCGGGCGAACTTTATTTTTGTGTCTGAGCGCTCAAGCTGGACTTATTGAGCTCGAGCGGACCATGTCTTCTGTGTCTTTACGCTCGAGCGGTGTGTTCTCCGCTCGAGCGGACCTGTCGTATAACTGAGAGTGGCTGGGCATTTTAAATCACTTTTTCACTTTCTCTTCTCTCTCCTACTTTTCCAAAAACACCATTGTTGAGCTTTTCACTCTAGAACTCTACCTTCTCTCTAGGTATTGATCTAGTAGGGGTGGTTTGCTCACCTTTGGCCTTTACAAAAAAGTTGTTGATCGTCGAGGGCTATCTTTTAATCTGAAAATTTCGGGATTCGGAGCGTTTTGATTTTGGTCTTCATCTCCGTTGGAGCTCATCTTTTGAGGTAGGAATATCCTACTCCTCTCTATGGATTTTGTCTTTAAATTTTAGTATTTTGAGATGTTGGGGTTGGTTTGGTAATTTGGTGGAAGTTGGGGCTTTTGTGTAATTTTTTACAAAAGTTGGGATTTTATTATAATAAACCTAGATGCATGTTTGGCATAGAGAAATGGAATAAATGTTGGAATATTGATGAAAATGGAACCTTAAGGGTTGAAATGTTAATTATGGAAAATGTCCTAATTACATTGATTAATTAATTGGCATAATTAATTGTGAGAAATGAGGAAATGAAGTGGAAATGTTGAGATTGGGAGTGTATGGGGTAAAAGGTGTAGTTGAATTACTTATCACTCACCGAATTGAAATGTTGATTATATATCCATTTGTTGCATTTATATTCTGTATAGAAATAACTACTTTGGGCTATCGGTGGAGGATAGTCTTGATTGTTGTAGACAATGCATGATGGTTAGGCAAACTAAAACTGATCATTGAAATGTGTCATTGAGTGTGACAGTTGAAGGAATACATTAAATTTATGTATTGATTAATGTGTATAATAATTGTTTATATGCATTGTGTGTTATGTTGGAGGAGATAGGGGATGTACTCCACGGTTTAGGGGATGATAGGGGATGGACCTCTAAACCGGATGTTATTTGGGAGAAGATAGGGGATGGACTCCATAGATACGGCTCATATGCCTATCTAGTAATGTGATGACACAGCTCATATGCTTGTCTTTGGAAGTGTGGTATTGCTCTTATGCATGTCTACGGAAGAATGGATATAGCTAGTATGCTTATCTTTTATTGAAATGAGAAAGTGTTTAATATGAGTTACTGTCTTATATAAGTGGTTTGGCCAGGTTCTGAGCCAGGGTTATGAATCGGGAATTTGTAAGGAAATGAAAAATGAAAGTGTGTCAGTGTTGGCCATCTATCAATTGCTAATCTTTTAGTCATTGTTCATGGTTGGTTTAGTGTATTTCTACTGGGCTGTGGCTCACCCTATATGGGAATATCATTTTCAGGTACAGGTAGCATGCCACCTCCAAGGACATAGCTTGGGAGGCTAGAGGCGGGCAGACTTTTGCTATTTAGTTTCTTTTGATGTATTACATGTATATTCAAGCCAAGGGCTTAAGGTGTAAATGAGTTAGTACTCTTTTGTTGTAACCAAGTGTTAACTTGGAAAGCTGTAAGCCCGTAGGGCATTTGCTTTTGTTGTTAACATGTAATACTTTTTTTGTAACCAAGTACTTTGATGAATAGAAGGACGTTGGACTTGTGTATATCAATGCATGTTTATATTGTTGGGTTTTATGTTATTTTTCTGAGGGCGTTACATGACACATCATTATGACACATGTCAATATTAATCTCATTCTAATTGTAGCAATATAATTTTAAAAAGAATTTAAATTTAAAACTTTATTTTATAATTTAATAAAAGATGCACAAATTAAGGAATGAATATTGATCTTATTTTGGTAACATAATTTAAGGAAGAATCTAAATTTAAAATTTTATTTTTAAAATATAAAATTAATTAATAAATCAGTCATTTTGTGACACATATTAACAAAAATTTTAAAAAGAAAAAGAAAAAAGAATTGCAACTGTAAACTTTAATAGGATGACAACGTTTTTCAATTATAATAGTATATAGATTTTGTATGAGGTTTTGAAACTCTCATAATATCTCTTCTTAAAAACATTCTTTTGTAAAATATATAAATAAAATTATGAGCTAATTATGATAATTTTAAATTTGTATTTAAAACTTATAAATCATGGGATAGATCATTATAATTTTAAATTTATATTGTGCTAATTGTAATTTTAAATAAATAAATTACTTTTCATATTTAGTGACCCTCAAATTTGAATTTTGAAATAGATTAGTAGACTTTTCATTCTTTTTAGATTTGATATACTTTCCATTTGAAAGTCATAAATCAGGGGATATTAATTTTTATTTGTTTATTTATTTATTCTTGAATAAGAGTTAGCCAGTAGAAATTTTTTTTTAATTTTTAAAAATCAAAAAATTATGAAATTTAGATTAGGAACTTGGAGCTCCCACAATGTCACGCCCCAAAATAATTCAACAAGAGCTACCCACAATAATTAACATTCACCCAAATGTGACAATAATCTGCCCATCTTTACATAATTAATAATGAGTCTTTACAAAAGTTTTACATGCGGGTATACATTCATCGATACGAAACATATGAATCTATAGCATGTAAAACATCCCAACACAAACACTACAATACAATGCCCTTAAGGGCTTATATCTTCCAAGGCATAAGCCTGGTTACACAAAAATGGTTTCTATAACCCATACACATTAGCCCTTGGCTCACAAAAGAAGTACACAAGATAAAATAGCTATATACTCTTCTCAAAAATATTCACGCCCTCAGTTTGGCGGGATCACCACATCTTTACCTGTATCAAATCTCATAGGGGTGAGCATAAAGCCCAGTAGAAAATTCTCACAAAGTGTATACAGTTATACCATTCCAATGAAAAATGCAAATGTCCATGACATGCCATGCACTTTTTAAAGCAACCCATTACATGCACTTTAGAAGATCATCATTTTTAAATAAAGTTTGTAATCTCAACTTATTTCAAAGCTTCCAATTTTATCAATCAGGGCGGTAAATACGACACTGGTAATCCCTAAGCTGGTGTCTGCAAGTAGACTCTACAAGTACTACCCAACTGTCATTTTTACCGGTATTAACCGGAAGGCTCGACACCTATCCGCGCGGGTTTTTGGTCTTCCACCATGGACACTCAGGCCAACTTATCAAATTCAACCACACCCCCTATCCGGACTTACCACGTATTTACCCCTTTCACATTACCATAGTTCTCATTTCAATAACATGTTCTTTCTCAAAACAATTTTCTTCAATCAAAATTTTACAATGCAAAAATAATACTAACAAAAGTGAGTATGCCATGCAATAAATTTTTATATCTCAACATTTCTCAAATTCCAAAGTCCCTACAACTATGTCAATATTCATTTAGTCCATAACCTCTTTTCAATACTCTTTCCCAAGATAACTACATGTTATCTACACTTAACCACAATTTTACTTTCCACAATTCTTAGCAATAGAGTTTCATCAAGATTTCATGTAATGTTTTCAAACATTAACTCTCCATGTTTATAGTTCTCACAATTTCAATGCATAAACACTTAACATTTTACACTTAGATGTTCCCATGCATTCAACAACAAATTTAAATATAGGTTCACCCTTCTTTTGTCAAGAAACCCATTATTTCCTTACACCACATTGAGAAAATCCATACTAATTGACTCATCTAAACACAAGAAAAGAAGAATCTCATCATTGTTCTCATGTTTTCTAAAACCCCAAATTTCTAGGGTTTTCATCAAAACCTAATAAATTCTCTCCATTCATGGTGAAACCCAATCAAAACTATATTTTGTTAAATTAAACATAAAGAACATCCTTATAGATAAAAGAAATTGAGATTTAAAACCCCTCTTTGAAAACCCCCTCTTTCTCTTTCTTCATTTAGTACAAAATTAAAATCAACACAACAACCTTATGGAAGTTTTAAAATCAACATATATGAAGCAAAACATGTATATATGACTCAAGAATTCCCTACCTCAAGCTTGATGGTGAAGGAGGAGTGAAACCTTAACTTTGAAGATGAGAGGAAGCTTGATTTCTCACCACCCAATGAAGCTCTTGCCCTAGGTCTCCAAGATTTATGAGAGTTGGTGATGATCTAAACTCAAGGATGTCAAGAATCAAAGAGTTTTTAATGTTTGGGAATGATTTCTAGAGAGAGGGGAAGTAAATGTGACTTTTAGAGTGAGAGAAGTGTGTAGGAAATGAAATAAAATCAGCCATAAAGTGAAAGAAAAACAGAGCCCCGAACTGCCTAGATTGCTGCACGTGCGGCACCCATCCCCGCACGTGCAGAGCGCCCTTCTCGCACGTGCGGCCCTCACCCCTACACGTGCGGTGCCCCTACCGCACCTCAGCCCGCACCTGCCTTTTAGGCAGTGTGCGACTCACACAATTCGCCCACTTCCGCACGTGCGGCCTCATCCCCTGCATGTACGGCTCCCATCTCGCACGTACAGCCTTGGGCCCTGCACGTGTAGCCCTGGCCTAGCAGTCCAGAAAATTTTGCTTCGCTCCCGAGCACCCCGGACCTAACTCTACGCACCCCAGAAATGAAGAAACCATAACACCGAATAGAACAAGAACAAGGACTTAGTTTGGGAACATCCTCCGAACGTCTTGAACTCAACGAGAGCGAGAAGGGAATGAAATGGAAAAGAAAGTAAAAGAAAGGAAAACAAGACCCGGTCATCACACACAAGACTTGTGGGTTAGAAACTCTATTTTCCTTATATAATACTAGTAGTCACCCGTGCAATGCACATGATTTTACAAAGTGAACATAATAAAATAAAAACAATTAAGCTATTTAGTTGTATTTTCTAATATGAATCAAATATTTTTATTTAATTTGTATATATAAACCTTACAATACATCATTCAAAAATTTTAATACTTCACAGCATGAAAAATTTTAGAAAACTATCCAAAATTATGTAAATCATTACATAACAAATAGATAATAACAGTTAGTTAAGACAACCTATAGCGATCCCGGTTTTCCTTTCCTTTGTATATTGTATTCCGGACTTGGTTCCGTGGTTGTGTTGTTGTCTCATTCTCATTTCCTTCCCTTACTCTTTGTATTTGACTCTTGGGCTGTATTGGGCAGGTTTGAAATAGGTTGGTTGTGCTTTGGAACCATTGGTTGATGCCCAGAATTTGGCCTTTACGCTCGAGCGGGGTTTTTGACGCTCGAGCGGGCCTTTCGTTGTTGCTTCTCCGCTCGAGCGGGCGTTTTGACACTCGAGCGGGCGTTTTAACGCTCGAGCGTGATTTTCCATCTCCTAGTACTTTTGTCTGCAGGTCTTCAGACGCTCGAGCGTGACCCTTTGATTTTGTTCCTCCGCTCGAGCAGGGAGTTTGACGCTCGAGCGGGGACCATGGTCTGCAAAACTTCTAGAAGTGTGCAATCGACGCTCGAGCGGCGATTTTGACGCTCGAGCGTGAGTCTGTGTCTGACGCTTGAGCGAGGGTTTCCACGCTCGAGCGGGGCGACTGGTATAACACATCCATATTTCACCTTTTAGATCACTTTTTCATTTCTCTTTCTCTCTTTTACTTTCCCAAAACCAAATTTGAGAGCTCCTCTCTCTAAAACCTTTCCTTCTCTCTAAGGATTGATCTAGTAGGAGTGGTTTCCTCATCTTGGGCCTTTGTAAAAGTTGTGGGGATTGTCGAGGGCTATATTTTGATCCGAAAATCTTGGGTTTTGGAGCATCTTCAATTTGTTCATCATCTTCCCTTGGGCTCCGAATTTGAGGTAGGGATTCCTACTCATTCTTATGTGCTTTAACATAAACGTTATTTGTATAGATGGGGTGATTTAGAAAGTTAGGGTTTGAAATGTGTTATTTTCAAAAGAGGGGTTTTGTTGTTTTTGACTCATATATGTATATTTTGGATCTTAAAAGGAGATTGTTGATGTTGTTGTTAATATTTGAGCCTTTGGGGTCAATATTGAGAAAAGGGGGAAAAATGTCATGTTTGGGTATATTTGGGTCATTAGTGTAATTAATGACAATTGTTATGGAAATGTGAAATTGAGTTGGAAATAATGGAATTGGCTCATTATGAGTTAGAATGGTGGAGTTGGATTTATTAATAGCTCACTTTGAAAATGTTGAGATTATATATTTGTTGAGGCATTTATTATCTGTTTAGAAATAACTGCTTTGGGCTATCGGTGAAGGATAGTCTTGATTGTTGTAGACAATGCATTATGATTAGGAAAACTAAAACTAATCAATTGAATATGTCATCGAATATGACGGTTGGAATAATACATTGAACTTATGTATTGATTGATTATGTATATGATATGTGTTTATATACATTGTATTGTGTGGGAAGAAATAGGGGATGTACTCCACGGTTTAGGGAAAGATAGGGGATGGACTCTTAAACCGGATATTATGTGGGAGGAGATAGGGGATAGACTCCATTGATACAGCAAATACGTGTATCTATTAAATTATTAATACAGCAAATCTGTGTATCATTTGTGAAGTATGGAAGTGTTTTATGTGTTATTGATACAGCGAATCTGTGTATCTATTGTGGCTTATGGAAGTGTTTTGATATGAATTGTTATCTCATTTGAATTGTTGAAATAAAAGAGTTATTGATATGAGATATAATCTCATTTAAAGTATATAGCCAGGTTCTGAGCCAGGATTATGAATTGAGGAATTGGATAAGTAATGAAAATGGAATGAAACATGGACACATTTGTCATGTATTTGAAATGAGTTATGAATTGATTCATGTGAGTTAAACATTTATCAAATGCTAATATTTTAGTTATTGCTCATAGTATGTTTAGCATATCTCTACTGGGCGTTGGCTCACCCTATATGGGACATTATTTTCAGGTACAGGTAGCATGCCACCTCCAAGGACGTAGCTTGAGAGGCTTAGTGGCTGGGACATCTTTTGCGATTATCTCTTTTGTATTACATGTATATCAAGCCAATGGCTTATTTTGTGTAGAGTTAGTACTCTCTTTTTGTAACCAAGTGTTGACTTGGAAAGTTGTAAGTCTGTAGGGCATTTACTTTTGTTGTCAACATGTAATACATTCTGTAATGAATACTCTGATGAAATGTAATTATACTTACTTCTCTTATGTCTAAGCATGTCTTGAATGTTGGATTGTGGGTTTATTTTGAGGGCATTACACAACCAAAAGTGAAGTAACAAAAGCATACTAAAATTATAATTAATTAAAATGACTAACATGGAAAATTTAAGAAAACTATCATAAATTATGTAAATCATCACATAACAAGTAGATAACAAGAGTTAGTTAAGACAACCAAAAGTGGAGTAACAAAAGCATACTAATAATTAATCAAAATGACTAACATTCAATAAAAGAATGCTATTTTTTTCATTTCTTTTCAATCAATAAGAGATATTATATTAATTATCCCACAAAGTATAATGAATTAAAATAAAATAAAATAAATTTTAATTTTAATTTCTATTATATTCAGTTAGTGGTTAAAATTTTTTTACAAGCTATTTTTTTTCCCTTTAATTTTATATTGATTCACTAAACATAAATAGGTTTGAAAATGCATTAAAATTGAACCGAAAAACATAAGGAATAGAAATATTTAAATTATTCAAAAAAAAAACCTAACATTTTAAATATGAGATCGCTTGCATTTGCTCAAACTTTGAATGTGCATAAAAAGATAATTAAAAAAAGAAGAAATTTGTGGTTTAAGTCTCAAAAGAAATGAGTTCCTGGAAATTAATTTAATCATAAGTTATTTCAACATGACAATTAACAACCAAATATAATTGATGATTAAATTTAAAACGTAAATCCATATCCAAATAAATTTTGATGATCTCATCGCTTCCAATATAACATCTACACCCAAAAAAATTAAATACAAATAGTCAACAAGTGAAAGAGTCACAAATTATGTAACGCCCCGTATTTTATCACTTCGATAACATTACCAATATTTATTAATTAAGTCCATTTACAAATAACATTTCATCCTTGGATGAAATGATGAATAATTAAATATACATATTCCTTCTCGTTATACAATAATGACATTTACATACAAATAAAAGAAATGCTATAAGGCTTACAATAAAAGAGGGGATACTACTCTTTACAAAAACAAAAAAATAACACTCAGCCAAATAATAAATAAAGTAGTACAATCCATCACTACATTATACTTATGAAATGGTAAAACCCATTGTGTGATCTTCAAATCCAAAAAGCATTCCCTGTACACATGTACAAGCAGGGGGTGAGCAAGCTCACCGAACAATCTCATATTAAAACATTAAAAGATATGCGGGTACAAAGATATTCCTACATATACGTGAAATCATATCATGTCAAAACCGTATGATTTTATTACATAATCTCTTAAATCCAATTTATTTAATTGACAACAACAAGTTAACCTAAATAAATAAACATGTTTCAATAGCAACATGACATCCTTTTCAATTCATTCAATTATCTCATTATCAATTGAATCAAATGATTAAACAATTCATCAAATCCATTTTATATGGTCTTATGAGATGAATGTATATGTCATGTCATGTTCAAAATATTTTTCTCATCTTTTGAAATCTAATGCACAATGCCAATTTGAAAACACATTAATCCAACAATTTCAATAAAATTCCAAGATGGTAAATACAACACAGGTAATCCCTAGGCTGGTATTTGCAAGTAGACTATACAAGTACTACCAATTCATTTCCAGTTCATATATGCTACTCAATTCATGAGTTAAATTCATTATCTTTCAACAACCAAAATGAACTACAACTCAATGATTTTCCAATTATGCAAAACTCGCATGAACACTTCAAACTTGCCATTTTACGGATATTTCGTCCGAAGGAATCGGCACCCATTTATATATAAAATTTCGGGTCTTTCACATAAGACACTCCAGCCAACTTGCTTTAAATGGAGTCCATCCCCTTTCTCCTCCCAATAAACATACATATGCAATGTATTTATAACATGGTCATATTCAATGACACCAACTATGGATTAGCATTAAATCACCTAATCCTCATGTAATTTCTACAACAATCATAGCTATCCTCTACCGATAGCCCAATGCAAATATTTCTAAAGAGATGTTCAATATCAAAATAAATAGTTTATTCAAAACTTCCATAGGTGAGATAATACATATCCAATATCACCATTTATAATCACAACATTCCAATTTCACGTTTTCAATGTTAATCTCGATTATTTATACAAAATAATGATTTAATCAAATTAGGGAAAAAATCTTCCTTTTACCAAATATCAACCCAAATACCAAACACAACTACTTTGGTACAACATGATCTTATATTCAAGCCTCACACTCATTTACCTCATACTCATCAAAATCCATCTTTTCCATATAACACCCAAATCTTAGATTTGTCCAAACCACAACCAAAATCTTATCATCTATACACAATAGCAAATAACTAAGCTAAAAACCATATTAGAGTGTAGAAATCCCTACAAATTAAATATTACCATTACCATCCTACTATGCCAAAAGTTATGATATAATCTTAGTAACACACTTTTAACCATAATGGATATAACCTTTTAACCAAAACTAATTTAATCCACTAAATTAGTAAGTTTATTATATTCAAAAATTTTCAAATTAACAATACCAAACCTAACTTCACGTGCCTCATCCCTCAAACAAAACTATATTTCAACTTAACAATTTTATTTAGAAGGCAATATTTTTTTTTACCAATAACAATTTCACAACTTTTTCTAAAATTACTTAACCAACACGATATTTACATCAAAAATTATGAAATATGCCCAATAGTAACATTTTCAAGATTTTGAATTCGAAAGTCCACATTTCACATTTTTATTTTCATAAAAATATACACAACTTAAACATCAACATATCATCTTTTATAAAATATCATGAATATAACACTTTTAGAGTTTTTAATCCCAAAACAACTCTATAATTCCTACTTAAGCATTTATTCCATATTCCTCAACATTAATTTATTTTTCTCAAAAATAAATTCCAAATCAAAGATAAAAAAAATTCAACTTTATATTTCTCAAAATAAATCATCTAATCATAAGATGAAGTATATACAATCCATACAACTATTAAATTCTATTTTTGGATTTCTTTTTACAAAATTAACAACATAAAATGATTTTTCCAAAATCAATCTCAAAATACCAACATTCTTAACATTTTAACATAATTTTTCTTCCAAAAATTACTAAACAAAAATTTGAAAATATATCTATATGCAATACCACTTATAATGATATATTTTCTCAAAATAACCCTAACATAACTTTAATGTAAAAATATGAAGAAAGTCTCTACCTCAAATAATAAAAAAGAGCAGATTTGGAAGGCAAATCTTCCCCGATCATGAATTCAAGACTACCATTGCAAAGATCACGATGAGCTCTCCGACTTTCATTTACAACAGTTTTGCAAAATCTCACTCTAAAGACTCCCACTCTAAGCTCAAAGCTTAAGCAACCATGGAAAATAAAGAAAGAGGAAGAGAGAGAGAGAGAGAGAGAGAGAGAGAGAGAGAGAGAGAGACACGCTGGGTGAGAGACCAAGAGAGCAGAGCTCTCTGCTCAATCCAACAAAGAAATGAAAATGAAAGGAAAGGAAATGATGGGAAGAAAAAAGTGGGGAAACAACCCCATGTGAGTTTGCTTTTTCAATGATGGATTTTTCAAAAAAAAAATAACTTAATTTTTGTAATAATAACTCAGAATTTTATAATATAAATTATAAAATGATATAATTTTTCTCACCACAAAATATAACATTTTTGTACACCACAAAATATAATATTTTGCTCATTACACAATACATACATATTTCATTCTTTATAAAATATATAATTTTTCACCGTATGGTACACACCATAAATTTAACTTTTAAATATTTATTGTAATCCTATATAATAAATAATAACAACTCCCAAGGTGGTTACTACCAATTATATAATTAAAAGGGACCAAACAATTAAACATGAGTCACACACAAATTCAAATTATGTGACGACTGGGTCCTCTTTCCTCTCTTTCTTTCTTTCTTTCTTTCGTTCTTTCGTTCACATTTTATCTTCGCTGGCTTTGAGGCGTCCAGAAATGGTTCCCTAGATTAAATTCTAATTCTTATTTTGTCGGTGTTGAATTTCACTTGTTCCGGAGGGCGTGCGGGTGAGTCTGGAGTGCCGGGAGCGAAGCAGAAATTTTGGGTGGCTGGGCTTGGGTCGCATGTGCGGGGCCCTAGGCCGCACGTGCGGGGATGGACCGCACGAGCGGTGGGCTAGGCCGCTCGAGCGGTGGAGGTTGACACCCAGAAAATTGCATTCTGAAATGGGCCGCACGAGCGGGCAAGGTGGGCCGCACGAGCAGTAGGGAAGGCCGCACTAGCGGCCAACTGGGCAATCCGCGCTCTGTTTTTATATAACATTTGGTCTGAATATAACACTCATTGTACACCCTTCTCTCTCACTCTGAACCCTATTTCTCTCTCCATTCCCTCTAAAAAACTTCCTCAAGCCTCAAAACACTTTGATATTGTAAATTTTTGGGTTTAGATCTTCATCATCTTCCTCTAAATCTTGAAGATCCAAAGTTAGGGCTTCACTTGGGTGGTGGAGATCCAAAATTTCTCTCATCTTTGAGGCTAAGGTTTCATCTCTCCTTTCATCAACAAACTTGAGGTAGGGATTTCTTGAGTTATATATACTAGTTTTGCTATTTGTTGTTGATTTAAATGTATTCTTGAGTTTTGTGTTGATTTTATTGATTTTGATTTAAAATGTAGAGAGAGTTTTGAATGAAGGTTTATGTCTAAATCATTTACTATTTCTTGAGGGTTTCCCTCTACTAAACTCAAAGAAAATTTCTAAATGGAGCTTCTCTTAGAAAAAAATGAAAGTTTGTTTTCAATGAAAACCCTAAAAATTGGGGCTTTTGAAAAATAATGAAGATGCCTTTGAAATTACTTATTTTCTTGTATCAAGAGGATGTATGAGACTAAGTCTCACCAAATGTTTAACAAAATAGCAACTTCATGATGTATATATATATGAAAATGGAGGTCCTCTTTTAAAATCCATTGATAATTGTATATTTGTATAGAGTGGTAAGATAACAAGTTGTTGAGTGCCATAAGTGATGTGAAAATGTTTAATCGTAATGTAATGGAAAAGTGTGATGAAAGATGGCATGTTAGACATATTGAAAGTTTGGTCATGATGAATTAATGTTGAGGAATTGTTGTGGTGTGTCGAAGACACATGACTATTGTGCAAAATGGGAAATTGCAACTATGTATTGAAGAACATGGTAAGGAGGAAATGAAAATGTGATGTTGAATATTGTTGTAGACATGTTTTTGAATATAACGAAATGCTATGAGCTAGTAGTTATTGCATCATATACTCAATTGTTTTATTGTCCTTATTGCACATCTTGACATGAGTTGGAAAAGCATTTATTTTGAAAAAAATCATTGTAATGAGAACTATGGAAATGTGTATGGGATAAATACGTTGGTAAGTCCGGATTGGGGGTGTAATTGAACTTGATAAGTTGGCCTGAGTGTCCTTGGTGAAAGACTAGAAAGCCGCGTGGATAGGTGTCGAGCCTTCCGGTTAATACCGATAAAAATGACAATTTGGTAGTACTCGTAGAGTCTACTTGCAGACACCAGCCTAGGGATTACCAGTGTCATATTTACCGCCCTTATTGATTTAAATATTGGAAGTTTGAAATTGATGAGATTGTAAAATATTATTGAGAACATAGTGATTTTAATATAGTGCATTGAATATTTTTGAGAACATGATGATTTAGAAATAGTGCATTGAAATAAAGTTTTCCTTCATTATTGGCACTTGCATGGCATTACATACGCATTTTTTTACATTGAAGAAATTGGCATAACTGTATATATTTTGTGAGAAATCTCTACTGGGTTCTATGCTCACCCCTATGGGATTTGGTGCAGGTAAAGATGTGGTGATCCCGCCAAGCTAAGGGCATGGAAATGTTTTGAAGAAGAGTAGTTTAACTCTTATTTTGTTTTGATATTTTTGTAAGCCAAGGGCTAAGGTGTTTGAATCCGAGAGACCGTTATATGTAACTGGGCTATTGCCTTGGAACTTGTAAGCCCTTGAGGGCCTTATTCGTTGTGATTCACTGATTTCTTTTACATGCTATAAATTCATGTACTAGTTTGTAAATAAATGTATAATGGCACGTGAGAATACTTTGGTAAACATTCGGAATTAAGTAAATGGAATTGGTTAATATTTCATTGTGGGAAGTGGGTTGATGTAATAGTTATGCATGATTATTTTTTTTGGGGGCGTGACAAATTAAATTGAATCTAAACCAAGGGTCTCACCCATAAGTCAAACATGGTCCAATTATATATTAAAATAAACCTAACTAATTTATCTCAAATCATGGTCCAAACACCCAAAACTCACTTTCAAATTCTGCTATACACTAGACCGAACACCGATCAGTCCGCGAATTTTCATAAAATAAATACTCATCAATAAATTATGAAATTTTTATCCAACGTGCTAGACTCGTATTTGAACAACATATAAAAATTTCATAATTTTCTGAGATCGGAAACTATTTTAAAAAAATACAAAACCAAACTGTTTTCGCACAGGATTTACACAGCAGTCAAATCCGAAAATTTGCTCAATTAAATTATGCACTGTTTATTTTTTTTTTTAAAAATTCTGGGTCATTACAACCTACCCTCCTTAAAGAAATTTCATCCTCGAAATTAAACTCAAGTAATGTAATACATTCTACAGTCACCCACAAACTCACTCTGATACTTACTAATGCATCAATAAATTGCTTTGACTACTACATGAGCCTCAACAAGTCACACCGGTAACGAACCAAACCGTTACAATCGCACAATAATTGGTTATAAAAACCCTTACTAGTATAAATCATTAAGTGGTTCTGAAAAGAAATATTGAGAGAGTGATTGAAAGAGCAAATAAGCTCTATTGTTCAATATTATAAAAACCAAATGGAAGCTCCATTATATAGGAGTTGTTACAAAACAGTATGATGATATAAATGGAATAGAATAATGAAAGGCGACCGAAAGCGACCGAAAGCAACCGAAAGCAGAAAAGCAAAAGAAAGGAATCCTATATTACAATTCTATCTATCTGGGCTAGCAGCTGTATACATATATTAATATATTACATATAATATACTGAGCACTAACAGAGCACTATTCACTAGACATCATTGTTTGCTCACATGAAAAAGAAGCTTGATTTCCAACAATCCCCCTCAAGCTACGTTGTAGATGTTAATCATTCCCAATTTTTCCGTCAAATCTTCGAAGTTAACTCGAGCAAGAGCTTTTGTGAGAATGTCAGCCTTTTGACAGTTTGTTCGAGTGTAGCTGACTTGAAAAACTCCTTCTTCAATATTTTCCTTGATAAAGTGTCGATCTATCTCCACGTGTTTAGTTCGATCATGATGAACCGGATTCTTAGCTATACTGATGGCGGCTTGGTTGTCGCAGTATAAAACCATGGGATGCTCAGATGGAACCCGTAATTCTTCTAACAACCTGTTCAACCAGATTCCCTCACAGATACCTAGTGCCGTAGCACGAAATTCTGCCTCAGCACTACTACGGGCTACCACTGACTGTTTCTTGCTTCGCCATGTAACCACGTTCCCCCAAACAAACGAACAATAGCCAGAAGTTGATCTTCGATCAGTCACTGAACCTGCCCAATCTGCATCTGAAAAAATCTCAATTTTTCTATTTGTTGTTCTTTGGAAGAAGAGACCTTTTCCCGGTGTCTTTTTTAGGTACCTCAATATTCTAGTCACAGCAGTCATGTGTTTTTCGGTTGGATTATTCATGAATTGACTGACCACACTAACAGAGAAGCCGATGTCTGGCCTTGTATGAGAAAGATCAATGAGTTTTCCTACAAGACGTTGATATCTCCCTTTATCACATGGTGCACTACCGTCACTTTCTTCTAGTTTGATAGTTGTGTCCATAGGTGTTTCTGCCGGCTTGCATCCTAGCATCCCTGTTTCATTCAGTAAGTCTAGAACGTATTTACGTTGTGAGACTGCTACACCTTTCTTTGACCTAGCAATCTCCATTCCAAGAAAGTACTTCAGGTTTCCAAGATCTTTAATCTCAAATTCCTTTGTTAGGAATTTTTTAAGTAAGCCAATTTCCTCTTCATGATCACCTGTTAGAATTATGTCATCCACATAAACAATGATAATTGCCAATTTCCCTCTAGGGAGTGCTTCACAAATAATGTATGATCGGATTGACATTGAACAAAACCGTACCCTTTCACTACCTTAATGAACCGTTCAAACCAGGCCTTGGGAGATTGTTTGAGACCATACAAGGATTTTCGGAGTCTGCAAACTTTGTTGAAATTTGATGTCGTCTCAAGTCCAGCAGGAATGTCCATGTAAACTTCTTCCTCTAAGTCACCATTGAGGAAGGCATTTTTCACATCAAGTTGGTGAAGTGACCAATCGAGATTAGCTGCCAAGGATAAAAGTACACGAACAGTGTTGAGCTTGGCAACTGGAGCAAAGGTTTCTTGATAGTCAATGCCATAGGATTGGGAGAATCCTTTGGCGACCAACCGAGATTTATAACGTTCCACATTACCATCTGCCTTGTGCTTTACTGTGAAAATCCATTTACACCCAACTGGTTTCTTACCTTTTGGAAGATCAGTAATTGCCCAAGTACCATTCTTTTCCAGAGCCCGAACTTCCTCATTGACTGCCGCCTTCCACTTCGGATACTTGAAAGCTTCCTGAATATTCCGAGGAATGGGTATCTCCGTGATGCTAGAAGTGAAGGCACGAAACGAAGGTGATAGCTTATCATAAGAAATAAAGTTCCCAATGGGATGCTGAGTACATGATCTAACGCCTTTTCTTCAAGCTATGGGCATATTAAGAATACTATGTTCTAACTCAGAATTAATAGTACTATTTGTGGTAGGAATATTGTTACCTAGACTGTTGCTTGGATTAGAACCCGGTTCAGCCTCATGGGATTGTTGAGAAAGTGCTCCTTCCTCCGTTTCCTCTTCGATGTGCTCATTATCCCGCAAGTCAATAATGAACTCGGAATTTTCGGCAGGTAAAGATTGATTAAATGACTCTGGAGGTGTGTGATTTTTGGTGGTGATGGATGGCTCACTAAATGACTCAAGGGTCCAAAATTGATATTCCTGGGTTAGAGTCTCCCCCTGAATAACGATTTTAGGGTAGTAAGACTGGGTTTCAAAAAATGTGACATCCATGGAATTGTAGAATTTCCTTGTGACCGAGAGTAACATTTATACCCTTTTTGATGTGACGAATACCCAATGAAGATACACTTGAGCGACCTGGGATAAAGTTTACTTCGATACTGTTGATGGATATGAACAAAGACAGAGCACCCGAAAATTTTTGGTGGGATGGTGGAGATGAGGCGAGTAGTAGGAAAGGATTTTAGGAGAAGTTGACAAGGGGTTTGGAATTGTAGTACCCTAGATGGCATCCTATTAATAAGGTAGGCTGCTGTAAGAACAGCTTCCCCCCAGAAGAATTGTGGAACATTTGTGGAAAACATTAGCGATCTAGCAACATCTAACAAATGCCTATTTTTCCGTTCAGCGATGCCGTTTTGTTGTGGGGTGTCAACACATGAACTTAAGTGAACTATCCTTTCTTTTGCTAAAAATTCTCCAAGAATGGAGTTGAAATAGTCCCGAGCATTATCAGACTTTAGAATTTGTATTTTTTACTGGAATTGTGTCTGAATCATAATTTGAAAATTTTTGAAGATTTGGCTTGTTTCAAATTTGTCTTTCATGAGGAAGACCCAGGTTAATCTAGTATGATCATCTATGAATGAGACAAACCACCTAGTACCAGTTACATTTTTTATTCTTGATGGACCCCAGATATCACTATGAATTAGTGAGAATGGACGAGACCCTTTATAGGATTGAATGGGAAATTGGGACCGAACATGCTTAGAAAATTGACAGATTTCACAATCAAAAGGTTTTGGATTTTTATTAAATAATGAAGGAAATAAATGCTTGAGATACATAACATTAGGATGAACTAAGCGATAGTGCCACAACATAATTGCTCTATCGTTATTTTGACACGAAACCGAAAAAGAACTACCACGAATTGTCGTTTGAGGTTGTTCCTATGGATAGTGGCATTCCTTAAGGATGTAGAGTCCAGAGCATTCCTCAGCATTGCCAATCGTCTTCCTCGAATCCAAATCCTGAAATTCACAATGAGTGGAGAAAAAATTAGTAACACACCTCTTTTCCTTAGTGAGTTTACTAATTGACAATAAATTACAGTCCAAGTCAGGAACAAGGAGAACAGAGTTGAGAATAAGATTCCTAGACAGCACAACTGAACCTATACCGGCAACCTTTGATAGTGAACCATCTGCTATTCGGACCGTTAAATTATTTTGACATGAGCTATATGTATCAAAAATTGTTGCATCTCCCGTCATATGATCAGATGCTCCTGAGTCCACGATCCAAGGTTTTTTACGTTTCTTACCAACAGTAAAGGCGTTCAAAGAATTACCTTTGTGAGCCAAGGTTCCGGATCCAATGATGTGGTTGGAAGACGAACCAGATTGTGGCTGTAGAATCGGAGACAGTAGTTTCTGGAGCATCTCTATTTGCTCCTTGGTGAAAGGGCATGCTTCAGGTTGTGGTGATAGTTCATTGGTACCTGCATGATTACTTCGTCCTTCTTTCTTGAGAGGCTGACGTGGCTTCCAATCTGCTGGCTTTCCATGAATCTTCCAGCAAGTTTCTCTCGAGTGACCCGGCTTTCTGCAATGATCACACCAAGGCCTACCTCCTTTATTTTTCTGACGATTGTCAATAGGAGCGAATTGAGTCTTAAGAGCCGAGCTTTCTGCCATATTCAGTTGTTGATGGGATCCCATCATGAGTTTTTTCCGACTTTCTTCGTGACGGACTTCAGAGAATGCCTCTCTAAAGCTAGGTAGCGGTTTTACTCCCATAATTCTTCCTCTGATTTCATCAAGATTTGTGTTCAATCCTAATAAGAATTTAAACACACGTTTCCCTTCGGCAATCTTTTTATATAACAAACCATCAGCAACACACTGCCAGTTATGAACCTCAAATGTATCAAGTTGACGCCATAGACGAGTAAGGGTATTGAAATATTCAGTTACCGTAAGATTGTCTTGACGTAAATCGTGGAGGGAGCTTTCAAGCTGGATGATTTCAGATGTGTTTTCCTTGTCCGAAAACATTTCTTTTGCCATGTCCCAGATCTCTTTGGCAGTATCAAATGACAGAAAATTTTTGCCAATGTCAGTGGTCATAGAGTTGACGAGCCACGACATGACCATATTATTTTCAGCTATCCTCCTTTTGTAGGTTGATGCTGTGGTTTCTAGTAGCGCTGAGGCTCCGGTGATGTAGTCATCTTTCTCCTTTCCCCGTATAAACATTAATATGGATTGAGACCATTGCAAATAATTTTGCCCATTCAGTTTATGGGCGGTGATCGGAAGATGAGAGGTTTCCATTTGATGAGAGGATGAAGATGATGAGATGATAATATCAGAAGAAGAAGAGGATGAGTCGATAGCCATTCCAAAAGCTGGACCGTATTTAGGCATGAAATAGAAGGGTAGATTTGAGTAGAAGAGAGAGACAAAAAATTAAAACAGAGAACTCGAATACTGACTGAAGAGGCGAAAATGATGAGACAGGATTACACCTGCTCTGATACCATGAAAAGAAATATTGAGAGAGTGATTGAAAGAGCAAATAAGCTCTGTTGTTCAATATTATAGAAACCAAATGGAAGCTCCATTATACAGGAGTTGTTACAAAACAGTATGATGATACAAATGGAATAGAATAATGAAAGGCGACCGAAAGCAACCGAAAGCAAAAAAGTAAAAGAAAGGAATCCTATATTACAATTCTATCTATCTGGGCTAGCAGCTGTATACATATATTAATATATTACATATAATATACTGAGCACTAACAGAGCACTATTCACCAGACATCATTATTTGCTCACATGAAAAAGAAGCTTGATTTCCAACAGGTTCTTCTATCCATATTGATAACCCAATGACAACAAAAGAGGATCTAATTCTTCAAGCATAACAAAAAAAAATTGGCAAAACGACTCCTCAAAATACCAAGACACCATATCTTATTAGTGATAACTCAACTTCAATGAACTATCTCCATCGCCTAATGCACAATGCATCCCAAGGCCAAAACAATTATTATTACTCCAAAACCTTGACAAAACGAAACAATACATCTTAAAAGCACTAACCACCAACTTAAAAAGGTGACCGCCAACCGTCACAAGACGAACAACACTTAGCCAACACTAGGGTGATGCTGCACCCCATAACCCAAACGAAATAAAATAAATTCGGACAATGAGTTAGGATTTCCATCAACAAAGACTACAAGTCAACATTAACGGTTCTACTCCGATGTGGGGTTTACAAAATTGTTTCAATAACATACCTTAAGTCTAAGTAAGACTCAACACAACTAGGTAAACACCCAAACTATATATGACACTCAAGCTAAAAGCTAATTCAACTCAATTTCTAAGGCATTTACTCCGAGTTACAACACAAACTCTGCACTAGTATTACGGTGACTCACAAAGTCCACCCTGAATACAACCATGATTCAAAACACAACTCATTCCCTTTAAGATAATTCTATTACCAATGAGTGTTGGACACTCCCTCCCTTGTCACCCAGGGACAAAACAATTAAATAAATAAAGGCAACAACAATTATGAAAATTGTCCGTTTCAAACCTCATCTTTAAACCTTATATAGTTTGCACTTTATAGATTTTACAACCAAATCTCAAAACAGTCAATCTCTTTTGGGAAACACACCCCTTACCACCATTTATAATCTTTACCATATCAAGGCCACGCCTCTTCCTAAATACACACAAGGGTATAAAACCCAAGCTTCAGGAACAACTCCATACATACCCAAGTAAATAGAACAATTTCACAATCATGCAAGGCCATACATATACCATTCATAACATTTAGAATCAACACCTCTCACTAAGGTGCATTCTCATGTTCCAACACAAAACTCAACATATGCACATCAAGTAGCATAAAATCACATAACCACATAACAAATAATAGGTTGTTCCTACGAAGATGGTTAGTCATTCTAGAAATCCTTTTAGACCTCTTACTAGAAATCACATTGATCAGGCGCATTTCCAATGAGACTTCTAAGAAAATTTCTGGACCTGACACAACATCCTCGAGACTCAACCCCATGCCCATATAAACATATAACATCTTAGCACGAAAGCATGTTATCACATAGAATGCAAACGTCACTAACAATCCTGAGGTAAACCCAACTGTGGTCAAAACCACTTCCCACGAGCCAAGGTATTCAAACCCGGTTCACTCTGATACCATGTTGTAACGCCCTATATTTTATCACTCGGATAACATTACCAATATTCATTAATTAAATCCATTTACAAATAACATTTCATCTTGGATGAAATAATGAATAATTAAATATACATATTCCCTCTCGTTATACAACAATGACATTTACATACAAATAAAAGAAATGCCCTAAGGCTTACAATAAAAGAGAGGATACTACTCTTTACAAAAAAAAAAAAAACAAATAGCACTCAACCAAATAACAAATAAAGTAGTACAATCTATCATTACATTATACTTATGAAATGGTAAAACCCATTGTTTGATCTTCAAATCCGAAAAGTATTCCCTGTACACATGTACAGGCAGGGGGTGAACAAGCTTACCAAACAATCTCATATTAAAACATTAAAAGATATGCGGGTACAAAGATACTCCTACATATACGTGAAATCATATCATGTCAAAACCGTATGATTTTATTACATAATCTCTTAAATCCAATTTATTTAATTGATAACAACAAGTTAACTTAAATAAATAAACATGTTTCAATAGCAACAGAACATCCTTTTCAATTCATTCAATTATCTCATTATCAATTGAATCAAATGATTAAACAATTCATCAAATCCATTTTATATGGTCTTATGAGATGAATGCATATGCCATGTCATGCTCAAAATATTTTTTTCATCTTTTGAAATCTTATGCACAATGCCAATTTGAAAACACATTAATCCAACAATTTCAATAAAATTCCAAGATGGTAAATATGACTTAGGTAATCCCTAGGCTGGTGTTTGCAAATAGACTATACAAGTACTACCAATTCATTTCTAGTTCATATATGCTTCTCTACCAATAACAATTTCACAACTTTTTCTAAAATTACTTAACCAACATGATATTTACATCAAAAATTATGAAATATGCCCAAAGTAACATTTTCAAGATTTTGAATTCGAAAGTCCACATTTCACATTTTTATTTTCATAAAAATGTACACAACTTAAATATCAACATATCATCTTTTATAAAATATCATGAATATAACACTTTTAGAGTTTTTAATCCCAAAACAACTCTATAATTCCTACTTAAGCATTTATTCCATATTCCTCAACATTAATTTATTTTTCTCAAAAATAAATTCCAAATCAAAGATAAAAAAAATTCAACTTTATATTTCTCAAAACAAATCATCTAATCATAAGATGAAGTATATACAATCCATATAACTATTAAATTCTATTTTTGGATTTCTTTTTACAAAATTAAAACACAAAATGATTTTTTCAAAATCAATCTCAAAATACCAACATTCTTAACATTTCAACATAATTTTTCTTCCAAAAATTACCAAACAAAAATCTGAAAATATATCTATATGCAATACCACTTATAATGATATATTTTCTCAAAATAATCCTAACTAATGTAAAAATATGAAGAAAGTCCCTACCTCAAATAATAAAGAAGAGCAGATCTGGAAGGCAAATCTTCCCCGATCATAAATTCGAGACTACCATTGCGAAGATCGCGATGAGCTCTCCAACTTTCATTTACACCAGGTTTGCAAAATCTCACTCTAAAAACTCCCACTCTAAGCTCAAAGCTTGAGCAACCATGGAAAATAAAGAAAGAAGGAGAGAGAGAGAGAGAGAGAGAGGGGCTGGGTGAGACACCAAGAGAGTAGAGCTCTCTACTCAATCCAACAAAGAAGTGAAAATGAAAAGAAAGGAAATGATGGGAAGAAAAAAGTGGGGAAACAACCCCATGTGAGTTTGCTTTTTCAATGATGGATTTTTTTAAAAAAAAATAATTTAATTTTTGTAATAATAACTCAGAATTTTATAATATAAATTATAAAATGATATAATTTTTCTCACCATAAAATATAACATTTTTGTACACCACAAAATATAATGTTTTGCTCATTACACAATACATACATATTTCATTCTTTATAAAATATATAATTTTTCACCATATGGTACACACCATAAATTTAAATTTTAAATATTTATTATAACCTTATATAATTAATAATAACAACTCCCAAGATGGTTACTACCAATTATATAATTAAAAGGGACCAAACAGTTAAACATGAGTCACAAACAAATTCAAATTAAATTGAATCTAAATCATGGGTCTCACCCATAAGTCAAACATGGTCCACTTATATATTAAAATAAACCCAACTAATTTATCTCAAATCATGATCCAAACACCCAAAACTCACTTTCAAATTCTACTATATACTAGACCGAACACCGATCAGTCCGCGTATTTTCATAAAATAAATACTCATCAATAAATTATGAAATTTTTACCCAACGTGCTAGACTCGTATGTAAATAACATATAACAATTTCATAATTTTCTGAGATCGGAAACTATTTTAAAAAAATACAAAACCGAACTATTTTCGCACAGAATTCTGAGTATTTATGCACTGTTTATTTTTTTTTTTTTAAATTCTGAGTCATTACAAATTAATAATAGTAGCACTTCAAAAATTGAATGAAATCTCAATTAAATGACACGCTATTAGCCAAAAAAGAAATAAATAAAAAAAATACAATTGTAGAAAAAAGAAAAAGAAACAAAAACTTAAATAGAATTTACAAAAATAAAATAATAATAATCATTTACATAAACTCCCTCTCCCTCAAAGGCAAAAACTCATATAAGTACACATTTCAAATGTAAAGTTGATACAATTGAAAAAAAAAATCAGTCGTGACTTGAAATTTAATGCAAAATTTTTAGGCAGTATGAAGGAGAGTAAAAAAGGACTCAATATTAATTGTGATTTTTTTTTTTCTTTTTAATCTCATGTTCATGGTTCCTTTTTCAAGCACTTGTTTTAATATTGAAACGATTAAGCTTAGACAAAAGATATACTTGGAATTATATCATATTTAAAATTTATATGAATAATTAATTGATGATTTTTAAAGATACATAAAGTTCAACTTGAAGATAAACTTTGAAAAGATTAAGTTGAAATATATGAGAATCTACAACAATCAAGTTCAAATAGAAGATAAACTCCAAGAGATAGGGCGTTTTGAAGAAAATAAAAATTTAAGTTCAAATTTAAAGATAAAATAAGATAAACAAGAGAAAATAGAATAAATTAAATAAAATTTCAACTTTGAAATTTTGATCTTACCTATAGGCTATAAAATTAATTTCCAATGAAAAATTAATTTAACAATTAAAAAATGAAACAAAAAAAGAAAACATGAAAGGTAATAAAAGACGATTGCTAAGTAGAAGAGAGAAATATTAAAATTATAAAAATTTAAGAATAATTATTTGAAATTTTTTTAGAACACATTACATTTTTTTAGGCGACGGATAAATACCCTAATGGTTATGAAAATTTTAAATTTTTTGTATTTATTATTATTTTTTATAATCAAATAGTTATGATTGAGATATAATCAAATATCCAACCTATTTGATCATGACCACATATACTAATTAATTTAGCTAATATTCAATTAGGTGCTTTCACCATCTAAAAAAAAAAGATTAGATGTTTTTATTTTTTTGTAATAGAATAAGATAAGCATTTTTAATGTTTAGTGTTTTTTTTTTTAATTTAATAAATAGTTATGATGAAGTTACCGTCAAAATATTTAACTCAATTGGATTTTGCCCCATGTAATAAATCTTTATTTTTAATTTTTAAAATTTTAAATTTACTAAACATGATTAAATGATGATTCAATAGGAACCAAATTAATACTAATAGTTGATCAATTTTTTCCTATAAGGAGTCTCAAGTTTTTAAAAAAAATTAAAAAGAAGAAAGATTAAGAAGAAAAATATCTTAATATAAAACCAATCATTTAAAAAGAAAAGAAAAGAAAAGAGCCATAATATCTCATACTGAAGCTAAATAATATGAATAATTATTCAAACTAAATATTGACAATTTTTATACCACACAATTTTTTAATGAAGTTCTCACGTAAACAATATAATAGACAAAAGTTAGAATAAAAATAATACAATGAAAAAAATAAAAGAATAGAAAAAAAAAATCATATATCAATTAAATAATTGCTATCAATCATTAAAATAAAATTTTAAAATATCATATAGAACTAATAATTAGGCCAATAGAGATTAAAAATATAAAGTAGTAAGTTATACCAAATATTATAGGACAAATGATAGATTTGAGATACATGCATTATATTATAGTGAGTTAAGATGAAGTGGTTAATAATTGTAATAAGCATGAATTATTTAATAAAAATTCAAGTATTGTCATAAATTACATGCAAAGATCTATAAATCTAGAGCAATTGCAAGGAAAAATTTATAGACCTACGTAGATTTTGTGTAAAACTATATAGACCTTATACAAAATTATATGAATTTGAACAGATTTCTTAAAAAGATCTATCATTAAATATATAATAGAATAAAGGTGAAAAAAAAAATTGCATGGAAGTTTTATGGCTTCAAATAGATTTCAAGTAAAAAAAATGATGGACCTTGAGGGATTATTTGTAGAGCTCTATGTATATTACAATCTTCCCTAAAGAGGAAAAACAAATAAACAGTTGGAGTTAGGAGATATAAAATACTAATACTTTAAAGAAATTTTTATGATCACGACTGCATTAAGGGGGGAAAAAAATAGATGTTGTTGGGGTTTGTTTCCAATGTTCAGTTTTGTTGGTGGATGTTCAACTTTAATTTAAGGATAATATATTTTTGAGGTTTAATATTTAAATTTAAATTTAACTTTGGGATAGAAACGAGAAGCTAAAGATATTTGACATCACATTTTGTTAAATACAAATCAAATTATTTGATTTTTTAAAAGCAAACGTGAATCAAATAAATGCTAACATTTTATATATATATATATATATAATAAGTGGGAATAAGAGTTGTGAGAGTTGTGAGTTCTTTTATTATTATTATTATTATTTAAATTTATGTGATGCAATGATAAACATGTGCGATTCTATATACATATCTATATCCACAACTCTCATGAAAGATATTATTTGATTTTTTAAAATATTTTTTAGATAACAATTGGGAGAGGGAGTGAGAAGACTTGAATAGTGAGAAGATGAATAAAGAGAGGTGCCACGTATTTATTTTATTTTTCCAAAATTATGAGAATTTAGGATTCAAGTTTTGTAGTCTTTTGACCTAACAACTACATTTGGTTATATATAGAACTAGTGGCAACCCGTGCTATGCACGGGAATGTATAATTTAAATAATTTATTATACTCATTTTTTTATTATAAAATAAAAAATTCTTATAAATTTAAAATATAATAGGGAGTTATAACTAACAAATATTTTGAATATGATAACTATCTAATACCTAAGTTCAAACATTCATTTTTTCCATATATTTGTCATTTGAAACATTGATTATAAAATTATCTTAGTCCAAGTAGGTCATTTAGCAGCATCAACTATATTTCTATTGGACATTATTATAGCTTTAAAAACAAATAATGTAAAAATGGGTACTATTACAAATAATGTAAAAATTTTAAAATGAATATTGCCTAACCAATTATGACATTGTTGATGATTGAATGCAACTCGAATCTTAAATGCAGAGTTTGAACAAAACTTTATAGCGGTCCCGGGTTTACCCCTTGTTGTATAGCGATCCGGACATGTGTCCGTGGATGTTGATAGTTGAGTATTGTCTTGTTTACATCCTTTCTTGCTTTGTATTTGAGTTATAGGATGTGTTGGGCAGATTTGTTACAGGTTGGTTGAGCTTAGGAACCAAGTCTAGTTGCCCAAGTTTTGGCTGGTCCGCTCGAGCGGAGGTATGTACGCTCGAGCGAAGAGGTTGTTGTTGCTTGTACGCTCGAGCGGGGATTTTGGCGCTCGAGCGGAGAATGCACACATCCAGTTTTTTGTGCACCTGCAAAACTTCTGCAAGTGTGGTTCCTACGCTCGAGCGGGTTTGGTGCGCTCGAGCTGGTTGCGCTCGAGCGGGGATGTTGCGCTCGAGCGGACAGTGTGTTTTTGGTAAGAGTTCTGGGAGGGGGAGACCTGAGCTCGAGCGGGCTGGTATCTACGCTCGAGCGGACGAACTTTGTGTCTGTGTCTTAGCGCTCGAGCGGACAATGTTGAGCTCGAGCGGACCATGTTTTATGTGTCTTTACGCTCGAGCGGAGTGTCTTACGCTCGAGCGGACATGTCGTATAACTGAGTGGGACTGGGCATTTTAAATCACTTTTTGACTTATCTTCTCTCTCTTACTTTACCCAAAACGCCATTTTCAGAGCTTCTCACTCAAAAATCTTAACTTCTCTCTAAGTGTTGATCTAGCTAGGGTGTTTTGCTCACCTTTGGTCTTCACAAAAAGGGTGTAGATCGTCGAGGGCGTCCTTTTGATCCGAATAGTTTGGTGTTTGGAGCATTTTGGTTTTGAGTCCTTCTCCTTTGGAACTCATCTTTTGAGGTAGGGATATCCTACTCCTCTTTATGAGTTTTGTCTTTAAATTTTAGCATTTTGATATGTTGGAAGTTGTTGTGTGATTTTGGAAAACTTTGGGCCATTGTGTTATTTTACAAAAGTTGGGGGTTTTCATCTATGATAAACCTAGAAGCATGTTTGGTATAGAAACATGGAATTAATGTTGAAACATTAAGGAAGTTGGAACCTAAGGGTTGTGATGTTAATTATGGAGAATGCCCTAATTACATTGATTAATTAATTTGGATAATTAATTGTATTGATTTGTGATGTATATAATTGTTGTTTATATGCATTGTGTTGTGTTGGAGGAGATAGGGGATGTACTCCACGGTTTAGGGGAAGATAGGGGATGGACCTCTAAACCGGGTGTTGTTGGAAGGAGATAGGGGATGAACTCCGTAGATAGAGCTGGTATGCTTATCTAGAAATGTATTGACAGAGCGTATATGCTTGTCTTTGGAAGTATTGATGAAGTGAAAAGTGTTGGCATGAGTGTTTGTCTCATGTGTGATGTTTGGCCAGGTTCTGAGCCAAGGTTATGAAATGGCAAGTAAAAGGAATGAAATGGAAATGAAAGGAAATATAGACTTGAGTGTCTTGGAATTGTGTTATGTTATGAATGAATGTAAAAGTGTTGACCATCTATCAACTGTTAATCTTTTAGTCATTGTTCATAATTGGTTTAGTATATTTCTACTGGGCTGTGGCTCACCCTATATGGGAACATCATTTTCAGGTACAGGAAGCATGCCACCTCCAAGGACTTAGCTTGGGAGGCTAGTGGCGGACAGGCTTTTTGGTTGTCTTTCCTTTTGTTGTATTACATGTAAATTCAAGCCAAGGGCTTTATGTGTAAATGAGTTAGCACTCTACTTTTGTGTAACCAAGTGTTAACTTGGAAAGCTGTAAGCCCTTAGGGCATTTGCTTTTGTTGTTAACATGTGATACTTTTTGTAATAAAACTCTGGTGAATGGATGGATGTGGACCTTTTATATATCATAGCATGTCTATATTGTTGGGATTAATGTTATTATTTTGAGGGCGTTACAACTTTATACCCAATATACAAACACTAAAAAAACTCGATGGTATGTTAGAATATATAGCTGAAGTGTGAAGCATTTGAAAAATAAGATAGAAATGAAATTGGAGATCATTATCAGATAGAAATAAATTTGAAGATAATTATTAGATTAAAGATTAAAATAAATTAAAAAAAGGGATCATATGAAAAATAAAATAAAAATAAAGTTGGAGATAATGATAGGATTGGGGATAAAAAAAAAATTAAAAAGGAAGAAATAAGAAATAAAGATAAACGAAGATATTGGAGAAGATTAAGCAAAATAAAAAATTAATAAAAAGAGGTAAGGAGTCTTAGATAAAGTAAAAAATTTAAAATAAAAACAATATTAAGAGAAAGAAATTTTTTTATTGGAGAAAAATAAGGATGACGAAAAATTAAAAACATAACTTTGAGAGAGCGACATGGAGGAAATAGAATCTTAACTCTGATTAAGAATTGAGAATTGAGACTTTGAAAATTTTAGAGAACACACTATATTTGTTTATATAGATAGTATAGATATATACATAGGTAAAAAGATAGATATCAAATCTAATTTGAAAAGTAAAGATAAAAGTAAAATAAACATCCTACAAAAAAAGAAGAGAGAAATGTGGGAATTCGGTTGCTAATAATCAAAATTTTAAAAAGATAAGATATTTATGAGTAATTATGTATGAGTAGAAGATAATTTAATTTTGTTTGTTATATCAAAATAAAGGCATATATATTTTATTGAATAGTAGCAAATAAATTTACTTTTTTAATAAAGTTTTAATAGAATAAAATATATTTAATTAAACATATTTTTTATTTTTGCCAAAATTTTAAAATTGAGAAATTGTGTTTAAGGTTTTGAAGTTGTTGTGTGTGTTGTGTGTATTTAATTGGGTGTATATTGGTTGCAGATGATCAGAAGAACTCTCATTTGAGAGAGTTTGAAGGAGCAAAGATGAGATTAACTCTATGCAGAGCTGATATTCTTGATTTCGAAAGTTTACGCGAAGCCATTAATGGGTGTGATGGTGTGATAGACATAAAATAAAATAAAATAAATTATATTAAATTCAAGATTTGATGAGTTTCGAATCTGATTAAATTGAAGAATAAACGCAAATCACAAATTAAAAAGTAAGCAAATCCAAATCATGCAAAATGTAATGATGAAGAAAATGAAAAGATGTGTATGAATTGAAAAATATTAAAAATATATATATACACACAAAAGTAATAGACACTGGAAAAATACGTATAAAGTAAGAAATAATATTAGGAACATAAAAATGGAGAAAATGAAAAGATGTGTAGATGAACTGAAAAATATTAGAAAAAAAATATATGCATACAAAGTAACAAACACTGAAAAAATGCATATAAAGTAAGAAATAATATTACACTGACCTTGTAATGATTTTCACAGATCATCAAACTTGCAAAATATAACAATGGAGATGATGAGTTATTTGAGGAAAGATAGGTAGATGAGAGAATGATTGAATGTAATAATGGAGAAGATGAAAAGATATGTAGATAAACTGAAAAATATTAGCAAAAAGAAATATATACACACAAAAGTAAGAAATACTGAAAAAATGCATATAAAATAAGAAATAATATTAAGAGCATAAAAATAAAGAAGATGAAAAGATGTGTAGATGAATTGAAAAATATTGAGAAAGGAAATATATAAACACAAAGTAACACACACTAAAAAAATACATATAAAATAAGAAATAATATTACACCGATCTTGTAACGATTTTTCCATATCATCAAACTTGCAAAATGTAACAATGGAGAAAATGAGTTATTTTGAGAAAATAAAAGATGGGTAGATGAGAGAATAATTGAATTTGACTAGAATAAACTAAATACAGAAACGTGTGTGTGGAAATTGTAGGAGTCATGGGTTTTGTTTTTTTTTTTCTCTTTTTTAAATTGAGATTGAGAGTGGGATAGATATTATTGTGGCTAATAGATATGGATGAATATTTTATTATTTTGAGATAAACATATTATGGGTGATGGATATATATATTATTTTGAGATAAACAAATGTTATTATTTTGAGATAAACATATATATGGATCAATATTTTATTATTTTATATTTTATATAAGAAGAGAGAATGAGAAGGCTTGAAGAGTGGAAAGGGATATGAAGAGAAGTGCCACGTAATATTTGTTTTTCTTCAAAATTATGAGAATTTAGGATTCAAGTTTTTGAGCCTTTTGACTTAACAAGTACATTTGGTTTCTTTTTATTTTTTTATTTTTTTATTTTTCATTTTTAAATTGAGATTGAGAGTGAGATAGCTATTATTGTGGCTGATAGATATGGATGAATATTTTATTATTTTGAGATAAACATATTGTGGGTGATGGATATGGATCAATATTTTATTATTTTATATTTTATATAGGAAGAGAGAGTGAAAAGGCTTGAAGAGTGGGAAGGGATATGAAGGGAAGTGCCACGTAATATTTATTTTTCTTCAAAATTATGAGAATTTAGGATTCAAATTTTGGAGCCTTTTGACTTAACAACTACATTTGGTTATATATATCATATTGTGGGTGATGGATATTGATCAATATTTTATTATTTTATATTTTATATAGGAAGAGAGAGTGAGAAGGCTTGAAGAGTGGGAAGGGATATGAAGGGAAGTGCCACGTAATATTTATTTTTCTTCAAAATTATGAGAATTTAGGATTCAAATTTTGGAGCCTTTTGACTTAACAACTACATTTGGTTATATATATAGTATAGATATAGATAGCCTATCACCCGTGCTATGCACGGGATAATTATAGATATTTATATTTGTTTTAATTTTTTTTAATATATAAATTATGTTTTTTAAGATTTTTTATAAAAATAATTTAACAATCTTATCATTAACCATAGTGTACAGGAAAAATTAAAAAGGCTACTGCAGTAATTATGCACGGGCTGTATCTATAATTATTTGCATGAGTGGATTTTAAATACTAATAAGGGATTTTGACCAAACCAATAAATGCAGGCATGTAGATTGAAAAAAGTTAATAAATGCTGATCAGAGGATTTTGACCAAATCAATAAATGCTGAGGGTTTTTTTTTTTTAAATCAAAAATTTAGAAAATTAAGATTGAGATATTAGAACTCCCACAAGGCTTGGGGTTTAAAAACCCCATTTTTCTTAATATATTTACAATTATCTATATATGTGAATTGTGATTTTTAAATGTCTTTTATTTTTTTTAAAATGTCTTCTTTTTTCTTTTTTTATATTATATTAAAGTTTAATATTTTGATAATAATAATATGTGTTGGACTTTTCAAGAAATTTTTTTTATGCTTGTTTTTAATGCATTAAAGTGTTATTATGAGGAATAATAATCATATGTGTTGGGACTTTTCAAGGAATTCATATGTGTTGAATTTCAAAAAAAAAAATTTATGCTTATTCTTAATGCATTAAAATGTTATTATGAGGGTAAGACTTGGGGGTTAAGAGAAGTTAACAAATGCTAAGGTTTTTTTTTTTTAAATCAAAAAATCAAGAAATTTAGATTGGGAAATTGGAGCTCCCACAGGGTTTGGGGTTAAAAACCTCCTTTTGCTTAATATATAGTATAGATAGATAGATAGATATAGATATAGATAGATAGATAGATACAAGAAAGTGAAAAAATAATAATAATTTTTTATGTTTTTTTTTTTTAGATAAAGAGTCTTCGAAAGTAATGGAAATTAAAGGTTCCTATACAACTCAAATTAGTTTGTTAGTTAGATTAATAATTTATTGCAAAATACACAGAGAATTTTTTTTTTTTTTTTTTCCATATTTTTTACTTCACAACTCCCTCTACTGATTATATTTTTTTCCCATAATTTTTTTACAAAATTTATCATCTATTTAAATGTGTGTAAGAAAATGAATTTTCATTTCTTTTTCCTTTCTTTCACTTCACTTTCTATCATTCATTTCTTTCTAAACAAATGAAACCTATTTATAATAATAGGAGTTTTAAGCCAATAGTTTTAAAATTATTTTAAATTTTGGCCAAAAGTTATGATTAAATTGTAACAAATAATTCAATTAGATGGTTTCATTGCTTAAAAGAGCTTATTTCTAATAATAGTATAAATCATGGTACCATATCAATTTTCAACGTGTAATGTGACTTCAAACCAATATATGTACTACAACATCTAAGGGTTTTAAAGACTAAATTTTTTGGTCTTTAAAAGTGAAAATTTTGTTATAAAAGACATTTAGGAACTAATTTCTATCTTCATGAGGATAGTCGTTAAAAGGTCGTCCTGAAAAATCAAAAACAAAGCTTTTAGTAACAAAATTTTAAAAGTGTCACTAATAAATTGACTTTTAGGGACAAAATAATTTGGTCTCAAAATGGTTTATTTTTTTAGACAAAAAATTTGGTCTCAAAAGGATAATAATTTATCACTAATGTTCAATTTTTGTTGTTAAAAATATAATGACGACACTTTTCGCAACAAAAATATTTAGTCCTTAAAAAATAATTTTGTCTTTAAATTTTAGTCTTTAAAACCTTAATTTTTTTGTAGTGATATATATATATATATATTTAATTAGGATAAATTACAAATACACCCCCTGACATTTGATTAAAATACGAATCGTCCCCTGTGATTCTAGAAATTACATTCCACCTCTGAGGTTTCTAATTTCATGATAAATCGCCCCTTTTATTAATAAATTATCAAGTCAATTAACAGTTTTTAATGATGTTATAAATATGTTTCAATTAATAATTTAAGTAATTTTTATTATTGTATAAGAGAGCAATTATGAAGTTCAATTTTTCAATTAATTCTGTTAAGTAAAAAATTATGACAGGGGATATTCGTAATTTTTCAAAACACAAGAGCAATCTGTATTTTAAGAAAACCTCAAGGGGTGTATTTGTAATTTATCCATTTAATTATTTGTGGCATATTGATAAAGGAGCAAAGGAACTAAATAATAGATTTTTTAAGTAATTAAAAATTGAAAATTTTAATTTGAAATTTTGATGCTTTCAAAACTCATTGATTAAAATTTTTTTAAAAATCAACAAATTTTGTTTGAAATTTGGAGCTCGTAAAATTCTTCTTCTAAGAGATTCCTGTGCATACCTTATAATTTTGGTTTTTATTTAATTAAATAATGTACAAATACAATCATAATTGAACAAAACTTAAAACTTTTTTAACAATAACCAAATAAATGTTTAAATTTAAAGATAAATACAAATAAAAGATTAAAAAAATATCAAGTTCGTACACATAAAGAATCAATTTTGAACATTAATTCGAATTCTTGCAGTTTTCTCTACTTTTTCTATCTATTTCTTCATCTCCTTTTCCTTCTTCTTCCCTTTTCTTATTTTCTACATAACCCTCAACTTCAACTTCTTGTGATGATAACTACAACACTGCTATTACTCTTCCTTTTGTCCGCAATCTTTGAAAAAGGAAGCACTGTGAAATGAAGAAATGATTAAATGATCTTTAAAAAGTGTTTCAATATTAACACAAAATAAAAATATAAAATACACAATTGAAAAATGTCACAGAAGAAAAAAAAAATTTAACTTTTAACTTATCTATGGATTAATTAATGAAAACAAAAGGTAAAAGACAAGAAAACTTTTAGAATTTTAGCAACATACTAGGTCTCTGTAAGTAAATTGTAGATGAATATATTTTGAGTTTGGGTTTATTTATAAAAATATAGAGAAGTATTCATGCTATTGTAACAGAGAGTATGCACAAGGATTGTGAGTTTTCTTCTCCCGCCATTTTTAGTTTTATTTTAGTGAGAATAATACAACTATTTATGGAGACAGAAGAAGAACGTGAGAGAAGATTTTTTTTTTAAAAGAGAGATAAAAATAACTATATGGGATTTTGATCCTTTTATTTTTTGTTCTTTTTATCTCTTGGCTATTATTATCATTTTTTAAAAGTTTTTTAACAAAGAGATAAGGATTATTTTTTGCTTCCCCCCCCCCTTATCTATTGATTATTATTATTATTATTATTATTATTATTATTATTACTTAAGTCTATTTTAGAAAGAGAAAACGAATAACTATGTAGGATTTTATCCTTTCATTGTGGGATTTTATCCTTTTATTTTTTCCTTCTTCATTTTTTCTTTTTATCTCTTGGTTTTATTTTTTTCTTTTATTTAAAAGGTTGAATAGTTGTTTTTATTATATTAAAAGGATGCAACTTACCTCCAGTCCAAGATCGGATTGGATGGTGCTATTCGACTTGTGGGGGCCCACCACGGGTCCCGTTTTGATAATCTAAACCGTTCAATGTGTAGACTCATCGAGTACTATTTGTCTATTAAAAATTACATTGATCGGGTATCGATAGCTATGTGATCAAATCAATTTTGTATTAAAAAAAAATGGACGGTGAACAAATTAGCTGTTGACAAAAAATTGATCCAATGAGATACCTATCAATATCCGATCAACGTAATTTTTTACAGTCATATAGTCCTTGACGAGTTCTACACATTGAACGATTCAGATTATCAAAACGGGACCCGTAGTGGGCCCCCATAGGCAAAACAGTACCGTCTAATCCGATCTCGAATTGGAGGCAAGCTGCTTCCATATTAAAAAATTGAAAATTAGGAAAATAAGGTAGAGAGACTTCAAGAAGCACCATGTTTGAAAGAGAACTCCCGAGATATTAGTATTGGAGTTTTGTAGAATTTTAACAACTCACTACATTTGTTTATCTATCTACTAGCGGTAATTCGTGCGATGCATGGAAAAAATAAACTATATATATTTTGTGTGATAAATAAATAATTTTAATCTTAAATTATGACTATGCTTAAAAAATTATTAATTATAAAAATTGTTGAGAATAATAGTATCACAACTACTTGATAACATAAATAACTTGTATCAAACTAAACAAAATATTAAAAGAGAGAAATTCTATAAACTCAGAAAAATTTTCATAAATTTACTTAGACTTTTAAATCAGTGGTGTATATTATTATTGTGGGATCAAATTATGAATAAATATCAACCTTTAATTATACTTTATAAGTAGCTTTTAAAAAAATTTAATCTAAATTTGTTGCCTTACTCATAAAAAGAACTCCTCAAATAAATCATTAATTGATTATGTTAGCAACTCTCTATCTTTGATTTCCTCTATCAATAACACACGCATATCATATCAAAGTATAAATCCTTCTCCATAGTTTGAATAATACTTGCATAGTTCCTACATTATTTTTAAAAAATTAATCAAGATAAGAATTTCATAAGATTATAAAAATTATATAAGAAAATAGTTTAATCCATTTTATTTATAAAAAAAATGATGAAAAAAATATTTGAATTGTACTTGAAGAAATATAACAAATGATAGCTTTAATCATTATATACCAAAAAAAATTATATAGGTTACTCAATAAAAAAATGGTTGAATACAAATAAAGTAATGGACATTGAATTAAATCATATGGGTTCTAAATTAATTGTATAATCTAGCAAATCAACTAGTAATAACATAGAGATATTGACAAATATGTAGTCCTTTCCTATCATCTTTGTATTATATTCATTAATTTCATATATCATATAAAAGTTTTACTCGTTTCAATCCTTTAATAAAATAAGGACCAAGAAAACAAATTTGATAAGAAATTAATTCTAAACTTTATTATTGCAAAAAACAAAAATTTCAAAGAGAGAATTTAGAGATGGAATTGAAAAAATACTATAACGAATGACAGCCTTATAAAAAATAAAATAAAACAAAAAAACATAACAATGATCTAATGCAAGCTATTTTTAATAACTAATAGAAAGAATATCAAATTATTACATTGTATAAATATAGTGACGAAAATTAATTTTCTGAGATTTTTGTGCTGCCTTCTTCTATGTAGCCTTCATTATTTCATTATTAATATTCTTTTTATTTAGAGTCAACCAATTTCATTATTAATACTTTTATCATTCAGAGCCAATAATTTTTCTTTTAATCTTTATTACTTGGTAGATAATAACGAATAATAAAAATTATCAAGACAAGGTTAAGAATTTAATAGGAGATAAGAAGTTATAGATAAGGGCATTTCATAAGATAAATAATTTAAAATAAAAATGTGATAGAAGGAGAAAAAAATATGAGTAAATAAAAATAAAGATTTAGATAAATATGTTTTTGATAGATGTGTAGATGAACAAATCATATCTTTATCTAAATTTTTTTATTTTAATTTTGTGTAAATCAATTATTTAATCTTTATCTTTATCTGTAGGCCGCAAAATTAATCTTTATAAATTATTTATCAATTTTTATATGTTTGTTTATCTATAAGTCATGAAATTAATTTTTTTAAATAATTTTTAAAATTTTTATCTTTATCTATAGGTCATGAAATAAATTTTCATAAATTATTTATGAATTTTTATATGTTTATCTATAATGAAATTAATTAAAGTACAAAACGAAGGGGAAAAAAAAAGGAGTAATTTCGTTTTTTTTTTTAAATCAATTATTTAATCTTTATCTTTATCACTTTGTAGATAATAACGAATAATAAAAATTATAAAGAGATGGTTAAGAATTTAATAGGAGATAAGAAGTTATGGATAAGGGCATTTCATAAGATAAAAAAATTAAAATAAAAAAAAGATAATATGTGATAGAAGAAGAAAAAAAATATGAGTAAATCAAAATAAAGATTTAGATATGTACGTTTTTGATAGATATATATATTAACAAATCATATCTTTATCTAAATTTTATTATTTTAATTTTTTGTAAATCAATTATTTAATCTTTATCTTTATCTGTAGGCCATGAAATTAATCTTTATAAATTATTTATCAATTTTTATATTTTTATTTATCTATAAGTCATGAAATTAATTTTTTAAAATAATTTTGTTAATTTTTATCTATATCTATAGGTCATGAAATAAATTTTCATAAATTATTTATGAATTTTTATATGTTTATCTATAATGAAATTCATTAAAGTACAAAATGAAGGGGGGGAAAAAGGAATAATTTCATTTTTTTTAAAAATCAATTATTTAATCTTTATCTTTATTTGTAGGCAATGAAATTAATTTTTATAAGTTATTTATCAACTTTTATATGTTTATTTATGGGAATAAATTTTAAATTATCTATAAGTTATGAAATTAATTGCTAGATATTTAATCTTTATCTTTATTTTTAGGCCATGAAATTAATTTTTATAAGTTATTTATCAACTTTTATATGTTTATTTATGGGAAGAAATTTTAAATTATCTATAAGTTATGAAATTAATTGTTTAATTTTTATATTTATCTGTAAACTATAAAATTAATTTTCAGTTTTTATATGCTTATCTATATAGCGATCCCGGTCTTCCCCTGTCATTTACTATATTCCGAACTTGAGTTCCGTGGTTGTATGTTATTGTCTGTATCTCATTTCCATCCTTTGATTCTTTGTATTTGAGTTTTGGGATGTATTGGGTGAGTTTGGAACAGGTTGGTTATGAGTTTGAACAAATGGTTGCTGCCTAGGATTTGGCTTCTTCGCTCGAGCGAGGCCTGGGTATTTGCTTCTTCGCTCTAGCGAGAGTTCTTGCGCTCAAGCGAGAATTGAAGGTCTTCAGGTTTCTTTTCAGACGCAGCTTCTGCTCGAGCGAGCTTTCTTACGCTCGAGCGAGCCTGGCGTAGTGTGTCTCTTCGCTCGAGCAAGCACTCTTGCACTCGAGCGTGCGTCTGCATCTCTTTTAGACCTGAAGGTTGGTATTCTTCGCTCGAGCGAGCTTTCTTGCGCTCGAGCGAGCGAGCCCTATGTTTTGTGTTTCTTCGCTCGAGCGAGAACTCTTGTGCTCGAACGTGCGTCTGGGTTGCAAACCTGAAGCTTCGCATTATTCGTTCGAGCGACGTTTCTTGCACTTGAGCGAGGTTCTTTTGTGTTAGGTCGCTCGAGCGAGCCTCGATTATATCAGTTGGCAGCAGCGTGATTCAACATCACTTTTTCATCCCCATTTCTCTCCAAACCCTAATCCGCCTGCCCCGCTCTCTCTACACACTCTCTCTCTACAAATACTCCATGTTCTAGAGGTTTTCTACCCTAGTCCCTTTGTAAGAAAGTTAGAGCTTGGTTTGGGCTATCTTTTGATCCGAAAAATCTTGGATTTGGAGCATCTTAGGCTTTGTCATTCCTTCTCCTTTGAGCTTCTTCATTCGAGGTAGGGATACTCTACTCTTAATTATGAGTTTTGACATAAACATCAGTCATTTTGTATAAATGGAGGGATTTGGTAATTTTGGGAAGTTAGGGTTTGAGATTTGAAATGTTTGAAAGAGAGATTTTCTACCTTTGGGATCCATTGTATATGTGAGGTCTTAAAAAGGGGTTAGGTGTATATAATTGGTGAGATTGGACCTTGGGTGCAACAATTAAGAAAGGGGGATTAATGCCCAAATTGAATCTAAATAATTAATTTGTATAATTAATTTGGTAAATTGTGAGAATATGAAATTGGGTTGAGAATCTTGAAATTAGGGGAAATTGTGATTGAATGGTGTAGTTGGATTGACAAATCACTCACCAATGGAAAATGTAATAAATTATCTGTTTGATAGATTTATTTATCTATTTAGAAATAACTGTTTTGGGCTATCGGTGGAGGATAGTCTTGATTGTTGTAGACACTGCATGATGATTAGGGAAATTGAAATTAATCAATCGGATTATGTCATTGAATGTGACGGTGGAATTAACACATTGAATATGTGAATTGTTGGGTCATTGTATATGACTATGTGTTTAAACACATTGTATATGTATATCTTGTGGGAGGAGATAGGGGATATACTCCATTGTTTGGGAGGAGATAAGGGATGAACTCCATTGATAACTAAGTTGGCCGGAGTGTCCAGAGTACAAGTCCCGAAACTTTATTTATTCATGGGTGCTGGTTCCCTCAAACATAGTTCCGTAAAATGGCATGTGAATAGAAGTATTGAATGATGTTTGTTATCGAAGTGTTGTTTTATGAGTTGTAGTCTCATTCTAAACTGTCTGGATAATATTGAACTATGTCAATGAATTAATTTGGATAAATAATGGGAAGTGGATTGAATATGAGGAAAATGTTGATTGGTTATGGAAATGGTATAAGTTGGTTTTCAAGTGTTAAACAGTTATCGAATGCTTATGTTTTAGTTAATTCTCATATTCTGTTTAACATATCTCTACTGGACTTTGGCTCACCCTACTTGGGACACCATTTTTAGGTACAGGTGACATGCCGCCTCCAAGGTCATAGTTTGGGAGGTCTCGGGTCTGAAGTCTCTGTTTTGGTTGTTTTGTTCTGTGTTATATGTTTTCATTTCAAAGCCAAGGGCTTTAACTTGTAAAGGGCTTTTGACCCTCTTTTGTTGTAACCAAGTTATACTTGGGAAGATGTAAGCCCGTAGGGCATTTGATTAACATGTAACATCTTTTGTATCTAACAATTTGATAAATGGAATATAACTTTGCTATTATGTTCATGTATCTTTCGAATGATTGTTTTTAGTCATATTTTGAGGGCGTGACAATCTATATGGAGGAATTTTAAAATTCAAATCTTTATCCATAAGCAATGAAATTAATTTTAATTTTAATTAATCAAACAAATAGAAAATGAAGAAAAATAAAAAAACATGAAAAGCAATCAAAGAAGGTTGCCACGTAGGAAAAAGAGAGTTTTAAAATTATGAGAATTTAGGAATAAATATTTGGAGGCTTTTGACAAAACAACTGTATTTGGTTATATATATAGTATAGGTTTATATTTATATTTATATTTATATTATATCTATCTATACTATAACATATACTATATCTTATATATATAACCAAATGTAATTGTTTTGTCAAAAACCTCCAAATATTCCTAAATTCTCATAATTTTAAAACTCTCACTTTCCTACGTAGCAACCTTCTTTGATTGTCTTTCATGTTTTTTATTTTTCTTCATTTTCTATTTGTTTGATTAATTAAAATTAAAATTAATTTCATTGCTTATGGATAAAGATTTGAATTTCAAAATTCCTCCATATAGATAAACATATAAAAACTAAAAATTAATTTTATAGTCTACAGATAAAGATAAAAATTAGACAATTAATTTTATAACTTACAAATAATTTAAAATTTATTCCCATAAATAAACATATAAAAGTTGATTAATAACTTATAAAAATTAATTTCATGGCCTACAAATAAAGATAAAGATTAAATATTAAACAATTAATTTCATAACTTATAGATAATTTAAAATTTATTCCCATAAATAAACATATAAAAGTTGATAAATAACTTATACAAATTAATTTCATGGCCTACAAATAAAGATAAAGATTAAATAATTGATTTTTTTTTTAAAAATGAAATTATTCCTTTTTTCCCCCCTTCATTTTGTACTTTAATTAATTTCATTATAGATAAACATATAAAAATTCATAAATAATTTATGAAAATTTATTTCATGACCTATAGATAAAGATAAAAATTAAAAAAAATTATTTTCATGACTTATAAATAAATAAACATATAAAAATTGATAAATAATTTATAAAAATTAATTTCGTGGCCTATAGATAGAGATCAAGATTAAATAATTGATTTACAAAAAATTAAAATAATAAAATTTAGATAAAGATATGATTTTTTAATCTATATATCTATTAAAAATGTAACGCCCTCAAAAATAATAACATTAATCCCAACAATATAGACATGCTATGATATATAAAAAGTCCACATCCTTCCATTCACCAGAGTTTTATTACAAAGAGTATCACATGTTAACAACAAAAGCAAATGCCCTAAGGGCTTACAGCTTTCCAAGTTAACACTTGGTTACACAAAAGTAGAGTGCTAACTCATTTACACATAAAGCCCTTGGCTTGAATTTACATGTAATACAACAAAAGGAAAGATAACCCAAAAAAAAAGCCTGTCCGCCACTAGCCTCCCAACTAAGTCCTTGGGGGTGGCATGCTACCTGTACCTGAAAATGATGTTCCCATATAGGGTGAGCCACAGCCCAGTAGTAATATACTAAACCAATTATGAACAATGACTAAAAGATTAACAGTTGATAGATGGTCAACACTTTTACATCCATTCATAACATAATACAATTCCAAGACACTTAAGTCTATATTTCCTTTCGTTTCTGTTTTCATTCCTTTTACTTGCCATTTCATAACCTTGGCTCAGAACCTGGCCAAACATCTCACATGAGACAAACACTCATGCCAACACTTTTCACTTCATCAAAGATAAACATCACAGTTATATCAATACTTCCAAAGACAGGCATATACGCTCTGTCAATACACTTCTAGATAAGCATACAAGCTCTATCTACGGAGTTCATCCCCTATCTCCTCCCAACAACATCCGGTTTAGAGGTCCATCCCCTATCTTCCCCTAAACCGTGGAGTACATCCCCTATCTCCTCCAACACAACACAATGCATATAAACAACAATTATATACATCGCAAATCAATACAATTAATTATCCAAATTAATCAATCAATGTAATTAGGGCATTCTCCATAATTAACATCACAACCCTTAGGTTCCAATTTCTTTAATGTTTCAACATTAATTCCATGTTTCTATACCAAACATGCTTCTAGGTTTATCATAGATGAAAACCCCCAACTTTTGTAAAATCACACAATGGCCCAAGGTTTCCCAAAATAACACAACAACTTCCAACATATCAAAATGCTAAAATTTAAAGACAAAACTCATAAAGAGGAGTAGGATATCCCTACCTCAAAAGATGAGTTCCAAAGGAGGAGGACCCAAAACCAAAATGCTCCAAACACCAAACTATTCGGATCAAAAGGACGCCCTCGACGATCAACACCCTTTTTGTGAAGACCAAAGGTGAGCAAAACACCCTAGCTAGATCAATACTTAGAGAGAAGTTAAGGTTTTTGAGTGAGAAGCTCTGAAAATGGCGTTTTAGTAAAGTAGGAGAGAGAAGATAAGTCAAAAAAGTGATTTAAAATGCCCAGTCCCACTCAGTTATACGACAGGTCCGCTCGAGCGTAAGACACTCCGCTCGAGCGTAAAGACACACATCCGCTCGAGCGCAACATTGTCCGCTCGAGCGCCAAGACACAGACACAAAGTTCGTCCGCTCGAGCGTAGATTCCAGCCCGCTCGAGCGCAGATCTCCCCCTCCCAGAACTCTCACCAAAAACACACTGTCCGCTCGAGCGCAACATCCACGCTCGAGCGCAACCAGCTCGAGCGCACCAAACCCGCTCGAGCGTAGAAACCTCACTTGCAGAAGTTTTGCAGGTGCATGAAATACTGGATGGGTGCATTCTCCGCTCGAGCGCCAAAATCCCCACTCGAGCGTACAAGCAACAACAACCTCTCCGCTCGAGCGTAAACATCTCCGCTTGAGCGGACCAGCCAAAACCTGGGCAACTAGACTTGGTTCCTAAGCTCAACCAACCTGTAACAAACCTGCCCAACACATCCTATAACTCAATTACAAAGCAAGAAAGGATGTAAACAAGACAATACTCAACTATCAACATCCACGGACACATGTCCGGATCGCTATACAACAAGGGGTAAACCCGGGACCGCTATAAAAAACATATATATCTAAATCTTTACTTTGATTTACTCTTTTTTTTTTTCTCCTTCAATCACATATTATCTTCTTTTTTTTATTTTAAATTTTTTATCTTATGAAATGCCCTTATCTATAACTTCTTATCTCTTATTAAATTCTTAACATTTTCTTGATAATTTTTATTATTCGTTATTATCTACCAAGTGATAAAGATTTTAAAAAAAAAATTATTGACTCTGAATGAGAACAGTATTAATAATGAATTTGGTTGGCTTTGAATGAGAATCCTCCATATAGATAAACATATAAAAACTAAAAATTAATTTTATAGTCTACATATAAATATAAAAATTAAACAATTAATTTTAAAAAATTAATTTCATAACTTATAGATAATTTTAAAAAATTTCCCATAAATAAACATATAAAAGTTGATAAATAACTTACAAAAATTAATTTCATGGCCTACAAATAAAGATAAAGATTAAATAATTAATTTTACAAAAAAACGAAATTACTCCTTTTTTTTCCCATTCGTTTTGTGCTTTAATTAATTCCATTATAGATAAACATATAAAAATTCATAAATAATTTATGAAAATTTATTTCATGACCTATAGATAAAGATAAAAATTTTAAAAATTATTTAAAAAAATTAATTTCATGACTTATAGATAAATAAACATATAAAAATTGATAAATAATTTATAAAGATTAATTTCATGGCCTACATATAGAGATAAAGATTAAATAATTGATTTACAAAAATTAAAATAATAAAATTTAGGTAAAGATGTGATTTGTTAATCTATATATCTATCAAAAACATATATATCTAAATTTTATTTTGATTACTCTTTTTTTTTTTCTCCTTCTATCACATATTATTTTTTTTATTTTAAATTTGTATCTTATAAAATGCCTTTATCTATAACTTCTTATTATCTCCTATTAAATTCTTAACCATCTCTTGATAATTTTTATTATTCATTATTATCTACCAATTGATAAAGATTAAAAAAAAATTATTGGCTCTGAATGATGAAAGTATTAATAATGAAATTGGTTGGCTCTGAATGAGAAGAATATTAATAATGAAATAATGAAGGCTGCATGGGAGAAGGCAGCACAAAAATCTCACAAAATTAATTTTTGTCACTATACTTATACAAGGTAATAATTTGATATTCTTTCTATTAGTTATTAAAAATAGTTTGGATTAGATCATTATTATGTTTTTTTATTTTATTTTATTTTTATAAGGTTATCATTCGGTATAGTACTTCTTCAATCTCATCTCTAAATTCTCTCTTTGAAATTTTTGTTTTTTTGCAATAATAAAGTTTAGAATCAATTTCTTATCAAATTTGTTTTCTTGGTCCTTATTTTATTGAAGGATCGAAACGAGTAAAACTTTTATATGATATATGAAATTAATGAATATAATACAAAGATGATGGGGAAGTACTACATAGTTGTCAATATCTCTATGTTATTATTAGTTGATTTGCTAGATTATACTATCAATTTAGAGCCTATATGATTTAATTCAATGTCCATTACTTTATTTGTATTCGACTATTTTTTCATTGAGTAACTTATATAATTTTTTTTTGGTATATAATGATTAAAGCTATCATTTGTTATATTTCTTCAAGTACAATTCAAATAATTTTTCATCATTTTTTTATAAATAAAATGGATTAAAACTATATTCTTATATAAATTTTATAATCTTACGAAATTCTTATCTTGATTAATTTTTTTAAAATGATGTAGGAACTATGCAAGTATTATTCAAACTATAGAGAAGGATTTTTACTTTGATATGATATACGTGTGTCATTGATAGAGGAAATCAAAGATAGAGAGTTGCTAACATAATCAATTAATGATTTGTTGAAGAAGTTCTCTTTATGAGCAATAACAAACTTAGATTAAAAAATTTTAAATACTACTTATAAAGTATAATTAAAGTTGATATTTATTCATAATTTGATCCCACAATAATAATATACACCACTGATTTAAAAGTCCAAGTAAATTTATGATAACTTTTCTAAGTTTATAGAATTTCTTTCTTTTAATATTTTGTTTAGTTTGATACAAATTATTTATATTATCAAGTGATTGTGATACTATTATTCTCAATAATTTTTATAATTAATAATTTTGTATGCATAGGCAAAATTTAAGATAAAAATGATTTATTTATTACACAAAATATATATAGTTTATTTTTTTCATGCATCGCACGGGTTACTGTTAGTATTATATAAAGGAAATGCGGTTTCTAACTATGAGAGTTGTACAAGTTCCCAATCTAAATTTTCAAATTTTTTTGTTTTTTAAAATAAAAAAAATCCCGCTCATCCTTATTTTTGGCACTTTTTGAATTTAAAAAAATTCTAAGGCCCTGTTTGTTTTTAGAGGCAGAATGGAGGGGATTGTTAGTGAGGGGATTGATAGTGAGGGAATTAGTAAATTTGTATTTGTTTTGATGATAGTTGTTACTGTGGGGATTGTTAAATTATTTTTATATAAAATAATAAAACAAATAAAATTATGATTTTTACTTAACAAAAAATACAAAAACATTAAACATTAATGTTTAAAAAAAAAATGCCCAACAAAAAAAAAATAATTAGTTGACCGGTTGACTGGCCGGACTTTCGGGCGGACGTCCGGTAACACTCAATCCGAACAAACTACTTTGCTAATATCATCTCCCGTTCCGAATTGTTAATACCCTTGCCAAGGACTATCATAGTCCTTTCAGACTACGAATTCGGAGCTCTAAATCAAAACAAACGGGAGCCATCGTTACTGTTTATCTATCACAATCCGGAGTGAACTATGATAACAGAAAACAAACGGGGCCTAACTACCATAGCCACACATCCTTATTTTTTGGACTTTACCACAACCACCTCTCTTTATCACTTATCATCAATGATGCCTCTTCTCAACTATCATCGACGATCCCTCTGCTTTGCCTCATATTTCGAACAGTAAGCAAACTTCAATTTGTAACTCTTTATTTACAATCAGAAATGAATGGACTATATTCATTGTTTTTCTTTTCATCTATTTTTAGTTATTTTTTCTTAATAGTTGAGTCAATTCATTTTATTTTTTAGATGCAAAATTGATTACATGCATTTAAAAACTATAAAGAATTGATTAAAATATAAACAAAAACTCATATAAAAATAACTTTCAATTTCTTATTGTAGGTGTTGAATGTTTTACTACAGTAATAACTTCTACTTTCAACAATAAAAAAATGAAGATTCACACACTGTTTGGATCAGACAATGAGAAGAAAAAAATATGTGGTTCCCATTTAAGTAAAAAAAAAGAAAATAAATGATTGTATTTTCTAACTATCATGTTTGGATGAATGACAAAGTAAAACATGCAAGTAGGAATGGTCACGGATCCGGTTTGGGGCAAGATGGTCACATGATGTGAGAGAGGACTATGTGGGTGTACGGGAAAGAAATACACCTTCTCGTATAATCCTGTTGATCAAGCCTGCACTCCTCCGTACGTCGTCGTACTGTAACCTGAAAACACAAACGTGAGCTGGCCGGCGGGTGTGTGCCGGAAACTTCTCCGATGCCTAAGTCAGCAAGCAAAACAAATAGGCAAAAGCTCTGTATATTCAGGAAACAAAGTTGTATTACCTCTCCGTAGGTGATGTTTGTGAGCTTTTATAGGTTTCGAATGGCACAATCCTGGTAGGACTCTTACTCCTCCATGTAGAGTCCTTCTAGGATTCATATTCCTGAAAGACCATGCTTATCCCTCAACACCCCCCCTCACTGCTTAAACCAAGTGAGATGGTTTTACTCCGGTAAGATGCCATACAACCGAAGTAACATTCCCTCGCCGGACTCCAATATGACCGAAGTACACATCACTATGCTTAGGCGCAGAATATGCCGAACCAACCTCAATTCGGCTCTCTCTTGTACAACCCATGGCTTGGTTAGACCGAACTAATATCTTCTAACCGGTCTAACTCTAGGACCGGCCTAACTCTCAAGTATATTTCGACCGGTCTATCTTCAACATGGACCGGACTAATTTCAAAGCCTCCACAAGACCGGAGTAACTTAAATCGCCATTTTACTTCGGTCCCTTGTATTGCGGCCCATGACGGCCTATTACTCAGCTCGGCCAATTTTGCATATAAATTGCCCTCTCAATTGCCCCTTAATTCCATCTGCGTAGCATGATAGGGATTACCTGTCTCTCAGCCGAGCTACAGTTTTAACCTTTCCAGCCGAGCTAACTTAACTCATTAGCCTTTCCAGCTGAGCTAAAAAACTCTGAAGCTTGTCCAGCCGAGCTAAGCACAAGCCGAACTGTTCACGTCCGGTCGAAACGTCTTTTCAATCTCAGAAGCTGAATCGCTTCTGCTCCCCAAGACACGTGGCAACCTCTGATTGGCTCTACACAGCTGTCACGCCGCCCCTCGTACTCCGAAATTTTTGAACAGTTCCCGCCTTATGGTGCAATCATCAAAACAAAAACCCTTTCATTTCTGACCCATTCACCATTTCTCTTTCCTGTGTTTTCCTGTTCTTTGTTTCTGCAACCTAAAGAACTCGTGTTCTCCAGTCTTGCTTCCTCCTCCAGCTCTTCCTCTCTACCAGGTAAGCATATGGATCTGTTCTTGTTTTTCCTTTGTTTCCTATACTTTGTTTTGTGTGTTTTTGCAAAACACTTTTTATGCTCAGCTTCGTGTGGTTTCTGTAAAAAACTTCATAAGAACCTCATGAACTTCAAAAAATAGCTAATAGAAAACTTATTTGATCCACAATCACGTCCAACCGAACTAGGAAACTGTTTCTGCTATATACAGATTTAGGCAGACTAGAACCGAACTAGAACTTGTGCATACAACAGTAGTTTCAATAGGTCACCATCTGATTCACATAAGCCGAAATAAAAACGCACCGAACTAGAAATCTTGGCCCACGTCCGAGCTGAGCCTTCGGGGGCTAAGCCAGCTTTCTCATTTTCTAAACCAAACTCAGAAAGCTGCCCCTTGATGCCCAACCGGAGTAACAATCCCATAGGCAGAACCGAGAAAACCAAACATCTTGCCGAGCCGAGATAACAAGCACCTTGTTGAAACCGAGGTAGATCCTGTAGTGCCCTGTGTAGCCGAAGTAAGACTTCTCTTTTCTTGCTTTGTTTTGTAGCACGGTCAATGATCTGTGCTTAACCCCTTTGTTCTTCCACTTTGCAAACTTAGGTTGCCCAGGCACTCCCTCTATGCGCTCAACCGAGCTTCTGAGCACAACTTCTCAGCCGAACTAAATTATTCATAAGTTATACAATAAATGGGGAAGTATAGGTTTTTGGTAGAAACCCCTGGAGGACTAGCCGAATTCCGTAAGGATTACAATATACCGGACGATGTCCAACTTGTCTTAGCCGAAAAAGACGTTACACCATGGGGGAATGAGGGCTTTGTCCCTTTTACCCTTCTTTCAATAATCGAGACCGGACTAAGATTTCCAGTCCAACCATTAATTTGCGAGTTTCTTAGGCAAACCAGACTATGCCCAACCCAGCTTTCCACCAACTCTTACCGAATTATAATGGGAATAGCCGCACTAAACCGCCAAGAAGGACTTAACCTCGGTCTAGCCGAAATATTCCACCAGTACTCCATAGGCTCCAAAGAAGAGGGCTGGGTTTATTATTTAAGAATACGCCGCAACCGAGAGAAAATAATAACAGATATGCCGGATAAAGACTTAAATGACGATGATTTTTTCTGGGTGTCTGGGAATTATGAAGACCATCAAGCCCGGATTCCTGGCCGAAGAATAAACTGGAAAAAAGGAGACCCCGGTATAACTACTTCGGTTTTCTTTCTTGTTTCTCTTTTACTTCGGTTTTCCGCCCTTGAACCGATCTAACAGTTGAACTCTTTTCTGCAGATTCAGCGTATCTACACTCCCTCTACAGCTACCCCAACCTCAATACCCTCCGCGCCGCACTACGGGTTAAAGAAAGAAGTTGGGCCAAGCTTCTAAATTTCGAACCGACCTACAGATACAGCGGTCGCCGAACAGGGAGAGTGACCGACTTCCTTCTTGAAGACGCACCGGAACCGGACCCAAGCTTGCCCCAGATAAACCTAATTCCTCTCACAGCCGAACAAGAAATGGCCAAAAGGAACAGGCTGAAGGCATTGCTGACCGCAACAACACGAGCCGAGGTACCACAGACCGGTCGGACCACTGAAACCGTGGTAGCTCTCCCCTCTCAGCAGCCATCCTCATCTCGTCAAAACAAGCGTGCCCGAACTAACCAAACCGAGCCATGTCTTGCTGATGAAGACGAGACCATCCTGCCACCAAGTCCTCCCCCAAACATTCAACCAAGCCCCCAACCGGAGCAATCAGACCGAACTGCCTCCTCCTCCAAATGGGTTCCCGAACTGACCTTCAACAACCGAGATATCACCGCTTCTGATTCGGTTGTCGTAGAGAAGGACCACCTGATGGCTTTTAATCTAGCCAAAAGTGTGTGCCTTCCAAAAGATATGGAGCACCACTACAAGCAACTTAACACCGAATTGAAGTCCATTCGGTCTTCAACCAAGTCCATGATCTTGGTAAATAGCTTTCTTCTTTCTATGTAATTTTTTCCAACTTTCAGTCCGGCTAAAGTTACTTCTCCTTTGCAGGCCATCCAGAAAAACCAAGTTACACACAGGAGGGTCATGGAGCTCAGGAGAAATACCAGGGAGGCCATGGCAGAGGCCGAAGCAAAAACGGCCGAGCTAGAGGAAGTAAGAAAGCAGCTGGCCGAGCTACGTGTTGAGAACGGTCGATTGACCGAAGTGGTTAATTCGGCCGAAGCCGAAAAGAAGAAGGTTGCTCTCGAGGCAAAGGACAAGTACCTGCGCCTTTTGGCCAAGATTGAAAAGAAGAAAGACGCCGAAATAGCCCAACTGAAGGGGGGCTTGAAGAAAGCCGAAAAGCAAGGCTTTAAGAAGGCCGAAAACGCATACACCCTTCAATGCGACGCAGCTAAGGACCTCTTCTTCAAATGTGGCTGGAGGAGTGCAGTGGAGCAACTCAGTTGTCTGCCCGACACCGAGGTCTACAATGCTCCACCGTATACCATTCCGGCTTCACTGTCACAGTATGCTGCCGATCTCTAGAAGCAATTCCTTGAAGGGTCTGGTGATGAAGATGATGAAGATAATGATGATGATGATGAGGATGAACCAACTATTACTCTGGCGATCAATGAGCAACCCAACGATCAAACGGTTCGGTTGGAGCCGGTAGTTGAAGACCTGACTGATGAGCTGCAGACTGACAACACGCAGCCCATTGGTACCGAGGTTCATGCTGAAACCGAGCTCCCACCTGAAACCGTGCTCCAGCCTGAAACCGGACTTCGGGCAAATGCTGATGCAGAATTCGATGCCGAACTTGACGATCTCTTCAACTGAATGTCTTCTTTCTTTTTGTTTTGTTCTTGAGCTTGTAACCGGGCTGCGGCCCCTCAGTTGTATTTTGTTTTGTACTTCAATGAAAAAATCTTCTTCTTTGCTAAACTCTTATTCCGGTTTTAATCTGCTTGTACTTGTAATGTATTCAATTTGCTCCAACTGCTATTTCGGTTTGCTCTCTGTTTTTCTATAGTTTCTACTTGCAATATTTTCTTGCCGAGATGACCATCTCGGTCCTAGCTTATAATGTATACCTGTCAACCACTCTTCAGCCGATATACTTACTTCGGCCGAAGAGTACAAAGAGTTGGTTTAATCCAGCCAACCACTCTTCAGCCATAAACTTACTTCGGCTGAAGAGTACAAAGAGTTGGTTTTATCCAGCCAACCACTCTTCAGCCATAAACTTACTTCGGCTGAAGAGTAACAAGAGTTGGTTTTATCCAGCCAACCACTCTTTAGCCATAAACTTACTTCGGCTGAAGAGTAACAAGTGTTGGTTTAATCCAGCCAACCACTCTTTAGCCATAAACTTACTTCGGCCGAAGAGTACAAAGAGTTGGTTTAATCTAGCCAACCACTCTTCAGCCATAAACTTACTTCGGCTGAAGAGTACAAAGAGTTGGTTTTATCCAGCCAACCACTTTTCAGCCATAAACTTACTTCGGCCGAAGAGTAACAAGAGTTGGTTTTATCCAGCCAACCACTCTTCAGCCATAAACTTACTTCGGCTGAAGAGTAACAAGTGTTGGTTTAATCCAGCCAACCACTCTTCAGCCATAAACTTACTTCGGCTGAAGAGTACAAAGAGTTGGTTTAATCCAGCCAACCTCTAAGTTGGTTTTTCCAGCCAACTTAAAATGAAGTGTTTGGTTATTTTGACCAAACGTCCTGCAGCCTGGATCCTTATCCTGGGCTTAGGAAGGTTCATAGTTGGTTATTCCGGCCAACTATGTTTACAATGCTCCTAACTCACTAAAGTTACCTTCTACTGAAAACAATTATGCTGAAAATAATCGACTTGTTTTATTGAGAAAGTAAAAAATTACATGTATTTAAAAGGAAAAAAGCTAGAAATAAAACAACTTGAGATTGGCAGTGTTCCATGGCCTAGGAATTGCTTTGCCATCCTTATCTTCCAAGTGGTATGCCCCTTTGCCTGCCAATCCGACCACTTTGTAAGGTCCTTCCCAATTAGGCCCCAACTTGCTATCTCCTGGAACCAAGGTGTTTCCCATCACTTTGCGTAGTACCCAATCTCCGATCTTGAATTGTCTTGGATGCACTGTTTTGTTATACTTTCTGGACAACTCTTGTTGGTAGGAGGTGATGTGAACCAATGCTCTGTCTCTTCTTTCTTCCGCAAGGTCGAGCTCTAATGCTATGGCTTCGCTATTTAAGTCTGGATCGAAGTTTTCGCTCCGAATCGTGGGGAGGCCAACTTCTAATGGGATGACTGCTTCCATGCCATAAGCTAAGGAGAATGGTGTTTCTCTTGTTGATCGACGAGGCGTGGTGCGGTAAGCCCATAAAACATGAGGAAGCTCTTCTGCCCACTTGCCTTTGGCTTTCTCTAACCTTTTCTTCAATCCATCCAGGACTACCTTGTTTGATGCCTCCGCCTGACCATTTGCTTGGGGATATGCCGGTGTAGAATTGTAGAACTCTATCTTGTATTCTTCACAAAAGCCTCTGAAAATTCTGCCGTCAGACTGAGTGCCGTTGTCTGAGATCAGTGCTTTTGGTATGCCAAAGCGAGTGATGATGTTCTGCCAGACAAACTTCTTCACATCTTTTTCCTTGATTGATGCCAAGGCTTCTGCTTCCACCCACTTTGTGAAGTAGTCGGTTGCCGCAAAGAAGAACTTCCTGTTGCCTGGTGCTGTTGGAAGTGGCCCTACTATGTCTAAGCCCCACATTGCGAAGGGCCATGGGCTAGTGAGAGGTAAGAGTTCTCTGGCAGGTTGGTGTATTTGGTGCGCAAACTTCTGACACTTCTCGCACTTTTTGACATACTTTTCTGAGTCTGCCTGCATGTATGGCCACCAATATCCTTGTGAAATTGCTCGGTATGCCAATGATCTTCCTCCTTGATGGCTGCCGCATACCCCCTCATGTATTTCGTATAAGAACGCTTTTACTTTGCTGGGATGAACACACTTTAAGTAAGGTCCTGAGAACGACTTCTTGTACAATGCCAAGGATGGAGAGAGCCAAAATCGCTGTGACTTTGCTCTTATTCTGTTGGCTTCTTTCTTTTCTTCCGGTAAGATGCCGTCTTTCAGGAACAATACAATGGGATCCATCCAAGAAGGGCCTAACTCCGCACAGCATACCTCTTCTACTTCTGGGTCTTCAATGCTTGGTCTAGGCAGGTAGTCAATCAATAGTGGATGAGGGATGGAGGTATCTGCCATTGAGGCGAAGCCTGCGAGTTCGTCTGCTCTGCTGTTTTCCTCCCTGCCGATCTGTTCTATCCTTACCACTTCAAATTTCTTTATCTCTGTTCTGACCAATTCTTGGTATTTAGCCATCCTGTCATCCTTTGCTTCGTAGTCGCCAAATATTTGGTTTACCACTAGCTGGGAGTCGCTGTAAACCATTAGCTCGGTGGCCTTCATGTAGAGTGCTGACTTAAGTCCTGCAAGAAGCGCTTCATACTCCGCTTCGTTGTTTGATGCTGGGAAGCCAAGGTTGATTGCTTGCTCTACTACCGGGCCGTCTGGAGAGATGAGGACTATGCCAAGTCCTGCTCCATGCCGGTTGGATGCTCCATCCACGAAGAGCTTCCACATCTCTCCAACGAACAACTTCCAGCAAGTGGAGGGATCAGATGATGCCTTGGGATCTTCCATGTTACTGGTGTCTTCTACAAGGTCCATGCTTGCTGTCTGCCCCTTGCTTTCTGTTCGTACCAAGTCTTTATTTGTTGGTGAGTCTTGACTTGGTGTAGCATGGTCTGCCTCTGAGTTCCTTGCTTTGCTTTGGTCTGCCTTGGCGTCTGGCTGAGTATCCTGTACTAGGGGTTGCGCTATTCCGGCGTCAACTCCCATCCCTAGTTCGGCTGTTTCAGTCAGGTCGACTGGGCAGACGTGATGACTTCCTGGTGTGAATTCTGCGACAAAATCTGCCAATGCTTGAGCTTTTATTGCGGTTCTGGGTTGGAACTTGATGTCGTATTGTCCCAACTCTACAGCCCACTTTAGAATTCGCCCAGAAAAGTTCGCCCTTTCAAATAAAGCCTTTAATGGGAAGGCTGTGAGAACGACTATGGTGTGGGCGTGAAAGTAATGCGACAACTTCCTTGAGGCCATCATCAAGGCCAATGCTAGTTTCTCCAGTGGCAGGTACCTTGTCTCGGCGCCCAGTAATGTCTTGCTGACATAGTAAATGGGCAGGTGTTGAATTCCTTCTGCGCGGACCAACACCGCGCTAATTGCGTGCTGTGAAACTACCAGGTACAAGAAGAGTTCTTCTCCAGGGATTGGGGTTACAAGTAGTGGTGGAGAAGACATGTACTCCTTCAAGCTTTCCAGAGCTCGGTCGCATTCGTCGTCCCACTCAAACTTGGCCTTTAGAGCATAGAAGAATGGTCGTAGTCTGTCTGACGACCGGCTTATGAACCGATTGAGCACAGCTGCCATGCCGGTGAGATGCTGCACTTCTTTTACTGAGTTTGGTCTCTCCAGATCCTAAATTGCCTTGATCTGAGATGGGTCTGCCTCAATACCTCGGTTGGTCACCAGGAAGCCCAGGAACTTACCAGATCCTACTCCGAATGCACACTTCGACGCGTTGAGGCGTAACTTGTGCTTCTTCAGGATCTCAAACATCTCACCTAGGTCCTTGAGATGGTCACTCTTATCCTCGCTCTTGACCACCATGTCGTCGATGTAAGCCTCCATTGTTTTGCCTAACAACGGCTCAAACATCTTGGTGACCATTCTCTGGAATGTCGCCCCTGCGTTCTTTAGGCCAAAGGGCATGACCTTGTAGCAGTATAGTCCCCTTGGAGTTGTGAAGGATGTGACCTCCTAGTCTGGTTCATGCATGGCGATTTGGTGGTAGCCTCTGTATGCATCCAGAAAGCTAAGTCTGCTGTGCCCCGCCGTTAGGTCTACTAGTTGATCTATCCGTAGTAGAGGAAAGCTGTCTTTTGGGCATGCCTTATTGACCGTTTTGTAATCGACGCAGACACGCCACTTGCCATTCTTCTTTGGCACTACGACGGTGTTGGAGATCCATCTGGGGTAGTGCACCTCTCTGATTGCCCCAGCCTCCAACAAGTTTCCCACTTCTTCCGCCACTATCTCGGCGTGGTGGAGTGCCAATCTGCGAGTTCGCTGAATTATTGGTCTGGCGGATGGGTGGACATTGAGTTGGTGACAGATGAAGTTGGGATCAATGCCTGGCATGTGGTATGGTGTCCAAGCGAACACTTCGATGTTAGAGGTCAAAAATTCCAAGACCTCCAATCTCTCAGTGCTGGACAACGACGAACCGAGCAAAAAGAACTTATCCGGGTTCTTTTCATCTATTCTTACCTCTACCAAGTCCTCTACCGCCTTCTGGCTAGCCGCTTTGCCAACATCTGCGAATAGTTCATTACTCTCAGGCTCTTCCACCGAATGAACATATCCTTTGGCAGCGCGGCTGCCATTCACCGTGACAAAGCACTGCTTCGACATGATCTGGTCTCCATAGACTTCTTCTATTACTCCGGTGTCGTTGGGGAACCGCATTACTTGGTGGTAGGATGATGCCACCGATCGCATGGCATGCAGCCATGTTCTGCCCAAGATGATGTTATAAGTGGAGGGGACCTTCAACACCCAAAACTCCACTTGTTTCGTCACACTCCCTGCTCTGACTGGGAGGATTATTTTGCCGATGGGCCATTCTGGCATGGAGTTGAATCCAATCAGAGGAGATACGGCAGGTGCCAAGTCTTTATCTTGCAACTTCAACTGTTTAAATGTTTCGTAGTACATTATCTCGCATGAACTACCTTGGTCAATTAGAATCCGCTTGACGTCAAAATCCTTGACTCGGAGAGTGACGACCAAGGCATCATTGTGAGGGCAATATATTCTGTCCAAGTCTTTATCCGAGAAAGACATGACGTTCGTGGCTTTTGTCTTTCCCTTCTTGATGGCAGGCTGGGCACTTAGTACCTCCCTTAAGTGCTCAGCCTTCTTGATCGACCCTCTGAGCTCGCATACACGCTCAGGTTCGAAGACCCCATGTATCACATTGATAATGCCTTGAGGTGGGGCATCGATCGGCATTCCGTTGGGGTTATTATGGTCCTGGGGGGCTGGTTGCGCCCCCCCTTCAATATATTTATCCAAGTGACCTGCCGCCACTAACTCTTCCAGGTGCTGTCTCAACGACGTGCAATTTTCAGTGCGGTGCCCCTTTTCTTTATGGAAGGTGCACCGTGATCTGTCGTCGTAATCTTTCTGAGCCTCACCTAGCTTGGCTGGCCACTTGACGAAAGGCTCGTCTCTTATTTCACTCAGAATTCGGTAGATCGGTTTCTTGAAGACCGTGGTTATGGCAGTGTGGACTCTCAGCCATCTCTTATCCTGGTCTTCTTCGTTGTCTCGCCTGCCCTGTCCGTTCCTACTCGGACGGTTTACCGCATTGACCTTTGCTGAGGCCTTTTTCTCTGGCGTTGCGGCCGTGCTAGACTTTGTTTTGGCACGTGCGCCATCCTCTTCCACCTTGATGTGCTGGTGCACTCTTTCCATCAGGGCCTCCATGGTAAGTGGTGGCGTCATGGTGATCGAGTCCCTTAGTCTGTTTCCGACTGGAAGTCCTCTTTTGTATTGTGCAATGGCTAGATTAGTGGGACAATCCCCAATCTGGTTGAACGTCTCCCAGTAACGACTGTTGTAGGATCGTAAGGTTTCCTTCTCGCCCATGTCGATGGAGAGTAACTAGTCGATCTCCATCGGGGTTTTGGTGTTTGTTCTGAATCGTGTGACGAACGCCTCCGCCAATGGCACCCAGGAGGCTATGCTGCCTTCTGGGAGTTTCTCAAACCAAGTCAGGCCTAGGTCTCCAAGGCTTGACGGGAAGAGAATGCACATCAAAGCCTCGTTTCGCCGATATACAGCCATGACCTGGCGAAAGTGGCTCAAGTGTGAGTAGGGGTCCGTCTTTCCCTCGTATGTAGTGAATTTGGGCTGAAGGAAGCCTGATGGTAGGGGCGCGTTCTCAATTGCTGGAACAAACGGCGAGGTCTGCAGCCTCGCCAATGCCTTGTCCGTTGGTTCGTAGGCAGGGCGCGGTATTGGCATTCCAACCTCGGCGCTTTCATGCGTCCGAGGAGCCAACCGCTGTAAGGCAGAAACTCTATGTGGATCACGTGCCCTGGCGTCTTCCCTGCATCGTGCCTTTTCTTCTAGTACGGTTCGTAGGTCGGACGATCTGGGTAACTCCGTCTGTCTAGATCTTGTTTGGTGCGTATGTGAAGGCCAATAAGTGCTCCCTTCCGTGTATGACCTTTCGGATCTCGTCCTTTCAGACCTGGGGTGACGAGTTCTGGAAGATCTGGGTTGAGTATCGCCTGTCCTGAGGCTTTTACTCTCTGCTTGTGAAGGCGTGGTGTTCCTACTACGACCTTCCGAGTGACGAGGAGGCGTCTTGGTTGTGCGCCTCGCTCATGTCGCCACTTTTTTTCCCTTCATCTGGCGCTTTAGGGATTCCATATCCGCCGCCATCCGTCGTATTAATTCGTCTTGCTCCTTGACGCGTTCTTCCAAGGTTTGATCAATCCTCCGCCTTTGTCTTTCTGGACTCTGTGAGCGGGAGTGGTGAGGGTTGTCAGTCCGCCTTCTCTCCCTTGTATCCCTCCTGGGATTTTGTCGTTGCTCCAAGTCCGCCATAGGAGGGATCAAAGGTAGTCCTTCGCGTCTCGCACCTCCTTGTGGTGTTTGTCCATCGATGGCGGACTGTGACACATCTTTGTTGTGCGCCATTGATTCTTCCTGAGGAAAAGCTTGATCAAAAGGTTGTTCTTGTCTGAGTTCCCACAGACGGCGCCAATTGTACGGGAAAGAAATACACCTTCTCGTATAATCCTGTTGATCAAGCCTGCACTCCTCCGTACGTCGTCGTACTGTAACCTGAAAACACAAACGTGAGCTGGCCGGCGGGTGTGTGCCGGAAACCTCTCCGATGCCTAAGTCAGCAAGCAAAACAAATAGGCAAAAGCTCTGTATATTCAGGAAACAAAGTTGTATTACCTCTCCGTAGGTGATGTTTGTGAGCTTTTATAGGTTTCGAATGGCATAATCCTGGTAGGACTCTTACTCCTCCATGTAGAGTCCTTCTAGGATTCATATTCCTGAAAGACCATGCTTATCCCTCAACACCCCCCTCACTGCTTAAACCAAGTGAGATGGTTTTACTCCGGTAAGATGCCATACAACCGAAGTAACATTCCCTCGCCGGACTCCAATATGACCGAAGTACACATCACTATGCTTAGGCGCAGAATATGCCGAACCAACCTCAATTCGGCTCTCTCTTGTACAACCCATGGCATGGTTAGACCGAACTAATATCTTTTAACCGGTCTAACTCTAGGACCGGTCTAACTCTCAAGTATCTTTCGACCGGTCTATCTTCAACATGGACTGGACTAATTTCAAAGCCTCCATAAGACCGGAGTAACTTAAATCGCCATTTTACTTCGGTCCCTTGTATTGCGGCCCATGACAGCCTATTACTCAGCTCGGCCAATTTTGCATATAAATTGCCCTCTCAGTGGGTGATTTTTTTTTTTTCCCTTTTGTATTTTAAGTGACATTTTTAATATTATAAATATTTTACAATCAATCAAGTTATTTCTCAGGGCAATTGTAACGCCCTCAAAATAATACATATAAATCCACATTCTTGACATGCATAGACATAAGAGAAATAAGCATAATTCCATTCATCAGAGTATTCATTACAAAAGTATTACATGTTGACAACAAAAGTAAATGCCCTACGGGCTTACAACTTTCCAAGTCAACACTTGGTTACAACAAAAGGAGAGTTCTAACTCTTTATACAAAATAAGCCATTGGCTTTGATTTACATGTAACACCAAAGTAACAAAACAATCAAAAGAGTTTTCGACTCCCAAAACCTTCCAAGTTATGTCCTTGGAGGTGGCATAACTCCTGAACCTGAAAATGATGTGCCATATAGGGTGAGCCAACGCCCAGTAGAGATATGCTAAACATAATATGAGTAATAACTAAAACATTGACATTTGATAAATGTTTAACTCATATAAACAAACATACATCTCATTCCATTTCATTATCCAAACCAATTCATAGATATGGTTCCCTATTCAGCCAAACAGTTTATAATGAGACTGCAATTCATGTCAACAATACTTCAACAATTCAATTTTAAATGAGACTACAACTCATATTATGATCACTTCAATACTTTAATTCATCTACGTTATACAAACGCAATAAAAGTTTCGGGACTTTCACCCTGGACACTCCGGCCAACTTAATTATCACTGGAGTACATCCCCTATCTCCTCCCAAATCCGGTTTAGGAGTACATCCCCTATCTCCTCCCAAACCGTGGAGTACATCCCCTATCTCCTCCCAAACAACATACATATACAATGTATTTGAACACTTAGCATTTACAATGTTCAAGCAAAGCACATATTCAATGTGTTATTTCATCCGTCATATTCAATGACATACTCAATTGATTAGTTTTAATTCACCTAATCATCATGCAGTATCTACAACAATCACGTCTATCCTCCACCGATAGCCCAAAGCGATTATTTCTAAACAGATAATAAATTATCAAAACAGATAAATTATCTACAATTTCAAAGGGTGAGTGATTAATCAATCCAACTCCACCATTAAATCTCATATTTACCCAATTTCATTATTTCCAACTCAATTTCATATTTCCATAACTTTTCCAAATTAATTATACAAATTAATTCACCACAATAAATTAGGGCTTTTCTCCCCATTTTCTCAACATTGACCCAAGTGCTCAAATGTCATCATTAAACATCAATAAACTCATTTTAAGACCCAAAATGCACATGTATGGGTCAAAAGAACAAACCCCTCTTTATACATTTTGAAACCCTAACACCCAAAATTCCCAACTTCAACATTTAATCAAAAGGGCCACATATGTATGTCAAAGACCATAAAAATGAGTAGTTATCCCTACCTTGAAATGGAGAGACCCAAAGGTGATGATGAAGAAATTCGAAGGTGCTACAAACCCAAAGATTTTCGGATTAAAGTGAAGCCCACGTCACCCTCTACCTTTCTTACAAAGAGACTTGGGTGGAAACACTCTAGAAGTAGATGAAATCTTAGAGAGAGAGTGTTCTAGAGAGGGGAGCTCTCAAAATAAGGTTTTGGAATGTTAGAGAGAGAGAGAGTGGAAAAAGTGATTTAAAATAACACAGTCGTGATCTGATATACATATAGTCCGCTCGAGTGGAGAGTAATACGCTCGAGCGTAAGACACAAAAATTGGACCCGCTTGAGCGCAAAAATACCCGCTCGAGCGCCAAGGCACAACAACAAAACACCACCCGCTCGAGCGCAAAGATACCCGCTCGAGCATAGAATACACTCCTCCAATACTTTTACAGACTTCAGACACCCGCTCGAGCGCAGAATACCCGCTCGAGCGTGAAGAACTCCACTCGAGCGTGAAAAACACTTCTGCAGTACTTTTGCAGACGCACAAAATGCTAAAAGGATGCAAACTCCGCTCGAGCGCAAAAGGACCCGCTCAAGCGGATCACCAAAAATCTGGGCAACAAGATTGGGGACTAAAGCTCAACCAACCTGTTCAAAACACGCTCAAGACATTTCTAAACTCAAATTCAAGGAGTTAAAGGACGGAAATGAAACATATACAACAACAGATATCCATAGAACCGAGTCCGGAGTACAACAACCAATGGAGAGAGGACTGGGATCGCTATAACCTCCCCCCCTTAAAGAATTTCGTCCCCGAAATTAGCTACAAGTTTCAAAAACATGTTTTTCTCAATTCTCAACAATATTACAAGTCATTATTCAACATTCTGATCCATTACCAGTCATCCCATCTCTTTTCAAGAGGCAATTCACAATATAATTCAATATGCATTATCAACATGCTCCTCTTTGAAATTCAACAAATTCCAATAATCCACCATTTCATATCATATTCAATGTTAATGATATATTTGCATTTCTACAATACATTTAACATATACAATGTCAAATTAAATTTCCATTTCCGAGATGTATTCAACGATCACCATACTTTCATAAACCAAAACCAAAACATATACAATGTTTTACAACTTAAAACATATTTAATGCTCTTAAAGTTTATCAATACAACAAAATATTCAACATATGCTCAAACATCAACAAATAGATCCGGATACTTCTCTCGGACCTCTAATTCACGTTCCCAAGTGGCTTCCTCTACCCCGTGATGTTTCCACAAGACTTTTACCAAGGGAATGGTCTTGCCTCGCCAGACTTGATCCCGCCTATCCAAAACCCTCACCAGTCTCTCCTCATACGAGGCATCCTCATCAACCTCCAAGTCGGTCCAATCTAATACATATGACGGATCCGGCTCGTACTTCCGAAGTATACTAACATGAAACACGTCATGTACCCCGGACAACTGCAGCGGTAAAGCTAGACTGTAGGCAACCTCGCCAATCCTCTCAAAGATCTCAAAAGGGCCAATCAACCGAGGGGACAACTTCCCACTCTTCCCAAACCTCATCAAACCCCGCCTAGGTGATATTTTCAGAAAGACATGATCACCCGCCTCAAATGCTAAAGGCCTCCTCTTACAGTCGGCATAACTCTTTTGGCGACTCTGGGCTGTACCAAGCCTCTTACGGATAAGCTCAACTTTCTCTGTCATTTCCCGCACCAACTCCGGGCCCAACAAAGGTGCATCACCCACCTCGGCCCAACACACTGGAGACCTACACGATCGGCCATACAAGGCCTCAAACGGTGCCATACCAATACTCGATTGGAAACTGTTATTGTAGGCAAACTCTATTAAGGGCAAGTGCCTCTCCCACGACCCACTAAAGTCAAGGACACAGCCTCGAAGCATATCCTCAAGGATCTGAATAGTACGCTCGGACTGCCCGTCAGTTTGAGGATGATAAGCCGTGCTAAAGGTCAATCTAGTGCCCAAGGCACTCTACAAACTCTGCCACAACCTAGCAATAAAATGTGGATCTCTATCTGAGACAATAGACACTGGGACCCCTTGTAACCTCACTATGTCCCGAATATACAAGTCAGCAAGATGATCTACCGAATCTCTCACGCGTATAAGAATGAAGTGCGCCGACTTAGTCAACCGGTCCACGACCACCCAAATAGCATCACTACCCCATTGAGTCCTTAAAAGACCTACAATGAAGTCTATTGTGACATGCTCTCACTTCCACTCGGCAATAGGCAAGGATTGCAACAAACCCGCTGGCCTCTGATGCTCGGCCTTCACATGCTGACAAGTAAGGCACTTAGACACAAAAAACGCCACATCTTTCTTCATACCCCGCCACCAAAACTGGCGCCCCAAATCACGATACATCTTAGTGCCTCCCAGATGCACCGCAAGGCATGAATGGTGAAACTCTCGGAGTACATCCTCTCAGCACGACTCCGGCATATATAAACGGTCTCGGTACCTCACACTCAGATCAGGATACACAGTCAAACCTTTCTCAACCTTCCCACTGGAAATCTTCTCCCGGAGGGATTCTACTTCAAGGTCACTCCTCTGTGCCTCTAACACTCGATTCACAAGTGTAGTCTACGTAACTACAAAAAACAAAGCCGCAGACTTAACAGATTCGCTCAGAAGCAAATCAAACTCGCCAAGTGCACCCAACATTTCCCACTCCCGAATGGCTATACAAGCTACATCACTAATGGATTTCCTACTAAGGGCATCGGCCACAACATTGGCCTTTCCCGGATCGTAATGCAACTCGAAGTCGTAATCCTCAATGAACTCCATCCACCTCCTCTGCCTCAAATTCAAATCTTTCTGCGTAAACAGATACTTCAAACTCTTATGGTCCGAGAACACCTCGAATCTCTCACCATAAAGGTAGTGCCTCCAAATCTTCAAGGCAAAAATCATAGCCGCTAACTCTAGGTCATGTGTAAGGTAATTTCTCTCATGAATTTTCAATTGACATAAGCTATAGGCTACCACCTTCCCCTCTTGCATCAACACACAACCCAAACCCTCTCATGAGGCATCACAATACACAGCATAACCCAAATCCCTCTCCGGAATAATCAAAACTGGAGCAGTGGTAAGTCTCACTTTAAACTCTTGGAACGACTTTTCACAAGTCTCACTCCACTCAAAGCTGACCCTTTTCCGCGTCAGTCTAGTCAACGGCGAAGCTAGCCTGGAGAAATCCTTTACAAATCGACGGTAATACCCGGCCAAACCCAGAAAATTACGGATCTCAAAAACACTCATAGGTTGTGCCCAATCTTGCACTGCCTCTATCTTGGATGTATCAACAGACACCCCTTCCCCGGAGACTACATGGCCTAAGAATTTAACCTCTCTTAGCCAGAACTCACACTTCCCAAACTTGGCATACAGCCTATGGGCTCTAAGCAACTCAAGCACCACTCTCAAGTGTTCCTTGTGCTCCTCCTCAGAATGTAAATAAATCAGAATGTTGTCCACGAAAACGACCACAAAGCGATCTAAAAACTCCCGGAATATGCGGTTCATTAAGTCCATAAACACTGCCGGTGCATTGGTGAGCCCAAAAGGCATCACCAGAAACTCATAATGGCCATACCACGTACGGAATGCCGTCTTCGAGATATCTTCCTCCCTGACCCTCAACTGATGGTAACCCGATCTCAAATCTATCTTAGAGAAACAACGAGACCCTTTCAACTGGTCAAACAAGTCATTTATACGGGGCATAGGGTATTTGTTCTTAACCGTAGCCCGATTCAATTTCCAATAATCAATACAGAATCTCAAGGCACCATCTTTCTTTTTAACAAAGACGGCCGGTGCTCCCCACGGCGAAGCACTAGGGCGGATAAAGCCCTTATCTAGCAACTCCTGGAGTTGAATCTTCAACTCACTCAACTCGGCTGGGGCAAAACGGTACGATGCCATAGAAATCGGTGCCGTGCTAGGTACTAAATCAATAGATAATTCAATCTCCCGATAAGGTGGTAAACTAACAAGATCCTCGGGAAACACACCCGAGTACTCACAAACCAATCTCGACAGTACAGTTTGGGTCTCATCACACTCACTACTCATACAGCTAGCGAGAAGACAACTAAGCTCACTCTGCCCTCGCGGATCATACACTGGTGGCAAAACTCTACCAACCTGATCCCCCAAGAAATGAAAATAGTCCCCGCTCAAGGTACATACAGTAACCCTCTGGCGGTAGCAATCAATAACAGCCCAGTATGACGATAACCAGTCCATACCCAAAATCACATCAAAACCCGACATAACCATTACTACAAAAGAAAATGGAAGCCTACGGTCAGCGACCTCTATATCGCAACCTCTACATCCTTATTTCAAAATCAACTCACCCCCAACAGGTGATACAACACAAATAGGAGAAGCTAACTGTGCCAACTCCAACCCCAAAATAGATGCAAATGCAGCAGATATAAAAGAATGGGATGCACCCGTATCAATCAACACACTAGCAACCGAGTTGCAAAACAGAAAGGTACCTCTTACAACAGATGGAGCCAGTACAAGATCCTGCGCGGTAACAGCATACACACGCCCTGTAGGCCCCTAATCTACCTGCTCACCTCTCGGAGCAAAAGACTGCTGCACAGACTGAGATGATGAGACCTCCTGATTGGCCCTCGAGGCCTGAACTGACTGAGCTGGCTGAAAACTCTGCCTCGACCCAGATGCACCAGGTGTGCCACTCAACTGCTGGCAAAACCTCTTCAGGTGCCCCGCCTAACTACACTGGTAGCAAGAGAACGACTGACCTCTGCCTTGACTCTGGCTCTGAGGACGAGCCAAAGATGAAGCTGCTCTCTAACCTCCTCCCCTCTGCGGGCAAGCTGGAGACTTGTGGCCCAGCTGACCACATTTGTAACAAGTAAAGTCTTCCTGACTACCTCTCCCAGAGCCTGAACTCGACACTAGAAAGGTAGATCTCGCAAAAGCACGCTGGGACTGCTGAGGGTTAGAACCCCCCTGCCTCCTACCATCCCCCTGACCATCCTGACTCCTCTTGGAGCCCCTCATCCTCTCCTCATCCTCATGCATAATGATCTCAAGATGCGCCGCGGTATCCACAAGGTGCCTATTCTCCCGAGTCATGGACCCTGCAACTCTAAGCTTAAGCCCGGTCTTTAACTTCTTCTCAAACTCAAGACAACGGCGTTCCTCAGGCGCCACTAACTCAGGTGCGAACCTCGACAAGCTGGTAAATGCGGCCTCAAACTCGGTCACTGGTGTATTGAGCTGCTTGAGCTGACAGAACTGGTCCCTCAACTTCTCCCTCACAGCGGGAGGCAAAAACTTTTCCTGGAAGGCATCAACGAAAGCCTCCCAAGTCCCTCCAATACGGCCCCGAGCGAACTTCCACCACTGACCCGCGTCTCCCTTCAGTTGGAAAGACGCCAAGGTCACCTTCAAGCCTCCATCTTCGATGCCAAGCATCTCAAACGTCTTCATCATCTGCTCAAGTCATTCATCAGCCTTAAGTGGCTCTTTAGGATTCCCTAGAAACTCATCCAGATTAGACCGGAAAAAACTCCCTCTTTAAAAAGGGAGGCCCCGCCTCAGCTACATGAGCCTGGGCTTGATTCTCAACCCTAAGAATGCCCATAGATTCCCTCAACGCTCCTGTCATCTCGCAGGCTAAGGCGCCCATGGTCTGCTGACCTACTGGCTCGGCCACATTGGCCTGACCAACCCCCTCTCGCTGCACCGGAATCTCATCCGGTATAGGCATCTCGTGCCTCCTAGGCCTACCTCGCCTACCACCACGTCATCGTCCTGACATCCTAATAAAGGTAACGAAGACATTAGCACATTCACAAATGTGCCGAAGCTATTTCACTCACGTCCTAATGCAATGGACAACAGTAATTCACTCCACGTAAGCACATAATCACATAAGCACTTACGAATTTCATTTCCGGATAATGACAGTCCCGTGGCGTTGCTAGAGTTCCGGTTAGAAACAGCATTAATCAAGTGCTTTTCCAACAGAACTCCCAGAAACCCAAGGATCCAATCAACATCCTAGAAATTAAATCTCATATCCATATAGTCACATAAGCATGTTATGACATACGTACATAGTATTACATCTAAGTCTCTAACAAGCAAGACAAACCCAATGTGGTACTAACCACTCCCCACGTACCCAAGGTATTCAAACCCGGTACGCTCTGATACCAAGTTGTAACGCCCTCAAAATAATACATATAAACCCACATTCTTGACATGCATAGACATGAGAGAAATAAACATAATTCCATTCATCAGAGTATTCATTATAAAAGTATTACATGTTGACAACAAAAGTAAATGCCCTACGGGCTTACAACTTTCCAAGCCAACACTTGGTTACAACAAAAGGAGAGTTCTAACTCTTTATTCAAAACAAGCCCTTGGCTTTGATTTACATGCAACACCAAAATAACAAAACAATCAAAAGAGTCTTCGACTCCCAAAACCTTCCAAGTTATGTCCTTTGAGGTGGCATAACTCCTGAACTTGAAAATGATGTCCCATATAGGTTGAGCCAACACCCAGTAAAGATATGCTAAACATAATATGAGCAATAACTAAAACATTGGCATTTGATAAATGTTTAACTCATATAAACAAACATACATCTCATTTCATTTCATTATCCAAACCAATTCATAGATATGGTTCCCTATTCAACCAGACAATTCATAATGAGACTGCAATTCATATCAACAATACTTCAACAATTCAATTTCAAATGAGACTACAACTCATATTATGATCACTTCAATACTTCAATTCATCTACGTTATACAAACGCAATAAAGGTTTCGAGACTTTCACTCTGGACACTCCGGTCAACTTAATTATCACTGGAGTACATCCCCTATCTCCTCCCAAATCCGGTTTAGGAGTACATCCCCTATCTCCTCCCAAACCGTGAAGTACATCCCCTATATCCTCCCAAACAACATACATATACAATGTATTTGAACACTTAGCATTTACAATGTTCAAACAAAGCACATATTCAATGTGTTATTCCATCCGTCATATTCAATGACATACTCAATTGATTAGTTTTAATTCACCTAATCATCATGCAGTATCTACAACAATCACGACTATCCTCCACCGATAGCCCAAAGCGATTATTTCTAAACAGATAGTAAATTATCAAAACAGATAAATTATCTACAATTTCAAAGGGTGAGTGATTAATCAATCCAACTCCACCATTAAATCTCATATTTACTCAATTTCATATTTCCATAACTTTTCCAAATTAATTATACAAATTAATTCACCACAATAAATTAGGGTTTTTCTCCCTCTTTTCTCAACATTGACCCAAGTGCTCAAATGTCATCATTAAACATCAATAAACTCATTTTAAGACCCAAAATACACATGTATAGGTCAAAAGAACAAACCCCTCTTTATACATTTTGAAACCCTAACACCCAAAATTCTCAACTTCAACATTTAATCAAAAGGGCCACATATTTATGTCAAAGACCATAAAAATGAGTAGTTATCCCTACCTTGAAATGGAGAAACCCAAAGGTGATGATGAAGAAATTCGAAGGTGCTCCAAACCCAAAAATTTTCGGATTAAAGTGAAGCCCACGCCACCATCTACCTTTCTTACAAAGAGACTTGGGTGGAAACACTCTAGAAGTAGATGAAATCTTAGAGAGAGAGTGTTCTAGAGAGGGGAGCTCTCAAAATAGGGTTTTAGAATGTTAGAGAGAGAGAGTGTGTGGAAAAAGTGATTTAAAATAACACAGTCGCGATCTGATATACGTATAGTCCGCTCGAGCGGAGAGTAATACGCTCGAGCTTAAAACACAAAAACTGGACCCGCTCGAACGCAAAAATGCCCACTCGAGCGCCAAGGCACAACAACAAAACACCACCTGCTCGAGCGCAAAGATACCCGCTCGAGCGTAGAATACACTCCTCCAGTACTTTTATAGACTTCAGACACCCGCTCGAGCTCAAACCCGCTCTAGCGTGAAAAACACTTCTGCAGTACTTTTGCAGATGCACAAAATACTGAAAGGATGCAAACTCCGCTCGAGCGCAAAAGGACCCGCTCGAGCAGATCACCAAAAATCTGGGCAACAAGATTGGGGACTAAAGCTTAATCAACCTGTTCAAAACACGCCCAAGACATTTCTAAACTCAAATTCAAGGAGTTAAAGGACGGAAATGAAACATATACAACAACAGACATCCACGGAACCGAGTCCGGAGTACAACAACCAATGGAGAGAGGACCGGGATCGCTATAGCAATTATAATCCTATGCATTAGCATTGAATTTTTAGCTTGAAAAAGAGTACAATGTGATGATTAACTTTTAAAATGCCATATTTGCAAGAGGTTTTGTTAATTCTATTTCATCACCAACAACATTTAGATCTAATTTGTAACTAAAACAGAAGTATCATTTTATACTTTCACTTCTATGTATATATATATGTATTCTTTTGTATTTGTTTTTCTTCTTAATTCATCAGAATATAAATGAAGTAGTTTTTAACTCACTGTATTTTTAATTTACTATATTTGTGATTGTATTTTTTAACTATCAACTGACTTCATTGTTTTTCTTTTTATTATGAGCCAAAATGTGATTATGTTTTTTTACACGTTTTGATCATAAAGTAATTTTATTTTTTAACTGATTGTGTTTTTTGTTACACTCTATTACGATCACATGATGAGAAAAGAAAAAAAAAATTGATTGGATTGTGACAATCTCCGTGTTTTTTCAACCAAAAAAAAAAATGATTATATTCATTAAGTTTGCATAAAGTACCCACTATTTTAATTATTAATTGTCAAGACAACAATTTTAGTAAAGAGACATTTCAAACAAAACTGTTAAACTTATATATAAAATTTTATTTATGAGAGGTAAAATATAAAAAAATTAAATATAATTATCGTACTTTTTATAAATAATATATTATTTTAATCCGTACTAGTATATATAGTATAGAAGTATAGATAGATATATTTTTTTCTTTATCTTTTGAAAAAGTAAAAAAAAAAATTAACAAATTTAGAGAAGATATGTATGTGGTGAAAAGAAAATGGTCTGTTGAAAAAAAGAAAAATGAAGAAGACATGAGAGGCGGAGAGGAGGCCAAGGACTCCATTATTAAGATTCTCTCATGCTTTGCTGGGTCCACACTCACACCATTGTATTGTATGTATCCCATTTCACCATTGCTTGGGTTTCAATAAATTTTGAATTACTCAAATAAGATTAATAACATACTAAAAATCATTACTTATTCTATAATTTAGTGTATATTTAAATCAATAATATTTTTTTTATAGATATAATTAAATTTATTAAGATATGTTGAATAAATAATGTTAATGATAATCATATTTATTTGTAATCTTTTGCGAGTTGGGATTCACTTCGGACAAATATATATGATCCAAGCCATTTTTCAATGAATCCTACACAATGTTTATGATACCAATCATTCAAGTGGTTGATTAGATATTGTAACTACATGATCAAATTATATTTGTCTTTAAAAAAAATTAACGGTGAATATAATTTTAATATAGAAACCATATCAATACGATTTTTTACATGAATAATGTGTACCACTAATATTTACAATGGAACAAATAAAATAAAAAGAAGCAAAATTTAGAGTTAATTTTTTATTATCCCAACTAAAAATTCATACTAGAAATTACTACACTAGTCACACTAATATGAGCAGCTCAGTCTTGTTTTTGAATTATATGTATCTAGGTGGGATTGATTGGTATGCTATCGTTTGTAGGGGGAATCAAATGTTTGGAGGGACCAGAAGCATGCAAGCAGCAGCAGCAAAGTAACACATCATACAGGGGCCAATCCTTTACCACAACCCCCTGCCTCCATCTATAAATAGAGATCAAAGCACAGAACATCGAGATACAACACACACTTCATACCCATCAGCTACATACTCAAAACTCCTCTACAACTTCCCATTCTCCCTCTGTTACTTCAACTATCTCACCATGTCGGACAAGTGCGGAAACCTCGACTGCGCTGACAAAAGCCAGTGTGTGTAAGTCTCTCTCTCTCTCTCTCTCTCTCTCTCTCTCTCTCTCTCTCTCTCTCTCAATTGTTTTGTTCACTTTCTTTGCAATATGCGTGGTGTTTGCTTTGAAGCTCATGTTCATGTTCATGCTAATGTATGGTTATCAACTCTTTAATCTCATATGATTTGGAGCTACTAATAAAAATAGTAGTTGCAAGATGATGTAATTATTTGTTATGTGTATCTACATGAAAAGTTTTTAGAAAAAAATTAATACAATTCATACGAGGATTAAATATATCATTTGCTTTCATATTATTATAGACTTTCAAGATTTTTTAATTTTTTTTATGGGAATTATAGACTTTTAAGTTGAATATTCATATTATACCTCCAAATAATATTTGTTTATGTAGTTATGTAAAGTGCATCGACAACAAAAACACAACATTATTATTAATAATATTATAATAATTATATTTTTTTATCATTTCATGGGACTATTATATTGAGGAAAATGGCTGAGACCCAGTGGGGGTACTGGGGGTCCTCTCTCATTGGTCCAAAAATTTTTTTTTTTTTTTTTTTTTTTTTATTTGGGCCTGTGGCAGTGCCCCACCTGGCACTGGGGGTGCTGGGGGTCGCCCCCCACTGGGGGTCCCAGCATTGCCCTTATATTGACAACAAACATGAATAATGAGACTTTGTACATCAATACAATAATGACCCTGTTTAGTGGTAGAGCTTATTTCTAACTTATTTCAGCTTTTAGCTTAATTTAAGTTATTTTGATATGTTTGGTTCAGCTTAACAATATACCTTATAACTTTTTGTAAGTCAAAAATCAACTTATTCTTTGAGTGGAGGAGGAAAAGCTTAATTTATAAGTCAAAAATTAATTTATATTCACAATTATAAGTTATAAATTGTTAAATTATAAATTATAATCATTTTCTCATAATTCTACTAAACGGGGCAATAACCTATAAGATGATAAAAATTTTATAATAGGCAATGGTCATACCTCCTACCACTTCATATGTATTATTTTACAATTATTTTTTATAATAAATAATAGACTTTTCTCTTTGCAGGAAGAAAAACACCATCGATATTGTTGAGACTGACAAAAGGTGCCTTTGTTGTTCAAGAACTTTTTTTTGGGTGAATAATTGTTGTTCAAGAACTTATCAAGAATTAAACTACGACTTTGAAAAAAAAAATATTCAGCTTGTTTGGTTGTGTTTTTTTTTAAATATTTTTTAGAAGATTTTATTTTTTTATTTTTTGTGTTTTTTTATTTTTACTGATTGTTTTTAATATTTTGAGCAATTTTTTTTACTTTTTAAACATACCTAACATAAATATACCTAAAAAGTAAAAAATTTGTGAAAAAATATTTTAAAAATTCACTAAATACCAAAAATATAAATAAATAAAAAAAGAACGAGAATTCAGTACATTTTTTGTATTTTTATGTATTTATTAAATTTTTAAAATATTTTTTTTACAAATTTTTTACTTTTTAGATACATCTAAGTAAGGTGCATCTAAAAAAAGTAAAAAAAAATTAAAATTTTAAAAATATTTACTAAAAACAAAAAAACACAAAAATCAAAAAACTAAATTTTCAAAAGACTTAATTTAAAAAATTCAAACCAAATACACTGATTACATCTCTTTCTAACGAGCCAAGGTTCTCTCCTTGCAGCTCTCATACTTGCGCTCGTCCTTGCAAGCTTTCGGGTCTACTTTTAGGCCCAATTTTAATAATCCGAACCGTTCATATTTTATGATTTATTCAGTATATCATACCTGTAAAAAATCAAGTTGATCGGATATCAGAAAGTATATGTTCGGAAAACTGTTTATTAAATTTTTTAAAAAATAGTTTTTAGTTCAATTTTTCGAACACATACTTTCTGATATCCGATCAACTTGATTTTTTACAGGTATGATATACTGAATAAATCATAAAATATGAACGGTTTGAATTATCAAAATTAGACCTAAAAATAGACCCAAAGACTTACAAAAACGGACGCAAGTACAAGAGCGGCAAGGAGAGGATCCTCACTCCTTTCTAACACCTGAAAGAGGAGGCAAAATAAATGAAAAAGTTAATTTGTCACTGCGGGATTTGACAACGCGTACAGAGTATTTGTGCGTGTTTGGTTTGTGTTAGTACAGTAATTTTTTAGATAAAATGTACCAAAATTTATTTGGTTTATCTTTTTTCATAAATGGTTTTAGAAAATTATTTTGGAGAGAGAGTTTTAAAAAGGTGATTGATTTGATGTGTATGAAAAAGTGAGTAATTTTAAAAAGTAGGTAATCAAACAAAATTTTGAAATTTTTTTTTAGAAAAATTTATTTGGTTTGATTACTCTTGAAAATTTGTTTGTAAAAAATTTTTCCTAAAAATTTTTTTTTTGAAAAACAAACCAAATAACGCGGTTATATTTGGAACCCATGACGCTAAGGTCACAATAAAAAAGACAAAATAAATAACCAAATAAAGTGCTAGACCTAATCCTCACCATAACTGAAAACGTTATTATGTTTTTCCTAGTGCTTGCTAAGGATTTGAATCCAATAACAATGGATCTAACATAGTCTATTTGATCTTGTGAAAAGGCATACAAATTCCATTAACTAACATTTTTATTTAGATTTTGAATTTGTGAAAAAAAATATAAAATAAAATAAAAGTGATCTTGGATCTGTGGAGAGAACTCCGAAAAGCCCTCCACAAATTCAAAATCTAACACTACCCATGTTATCCAGAAAAATAGGAGGCATATGCAACATTTGAAATCTCATTTGTAAGGAGGGACTAACAAATGAGAATGACAAAGATGATGACGCCCAATAACAGTCCAAAAGTTTTTAAAATCTTAGGTTAAAATAAAATTTATACCATGTGCGTGTTTGGAAAGTGACTATTTTTTAAACTTTTTGGTTTTTGACTATTTTAATAGGCTAATTTAATTTTTATATTTGAAAAGTTGGGTTAAATTTTTGGATTGGTTGTTGTATTGAAAAATGTAGTTAAAATGATGTTTGAGGTTGAAATGACAAATTTGCCTCTAACATTATTTTTTCCAAAATTGATCTACAAAGGCAAAACGGTCATTTAACTGCTTGTGGGATGACAGTGGTGGCCTCAGCCTACACTGTGTTGGTCACAGTGTAGGCTGTCCATGCAATGACAGCCACTGCTTCGTCTCTTTTTTTTGAAAAAAAAAGATTTAAATCAATGGGTTAGTGTACTATTTGAGGCTAAAAAGCTTTTTTATTGTTTGAGGCTATTTTAGCCTCAAACTCGGGTTCCCAAACACTCACTATATGTTATTCGGCTTTTGAAGATTTGGAGCCCTCGACAAAAAGTAAAATTTGAAACCTTTTTTTATGATCCCTAGGCCATAAGCCAAGTGACTTAATAGTTAATACACGATGACGGTATAATTGATGATGGGTGTGTTATTTTTGCAGCTACATTGTGAGCGGGGTGATGGATGCCCCAGCAGCTGAGCATGATGGAAAGTGCAAGTGTGGCTCCAACTGCGCTTGTGTCAACTGCACATGTGGCCATTAAAAAAGCACATAATGATATAATACTAACGTGATGTTTTACTGAGTTTGATAAGTCTTTCATAATAATGTGATTGTGATCTATAATTTGTGTACCCCAGAAGTTGTGTTTCTAAATTGTCGAGTCATATGTGAGAATGTCAATTGTGTTTGTGTTTGTGTTTCCTTATACTGTGTACTGGTCACTCTGTGACTCTGTGTGTTGTTTAATGAAAATACTATTAGTATATACTCTGCCTCTGGTCTTCTATCAATCATTCATTTCATCATATAGAACTGTTATTCAAAGGAACATAACAGCCTGATAGATTGGCACTGACAGATTTGGATCTGCAACAGATGAACAGATCACCATGATGCACATTATGACACCAATATCATCATACAAAATTCTATATAATTTTTTGATGGAATAAATAGGGTTGTGCGCGGATTAGTTTGGGTTCGTTTTGGGCAAAATCATCAACCAAACAATTATTGGCGAATTGAGAAATTTTAACTTACAATCCTTCCGTCTTTAAAATTAGATTGAGCATATTATAAATACAAAATGGGTCACATATAAATGAATTTTTTTTTACAATTTTAACTAAAAATATTATATTCCAAATCCCAACAAACCTACAATCTAATCAAATACATAAAATTATTCAAAATTATATATCACAAATCAAAACACAAAAAAAATCAAATAAAAAAAAAAGAAAAAAAAAATGAGGGTTGATGTCATTTGACTAATGTTATTAAAGTCGGAGATATTGTATGTGGGTAAATGCGAGATAGTTTTGCATATACATATAAGCTGGATGGCCAACTGACCCACTAAATTTTATCAATTAACTCATCCAACCCAACTCGCTCACTTTAAACTGCATGAATTGGTTAGGGTCGGTACAACTTGCACATCTTAAACTGCACAGGTTGGTTTGGGCCAATACATGTCGACAGATTGACCCTTTAGAGTTGTGGTTTTGTAAACTGTATTTTGATATGTTTGGTGCGTGTGGAGAGTGCCATTATGTCTCCCATCATCTGTAACCACGCCCCCCTCCTCAAAGGTGCCAGGGTCCACTAGTTTCAGAACAAACAATGAAATGCCATGGCTCAAATAGCAGGAATTAACCAATCCAAAACGTTTAAAATTAAATAAGTAAACAAATACAAAGTTTTTATCTAAAAGTTCAGAGAAGCTACCTTTCTTGATTTATTCCTAATTTTCAATGACACAGATATCATCCACTGTATATGAATCCTCAATCATTTCCGATGTACCCAAAAATAAGTACATGAAATCCTCAAAAAAGAAAAGGAAAAATGATGTGTTATAAAATTGTATCACGTTCTATGTTATCAAATTTTCAATGATCATCACTTTCAAACATTGAAACCTTCAGCGCGAAGACATTTACGATGAGCCTCGATCCATTTTGAACAAGCATCTTCACCGTGCTCCACAATGCATTCGTCTCTAAGTTTCTTGGTGTCAGGGCAAGCACAGCAGATTTTTTTCTTCGGCTTGGAATCTGGCCCAGATGCTGCAATGGCTGATCCTTGGGTTTTCTGTGTCCGTGACAAAGTCAAGGCCGAGGAAATGTTCTGCATTGGCAGCTCACTCATTTTCACAATCCCTGGAAAAAAAATTGGGGAAAAATTGACTCAGCCTCATCTTTAATTAAGACTTCTCATCTGATTCGCATCCTACTCATCACTTACAATCCAACCATAAGGACAAAAAGGAATCCATCGTTGCTGCTAATGAGAAGATCAACTTTCAATATAGCTTTTGGAAACTGCCTTGTGTATGAAATTTTACTAAATATATACCGAAGGAATTTTTTTTTTTTAATAAAGTTAAGCAAGCAAACAAAACTTGAAACCATATTTGTAATTCCATTAAATTCCCACCATATAATGAAAGGAGTCCAAAAATTCCCGAGAAATAATTGTAACTCAGAAAGATCAAATAGAAAAACAGGATACTAGACAGTAAAGAAAAAAAGGCTGAGATATTGAAAGACCATAGGCATACAATTTTCATTCAATTGTTCAAATATCATGCAGTTCATTCCAAAAACTTGGAAATAAAAATTCATATGATACCAACAAAACTGATACACCAACAAAACGTCAAAACCCTACCCGTTCACTTAGCTCAAAATTGTCAATCCTCTTTTGAATTACAGAAAGATAACGAACTCATTCATCCCAGAAGTTAATCTGTAAATATATACTTAATCTTTACCCCGTTTTAGTATAAATTGGTTCAAGAGAATCATGGTATGAAAGCATAAATATTAGTATTGAGTAAGCAAAACAAAAGTGAAAAGATAGACTATACACTCCATGCCAACAGCTAAAGACATTTGAATTATGCAATGTTTTATTAATTGTCATTGATTTTACATTTCAAGAACTTAAAAAAATTAACCCTTCATCCATCATTCAGGAAATATAAATCATACACAATGCTCTTTTATCAAAGTATATGTCCCTCCTAGAATATGGTACTTCATTGTCATTCAAGTGGGACTATATGTGTGCATAAAGATTACTCTTCCAGCACATAATCAATTTGTGGGTTGCCGTAAAGTTCAAAAATATGTTGAGAGGGCCAATTCACGTGTCCGTAAAACTCAATAAAAATTTTATTGAAAAAATTTCCAAATATCTCTCTCTCTCTCTCTCTCTCTCTCTCTCTCTCAACATCTCTCCTGCGGTTTTACATTCAATCTAAAGCCAAGTTCAATTACAGATGAAAGCAAACACGAATCAATTCCTCAACTCAAAAGGTAAAAACTTGAAGAGAAACAATCAATTCAAACATTTGACAATCCAAGACATGTCCAAGATCACTTTTCTTTGATCCAATCAACAAATAACTCGGAACCCATATGTTATGTCAAGAAGGTTCTGAATTGTGGGTCAGTTGTGGGTCAGTTGAGGGAAGTCAGTTAGGTAGTGGTTGAGAGATTAGTCAGGCAGTTACAGGAAATCAGTTGTGAATCAGTTGTGAATTAGTTAGTCAGTTAGAAGTGTGAGGTGAAGAAGTAGTTATAAATAGTTGAGGAACTCCCATATGGGGGGTGTGTAAAATTCTGAAAATAATACACAAATTCTGCACTTTATTCTGCACTTTCTTCCTTATGCCTCTGTTTCTTCTTCCTTAGCTACTACATTGGTATCAGAGCACCCAAGTTCTTGGCCTGTTCATCCTCTGCAACCACTATGGCCGACAGAACTAGAGCAGCCCAGGAAGCTAAAAAAATTGAGGAGACATTACGCTCATTAAAGGAGGGTAATGAGAGAAATGCGAAGGAAATCGGGGAAATCAGGAGTTCTCTCAAAGAATTGGGGGATATCAAGGAATTGATTGCTACCATGAGTATGAAGTATGATCAAATGGCAGGACACATATATGGGAAACAGCATGTAGATCGAAGTGACAATTCTAGAATGCTCCGCCAAGAACAGTCAGGGGTTTCTCCAGTAAGGGTTCAAGCCCGTGGGGATTTTCAAGCTCGTGGGGAATTGCCATTCAGGATAGACTACCAATCTCATCAACGATTTGCGAAGATTGAATTTCCTCGCTTCTATGGTGATAATCCAAATGATTGGCTTTATAAATGTGAAAGATTTTTTGAGTACAATGCTGTTGACAATCTTGATAAAGTGAAATTGGCATCTCTTCATTTGGAGGACTCGTCCTTGCAGTGGTTTCAATGGTTTGAAAGATGCCATCATCATATTACTTGGGATTTGTTTACACAAGGACTTCTATCAAGATTTGGCCCAAATTCATATGAAGATGCAATGGGTAACCTAACCAAATTGAAGCAGACCACTACTGTGAGAGCTTACCAAGAACAGTTTCAGGTTTTGGCGAACAAAACTCAAAACCTCCCTGAAACTTTCTTTATTAGTTGTTTCATAAGTGGTCTTAAGGATGAAATTCAACCAGGGGTATTAATGTTTAAACCAACCTCTATCACTCAGGCTATTGGGTTGGCAAAACTTCAAGAAACAAGCATTGAGGCCATTACCAAGAAGACTAGGTTGGGAATCAAATCAGAAGGCATCCCTCCTTTTTCTGTAAACAGGTCACAAGTGGGTAATGAGGGATATGTTCGAAAAGAGTTATCTAAGGAATTGGAGGAAAAGAAGGCCAAAGGGCTATGTTTTAAGTGCAATGAGAGGTATACTAAAGGGCATGTGTGTAAAAAGAAGCAATTGTATGTTATGGAAGGAGGAGAAGATGGGGAGGAAGATGATCAACTACCAGTTCTTGATGAAGATAAAAGAGAAGATGAGGAACAGTTATCTGGGGAGGAAATGCAGATTTCTTTGAATGCTTTAACTGGTACAATCTCTTATAGAACAATGAGGGTTAGAGGTAATGTTAAAAAACACCTCATCATCATCTTGATTGATTCAGGGAGTACACATAATTTTCTGAGTCCAGCAGTGGCCAAAAGAGCTAATATCGAGACTGAAAATACTGATTCCTTACCAGTATTAGTTGCTGATGGGACAAGAATGTTGAGTACAGCCATGTGCAAAGATTTTCAGTGGGAAACGCAAGGCACAATTTTTCAGGCTGACATGAGGGTCCTGCAACTAAAGGGCTGTGATATGGTTTTGGGTATCCAATGGTTGGCAACTCTAGGTCCAGTTAAGTGGGATTTTAAGCATCTTAGCATGGAGTTTCATCTCAATGGCAGAAAACATGTTTTAAGAGGAAGAAAGAGTGATGAGTTAAAGGTTTTGAGCTCAGAAAAAATGCAGAAGTTGCTGCACAAACAGCCACAAGGAGCCATAGCCCAACTCTATTTGTTGCAAGCTGATTGTCTTGTGAGGGAAGAGGAAACTCCACCAGATTTGGCAGCTTTGCTATCTGACTTTGCAGATATATTTCAAGAACCAAAGGACTTACCTCCTCTTAGATCTCATGACCATTGCATCCCTCTCAAACCAGGGACTGAACCTGCAAATGTGAGACCTTACAGGTACCCTTATTTTCAAAAAACTGAGATTGAGAAACAAGTAAAAGACATGCTTACCTCTGGTATAATAAGGCCTAGTGTCAGTCCATATTCTTCACTAGTGCTATTGGTTAAGAAGAAAGATGGCACTTGGAGAATGTGTGTGGATTATAGAGCTCTTAATAACGCTACTGTCAAAGATAAGTTTCCTATCCCAGTAATTGATGAACTTTTGGATGAATTATGTGGGGCACAGTATTTTTCTAAACTGGATCTCAGGTCGGGCTATCACCAAATCAGGGTTCATTCCTCTGACATTGACAAAACGGCTTTTAGAACCCATGATGGGCACTATGAATTTTTAGTGATGCCCTTTGGACTCACTAATGCCCCTTCTACCTTTCAAAGTCTCATGAATGAAGTCTTTAGACCTTTTTTAAGGAAATTTATTCCGGTCTTTTTTGATGATATCCTGGTATATAGTGGGTCATGGGGAGACCATTTGCAGCATTTGCAGCTCACTTTACAATTGCTTAGGCAACATCATTTGTTTGCAAAAATGTCCAAATGTGTTTTTGGGAAAGATGAGGTGGAGTATTTGGGACATTTAGTTTCAGCTAAGGGTGTTTCTGCAGAACCAACAAAGTTACAAGCTATCAAATCTTGGCCAATCCCTTCTACTATCAAGGAATTGAGGGGTTTTTTGGGTCTCACTGGTTATTACAGAAGATTTATCCAGCATTATGGTCGAATTTGCTCTCCACTTCATTGTTTGCTCAAGAAAGATTCCTTTGTATGGTCTCCTACAGCTACAACAGCTTTTCTTCAACTCAACGCTGCCCTGCTTTCCACACCAGTCCTTGCCTTACCTGATTATAGTAAGGCCTTTGTTTTAGAGTCAGATGCCTCGGGCACAGGCCTTGGGGCTGTGCTTATGCAAGATGGACATCCCATTGCCTATTGGAGTAAGGGCATTTCAGCAAGAGACCAAGCTCTCTCTACCTATGAAAAAGAATTAATGGCAGTAGTGCTGGCAGTCTTCAAATGGAGGCATCACCTTCTAGGTAGGCACTTCCTTATTAGGACTGACCACCAAAGCCTAAAATATCTTTTGGAGCAGAGAGTGGGAACTCCTTTCCAGCAAAAATGGGTGACCAAGCTATTGGGTTTTGACTACACTATCACATACAAATGTGGGAAAGATAACCAAGCTGCTGATACTTTGTCCAGGAAAGAAGAGTTGATCAATACTGTTGATTCAATAGCTATGATTCATGCTTTATCTTGTCTCTACCAGTTGGTTGGCTGAAGTAAAGCTCAATTGGAGTGAAGATGCTGACATTCAACAGTTGATTTTGGACCTGCAACAAGGTCAAGCTCATGCTGGTTATGCTTGGGACCATGATATTTTAACCTACCATGGCAGGTTGGTAGTTGGAAATTCAGCCCTCAGGATGCAGCTTATTCAAGACTTCCATTCTTCACCTTTGGAAGGACACTCGGGAATAATCAAGACCACAAAAAGACTGCATAGAAGTTTTTATTGGAAGGGCCTACAGCAGGATGTGGCTCAATTCATTTCTGAATGTGATACATGTCAGAGGTACAAAAGTGAAAATGTCAAGTATCCAGGCTTATTGCAGCCCCTTTCCATTCCTAATAGGGTATGGTCTGATATTTCCATGGATTTCATTGAAGGTTTACCAAATTCTCAAGGCAAGACTGTGATCTTTGTAGTAGTCGATAGGTTGTCAAAATATGGCCATTTCATGGCTTTATCACATCCTTATACAGCTGCAGAGGTGGCCAAAGTATTCTTTGATCAAGTGTTTAAGTTGCATGGTCTTCCTTCTACCATTGTTTCGGATAGAGATGCTGTGTTTACTAGCCATTTTTGGCATGAACTTTTCACTTTACAGGGTTGTAAGTTGTGCCTTAGCACTCCTTATCACCCTCAAACAGATGGTCAAACTGAAATTGTGAACAAATGTTTGGAGAACTACCTCAGGTGTATGTCTGGAGACTGTCCTAGGCAGTGGGCTAAGTGGCTCTCTTTAGCTGAGTGGTGGTATAATACCACCTATCATGTTGCCACCAAAACTACTCCTTACTTTGCAGTCTATGGACAAGAACCTCCTGACCATACTTTTTGCCTTTCCACGCCTTCTTCAGTAGCAGTTGTGGATAATTGGGTAAAAGAGAGGGCTGCTATTATCAAGACCTTAAGGGAGCATTTAACTCAGGCACAGCAGAGGATGAAACATTATGCTGATAAGGGCAGGTCTGAAAGGGAATTTGAAATTGGGGACTGGGTGTTCCTCAGGTTACAACCCTATAAGCAGACTACAGTAGCTTTGCAGAGAAATACGAAGCTATCTCCAAGGTTTTATGGACCATATCAGGTCTTGGAAAGGGTTGGTTCAGTAGCTTATAAGCTGGAGTTACCAACAACTGCTAAAATTCACCCTCTTTTTCATGTCTCACTGCTTAAGAAGAAAATCGGGACTAACGTGTTAGCTCACACTACTCTTCCCCCAGTAGGTCTTGAGGGAACTTTGCAATTGGAACCTATGGCTGTCGTGGATAGGAGGATGGTTAAGCGGGGTAATAAGGCTGTGGTTCAGTGGTTAGTCCAATGGACGAATTCTTTTCGAGGATGCTACCTGGGTTGATCATTCTGAGGTAGAAGCAAAGTATCCTCAATTTCAACCTTGAGGTCAAGGCTATTTCTCAAGCTGCAGGGAATGTTATGTCAAGAAGGTTCTGAATTGTGGGTCAGTTGTGGGTCAGTTGAGGGAAGTCAGTTAGGTAGTGGTTGAGAGATTAGTCAGGCAGTTACAGGAAATCAGTTGTGAATCAGTTGTGAATTAGTTAGTCAGTTAGAAGTGTGAGGTGAAGAAGTAGTTATAAATAGTTGAGGAACTCCCATATGGGGGGTGTGTAAAATTCTGAAAATAATACACAGATTCTGCACTTTATTCTGCACTTTCTTCCTTATGCCTCTGTTTCTTCTTCCTTAGCTACTACACCATATACCACAAACACCAAACGGGGCGATCACAAAGATACCCACAACGATAAATCATCATTAACACGGGTCCAATTGCAAGAAAAGTAATTTACTTCTAGGGTTTAAGAGAAATCAATCAGAATACGAAATACGCACTTGAACTTTCGATTGAAAAAAATATAAGACACAAAAAAACACATACATATATGTTTATAAATAAAATAAAATAAAAATTACCTTTTTATTGTTCTTTGAGTTTGATTTTTAGGGTTTGAGAGTGTATTCGCAAGAAAGGTATCAAGAAAGGGTTTATTGGAATGGAATTTGGATGGACAACATTCGTAAAACGACTTGCGTTTAGGCGCCGCAAACCTCAAATAGAGATGGGTGTAATCTGGTACACAACTGAGTAGCGTAAATATCGTCGTCTTGCAAGCAACTATTGCCACGTAATCAGTTGCTGGACCCTCTCCCTGTCGGCATGTGGGCCCAGGTTGATTTTAAAGACTCTGTTTGGATTAGACAACTCATTTTCGTAAACGTTGTGATTTTTTTTTTTTTTCTTTATATTTTCGTACTTTTTTGGAATATTTTTTTTTTTTTAAATGCTCAAGATCTCAAATAATTTATCAAAATTTTTACTAAACCTCTTACATAGGTATGAAATTCATATAAGCTCACATGTGTGTGAATTTTACACCATATAAGAGATTTGATAAAAATTTTAATAGATTATTGAATCTCCATCATAATTTGTTTGTTTTTAAAATATAAAATTAATTTTCAATTTTTTTTAAAAAAGAAAAAAATAATTTCAGTTATTTTCAAAACAAATTTAACTTGCATGTTCCTCCTCATCACCTCCGTCTACCACTGGCCATCAGTCGCCACCGATGACTCTGTGATTGGATGATCACCAATCGTGTGTGTCGTGGCCTCCAACGACACTTTGGCCATCAATTCCATCAACCACTTTCAACCATTGAGCAAATTTATGTGGATAGAAATGAAACACAAAATGAAATAAATTCTTGAGATTTATGAAAGTATTGTATTTCATTTTGTGTTTAGTTTATATGTTGCTAGTATTACTACAGGTGAGATTCTCTCCAGTTTCCCTTCCAAGCAAAGGTTCAAATTGACCCACGTCAGTCCATTCAAAATGTGCGGTTGAGATTAGCTTAAAATAAAAAACACTGACACGCGTCTCACCACTCACTCACACTCTCTCTCTCTCATTTTTAATAAAAAATTTAAAAAATTATTTTATTCTTTTTCATTTTATTTTCATAAGATATACTCCTTCTGTTCTAAAATAATAGTTCCTTTTAGGATATTTAATTTTGTTTGGTAGTCCAATTATTGCAATTTAAAAAAATTAATTTTTCAAAATTACCTTTTGATAATACATTTTTTAGGGAATATCAATGTCATAATTGTATTTTTTATATTGTTAATGAATTTAAAATAAGGGCAAAATAAGAAATTTATATTTATTTTCGTACTTGATATCTAACTTCCGTTCCAAAATTTAGGCCAAGTTTGGCATCCTCAAAAAAATTTAAAAAATCAAAAAATCACTATCATATTTAAGTCACATCATCTTATTTAAGTCACATCACCTCTCTAACACATCACTTCAAACCCAACCCAAATCCAACCCATATTTCATAAAAAATCAAAAAGTACACTTATTTAGTCTTTCCAAACTTGGTCTTAGTTCCTTATTTCATTTTTCATTGTCCTAAAATATTAGTACATTTTCAAAAATTAAGGACAAAAATAATATAAATATATATTACAAATTATATATATATACTCTCTCCGTCCTAAAATAATAGTCAATTTTGAGAAATTTAACTTTTTTTGTAGTACAATTATTGCACTTTAAAAAAATTAATTTTTCAAAATTACCCTTTGATATAGTACATTTTTTTAGAGAATATCAATTGTCACAATTGTACTTTCTATGTTTTTAATGAATTTAAAAGAAGGGTAAAATATGAAATTTATATTATTTTTGTCCTTAATTTTTTAAAAATGACTAATATTTTGGGACAATAAAAAATAAAATAAGAAACAAAATTTTGGAACGGGAGAAGTATATCTTTATGAAAATAAAATGAAAAAGATTAAAATAATTTTTTTAATTTTTTATTAGAAATAAGAGAGAGAGAGAAAAAAAATAAAAAAAAGAAAGAGAGTGTGTGAGTGTGAGTGTGAGTGTGATTGAGATTGAGTGGTGAGACGTGTGTCAGTGAGTTAATTGCTTTTTTTTGTTTTTTTTTAAGCTAATTTCAGCCGCACACTTTGAGTGGGATGATGTGAGTCAATCTAGGCCGTTGCCCGGAAGAGAGACTAGAGAGGAAAGCTGGAGAGAATCTCAACTCGTATTACTATTCTCACATAGTTGCTACATCCATCCACCTTTTTACTACTGACCTCTACTTTTAACAAGAATAAAGCTTCGTCGCTCGAATTTCCCCCCCTAATCCCCCGAATGCCCAAAACGATGTCGTTTTGGGCATTCTTTTTTCTTTTTTCTTCTTCTTCTTCTTCTTCAACGAGTCTGAGACAGAGGGAGAGGGAGAGGAAGAGAAAGAGGAGAGGGAGAGAAGAGAGGGGAGTAGCAGCTCCGACCGCCGTCGTCGCAGCAGCAGCTCCATCGCCGATCGTCAGCTCGTCGCAGCCCGTTCGTTGCAGCAACAGCCCATCGCCCCGTCGCAGCCCGTCAGCTCGTCGCAGCTCCGACCCCACCTCCGCCTCCTCCTCCCCCTGTGGTTATGGCCCCCTCCAGTCCTCCTCCTCCCTCCTCTTTCCTCCTCCTCCTCCTCCTCCTCCTTCTCCTCCTTCCTTTTCTTCTCTTCTCTTCTCCTTCTCCGCTTCTGAAAAAAAAAAAAAAAAAAAAAAAAAAAAAAAAAAAAAATTAGGGGGATTCGGGGGAGCTCATTTTCGAGCTCCCTAGCATTACTCTAAAAACAATTGATCAAACATGTTTTTTATTTTTGTTTTTAAAATATTGGGTAAATTACGCTATTTCCCCTAAGATTTCTGATAAATATAGAAACTTTTCTTATATTTTTAATAATTACATAAATCTCCTCCATTTTTGTTGATAATATCAAGATTCTTCGACTTCATTAATTTAGGACAAACAGCGTTAATTGACTATCAAATCAATCAATAAGCTATTTAAATAAAAATTTTCATTCACTTCTCTTGAGGTTTTGCATATATATTATTCAAGACACATACATATTTTAACATAATACATTAATAATTTAGGCCTTGTTTGGGAAGACTAAATAAGTGCACTTTTTGTCTTTTTTGACTAAAAAATTGAGGTTGAAAATATGGATGTTTGGGTTAACTTTTTGACTTTTTATGGAAAAATGTGTAATAAAAAATTGTGAAAATTGGTTTTTAGAGGAAAATTTGAATTGGGAGTTGTGCAGCCGTAATTGTTGACTTTTGGTGAATAGTGTTAACTTTTTAAATTTTTGAGTAACTTTTTGACTTTTTGACTTTTTTTAAAGATCCTAATATAAGACCCTAATAATATAATACATATAACACTTATTTCAAACTATATAAACAACGAAAAATTTATCAATTTTAGTTAATGCATTTATTGTTTAAAATTATTTTTTCTTTTCTTCTTTTAAGTTGAAACAAATGGATTTTTTATTCCAGCAATTTATCCTACTTAGTTATATATATGTAGAAAAATTATTTTTATCTAAATTGTTAAGACATTATTAAAACATTTAATAAAAAAAATAATTTTCATTGATAAAGTACTTTAAAATAAATTTTATCACTGTTTTGAATTTTTTTTCTTCTAAATTCACACTAAATTGTTAAATTCCTTTAATAGTTGTTTATGGGATATATTGTTGCCGTTTTACATTACATATTCCTATTTCTGTCCAAATTTTTAATATTTTTGCAAACTAATTTATTTAGGGAAAATTATTTATAAACCTTATTAAGGAGATTTATACTACATATGGTCCTACTAAAAAAACTTATGTTTCCATAAGTCCTGTGAGAAGTTTGTTGACACATTTACCTTCAACATTAGTTGTTAATATCATAAATAATAGTAAAACTATATATAGGAAATTGAATATTACCATAGATCATATCTATATAAACGTAACGTAACGTGACACCTACATAAATGTAACGTGACACCTATACGTAACGTGACACCTACATAAACGTAACGTGACACGTATGATCTATGGCAACATGCAATTTCCTATATAGGAAACTAGCATATCACCCGTGCTATGCACGGATTGTGTTTACAATTATCTACATATGTGAATTGCGATTTTTAAATGTCTTCTTCTTTTCTTTTCTTTTTAAATGTCTTCTTTTTTTCCTTTTTTATATTATATTAAAATTTAATATTTTGATAATAATCATATGTGTTAGACTTTTGAAGGAATTAAATGTCTTTTTTTATTATTATTATATTATATTAAGGCCTTGTTTGGGATCTTTTTAAAAAGTCAAAAAGTCAAAAAGTTATTCAAAAAGTTAAAAAGTTAACACTATTCACCAAAAGTCAACAATTACGGCTGCACAACTCCCAATTCAAATTTTCCTCTAAAAACCAATTTTCACAATTTTTTATTACACATTTTTCCATAAAAAGTCAAAAAGTTAACCCAAACATCCATATTTTCAACCTCAATTTTTTAGTCAAAAAAGACAAAAAGTGCACTTATTTAGTCTTCCCAAACAAGGCCTAAAGTTTAATATTTTAATAATAATCATATGTGTTGGACTTTTCAAGAAATTTTTTTTATACTTGTTCTTAATGCATTAAAATATTATTATAAGAGATAATAATCATATGTGTTGTAACTTTTCAAGGAATTCATGTGTTGGGTTTCAAAGAATTTTTTTTTATATTTGTTCTTAATGCATTAAAGTGTTATTATGAGGGTAAGACTTTGGGGTTAGGAGAAGTTAATAAATGCTAAGGTTTTTTTAAAAAAAAAAAATCAAAGAATCAGGAAATTTAGATTGGGAGATTGAAACTCTCACAAGGCTTGGAGTTAAAAACCCCCTTTTGCTTAATATATAGTATAGATATAGATTGCATGTTACCATAAATCATATCTACATAAACGTAACGTAACGTGACACCTACATAAACGTAACGTGACACCTATGATCTATGACAACATTCAATTTCTTATATAGGAAATTGAATGTTGTCATAGATCATATTTACATAAACGTAACGTAACGTGACACTTACATAAACGTAACGTGACACCTATGATCTATGGCAATATTCAATTTTCTACATGGGAAATTGAATGTTACCATAGATCATATTTATATGAAACGTAACGTGACACCAACATAAACCAGCAACATTTTCACATTTAATTTTAAAAAATAAAAACTCATTAAGTTTGCAAAACGTAACGTGACACGTTACGTTATGTTTATGTAGGTGTCACGTTACGTTACGTTTATGTAGGTGTCACGTTACGTTATGTTTATGTAAGTGTCTCGTCACGTTATGTTTATGTAAGATTTTGTGGAATACATTCCTATCTAAATAGGACTTGAGACTCTATAAGAAATTACACAGGACTTAGCCTACCATAAGTGTCTGAAAAAGGACTTATAAATAAGTCTCCCATTTATTTATTGTTTACACTGAAATGACATTGTATTAATAGAAGCTCCTACGAGAGAAACTTTAAAACTGATCAATTCCATTTTTTTTCTCTCTCTAAAATTAATGTTAGATAATATTCTAATAATTTAATATAAGATTTATTTCATATTACATAAATAACGTAAAATTTATCATTTTAAGTAATGTATTTATTATTTAGCTTTTTTTAAAGTTGAAATAAATGCAGTTATTTTTTTCTCGACAATTTACATTACTTATTTATTCATATGTAAAAAAATTATTATTTTATCTTTTCTCAATATTATTCTCAAATTTTAATTTTTGTCTTTGCACCATTAACCTTTTAGTTGATTTATATTTTAAAAAAAAACTTAAATTAATACTTCTTACATGATTAAAAAAATTACGAAAAATAAATATAGAAGTAAAAAAAATAAAATAAAAAATTACCTCCTCTGAGGTTATCAACACTATTAAATTTAATCTACCTTATTAAATATATATGAAATTATTATTTATTTTTCATAATTTTTCAAAATATAAATGTAATTTTTTGACTCTCTTTTCCTCCACAGGTTTTTGAACTTTTATAGAAAAAAAATTAATTAATTATAAGATTTCGTGATCCTTCATTCCCTATCAACTAATTTTAATTTACTGTGAGGTGATTATATTTTTTTTACTTCCATATTTATTTTTAATTTTTTTAATCATGTAAAATTATGAACCTATGTTTTTTTTAAATATGCATCGATTAGAAATTTAATGACTCAAAGATAACAATTAAAATTTGAGAATAATACATGATTGTGAAAAGATAAAACAATAATGTTTGTACATATGAATAAATAAGTAAAGTAAATTGTCCGAAAAAAATAAATTCATTTATTTCAACTTTTAAAAAAAATTCAAATAATAAATGTATTACTTAAAATGATAAATTTTATGTTTATTTATGTAGCGTGGAATAAATCTTATATTAAATTATTAGGATATTATCTAACGTTAATTTTAGAGAGATTATTTATTTTTAAATATTTTATCAATAAAAATTAAGCTTTTTTTTCATTAAATGATTTAATAATATTTTAACAATTCAAGAATTTTATTTAATATTGCATGAATTTTAAAAAAATTATTAAATAATGTTAAAACATATATGAGTCTTTTTGATAATATATATGTAAACCTTCATTTGAATAGATAAAACATCTATGAGATAATTTCATCATTATTGGTATGGCATCAGCACAATATCAGCAAATTCTATTAAATAGTCTACTAAGAGTCCGGATCCTCTCCAGCTAAAGACTCCCTCCTGTCCTCCGGTTAAGGGCCACGATTTGGCCACGTGGCCCTTTGAAGATCTACGGCTCAGACTAAAAAAAAAAAAAAATTGAATTTCGTTTATTCAACCCAGCACAAAATTCAAATTTTTAGTCCTCCTTGCAGATGAGCTTCTTCTTTGGAATCGATTTGCAAGCGTAGTTAATCCAAGTAGACTTCTCTGTGCAGAGATGGGTGGTTCCGAACTGTCCTTGCCCTAGCTTTTTCTCGATTGTGTACAGATTTTGGAGACTTTGGGTCTTGTAGGGAAGGACCCAGATGGGTTTTGATGGTGGTGGTGCTGGTGGTGGCGTTACGATGGCTAGTTTCTCCATTCCTGGTGGTGGGTTTGTTGAATCTGAAGAAGAAGACATGGGTTTTGTAAACAGAGATTGATTGTTAAGTGTTTTGTAAAAACTAATTGAAAAAGGGAAGATCAGGCTGGTTTCTCCATTCCTGGTGGAGGGTTTGTTGAATCTGAAGATGAAGGAAATCTGAGAATGAAAGAATGAAAGAAAACATTCAATGGTGCTAAATCAATGGAAGCTGCTGCTGTGTTGAATCTGAAATGGAAAACATTCAATTTTTTTTTTTTTTTTTTTTGCATCTGAGCCGTAGATCTTCATTTGAGCAAAATTCAAATTTTTATCTGAGCTGCTGCTGCTGTGTTGAATGAAAGAAGGAAAGAAATTCAATTTTTTTTTTGATCTTCATGGAAGCTGCTGCTGCTGTGTTGAATGAAAGAAGGAAAGAAATTCAATTTTTTTTTTTTTTTTTTTTTATCTGAGCCGTAAATCTTCAAAGGGCCACGTGGCCAAATCGTGGCCCTTGACCGGAGGACGGGAGGGAGTCTTTGACTGGAGAGGATCCGGACTCGTCTACTAAAGGATAACAGTGAAAGAACCTTTATAATAGTTTCAAAAGTAAGAGAAATTAGCGTAATTATTAAGACTACAAGGGAGATTTCTATAATTTTTAGAAATCTTAGGAGAGATAAATATAATATCTTAGAATATTTATATACACTAAATAATTTTTTTATTTAAAAAAAAATTAGTGTAGGTTCGAAAAAGTATATACAGTATCATATCGCATATGACAACCACCCAATGTTTCAATTAGCAATTCCTATGTGCTAAAAAAAAGGTGGGTTGATATTATTTTTGCCTCCACCAACTCAAAGATACATCTGAATCTGAACTGGCTTTCCAGTTTCCCAAAGGACTTAACTACTAATATTTTAGGTCCAACAACTTACTCTTAAATCCTGTACTTCATCACTTGTAGATAAACTATTGATTAATTTGTAAACTTACTGATGATATCAATTCGATTTTTGAGTAATGAAATTTTGATATTCGACAGGAGACCAATTCAAATAATATAATCGCAATAACGACACGTAGTAATAAAATTTTAGCATATGAATTCAACTGTCATATCTATGCATCTGAATAGGGCTAGTTTGTGAGATTTTTGTATGACATTACTCAAAAGATTAAGAGAAACTATACATAGACACAAATATAACTGAATCTATTTGTACACATACGATAAGAGCATAGAAGGGTTTGAATTCAAAAACATCGAGATGGTTTTCTGTCCAACCACCTCCTATAACCCGCAAGTGCAGTAGTCACGGACTCACAGGACTGAAAGCCAAAGAGCCGACCTGACTCACTTTGGTCAGGTAGATAATAGACAAGATCGGCCCCATGATGATAATCCAGCACTAAATTTTCCAGATCCTTGAGATGAGAGTAAAGTAAATTTGCTTTGTCTGTCACATGGGAAGAAAGTATTAAATATAAATAAAAATAAAAATAGAACACAGATGCAAAAAGTTCTCTTGGACTCTGTCATGCCTAATTCTAGTAGATCAGAACAAGCTAGCAATTGTGATAATAGCATGACAAAGGTACTTAAAACTGTTTTATTTATGTTTCAGAAATCTGAAAACACAATTTTTCATGTGTTCAACTAAACATCTAGCTAGACTAGCATATCCAACAATGCCCCAAAGTTGTTTTATACAAAATGATAACCTCTTTTTTTTTTCTTCTTTTTTTTGCAGTGGTAGACAAATATAACACATCACATTGAATATAAAAATTTGTCAGTCGTTGATGTTAAAGCTTCTGCATGTAGAAAGTAAATGTTATGAATAAAATCAACCAAAACAAGGTGGGATATTGAATGACAAACGAAAATGGCTAGGCAAAAAGATGAGAGAGAATGAAGAGGCATACCATCTGGTGACAATCTCACCATCAGTGAATATCCAAACTGGAAAATTAGAGTGCAAGAAATGAATTCTGTAGGAAAGGTATATTCAACATATCTTCCCTCTGTAATTCAATTATTTGGCAATATAAACACCATAAAGGCCGTGTTTCTCAACATGCATCCCAAAAGGAAACAAAGTTTAATTGAGAGGGAGAAAAATAGAAAAAGAAAAAGAGCTAATAAGAACACTTCACAACTTCTATTATGATCCGAAGTCTAAAGCAAAGATACTATACAAAGCCAACCACATAAACTATTCATGCTTCAAAACAAGTTAGAAATGCTTTCAAAATTCGCAATTTCAGAACACAATGCAAACAAATATGATAACTTGCACCATTTCCTCCTGTTATTATAAATTTTCTATAACAAAGAAAGCATTTAATACTTTACAATGTTACTTCTCCATTACTACAGCATGGTATTTTTTCCATTCATTCCCCTTCAAAATCAGTCATGGTCTTCCAAACTTTACAGATGATATGGACAAATAAAAGACGGACAACCTTCTATAAGCCCTAATTCATGAAACTAGTAGATGATTTACCCCACACAGAGAAAGCAGTTCTCTTCGCTGGCTTCTACAGTTTTACCAACCACATGTTCATCCCGTCTAGATTTTGGATTTTCATGGAGCTAGGTTTTGCTTGAATGTACACGTATATCAAATTATATCCTACATCATCAAACTATTCACTAAATCAATGGCTTTTTGCTGAAATGCTAAAATTTAAAAATTTATTCACAAGCTGTGGACGGTAACAATTGCATTACGCATCTCAAGGACGTTTCAGAAATCACGTTGACATGATCTAGAGGATTTATAGATTATTTCACTAATAAGCCATAAAGAAGGAAATATAAATCTAGCACAATAATTGCAGCATTTGTAACTTGCCAGCAGTGCCAAAAAATTACAGGGGATATAAATGTGAACAAGGGAAAGCAAATGAGGCAATTTGGGAATTCTTTCATCACAAAAGGTAATATGTGGAATGTCATAAAACATGACATATACCATAAAATAAATAAAATAAAATAAAAAGTTCATTATCATGAAAAACTTGATAAATTATTTCTGTAGAACTGTCAAGATTGGCAATCAAAGATTCAAAATGGATATGCATGTATTGATAGTAGAACATGTCTCCATGAGCACAAGATCAAGCATGTGAACAAACCGTTCAGAGATAGAGTAATTTCAACCTTTTCTTTTCTAAACCTCATACAGCTAAGGATAGAGCATTTCAAGGCAATCATTACGCCTCCAATATAAGATCAGTAAAGTAAGCAGTATAGCTGTAAGTAACAAGGAGACAAGAAAGCAAGGGTATGAGCAAACAGCTGGAAATCATATGTTTTCATTATTCTTTGAAGAAAAATTTACAAGAATGACAACTATACGGAGGCAAAAAGAGCAACAAATGTGAAGAGAAAGTACGCTCATCTCACATGCTCTATCAACAAATTCTGGCGAAAATGCAAAACCCCAGATTCAGGCCACCTAGTATTGACTTTTCCACAATGCAAGCATATACAATATCTCAAACAATTTTCAAGTGAACTTACCAATCTGGGATTCAATTTATGCTCCATCTTTTTACCTCTCTTTAAATTCAGAAAATTCAGTACCCACACAAATTCTACGGAATAAAACAACCCCATCACAAAAAGGCAGAATTCTACACCATTGTTGCTCAGATCCATTGATAATGCCTCCAAAAGTACAAAGCTAAACATTAAGTTTCTGTTTCTATCAAAGAGACATTTCAATTCTACTGAAATTAATCATACTTTTCCCTCCAAGAGTACACAAGGAAGAATACCCATGAAAGTGCCAATACAATGTCTCCAACAACCTGCCTCAGCCAATCGTGTCCAAGTATTTCAAGCTTCCTCTCAAAGTAAACTCTCCAGATCGCCATGGCAACATGAAGAAGCACACACCCTTTAGCAAAGAAGATCTGAAACTCTCTGTCCTTAACAAATGCCACCATGAACAGAAAAAACCCAATGGCAAACAAAAGCAACCCAGAAAACGAATCTGAAGTACGAATCAAGAGCTCATCATGAGGTGTTGATCCCACAAGCTTACTCGCAATTTCACTGCCATGGCTAAACACAAAGACCTCATTGGAATAAAACATCATCATAGCTCCACAAGTCAGAGCAATCAGAGAATGAAGCATACAGATAAGAAAGAAACCAGATGATGCCATTGATAAACCCTAGATTGACCAAGCCCCTTCCAATTCAACAAAGCTTCAATTCAAACCAAGATTTAAGACTGAAAAACAAAAACCCATTAAAACCCTAACTCAAACTTCCATTTCATGATGTCAAATCAAAGAACCCAGATGAACAAAATGATCAACAACAACAAAACTTGGCTTGCATTGCGCGATTCAAACAAACCAAAAGTACCCATTATAAAAGCCCTAACCATAAAATTTAACAACATAAATCAGAATTTCTAAATCAACAATCAATCAAAACATTCTAATCTTCCCCCCATCACACCAGAGCGTTAATTTGAAACAGAAAAATAGCTGAATATACCCAGATAAACCCTAAACACAAATAAAAAGAGGAACAAGAGAGAGAGAGAGAGAGAGAGAGAGAGAGAGAGAGAAGCCAAGACCTGTGAAGGAATGAACCAATGGGAATGAAAGCTGTAAAGGGTTTATTATAGAAAAAGGGGAGTTGGGAGAGGTGAAAGAAAGGAAAGTGTGGTACTTTGGGGGATTTTTCACTGATGGTGGGACTGTTTTCTTTAGAGTTTATCAAAAACAAAATCACAAAAGGGTTTTTGAGGGGAATATATGTCTGTAAATAGGTAGCTAAACATACATATGGGTATGAACAAAATAGGAATGGGGATTGAAGAAGATGATGATGCCATACCCAATTATGGTTTAGTGATATGCTTCAATTGCTTTGAGATTGCTTCCCCTCCACACCCCCAACCCATGCAGAAAATGACGTTACACTATTTACGAAGCTACTTTGGAAGTATTCTATTATTGTATATATTAATTATATTTTTGCTCCTTTTATATTTAATTATTTTTTTACTTTGCTTTTAAATTTTTTTTTAATTTTGATATTTTATGTTTTAAGTTTTTTTTGTTTTACTCTCAAAGTTAATTTTTGTTTAAAAATAGACAGAAAATTTCATAATAAATGTCACATAATACAAAAAAATATATTATTATATTAGAGTTTAAGTTTATATTAGAGATGTAGATCATATATAATAAAATATTTTTATGTTACGTAATTGATAATGTATTATTTTTTGTCTAATTTTTAACAGAAATTAACTTTAGAAGTAAAGTGAAAAAAATTTGAAATATAAGAAACTAAAGTGAAAAAAAATAATTTTAAATGATCAAAGTGAAAAAATAACCAAATATAAAGGAGATAAAATGTAATTTATTCTATTATTTAATATCATATCATATATATGTATTATTATTGGACATGTCGGTCTCGGTTTTTATTTTTTATTTTTAAAATTTTGGATAGGAAGATAAACATAATAATTATTTTGGATATGGTTGTTTTGGGTATTGTGTAGGACCAGTTGTTTCATAATAAATAAATAAATAAATAACTTGAGGAAAAAAGATGCATTTTTTTTTATTAGCCGATAATAAAAAAGGAGGAATTCTCTATTTTTATTTTTTATTGGTTACATTCAGGTCAAAAAACTCATTATGTAATAGAAAAATAATGTCTTGAAAGCGATATGATTCAAATGGATTCTTTGTTTTATTTTATTTTTTCAAAATTTCTATATCCTCTTCTTATCCTCAAGAGACACAAAAAGTCAAGAGACTTATCATGTAGTAAAAAAAAAAAACACTTTCAAACAGAGAAATCGAGATACTTCTGTTGTATTTGGTTAGGGAGTTTGAAGAGGAATTTGAAAAAAGAAAAGAAAAAAATATGTGAAAGTAGGTAAAATATAGATATGTTTTATTCACATTTCATCTACCTTTTTCATTTTCGTTTCCAAATTCATCTTTAAATCCTCTAACTAAACACAGCATTCGTGTAGAGAATTTTACTGTGCACTTGGTTGTCTTTTGATTTGAAATTGTGGTTTCTGTCAAAAAAAAATTTTGATTGTGTTTGGTGAGCCTCTTAAATCATAATTACACCTATTTATTTGAATGTTACATTTGATTTCGTATTTTAAAAATTATTTTCACACTCGCATTTGAAAACCTGTCTATCCAGTCATCTATTCGGACGTCTGGCCGGTTGTCAAAACAATGTTTTTTTTTTTGGGCACATGTTATTTTTATATTTTAATAAAAAAATTTGGAAATTTTTTAAAGAATTTTTATGAGTTTTGAATAGAATTTTAGGTTGTGTATTTGGTTAAGAGTTGTAAATTTTTAAATCAAATATCATATGTCACATCACTCAATTTAAAACTCTTTTCAAAATTCATAATCAAACAAATATTTCACACTCAAATCAAAATTATAAAAATCACAAACTGAAAATACAACTCTATTCTCAAATCATAATTTTAAAACTCTACCAAACACTGTGTTTTAATTTTATTTTTTTTTTAACTCATAATTAAATACATAACTTAACTATTCAAAACTCAATTCAAAAATTATTTTCAAAATTTATAACTAAACACACAACTCACAATTCAATTCAAAACTCTATTTTAAAAAAATTCAAAAAAATATTTTTTATTTTGTTTTTCAAAATTATTTTTAAAATTATGATTTGAATGTGGCGTTATGTTTTGAGTTATGAATTTTGAATTGAGTTTTGAAAAAAGAAAATTTGTTTGGTTATGAGTTTTGAAACAAGTTTTAAGTTGTATTTTAAGTTTTGAGGCAGTGTTTGGGAAGTTGGTTTGGGCTAAAATAGCCACAAAAAACAAAATATCACATCCAATCCATAATCATTACACTCTTCTCTCACAAAAAAAGTCAAAAAAGCCAAAAAGCCAAAAAGCCCTTCCCAAACCAAGCTTTTTAGCCCAGGCTAAAATAGCCAAAAAAACCAAAAAGTTAAAAAGTCAACCCACTTCCCAAACCAACCCTGAGTTATATTTTGAGATTTTTTGGATTTATCTTTTTAAATATTTATTTATTTTAATATACACTATATTTCATACATTTGTGTTCTGTATTTTTTAAGAAAATATTTTAAATATATTTTGTAAATATTTAAAAATTTTATTTTTTATTTTAAATATTTTTTATTTTTTATTTTAAATACTTTATTTTATTTCATAAATATATTTTTAAATATTTAAATTTTTTAATACTTTTTTTAAAATATTTAATTTTTTAAATTTAAAAAAAAGAATTGGATCGCCATATGTATTTAAATCATAACAAATTATTTGGTCAATACTTAAAAAATTAACAAAAATTATTTATTGAAAAATTAAAAAAAAATATTGTTCTTCAAAAATAAAAATAAGAAAAAATTACTCATAAATCCCATATTGAAAAATGTTACTCTATCTAGTCTTGAGTGTTTTTTTATAAACCATTTAATCTTTTTTTTACATCACAACATTATCATCAGAACAACATCAAACATCATCATCAAAACAACATCAAGCATCACAACATCATCATCAAACAAGATCTGATCTCCTCCATCTCCTCTCTCTCTCTCTGTGTTCTCTACGTCGCCGTCGATTGTCGTAGTCCCTCCATCGTCGCCGACGTTGTCTTCGATCTCCCTCCTCCACTGATCTCCTCCTGCGCCGCTATCGCTCCGACACGATGGTGCACGAGTCCAACGATACACAGATCTGTGTGTATATATATATTCTTCCCTCTCTCTCTTACTGTTCTTTCCCTCATCACAGCGGCCTCAGGTCTGAGATTTGTGTGCGTGTGTATTTGTATCTTAGATCTAGAGTTTACAGGTGTTATACATATATGTGCGTGTGCGTGTGCGTGTTTGTATAGATGTGTTTGTGTGAATCCAAATTTGGTCTTGATCTTTGTTAGAAAGGGGTTTCATCATGGCAATCTGATGAAGCTCCTACAAATCGCCTTAAATCTTCTTCAACTTGGCCTCAGATCTGTTCAAAATTTTTGATGAATAATGTTTGATGTTTGATGAATAATCCTAATGTTTAATGATTAAGAATCTATGTTTGATGTTTGATGAATAATGTTTGATGGATGTTTGATGAATAATCCTAATGTTTAATGGTTGAGAATCTGTGTTTGATGTTTGATGAATAATCTTAATGTTTAAGGGTTGATGTTTGATGAATAATCCTGGTGTTGCTAATGTTTGATGTTGGATGAATAATTTTAACGTTGCTAATGTTTTCACCGACATTATACGAATAATTCTGACGTTGCTAATGTTTGATGTTTGATAAATAATCCTGACGTTGCTAATGTTTGATGTTCGATGTTTGATGAATAATGTTTGACATAAAAAGGCCTATAGTAAGCTTTTAGAGAAATAGAACCTATTAGTCTAACAAAAAACCTTCGGGACTAAATGGGTTAACATTTCCAAATTTGGAATTTATTGGTGCTTTCCCCTAAAAATAAACAAAATATTTTTTTAAAAAAATATAAAATAAAAAATAATTTTAAAGGACAAAATTAAAAATATTTTTTTGTAATTTTTTTTAATAGAATTTGAAAAAAGTTTGATTATGAGTTTTGAAAATAATTTTTAAACTGAGTTTTAAGTTATATGTTTGGTTACAATTTGAATGTGGAGTTATGTTTTGAGTTTAAAATATTTAAAAAAATACATGCCAAAAATAACCATCAATATAGGACAATTAATTATTAGTCAACTCATTTAAATTTACACAAATAGATGGTGTATTTGGTTTGTGTTTGGAGGTAAATTTTCAAAAAAAAATTTGGGGAGAAAATTTAGAAATTGTTTTGGTTTGTTTGGTTGTATATTTTGAAAATAGTTTTAGAGTTTGGGAGTTTGAAATAATTTGATATTTTGTTGTAATTTAGTAGATGTGTGTAAAAAAAAAAAGTGATTGAAAATGAGAGAGGAAAGAGAAAAATTTATTGATGTATATGAGATAGAAAGTGATTTTGGAAATTGTTTTTTAAAAATTTCCAACCAAACAAATTTTGGAAATTTTTTTCAAAAATTGTGTTTTGAGAGTTAAACCAAACAAAGCCATAGAATCTTGGACAACATTTGGTTTTGTTTTGGAATTGTGATTCTAATATAAAATTTTCAAAACTCATAAGTAAACACATAATTCAAAAACATATCAAACTCAATTCAAAAATTATTTTCAAAACTCATAACCAAACACACAACTCGAAACGCAATTCAAAACTCTTTCCAAAACTCTATTTAAAAAAAATCAAAAAAATATTTTTTATTTTGTTTTTTAAAATTATTTTTAGAATAATAATTTTAGTGTGGAGTCGTGTTTTGAGTTAGTTTTGAGTTAAGTTTTGAAAAAGAGAAAATTTGTTTAATTATGAGTTTTAAAAATAGTTTTGAATTGTATTTTGAAATTTTTTGGATTTATTTTTTTAAATATTTAAAAAAATTATTAATTTTATTTTTTAGGATAAATATTTTATATTTTAAATATTTATTTATTTATTTAAATGTGCACTATATTTTATATATTTGTGCTGTATTTTTCAAAATATTTTAAATATTAAAAAAATTAAAAATTTATTTTTTATTTTAAATATATAATTTTTTTTAAAAAAAATTTATTTTATTTTTTAAAATATTTTAATTTTTTAGTTATGTATTTGGTTATGATTTGAGTGTGGAGTTCTAAAAGTAATGTGGAGTTTTAAATTAGATATTTGATTATGAGTTTTGAAAATAGTTTTTGAATTGAGTTTTGAATTATGTGTTTAGTTATGATTTGTGTGTGGAGTTGTGTTTTAAATTTGAAATATTAAAAAAATTAAAATATTTACAAAAAAATAAATTATTTAAAATAAAAAATATAAAAATTATATATTTAAAATAAAAATAATAAAATTTTCTTAAACATTTTTAAATATTTTAAAAAAATAAATCTAAAAAATTTCAAAATACAACTCAAAATTCAAAAACTCGAAACTCAAAATATAACTCAAAACTCTTTTCAAAATTCAAAATTTAAAAACTCTTTTTAAAACTTTTTTCAAAATGCATAACCAAACAATTTTTTTTTTTGTTCAAAACTCAACTCATAGTAGTTTAACGAGTTAAAAATAACTGTATTTTTTTTTTTTAATAAAAATAAGTGTCGTAAGAAAAATATAGTAATAATTAAAATTTTATTAATCAATAACTTTAGTTCATTAATGTGAATTATAGTGTTCGTTTGACATGTGGGTTGATTATTTTAGTCACAAAAAAATAAAATAGGCTTTTTAGTCTAATAAGATAAAATGTCATATCCAAATCATAATCATTTTATTTTTTCTCTCATAAAAATTAAAAAAGTCTAAAATTCTATCTTTTAACCCAGACTAAAATAACTTTAAAAAAATCAAAAAACCAACCCAAAACGAAGCCATAATAACCATTCACCAAGGAAGAAACTTTTTTGTCTTAACAGGAAAGTACTTTTGTGCAAGTTGTAACGTAGGCACTCCATTGTACCAAGAAAAAGAAGTAGGCACTCCGTATGGTCTCCCAAAATAGGTGGCTTTTGGACTTGCTTTAGTTTTTGTTCACTAATTACAACTTTAGAAAAGCCCTAAAACTGGTTGGTTCATCATCAATTCACATAATGATGGTGAAAGCATTCAAGCAAATTGTTTTGTAGTCTTGTGCCGCATTGTTTTTTGAATCGCCAACCCAACTACAAGTCAACCATTCACATTGAATATTATTATGTGGCCGACGCACCATCGGTGTTTCATGTTATGGTAACTTGTGTCTATATCTACTTCTCCGGATCTTGACAAACTTGTCTGTTTCACAACTAAAACGAGTCACAGATTGAAAGAGTTACCATGCTCTGGTTGCTTCTCCTCCTAGTATTACTTTATTGAGCAAAAAAACAAAAGACAATAATTGGTTCAACAGTCCATTGTATTACAAAGGACATAATCAAAATGTAATTCTTGACTATCCTTGACATTTTCAGAAGTTAGTCCAGTAAAAAAGACAACCCAACTACAATTTTCCGGGATACTCAATTTTGATGACAGGAAACATGATAACCAACTGGTATCAAGAATTTTTCATCTCAAAATTAGCTGTAATTTTGGTATTTACAACAAAAATGGATGGGTATTGACAATTTCCAAGCAAAAATTGGAACCTTTTTTCTCTTTTAACCATATCAGACATATTCCCGGAATCATCCTACCTCATGATGAATAATTTGAAAGAGAAAAAAAAAAAAAAAAAATCAAATTGAAATGTTGTCCTTACCGCCAATGACAACTTTCCGGTGATGCCTTGAACCAGATTTCTTATCTCTTCCACGTCGAACGGAATTCTTCTTTATTGTAGTCCTTCTGGCCATGTTATCTCTAACCAAAGGTGGTGGTGGTGGTGGAGGATGACGAACGGCACCAGCCAGAGGAGCTTGAATCATGGCACCAGCCGGAGGAGCCATTTGCCTCAACTGATCTTTGTGGTATGCCTGCATCAAATTCAGATTATCAATGTCGGTTATTATTAATAACAAAAAGGTTGAAAACAAAAATTGCTTATCCTTTACCAGAACTTATTAGACATCCAAAGATAATTCTATCAATTCATTGCATTTTTCATGGTTATTTGAAATGAGAACTATATGTTTCCAATATGTTTCAAAGTTGTCATTTAAAATATGAACACAAAGAAATTGACTAAAACCACTTTCTTTGAGTAAAAATAGATCATTCAAGGGTACATTATTGAACTGATTTATCAATCTCACAAATACACATATACAGTACCAAGTAAATTACTACCTGAATCACGAAATTTCGCCTTTCACAATCCATAAACATATCAACACTCCAGTTAACTTCAGCCATTATTCTGTCCCGTACAGTGGAGAAGCTCAACTGATCTCTGGAAGTAAAACGATCGACTTCATTGAACCACAAACAGGTGAACAAATTTGTGATGGGAATGTGTTCCTTTATAATCACACACCCTTCAGGAACATCTGCAGAAAGTCAGACATGAAGTGAGAACTCAATTTTTGAGATACAAAAATATGCAAAAAACACAGACTCGTAAATCATGCACCTACCACTAGTTATAGGAAGCTTAGTGTCAGAGTATGGTGTTAAACCCTCCTTTTTATAGATCTCAATCTGGTAATTAATAGAGGCATTGTCGTATTTCCCTGCAGCTTTATTAGCTTCAGCTTCTTCAAATACATCAAAGCGTCTGTAGTGTCTTGAAATAGCAAAAGTGGCATTTTGGCGCCACAAGAACCTGAATAATTGAAAATTTAAGGCATCACACAAGTTTGATATACATATTGCAACTGCTATTTATAATAAGAATAACTTTACTCCATATACAACCGACATACCCAACATCAAGGATTGAATTCATGAACATAATGCAAAAACAAGAATAATGACAACTTCTCAATACATCAATGTTAAAAGTTAGGTTCTCTACAAGAAAACAAAGTTTCTTTTTCTAATTAGACTGATTATGCCAAGCAATGACAGATACGGATAGGAGACATGTCAATTTGTCCAAGACAAATAACCCATAACTGTATGTAGCTAACTCAACATGAAATTCATTATCCTACAGCTCAAAGTTGTAATAGATTTGATATACCTAGTACTTTTAGATACAGAATTTAAATACCAAAATGCTGTGTTAATAATTAAATAATACCACATCATGCATAAAGACATTGCTGAACAAACACTTCAATTTCTCATTGTTGCAATAGAGTCTCCATGGATTATAGGCAAACATGAGAGGCTGAATTAAATATGCTAGAGACATTAGTTGATGAGATTTTATGTTCTCACTACATTAGCTCTTGCTATTCCATTGGGCCCAAGACAAGTTACCTATGCTAGAGCCATTAGAAGAACTATGATAGTTCACTGAACCAATCCATCAATCAAATTGAAGGTGCCATAACATAGAAATGACAGGATCTCTCCTTCATCATAAGAAATCGAAAATTACTACACCAAGTCCATGAAAGGCTGCTATAGATATAGGACGGGATTTACCTCTCCAGAATTTGATATGGATCCACAACAAGCTGAAGCTTTCCATCAATCCATATAGAGTACCGGACATTGGGAAAGAGCCTATGTAATAAAAGCTTTGGGACCTGCAATGAGAACATTCTGGATCATATAAAATCCAACATTCTTGATGCCATTTTGTTCATACACTGAGTCATGAACATTAATGCCTAATCTTGTGCATGCTCATTTTGCCTTCTACTTTGCTGATTTAGTTGGACTATGAAAGTCATCTAGGTCTCTTTTTCATGACAGTTTAGATATTATATCCTCTCCGTGAAAGAGATAGGACAAGGCCTTTTGAGTTGAGTGGAGTATCCTCCCCATGAAAGGAATAAAAAACAACTGATCATAAGTTTTTATCAAGTGAGAGTCACCTTAACTGACCTTTCCATTGCGTCTTGGGTCAGTGTAAGGTAGGTTACAGACAACAACAATTCTCCATAATCCAACCCTCTTGCTGCTATCCAAGCCACTAGAATTCTTCATATACTTCTCTGTCTCCTCATCAATAAACATAACGAAGGGTACATTCTCCCTTGCAATTTCACTAATGTTCGTAGGCTGTTGCATTATGTCATAGTTTCCTGGAAACATTGAAATCATCAGAAAAAGGAAAGCATATTCATAAAAAACAAAAGCTCCAACAAGCCATTGTAGCATAGAAGTAAATATGCATGCATGGCATCGAACGGGGAGAGATGGGATAAAGATCAATTTATCGTCATCTCTTGTAAAAGAAGAAAGTCTGAATTTTAAAAGATGTTTAATGCTTGTACCAAATATGGCTGATGCAACAATGACGTCATGGAACTGCTCTAACTCTCTAAGGTCAGCTTCATCAATATCAAACCCAGTCTGATAACCAGGTCTACATCCTTTGACAAATCTGATAGAAAAGGAACATGCACCAGCAGTGACTCATGACAGAAATTCAACACATGTTAAAATATGACGAAGTACTGTGGCATGCTATCATTCCTTTTATTAGTAAATACCGTCACAAGGCCATCATATAAGATTTTCTGGAAAAAAACTAGCTTATAATAACGAAACCCACCCGCAGTGCACAGTCATTGACTCTTTTATATTGAATGATTCATTCCTCTGCTTTAAAGAAGGAAACCCACCAAACTCAGAGCCTCCATGTGGTTCTGTTTTTATTGGATTTTCCCCACGGAAATAATTTAAATGATGAATCACGGCTGATACTGATGGGGATCTTGGCATTCTGCCTATAGCCTGCTCCACAGGAAGGTAACATACAGGACATGCTGAGGACAATGACAAAGAACAAAATTAACAAAACTTCAGCATTACATATATTACATGCACATAAATTTTGCTTTAAATCTTCAACTATCGAGTGTACATAGAACAACAGGGTGTACCTCTTGATGTCTATATTAACAATATCAAATAGAAGGCCCAGGAGTAGTAATATAATCAAAATATTATTATTTTAAATTTGTCCTAACTGCAGTACATGGAAGCATAAACTGTGTTGTGTGCAAACATGGAATAATGAGTTAAAGAAAATAGGGCACAAACTTACGGCGTGGTCCAATCCGTTTTCTTTCACCAGGAGGGGGTGGGGGAATTGCAAAATGTTTGCATGGATTTCCCAGAAGAGGAGCAGAGTCTGCAACAACTCTAGAAACAGAAGAATGGGAGGTAGGTGGATGCTGGCTGTTGTTTTCACCACATACTGTGACAGTATTCACCATAGACAATTTCATGTTTTGAATTGTCTGAGCAATGTAAGAACTAGCGCTTTCCGATGCATCCTCTAATGAAAACAAGCCATCATGTACATAAGTTAATAATCCACTATTAGCCACTCAAAAAATAACAACAGAAAATTGAACTTAAAGTAGCACGGTGGACTAAATGAAGAAGCATCTCATAACGTACGTCAGCCATGAAAAAACATAGCTTTGTGGACTGAAGGAACTGTATGGGTGCAGTAATTTCTAACAACAATATATAAATTATAATCTAATGAAATAGCTCATACGAGATCTAACAATCAAGGAAATCTATAAATCCTAACCATTCAACATAGTATATTATTACATAATTTTTTCTAACAACAATATATAAATCATAATCTAATGAAATAGCTCATACGAGATCTAACAATCAAGGAAATCTATAAATCCTAACCATTCAACATAGTATATTATTACATAATTTTTTCTAACAACAATATATAAATTATAATCTAATGAAATAGCTCATACGAGATCTAACAATCAAGGAAATCTATAAATCCTAACCATTCAACATAGTATATTATTACATAATTTTTCCTTTTTTTTAAGTATCACAGTTCACCATCTTTTGGGTCCTAACAGTAGTAAACACATATAGCACTATCAAGTAGAAACATTGTTGGCTCCATCCCTACTCTCCTGTCTACGATTCATCAAACTAAGCCAACGTAACCACTTAAAAGCTTAAAAGCATAATTAAAAATACCATTAAGAAAAATTAAAAATCAAAGTTGAAGGTTAAAACATGCATCTTTTCCTCAGTACACAATCAAAGTTAATCAATCAGAACAACAAAAAAAATATTGTAAATATTCACATGAAACCCTATTTGATGTTTGCAGTGCCTTTCAAATACAAGGAACTTCAAAATATGAAGGAAAAAATGGGTAGGGAAAAAAGTGATAGAGAAACAAACCTTTATTCACTGTAATAAACCCTATTAAAAAAGCCAAAAGAGCCAGTGCAACCAAAATCAGCATTCCAACATTCCTTCGACCTAAATATCTGCAAATAAAGGGGAGAAATCTTTCCTTCTCCCTCAAACCAGAAAGGGGCATCTTCGAAGGCTTGCGCACATTGAATGAATTCGGTATCTGAAACACATCATTCTGGGGCTGTTGCATTGATCCATAACTTGCTGTCCGTAGACCCAATGACCCTCCAGTCATTGTACCTCCAAACCCACAATTTTCAGCTTCATCTCCTTTATCCCTCAGAATTCCCCTTCATTCACAATAAAACTTCAGGGCTTTTCTGGACCCAAAATTGAAAAGGCCGAACAGCCTCATATTAATATTCTATTAAACAAACTCAACACCAATGTTAGTTCCAATATTTAACCCACTTTTCAGATTTCCCCAAAGTATACAGAAATCAGAACCACCCAATGCTTCTTCAAATTGATTCTCAAAACAATAGACCCACTTTTTAAATTCTCAAATTATTGGTAGTGCTAGTAGGAGCTGCAAAATTCAATTCAGTTCCACCAATCACCAAAGACCATTCTCAACAAACAAACTCAATCTGATTTCCCATTATACACAAAACCCAACTCCAAAACAAAACCACAAATTATCAATTATGTGTTTCAGTTCATCTAAAGTTTTTCCCTCGGTTTCTTCTTTCGATATCAAATCAAAACTCAAAAAATCACAAAATTCACCAGTCCTAACAGGAATTGCAATCCAAATCGATGTCCAAATCCAAAACTTCCCAAAACTTCAAATATCGATCCACACGTCAATGCTCAATCAGCATAACCTCAAAACAGAGTAAAAATCAATCTAATACCCATTAGAGACTCAGAGATTTGGTTACCTTTAACACATGTCCCGACATACCCAAAACCCAAATTCGGAATCAGGGGTTTCATCGTTTGAAATCTAGGGTTTCTGTGATGAGACTTGAAGCTCTTCTTCGTCTCTGTCAGAAGAACAAGGATTGTCTGATTGCATTTCGACCTGGAAGATTGTTCGTTTTGCAGTTATCTCTGTTACCGTTAGTGCACAAACATTCACTTTGTTTATTAATTCGACCATGCTAAGTAGCTCGAGACTCACGGCTCGAAACGCGGCTCGACACCAAAACGACGTCGTTTTGGTATCGATTTTTTTTTTTTTCTTCTTTTTTCCTGGTTTTTGTTGCAGATCGGGAGAGGAAAGAAGGGAGAAGAAGGGGAGGGGAAGGGAGGGGGAGGAAGGACTGGAGGGGGCCTAAAAAATGGAGGAGGAGGCGGCGAAGGCGGGCTGGGCGAGGCGACGGCGGTGGCGAGGACGGCGGTGACGAACTGGACAGGAGGACGGCGGTGACGAACTGGACAGGAGGGCGCTGCGACGGGCTGGGCGAGGCGATGGCGGCGGCGAGGACGGCGGGCGACGGCGGGCGAGCAGCGACGAGGTCGAGCGAGGTGCGGTGGATCTCCTCCCTCCCTTCTCTTCTCTCCCTCCCTTCTGTTTCTCGAGCCAATTTTCGAGCCTTGGTGTCGAGCTACGAAACATTTCCGTTATTAATTAATCCAAATTATATATTTTTTGAAATTTTATATCCGCCCACTTTTTTTTATTTATTAAAAGCAATAGTAAAATATTTATTAAAAACAATAGTAAAATAAAGTAAGAAATAAATTTCAGTGGCTAACAGAGGGAAAGACTAAAAGCTGTAATATAATTTTATATTTTTGTGTCATAATTAAAAAAATAATTATGATCAAATAATATATGAAACATAATCAAAAAATTTATGAGTTATCATTAAAACAAATTCATGACTAAAGAAAAACAGCGTAGCAGTGTGCATAGTAAAATTTCCCGTTACGAAATTCGGCCATTAAATTAATCTATATTATCTTATATTATTATATAAAACTTATAACTAAATTGGTAATTCTCTCATGGGCAAATTACACTAACAGTCCCTATAGTTTAGGGCTTGTGTCACTTTAGTCTTTGACTTTTCAATTGTAACACATTTGACCTTGAATTTTGAATCTTGTTCCAAATAAGGACAATTAACAATCCATTGTTTAATTTCAAGGGCAAAATCATCAATTTGATAAAATATAAACTAATTTGACAAAAATAAATGTCAAAAAAATATTTTAAAATTTTAAAAAATTATTTCTACCCACCAAAAAAAAAATTATGTAAAATTAATAAAAATTACATGATTAATTTTTAAAAATTAATTTTCCATGATCATCATCCAAATACATAATAAAAATTAATTTGGTAAAAAAAAGATATAAATGTCTAAAAAATTTATTAATTTTATATAATTTATCTTTATTAGGTAGCAATAATTTTTAAAAATTCAAAAATAATTTTTTAACATTTATTTTTGTGAAATTAATTTATATTTTATTAAATTAACAATTTTGCCCTTGAAAAATCCAATAGTACATTCAATTGTCCTTATTTGGAATAAGATTCAAAATTCAGGGTCAAATGTGTCACAATTGAAAAGTCAATGACCAAAATGACACAAGCTCCAAACTATAGGGACCGTTAGTGTAATTCACCCTTCTCTCATCTAAAAAAAATTAATTGATAATTAATGTTTTTTTCTTAAATGAAAATGTTATATGGGTAAGAGCAGATATGACAAATAATTTTAAGGGCCGGTTTGGCATGTTTTTAAAAAAATAAAAGGTCAAAAAATTACTAAAAAATCTAAAAAGTTATCACTATTCATAAATTAAAAATAAAAAAAAAAAATTATTGATGCAAAGTACAAGTCATAAGGTATGACACAGTGATGGGTTTGTCCAGGTACAAATTACACACGGGTGTACAACAAATTTACACAGGATAGTGTTGTTCAGTCTGTGGGGGCCTATCACGGGTCTCGTTTTGATAATCTGAACCGTTCAATGTATAGAACTCGTTGAGTACTACAGATTTGTTAGAAATAATGTTGATCGGATATCGCTAACTACGTGATCAAATCAGTTTTGTATAAAAAAATAGATGGTGTTATAGTTAACTGTTGAAAAAAAATTAATCCGATCAAATAGCTATCAATATCCAATTAACGTGATTTTTTAAAGGCGTATAATACTCGACAATTTCTACACATTGAACGGTTCAAATTATCAAAACGGGACCCGTAATGGCCCCCATGGGCCGAACAGCACCGTCCAATGCAATGCCCAAAAAGTAGGCAAGCATTTCTTAGCATCAATTCAGCCTGTGCAGACAGTACGGCTGTAGAATTCACAATCTTTATCTTCTCCTACATACTAATTTATACAATTTTTTAATACATATTTTTTTCGTAAAAAATCAAAAAGTTAACCAAAACAACCATATTTTTTTCCTAAACTTTTTAGTCCAAAAAGTCAAAAAATGTACTTGCCAAGTTTGGCATCCTCAAAAAAATCTAAAAAGTCAAAAAGTCATTATTCTATTTAAGTCACATCATCTTATTTAAGTCACATCACCTCTTTAACACATCACTTCAAACCCAACTCAAATCCAACCCATATTTCATAAAAAGTCAAAAAGTACACTTATTTAGTCTTCCCAAACTTGACCGCCGACCCCAAATTTTTAAAAAAAATTAAAAAAATCCCTCAATTGCTTTGTAGATTTGGTAGCACATATGTATATGTGCACATCCACTTAAGTATATTGAAATATATGTCATAATACATATTATGATATTTAAATTTTGATTATAAAATTTGTCAGTATAACATTATTAAATAATTTAACATAATTTTTTTTTTAAACCAACCCTCCAAATGTAATATTTTTTTTAGGGTAAACAGGTTCTAATAGTTGGATTTAATTTCCATAAAATCCTATTAAAAGTAAGTACTAGTAAAATCATCACTAAAGATAACTTTTTGTGACGATTTATTGCATATATTGCTAAAAATTGACAATCATTGACTTTTTTTGTCACGATTTTTATAAATTATCGTTAAAAGTTATAATTAGTGACGTTTTTCTATGATGAATTTTTCAAACTGTCGCTGAAAGTTAAAAATTAGTTTTTTTTTTTTTTGTGACGATTTTTTAAAACTGTTATTAAAACTTATAATTATTAACATTTTTTATCGCAAAATTTTCAAATTGTCGCTGAAAATTAATAATTAGTGACATTTTTTGATAGTGTTTGATGAAAAATGTCATTTGTAACGACCAAAAATAAATATGATAAACCCATCTCATAAACGGAAACCAAGTTAAAACAAAGTACTTTCATTTATCAGAGTTAATATACAAAATGTGACACATGCGATATACATTCATAAATAGCTCATCCTAAATCTACAGCATGTGTTACAAATAGTAAAAAATAATGAAAGCTAAACAAATATTCATATGCTCTAAAGACTTACATCTTTCCAAGTCACTGCTTAGTTACAATAAAAATAAGTCTAGCTCAATACAATTAAGCTCTTGGCTATACAAAGTAAATACAATAAAAAAGAAGCTCTTGTTCCAAATCTCCCAAAACTACTGTCTTGATGGAGGCATATCTCCAACACCTGAAAATAGTGTTTCCCAATATGATGAGCCAAAACCCAGTAGGAACAATTTAACACAATATATGAATCTTAACAAAGATATAAGTATGAAATGCCTATTCAATGCCTACGATAAAAATCATTTATAACTCTTTGCAAAATTATGCCATGCCAAGCTTTATATCACAATTCATGTTATCTCAATTCATTTTATCTTGTTTCATGATTCATTCACCAATTCATTCAGACAACTACACTGAGGGTACAACTCGATGGGTTTCTAATCAACATAACCATTATACAAACACTTTCATTTGCCATTTTACGGATATTTCGTCCGCAGGAACCGGCATCCATGTATACATATGGTTTTCGGAATTTTCACCCTAGACACACAGGCTAACTTAATTTAATGGAATCCATCCCATTTCTTTTCCCATACACGAATACATCCCCTTTCTCCTCTCACACATTATACATTTACAATGTATTAAAACATAGTCATATTAATGACAATGGACTAAGAGATTAGTTTCAATTCACCTAATCCTCATACAATTTCTACAACAATTATAGCTATCCTCCACCGATAGCCCAAAGCAGATATTTCTAAACAGATATATAATCTTCAAGACAGATAAATTAACCAAATTTCCATAGATGAGAGAAAATACATACCCAACTCCATCATTTATACAAACGTCCATTCAATTTCATATTCTCAATGCCAATTTCATATTTTTATACAAAATAACTATTCGAGACAATTGGGGCAAAATTCCCTTTTCTTCCGAAATTCACCCCGGTTATCAAAATCAGTGAGTTTATCACAACACAACCTCACATCTACTCCCATAACCAATTTTAATACATACATTGGAAAACTCCTCTTTTGATTTTAAAGTAAAACCCTAGATTTGTTCAAAATCACCCCAAATTCCAATATTTCTTACACATCAGCAAATAACTAAGTTAAAATTTATAAAATAGTGTAGAAAGTCCCTATCTCAAGTTTAGAAACCAAAGAAAGAGATGGAGAGACTTTAAAGATGCCGAAACCAAGCTCTATTTGGATCAAAACGTAACCCTTGAGATGCTCTACCGTTTTTACAAAGGCACACTGGTAGATAAATCACTAGATCTAGGTGAAAATGTAGAGATAATGTAAATTTTAGAGAGAGAGGCTCTAAATCTAGGGTTTTGAAAGAAAAAGATATGAAAAAGTGATGTAAAAAGGTGCTGCTACGAACTGATAGACGCATAATCCGCTCGAGCGCAAGAAGTGACGCTAGAGCATCAGATACAATAAGCTGTCCTGCTCGAGCGTAAGAAGTGACGCTCAAGCGCAGAATGCACACTCCCAGTAGTTTTGCAGACAACAGACCAACACTCGAGCTCAAGAAAGGCCGCTCGAGCTGAGCCCACTCGAGCGTAGAATATACTCTTCCAATAGTTTTGCCGACCTGCAAAAGTACTGAGAGTTTACAAAGCCTGCTTGAGCACAAAAAGTGCCGCTCAAGTAGAGGAATAAAATTCTAGGCAACAAAGATTTGAAAACTAAGTAACCAATCTATTCCAAACACAACCACTACAGTCCAATAACCAAATTTAAGGATGTACAAGAGAAACAAGACATGAACAACAATACGAAACCATTAAACCCAAGTCCGAAATACAAAATGGGTCGGGTCTAAACCAGAATCGTTATATCATTAATTATCATAGTACCTATTAGACAATAAGTACGCTTATTAGAATTTACACGTAAGTCTCCCATATTTTTATTCAGTGATATTTTTTTTTTTTTTTTTATGGGGAGTGATAATTAGATGAACTTGACAAAAATGATGATTATCAATAATACAGAGGACATTAAATTTGAGCATCAAATTTTAAATATTACATAATGTGATCAATCAAGTAAAGAGTGCTGTTGAAATAACATTTGTCCATGCATAAATCATCAATCAAGATGGCCATAGTGGACTTTACCTATGAAGTAAGTGTGGCAGCTCAAAAAATAAAATATAAAATAATGCGCCATCAATGGTTTTTAGTTTATTATTTTAATGAACCCATTTTGACCTATTATATATTACAGTCCCGTTACAGAGCCCGAATTCATCAGGCTCGAATTGGCTCGAAGCCCAAAACGACGTCGTTTTGGGTTTCAATTTTTTTTATTTTTTTATTCTTTCTTTCTTGCAGGAAGAAGAAGAAGAAGAACAAGAGAAGAAGAAGAGGAAGCAGAACCAGAACCAAAAGAAGAGGAAAATAGAAGAGGAAGAAGAAGAAGAAAAAAAAAACAAAACATCAATGTCTTCTCTTGTTCAGCTCCACATCAAACAAAACATCAATTTTTTTTCCCCCTTCATTTTCAGCTCCAGATCTAGAAAAAAAAATAAAAAAAATCATCAATGTCTTCATCACATTCAGCTCCAGATCAAACAAAAATCAAACAAAACATCAATTTTTTCCCCCCTTCATTTTCAACTCCAGATCTAGAAAAAAAAAAAAAAAATCATCAATGTCTTCATCACACAGCACATCTTCATCAACAACATCTTCATCACACAGCACATCTTCACCGGCGATCACCATCGAAGCTCTTCCTCTTCTCTTCTCTTCTCTCCTCTCCTCTCCCTCGCTCTCGCCTCTCGTCTCTCGCCTCTCCTCTGTATTCAAAAGCAACACAGAAAGAAAAAGAAAGAAAAGAAAAAAAAAAAAAAAAAAAACGAAACCCCAAAACGACGTCGTTTTGGGGTTTCGAGCCAATTCGAGCTTGAGGAATTTCGGGCCCTCAAACATTTTTCTATATATTAATACATTGATGACACATAAAAATGATAATCAAATTTCGGTATCAATTTTTAATCATCATGTTTTTTTAGTTGCCACAAACCACAACTTATAAAATGGTCATTGCAAAGTGGTTCTTAGATTTAGCGCATTGTTTATTAGTAAATAAAAAAGAATCCATAAACACAAATAAAAGTATCAATAATAATTTTAGAAATGAAATGATAATATTAATTGTTAGTGGCCAACAAAGTTAAAAGGTGAAAAACAATTAATATTAACAAGCTAACTGCCAGTATTACACGTTATAGAAAAAGTCTAAGCACACAAAACCTTATCACAAATAGAATTGTGATTGATATGTGTACAAGTGAAAAAAAAAAAAAAAAAAGAGTATATATTATATTTGAAAAATCACATATATTGTTGTGCCATACAGGAACAACTCGCCCGATTTGCTTAAAAAATACAAAATAATATTTCTTCACAGTTATAATGTAAATGCCACCATTTTATTTATTTATTTTACCTATCCCATCATGCTAAACCTTTATCTATTAATGAAAACTAAGCAAAACAAACAAACTCATCATACTAAACCTTATTCTTTTTTTCCTTTACAAAAAATACAATCAATTCAATTAATCTAAAAGAGAATATCTACAAGAAAAAATAAGATTTTCAATGAAGATGCAGATTGCTGCCCTTTAATGTTCCTTCTCTTCATGCACAAGCATTGCAAAAGCTTACTAGCATTCTTATACATACCTTTTGCCCCCAAAAAAAGCCTTGCATTTGTATTTAGTTTAATTAATAAAAAAAATTTAAAAACTTTTCATGGGTGTTTAGACTAAAAGCTATTTTAAATATATATATATAGTTGATGTCATCTTTAAAAATACAAAAATAAAACCAAGAAAAGCTTTTAAATAAAATTTGTGTTTGTTTACTAAGGATTGCTAGCATTCATTTTTTATTTTTATTTTTGTTTTATTATTTAAAAACACACTCTTTCGAACATGTACGTTTGACTAAGGGTTGATATCTTAATCACTATATTACAAATGCTTTGACATATAGAGGCGTTTTTTTTTTTTTTTTTTTTTTTTTTTTTTTTGAAGGTCTATTTCATACTTCACTTTCCAGAGGTTAATCATTGGAGATGCTAGTGCGATTGACTCGATGATTCTTACCAACCATTGTAATTGACCTTTCTTTTAAAATTAAAAGGAAAAGCATCAAATACATTTTTTTAAAATTTTTTGTCTTTTTGTTTTATTATTTCAATTAGAATTAACAATTAATAATGCGATGATTGTATCCTTTATCTTATTTTATTGGGTAAATTACACTTATCTCTCCTGAGATTTTTAACAATTACAGAGAAATTTCCTATAGTTGTAATAATTACATTAACCTCCCTTACTTTTGAAACTATTATCAAGATTCTTCCACTGTTAAGTTATTTAACAGAATTTGCTAATGTCATGTTGTTGTCATACCAAAAGCAATGAAATTATCCATTAATTACTTTAGCTATTTAAATGAGAAATTTCGCTCACCTCCCTTGAAATTTTGCATATATATTATCAAAAATTCATACATATTTCACCATTATTTAATAAAATTTTTAAATTTCATGCAATATTAAATAAAGTTTTTAAATTGTTAAGACATTATTAAATCATTGAATGCCAAAAAAAAAAAACTTAATTATTTATAAAATACTTAAAAATAAATAATCTCTCTAAAATTAATGTTAGATGACATCCTAATAATTTAATATAACACTTATTTCACATTACATAAATAACCTAAAATTTATTATTAATGCATTTGTTATTTGATTTTTTTAAAGGTTAAAATAAATTGATTTATTTTTTCTGCAATTTGCATTACTTATTTATTTATATGTAAAAAATTTATTATTTTATCTTTTCTCAATCATATATTATTCTCAATTTTTTATTTTTTATTTTTAAGTCATTAAATTTCTAGTTGATACATATTTAAAAAAACACAGGTTAATATTTTTTGCATGGTCAAAAAAAATTTTAAAAAAAAAAGTAAAAAAAAAAAAGTGCCTCACAATAAATTAAAATTAGTTAATAGGGAATGAAAGATCAATAGATCATTTGAGAATAATAAACAATTCAAACAATTTGTCATTTCTTATACCTAAAATTAAAATTAATCTTTACTTGAATAGAGAAATTATTTGAGACTAATAAAATACTCAATTAATTTCTTGTGTATGATACCTAAAATCTATTTCTCCATCTTTATTTGTCTCATTTAAACTATTTTTATTTTTTCTCACCTTCATTAATGGTTGAATTCTTATTTTATTTTTTGTTTATAAAAGTTCAAAAACTTGTTGTGGAAAAAAATAAAGTCAATAAATTATATTTAAATTTTTTTAAAATTATGAAAAATAAATAATAATTTCATACATATTTAATAGGGTAAATTAAATTACATTTATATATTTTTTCTTTAGAAAGTATTTTATTTCATTGTGTGTTTAAATTAGTATTAGAGTATGATTTATTAATCATGTCAATAAAATTATATGAGTATTAGATATACGAAAGAAGTAAAATTAGATAATTTAAATAATAACACTTCGCTATAAATAATAATAGAACAAAATAAATGCGAGAAATTTATAAAGAAATAAATAAAATAAAATAAAAAGTAAAAATTCAAGGGAAATTAGTCTAACATCCCTCTAATTTTGGGTAGTAGAAGAGGTCCACAATTTTTTTTTATGTTAGATAAGGTCCCTCACATCCTTTACTTTTATTTTATTCCAAAAAAAAAAATACCAACTTTACCCTCACTTTTCTCTCTTCTCTCTCTACATATTTAGGTCTCTCTTATCCATCTCTTCGATCTCTCTGTTCCTAAACCTTAAAACCAAAATCTACCATCTCCTCACTCTCCCACACTGCCATCTCCGCTTCCTTTTGCTCTGACGACCACTTCATCACCGCCGCTAACTCCCACTCCGGTATCATCTTTTATTTTATCTTCTCTCTACAGATTTGGATCTCTCAACCACCTTACAATTTTCTCTTCCCAAACCCCAGAACCAAAATCTACCATCTTCTCATTCTCCGCCACCGCCACTGCCACCTCTGCCTCATTTCATTCTGACGACCGTTTCATCACCGCCGACCTTGTCTATGTCTTCGACACCAAGTTCCTAACCCCCTCCCCTGCCTTCGCGGTCACGTCCACCTTGTTGACCTTGTCCACTGCCATAATTATGGGTCATTGATCTATTTGTTAAAGAATAAAGAGTGGGTGACCATGGATAACAATAAACTCATAGATCTTGAGGAATTTAGAGGACCTGCTAAAATTTCTCTAAACCTATATCAGAGAATTTGGAGGACCTATTGAAATTTCTCTAGATCTATACCATGAAAATTTCACTGGACTTATACAAGGTAATTTTCTCTGGACTTATACCAAGGAAATTTCTCTGGACCTATACTAGAGAATTTGGAGGACTTACTAAAATTTCTCTAGACCTATACCAGAGAAATTTCACTGGACCTATAACAGAAATTTCACTGGACCTATAACAGAAATTCCTCTGGACCTATACCAGAGAATTTGGAGGACCTGCTAAACTTTCTCTAGACCTATACCAAAGAAATTTATTCATGGAGAGAAATTTCACTTGAACTCATATTTGAAATATCTGTCATATTTATCTTCTTTGGTCATCACACACTTACAATCTGAAATTTCACTATACCTATATCTGAAATTTCTATGTCATGTTGATTTTCTCTGAATTTTCTTTGCAAATGTTTTCAGAGAAATTTGCTTGCATGTTGATTTTTTCTAACACATTTGATTTTTTCTTGAAATTTCTCTGCAAATGTAGTAAGAGAAATTGACTTGCATATTGATTTTCTCTATACATTTAATTTTCTCTGAAATTTCTCTACAAATGTAGTCAGACAAATTTAGTTGCATGTTGATTTTCTGTAATACATTTGATTTTTTCTGAAATTTACTCCAGCTCGAATGGCCTCTGTTCTTCGTCGCGCGGCCATCCTTTCCGCGTTTGCCTTATTGGCAAGTTGTGTGAGGCTTAACCTAGCCATATCTTCGGGGTACGCGCCGGGAAGGTCCTCTAGACCGTGAAAAATGTCGTCAAGTGGAAGGTCCTCTCGGCCCGAAGTGGACGGAGGGTTGGCTGAATTAAGGCCGGCTTCCTCAAAGGGCAACTTCAAAGCCTCGTCGACTTCGGCTTCGGACTGATCTGACTCGGCGACCTCAGCTACTTCCGGTCGCTCCGAATCGGACCCCTCGAAACCAACTTGCCTCAAGTTTTTGAAATCGGTCAAGATAAGAGCGGTAAAAAACTCATCACCCTTCGGAATTGGGATGTTTTCTGCCGCCGAGAAGGTCGTATAAGTCGGCTCGTAGCGGAGTAGAACGTGGGCCGCCCTTCCCTATTTCTGAAGACTCGGCTGGCCGAAATATTTGAGCGCGACCTTGATTTCTAAAAGAACAGCGTCGTCGGTTGAAGTCAGGACTTTCTTCAAATCGTTTCCTGCACAAGCAAAACCATGAGGTCTTGAAAATGAAGCTTTATAAATATAACAAAAAATAAATAAAAGAAGCTACACGGCCACCTGGTTCGCCCCTCCGTCTAGGAATAGGATCGAGGCGATCCTCGCCTTCGCCAAATTCTCAGTTACCTTGGACAACGACCATAACATCATCGACTCGCTTCCCAGAACTGGAGAGCATAGTCATTAGTTGATGGTCGGTGTCCTTGGCCCTAAAGAAATAACGCCCGTGCCGACCAGAAGACTTGGCCAAGGCATAACAATGCCGAATAGTAGGAATGCCGAGGTTAATCCTAAGGTGACGATTTAGTGCGATAATCCCCATTACGATTCTAAAAAGGTTGACATTGGGTTGGGAAGGGATTAAACCCCAATGGCAAAGCACAGCCCTAAGGAATGGGTGAAGGGGGAAACGGACTCCACCCTCTGCGATTGATAGGAGAGGGAAGGCAATCGTGGTTTCATCAGCCCTCTCCATATCGAGGGTGCCGTCTGTCACAAGTGACAGATGGACGTCATCAGGAGTAGAGAAATGGCGTCGAAAACCAGAAATTCGATCCGAGGAAAGGAGATCTTTTAAATGTTTTGCCATTTCCTTCAGTCTATAAGAATATGCTAAGCCAAAAACAAAGCAAGAAAAAAGATTCAGGGCAGAGAGGGAGAGAACTTACAAGAGACGAAGAGGATAGTAAAGAAAATGAAGTTGCAAAGGTAATTCGGAAGGCAATCCAGCGACGAGCGTCTAAAAGTGTGTATGTATTTGAAAAGACGTTGAAATTTTAAATCACAATAAATAGAAGTGTACGAAGGGGCGGGAAGTTGAAATGATAACCGAGAAGCATGTGCTCAGACATTTGCGTTGGAATGAGGTCAGCCACCGAATTTCGGCTCTGACTTTTCAAGTTCGAAACCAAACTCTCCAGCCAACTGTCGTTAGTGGAGTGCTTGGGGGGCAATTATGGGAGCCGAATAATGGGAGTCGTAGAGATGTCGAATAGTCGAACTTGGAGTCGAAATATATAGCACTCGGCGCCGTCTCGCACGCTCGAATCCTATCATATTCGGCCAAATAGCCGGTCGAGCAAAGGGCTGAGTGAAAAGCGGTTTGCTACAATTGAAGCCGAATGTCGAATTGAAAGTGAACCCAATCCCGAGGCCCAAGAAAGAAAAAATATAAATAGAAGAACATCAGCCAGGAAGAGGTATGTGAGAACCATTACACTTTACTTAAAATACAAGTAATTCAAGGAGTAGAGACTGACTTGCCCATCGGAGTGCTAATTCCGGCACCCCCGACCGGAGTGTTAATTCTTTTTCAGGTGACTAGCTGAGGATCACTAGCGTCCCCTAGGATCTGAAGAGTATTTCCAAACCACTTCTCTACAACATCCTTTACTTTTATTTTATTCGGAAAAAAAAATACCAACTTTACCCTCACTCTTCTCTCTCTACATATTTAGGCCTCTCTTATCTCTCTTATCCATCTCTTCAATCTCTCTCTTCCTAAACCTTAAAACCCAAATCCACCATCTCCTCACTCTCCTACACTGCCATCTCCGCCTTCTTTCGCTCTGACGACCACTTCATCACCGCCGCTGGCTCCCACTCATGTATCCTCTTTTATTTTATCTTCTCTCTACATATTTGGATCTCTCAACCACCTTACAATTTTCTCTTCCCAAACCCCAGAACCAAAATGTACCATCTTCTCATTCTCTGTCATCGCCACGCCACCGCCACCGCCACTGCCACCTCCGCCTCCTTTCATTCTGACGACCGTTTCATCACCGCCAACCTTGTCCATGTCTTCGACACCAAGTTCCTAACCCCCTCCACCGCCTTCACGGCCACGTCTACCTCGTTGACCCTGTCCATTGCCATAAGGATGGGTCATTGATCTATTTGTTGAAGAATAAAGAGTGGGTGACCATGGATAATAATAAACTCATGGATCTTAAGGAATTTAGAGGACCTGCTGAAATTTTTCTAAACCTATATCAGAGAATTTGAAGGACCTATTGAAATTTCTCTAGATCTATACCATGGAAATTTCACTGGACTTATACAAGGTAATTTTCTCTGGATTTATACCAGAGAAATTTCTCTAGACCTATACCAGAGAAATTTCACTGGACCTATAACAAAAATTTCTCTGGACCTATACCAGAGAATTTGGAGGACCTTCTAAACTTTCTCTGGACCTATACCAAAGAAATTTATTAATGGAGAGAAATTTCACTTGAACTCATATCTGAAATATCTATCATATTTATCTTCTTTGGTCATCACACACTTACAATCTAAAATTTCATTATATCTATATCTAAAATTTCTATGTCATATTGATCTTCTCTGAATTTTCTTTGCAAATGTTTTCAAAGAAATTTTCTTGCATGTTGATTTTTTCTAACACATTTGATTTTTTCCTGAAATTTCTCTGCAAATGTAGTAAGAGAAATGGACTTGCATATTGATTTTCTCTATACATTTAACTTTTTCTGAAATTTCTCTACAAATGTAGTCAGACAAATTTAGTTGCATGTTGATTTTCTTTTATACATTTGATTTTCTCTGAAATTTCTTTGTAAATGTATTTAGAGAAATTACTTTTATGTTAATTTCTAACTCAGTGAAATTTTGTCAATTTTTTTCTTCTGAATTTCATATTCATCATCGATCTTATTTGATAGATCTCAACAAGGGCATTCCAAAAATATATATATATATATATTTTTGTTGAAAATGGACATCCAATTCAAAAGTTATTGAATTTTTAAGTTTTGAAAATTTTCAAAAAGTGAAAGACATTTGAATGTGAAATGTAAGGATATTTTGGTCCAATAATTTTGAAAAGAAGAGGCATGTTGTTTTTGAGGGATCTGAGATAGTATGACAGTTTGAGATGTCATTTATCTCCTAAAATTGTAATATTAGGGACCTTAAAAAAATAAACCCTTAAATTTAACCATTAATGAAGGTGAGAAATTAATTTTTAGATTTAATTTAATAAAAATAGTTTAAATGAGAAAAATAAAGATTGAGAAATATATTTTTAAGTTTTATACAACAAATTAATTGAGCATTTTAGTATTCTCAAATAATATATCCGTTCAGGTAAAGATTAATTTTAATTTTAGATGTAAGAAATGAGAAATTGTTTGAATTGTTTATTATTCTCAAATGATTTCTTGATCTTTTATTCCCTATTAACTAATTTTAATTTATTGTAAGGCGGTTATATTTTTTTTTTGCTTCTATATTTACTTTAAAATGTTTTTAATCATGTAAGAAAATCTTACGTTTTTTTAAATATATATCGACTAGAAATTTAATGACTCAAAAAAAATTAAAATTTGTTAATAATGTCTTAACAATTTAGGGATTAATAATTTTCTTACATATGAATAAATAAGTAGGACAAATTGCTGGAAAAAAAAATTAATCTATTTGTTTCAACTTAAGAAAAGAAAACAAAAAATAAATTTAAATAATAAATGCATTAATTAAAATTGATAATTTTTTCGTTGTTTATATAGTGTGAAATAAATCTTATAAGTATTGTATTAATTATTAGGATCTTATATTAAACTATTAGGGTGTTAAGTTAAAATATGCATGAATTTTTCATAATATTTATTAGGGGAGGCGAGTAAAAATTTTCATTTAAATAGTTTATTGGTTGATTTAAATAGTAATTTTCGTATCCTCTTCTCAATTTAAAGGGGTAATATGGTTATTTTGGATAGCCAAGTAACAACGTTTATGCTACATTAACAGATTAGGAGAATCGTGATATTGTCGATAAAAGCATTGGAGATTTTTATAATTATTAAAATCACAGAAAGAGTCTTTGTATTTATCAAAAATATCACGAGAGATAAGTGTAATTTATCTATTTGTTATTGATAGGTTAAACCTGAATGAATGATGATACTTATTAAAGTGATACATAAAATAATGAATAAATCTAGATCCACTATATGTGATTATTATAATATTATTATGAAATGAATTTTGATTAGGAAAAAGAAACATTAGTGAGTTCTAGCCCACAGATTTAAAGCCCTTACCATCCAAGCAAGTGGATAGATAGAGCACCCGGTAAAAGTGTTGGACCTTCGGGTCAAGCCCGCTCACAGTATCCGAGTTCAATCAATGGGAATCTCCATCTCCTCTCCTCTTCTCTCTCCAAGACCCCCAAAAAACAAAAACAAAAACAAAAAAAAAAAACCTCCTAGAAAGAGTCATAAGTCACTATTTGTTGTGCAAAATGGTATCTAGCATTGGAGACAAATTCAGAATTTAAGATTAATTTTGCATTGAAAAAATTTTAGGAAAAATTATATCACTGTGGATGTCAAGAAAAAAATTACAAAAAAGTGGTAAATATTATAAACATTAATTATTAAAATTATAAATTTTTTTCACTAATGTGTAATAACTTTTAAGAAACCATGTTGAAGGGTAATTTCCCCATAATTTTATTAACTTGAAGAACAACTTTAAAGTATTTGATAAATTAAAATTATAAGGGAAAAAATAATCTAGAAACTATAAGTAGTTCTCATAAATTGCATCAAATAATGCAATATATTCATCATTACATGCAAAATAGCACCTCTTTATTTGTTTAAATTTGAGTTGAACCAAATCAAGTAAAATTTGACTTGTGTGGCCTTTGTTTACAATTTTTTTTATCTAAAGGGATTAGAATATGCATGAATTTGTATATAGTTGGGCATGTGATTATGTGCTTGATGAGGTGAAGTGAGTATTTCATAAAATTATTGTTTGGTTCAGGAGTAGTGCTATGTGATGCACTTACACCATTTTTATTGGTTAGTTCTCTTACTGATGGGATTGTGAGAGAATTTTACTATCAATTCATCATATCATTGATCAATTATATGGCGATTAGAGTACCACCACATCTTGATCTTGAACCACATATTAACTTCTTGAGTAGTCCAAGCTTATGATGTTCCTCTTTCATTGTCAAATATGGCCTTATTTGAGAAACTGACTATTTTAGTAGGTTATTTTAGTAAGTTAAAATTTTTGTATTTAGAAAGATAATTAATTTTTTTTTGTAATTGGATATAATGTTTGTGAGAGAAAAAATGAAATGATTATGAATTTGATGTAACATTTTGTCTTATTATCTATTTTAACCTATTTTATATTTTTATGAATTTTAGCAACAAAAAAAAAAAAAAAAGAACCTATATATATCCGGGTACAAGATAAGGAACCACAACAATACATCTCATGTTCGTATACTTTGTTGGTTTGGTTTGGTCCTTTGTAGTTTTTGCTGCTTAAAAGGCAACTTCATCAAATGACATTGACCCCACAATGTCTTTGCCTGCCACATGATTTAGAATAAAGACCAACCACCTTCGAAAGCTATGGATTTTTTGTATGTCACAAAATTAAAATGATAATTTAGTATCATATCCAAAAATTAATTTCCTTAAATTTTAATTTAAAAATAATAATAATTATTATTGATTGATTATAGTTTTTGCGATCATACTCGCTACTGAAATTGATCATATACAAAACACAATTTAAGTTTGTCAAAAATATACAAATTAATTGTTGTGATCTCACCTACTATTAAAATTGATCCAAATTTTTTTTTTTTAATAATAAAAAAAAAATTGATGTCAAAAGTTTTGTTTTTCAAGTCTTTATAATCTGAAAAATATTTTTTAAATAAAATCCAAGCAAATATTTATTTGTATTTATTGATTTTTGTATTAAAAAATAAACTAGTGTCTTCTAATCTATTAGGATTTAAAATTAATTTTTTTTTAAAAAAAAATTACTAAATAAAATAAATCAAAAAAATTTACTCAAAGAGGCAATTGTCAACCCAATTCTAAAGTACAAAAAGAGTAAAAAGAAAAGTATATGGTCATGAGGAACTTGACTATCCACTGATGGCTATGTTTGGCATATTTATTTGGGTTAAAATAGTCATATAAAATAAAATTAATTATTTTAATTAAATAAAATAAAATATTATATTTAAATTATAATTTTTTTTATATAATTTAAAAAATTTATTTTAAATAAGACTTTTTAATCTTAAATTAAAATAATTAAAAAAATTAAAAAATCAACTCACATAAAGCAGAGTGACGGTTGGGAGTGGGACCAATCATGAACTAATGGCCTGAACTAAGTGGGTCCCAATCCCTCGTTTCATTGTCTCATAGAAAGAGGACATACCATCAATTTCATGCATCTATGATTATGTAATATATATCATACACTGTTCATTGTTAGTGGATATGGACACCTACCATTGGCCTATGATGTTGGAGATTCTATCCTCTGCTCCTCCACTGCATTCATCATATAGATATATATATATATATTAGAATACGTTTGGGCACCAAGGATCCTGTAGAGTGTTTTTTTCTTAAAGTTTTCTAAAGTGGTGTATTGTGTGGTTGAGATTTAATTCTGAAAAATTGATGTGACTTGTCATTAAATCTCAACCACACAATGCACCACTCTAAGAAACTTTAGGAAAAAAAAATTCTAGAGGATCCTTGCTCACGTTTGGGACCCACAAAATAGGATCTCTTCGACCCCATTAATGTATTAATCATTGATATGTTTGAATTTTTTATAAATATTGTATTTGACGGTGACATATGAATAGTTCAGATCATTTTAAAGATTGTGAAATTATATTTTGTAAGAATCTTTATCATTACTGATATTTTTTCATTGAATATACCATGGCCAAGATTTGTGATCTATAACAGGATTCAATTGTCACACCCTAGATGAACGTCCGCATTAACGAAATTATTCGTGCCACTTTTTTTAATCAAACATTATAAGCCTTTTGTGTTAAAAATTTGTGAATCAAGGCTAATATATATTATAATTATTAAATCGATTTAATTTTTTAACTTAAAATTATCTTGTATTAATTGCTAATTAATGCTGGAGACATCTGGACAATGGTTTTTTTAGGGACTCAAAATTTCAGCCCATCATGCTAGGAATTAATAAGTTCGTTTGTTATAAGATCTCATATGATCCTCCAATCATTATCAAACACTTGCAATGATATTTAATGTTAAAAAAATAATAATAACTGTTCAACGTAATTCGCAATAGAATAATGTGCAGGACTCCCTTTTTAGGACCCCCTTTGGACCCCCTCTTGATTTGATTGGTCACATTTTTCTTTTTTCTTTTTTTTTTTCTTTTCCCTCCAATCACCACCCGCCACGTGTCAAAGGGGGGTGGTGGGGTTGGTGATTTGAGAAGGTGCCAATCACCACTGTTCGCAATATTATCACAAATGCATCCAAACTAGGGGTTATTACATTACATACCAATAATGTCAGGAAAAAAAATTATAAATTTATAAAAAATTATAAATTTAATTATTAATATGTATAAAATTTTCTATTAATTTGATATTTTTTTTAAAAAAAGTTATCCTGTTGTGTAATTTTCTCTCAAAATTACCCAAATGAATGATTTATACGTTTTTGTGACACAACTATGCCAGCGTTGTAAATGACACTAAGTAATTATTCTAAAAATATTATACACATTGATAAATTTTGTAAAAAAAAATTTTTTACTAATTAATGTGACATAATAATAAAATTTTACAAATTAGAACTTGGTGGATTCGATAAAGATTGTGTTGGATTTATGTCTTTTTAGATTTCAACTAATTAAGTCAAAATTTTGACCTTACTTTGTTTTTTTGACTAAAAAAAAGGTAATAATTGACCAAAAATAAAACTAATATTTTAAAAGAACTCACTCAACTCTCAGGGGAGCAAAAAAAAAATTTGTGTGACTCCCATGTAAATGGGATCAAGAGGTGATATAAAAATAACTCTTAATGCGTGTGTAATTTAGATAAATAAAATTAAAAAATAAAAAAATTAATATTATAATATGTATATTATTTAAGTGATAAGAGTGTTCTTAATAAAATTTAAATAAGGTTTTGGATTTAAATCTTACTTAAGCCTATAAATAATAATTTTTTATTTTAAACTAGATAAAGGTGTCACGTGCCATGACGTGAAAGTTTGGACACGAAATCTAACCTTCACTTAATAATAATATAAATAGAAGATAGATAAATATAATAGATACATAGATGTGAGATCTACGATATATACTTGTGTATTTATAATTTTTATTTTTATAAAAAATACTTATAATTTGATAAAAATTAAAATTAAAAAAAAAAAACTAAATGATTTTTGTAGGGTCTCATACGAGGATCAATTTTTTAAGCCTCGTTTATGAACATACTATTTTAGCTCAAAAGGAAATACTAGTTATCACATTATTTTTTTATTTTTGTACACATTTTTTAATAAAAAACTAAAAAATAATCTTAAATAGTCAATTTTCAAACCATGCCTTAATTGCAAAAAATTATAAAATAATCTTAAAATATCACGTGTCTTTACTTGTTAATCAATTATTATTTATTATATTATCTCATATTCCTCGATCATCTTACACAAAAGTGATCGAGATGAAAATTATTACTTATTATTATTTTTTTAACAGAGATAGAAATTATCTCACCCACCCATAGGCTGTATTTAAGAAGAGAGTACTATTAAAGCCAAGGAAAGCCCAACGACCTTCTTTGATCTAAACCACACTACATTTTACACTGAAAAGGCAGTCAATCCCATACTCACGCGCCTTCGAGATCGTGAACGTACTGCTAATCCTGGCCCACAATAAATATTACAATTATTTGAGTTGGGCTTCTCTGGTAAACAGCCCGGCCCAAAAATTGTAAAAGGGGCTGTGGGGCCCACTGTTGTGGGGCCTCACATATTACGTTTTTTGGACTGGACTGGATTAACGGGAGACAAGAAAAATGGGACACTTACCAGTAAGTTATATATGCAAAAAATTTAAAATAAAACACTTGCATCAATTAGACTTATATTTTTTTTATTATTATTAAAAAAATTATTTTTTTAAAATATAAATTTAAAAATGCTGTTACATCCCACCAGAGGATTCTATTTACACCCAAAAAATCATTAAGTGCTCCTAATTTCTCAGTACACTTTATTCAATTATTTAGGATTTTATGTTGCTCTCAGTACACCCTATAACTTTTCCCAAATTACCTTTAAGGTACACCCAAATAATAAATAATAAAGAAATTAAAAATCTAAATTATTTCAAAAATCTTCCGATACAGGGAACATGACTGACACCAAATTAATCTGTTGATATTTGGACTGAACAATATTGCAAAATCTCTCTCAGTTGATAAACTAGATTAAACAATCAGTCTTGAATCTAAAGACACTGTAACAATCCCTATCCATGATTACCGATTAATCCATGACAAATTATGCTTACTAAGTAATTAAGATAAAATCCTGAATTAATTACATGTGTGATGCATTAATTGTGTTCATATCTGTCTATCGTAGAAATATCTGTTTCTATTTCTGTTTTATTCTGCGAATTGAAGGCCTTATCGGCATCCGATCACGAAATTGACTTGATTTCTGTGCTAGTTAGAATTTTTAGAACTTTATGGTAAGTTTAATTAAAATTCAATTCGGAACGCATTAAATTTGAATAATTAATGTCAAATTGCTTAGCTTAAGTCAAGATTAATTAAATGTCCTAAGCAAGCCTATATAAGGCCTATACACACCACTTGAGTCACATTTTTCTCATAATCTTTGAGCCTTCAAGAGACAAACGTGAAAGAGAGGAAGAGAGACCAAGAGGGGTTGAGATCAACACTAGAGCTTGGAAGAAATTGCTAAAGAATTCAAGGAAATTGGCTTGGAACCTTAGAGAATTCCACCAACTAGAGCTTCATTGAGAAGTTAAGGTAGGAATTCCACCATTGAATTGTATACTTATCATGTCTAAACCACAAATTTAAGAGAAATTAGTTGAGTAATGCAAGGATTGAGCTAGAATGGATGAACTTGAGCCATATCATGCATGCATGCATGCATATTTTCTTACATTTTGAATTAAATTTCAAGTAATTCTCACATGCATATGCTAAGTCTACCTTTGTTTTAAGAGTTCATCTTGTGTTATATCATTTTATACCAATTGATCATGTTTTGGGAGCTTTGAAGTCAAGATAAAACATGCATGTTATGTTTTCAAATAATTGAGTTTAGTTTTGAGCATTTGGCATGCTTTTGGGCCTTGATTTCATTAAATGATCTTTAATTCCCAATGATTTGCAAGTTTACAAATGTTTTCTCAAGTTTTGAGGTCTAAGGGGTGCATCTTACAGATTTGCATTCAAGTTTGAATTTGGGAGTGCAATTTGGAAATTCCAGATTCTGCCCCTCCGCTCGAGCAGCAGATCCTGCGCTCGAGCGACCACCTTTGTTTTTGTACCTCTACTCGAAAGACTATAAGTTCGCTCAAGTGTGAAATGCAAGCTCCTAGAAGTTTACATGTTTTGCAGACCGCTCGAGCGACAAGAGTTGTGCTCGAGCAAAGACCTCAATCTCACGCTTGAGCAACCGTCGAGTGTGCATCGAGCGAAAAAATCAAGCAACTAGTATTTTTGCAAAGTTTGTAGACTGCTCAAGCGACCGAAGTTGCGCTCGAGCGACCACTCACATTTCTGAGCCTCCGCTTGAGCAAAGGAAGTTACGTTTGAGCGAGGCCCTTGTTTTTAGTAATTTGACTGAGTGTTGAACAGTATGTTTTGGCTTTCTCATTGCATCGTAGGCATTCCTAGACCAAAATTAAAACATAATAATGAGGATAAAGGCTAGAAACACACTAAGAAATGAGTTATGTACGATCCAAGCATGTGTTTCAGTATATGTATCTGTTATGTTTGTGTGTAGGTCATGCACCGTGAGCTGTTAGTCCATTGGTTTGCTATTAAGCTATCTGTGAATTTATCTGTGAGTAATAACTTAGTAAATATGTTCGATATGAAATACTTTCTGAATATTATGATATGATGTGAACTATTTTTGAATGATAGAAAAGAATGTGTTGCGATTACACGAATGATGATCCACTTCTTTGAAATGTTTATATGGTATCCATAGTAGAGGCCCTCGCCCAGGGGAAATAATATTGTGGTTTATGGTCATGAGGCCCTCACCTAGGGAAAACAATACCATAGCCCAGGCCCTCGCTAGAGGGAAACAATACCGTTGCCCATGTATGAGATATGTAACTTGGTACTGGAGGTTCTAATGTGGAACTTAATATGCTTGACCAAAGAGATATGTTTAATGCTAACGGATACGCCACTCATGATATGAATATGTGTATGACTTTGTTTCTGATACGAATATGCTTATGCTTTTGGCTAATAAGAGATTTGAAAGCCATATCTGTGATGTACATCATTCATTAAATCCTTTTATTCTGTTGTTATTCACTGGACTCCAACTTACTGTATTATATATGTATGTAGGTAACCTGGCGCATGACCAGGCTTAGAGTTGAGGACCTGGAGTCTCAGTCGTGTTAGCCAGCTGTTGTGCCTCTCGAGGAGGTTTCCCTTTGTAGTTCACACGTGTTTGGGATTTTGTTTTCTTTTGGAAGTTAAACAAGTTTTATGTTTATGTGTATATCTGTAATGAATGTGGCATGGACTACTACATGTTTGGCGTCACACCTATGTATATAAAGTTTTTTTTTTGAATTACTGTCTCATGGATGTCAACACAGCTCAGTGGACTATATATATATTTTCTATATTTGTTTCCGCAGGCCCTTACATTTTATGATATTTAGGTCAAAAGCCTTTAGTAATCTGAGGATTACTGGCCGGTTACTATACTAAACTTATAGGGGCGGGTTTGGGACGTGACAGGCACAGAGGAATTAAAAGTTAATTTTAAATCTTCTTTTTTATTTTTATATATAAAGGACTTAGGGTTGTTTTCTTTGGTGAATGAAAAATTTGCCGCAAAACAAAATAATGGAGCAATTCGCAATAAGAAAATAATAGAAAGAATAATTTATTTATTTATTTATTTATTTTGGCAGAAAGAACATAAAGTTAAGCAGAACTCAAAGTTCCATGTTTATCTTAGTCTCTAAGTTATAATACCTGTCATTCAACAGTGCATCTCTACTGTGTAATTAGTCAGATTTAATGCCATATGTTGCTATTTTTTACAATTATAAATGTGTTTCTTTTATGAAGGATATTCACAATAGAGTCTAACGTGACCAGTGGGACATGTAAAAAAAATTATAGAAATCAATAATTGTATTTTAATTTTTATATGAATACTTATCTCATGTTAATTTTTATATGAATACTTATCTCATGTTTGATGGGTTATTTCAAAAAACTATTTTGATGTTGTTCAAACTTTATTTGATATATTATTTGATTTTGTTCAAACTTTTTTCTAGGGTTTATGGTCTCAAAATAATAATAAAAAAAACAATCAGTGTGTTTGGTTTGAGTTTTTTGGATTAAGTTTTTTGAAAACTCGGTTTTTTGATTTTCGTATTTTTTTTGTTTTTAGTGAATATTTTTAAAATTCTAAACATTTTTTTTACCTTTGTAGATGCACTTTACTTAGATGTATCTAAAACGTAAAAAATTTGTGAAAAAATATTTTTAAAATTTAATAAATACATAAAAATACAAAAAAATGTATTGAATTCTCGTATTTTTTTTATATTTTTGGTATTTAGTGAATTTTTAAAAGGTTTTTTTCACAATTTTTTTACTTTTTAGGTATATTTATGTTAGGTATGTCTAAAAAGTAAAAAAAAAAATTGCTTAAAATATTAAAAAATTCAATAAAAACAAAAAAACACGGAAAACAAGAAAGTAGAATTTTCTGAAAAGTGTTTTTGGAAAAACACAACCATGGTGAGTTTTGGTGGAGTGAATTAGAGTTTTGGACTGAGAAAGAAGAAGAAGAAGATAAAATAACTTTGATTTGAGGAAGAATATGCAGAGATTTTAATAGGAAGAATACGTATAATTGATTAAGATGTACCATGAGTTTTTTTTTTAGGGTTTAACATGTGTTGTCATTATTAGTAATTTCACATTAAAGTATAACAATAATTTAAATTTTAAATTTTAAATTAGGCGCACTAAGATATTTTTTGAGATCAAATAGAATACCCCATCTCAGCATCGCTGAACTTTCGTCAGATGGTCATCGCCGGAATGTTCATCATCACAGGGAAGTTCATTAGAGTATTGCCGAAGTGTTATGAACGTCACTGGAAATCACCAGAATGTCCATAATGTTCGTTGGCCGTCAAGAAAATTATCGGATATTCACCAGAATGTCTAGAATATTGTTGGGAAAAAATAAATAAATAAACAAATTGTAGTGAAAAAACATAACAAAATGTGCTAACTATTGATAACTTGAAATAAATAAATAAATAAATAAATAAAAATAACAAACAACAATAATGGGAAAAAATATATATTATTTTTTAATTTTTGTAAAGTTTAAGCAAATAATTTTCAATATTAATCAAACTGAAACAAGCTTTGAAATTGTAAAATGTTACAATTTCAAAGCATGATTCTATTAAGCATTTATCTTTACTAATCAAATTGAAAAACATGTTATGAAACTTTAAAATTTTACAATTCTAAATAATGTTATGAAATTGTAAAATTTTGTAGTTTTAAAGTATAATTCATTTCAGCACCAAAAAACCTGAAACTATAAAATTTTACAGTTTTCACCGTCTGTAACTAAAACTCGAAAACAATTTGTTTAGAATTTGATTTTTTTTTCCCATTAAAACAAGAAAATAGAAGTGTGTAACAGATAAAATATATATAAATTGAAAGATTGAAAGAGAGAAACAAATATATAGAGAATATTGTACTCCGGCAACTATTTTTTGTTTAGATCTACTTGGATCTCATGTAGATCTACTAAGATATCAGATCTTATGTAGATCTGAGACTCAGATCTACATAAGATCTGAGTAGATCTACTGTAACAACCCCGAACTATGATTAGCCACTAAACCATGATTAAGAATGCTTAATGAGTAATTAAGATGAAATTCTGAATTAATTGTATGTGTATTGCATTATTTGTGTTTGTATCTGTCTGTCGTAAAAATATCTGTCTGCGTTTTTGTTCTGTTCTACGAATTGAAGGCCTTATTAGCATCTGATCACGAAATTGACTTAGTTTATGTGTTATTTGGAATTTTTAGAAATTTATGATAAGTTTTATTAAAATTCGATTCAGAGCAATTAAATTAGAATAATTAATGCCAATTTAATTAGTTTAAGCCAAGTTTAATTAAACACCACTAAGCAAGCCTATATAAGGCTTAAGTTAATTATAGAGCATGACTTACACTTTCATTTTGTCATCTACACTTTCATTTTGTCATCTTTGAGGCAACAAAACGTAAAGAGAGGGAGGGAATAAGATATTGAGCTCAACTAGGAGAATTCTTGGAGAATCCTTGGAGAATCAAACTTGAAGCCTTTGAATTCACACCTTAGATATGAACATTTTCCTTAATTCTTGGAAATAAGGTACATAGGAAGTGAATTCATGAGTCATGTAGGAATATTTACATGAAATTGAAGAGAATAAGTTAGAATTAAGTCAATCGTGGAAGAAATGAGCTAATTATATATATGCATGCATAATTCATGGATTTTGAGTTTTGATTTTAACAAATTTTTACATGCAATGACCTATTTTTGTTCACTTATGGGAGCTCATTGTGGTTTTCCACCTTAACACTTCATTTGTACATATTTTGAAAGATTTGAGTTCGTGATAACACATGCATGATGTGTATTCATATAATTCAAGTTTGTTTTGAAGAATCTATTTACTTTTGGGCCTTAATTTTGTGTAATGATTTTTAATTCATGATATTTTCCAAGTTTACACATGTTTTCTTGAGTTTTGGGCCAAAAGAACATGATTTGTTGGTTTGAATTCGAGTTTTGAATCTTGGAAGCAAATCTAGAAATTCCAGAATTCTGCTTCTCCACTCGAGCAACAGATTCTGCGCTCGAGCGACCACTCTTTGTTTTGCATTTCCACTCGAGCGAGAGAAAATTGGCTCGAGCATAAAATGTATGCACCCAGAAGTTTACAATTTTTGCAGACCGCTTGAGCAACAATAGTTGCGCTTAAGTGTAGATCTCAGTCTCACGCTCGAGCGACCGTCGAGTGAACAAATCAAACACCCAGTACTTTTGCAAAGTTTACAGACCGCTTGAGCGACGAAAGTTGCGCTCGAACGATCACCCTTATTTTTGACTCTCCACTCGAGCGAGGACCTTGTTTTTCAGCAAATTTGACTAAGCGTTCTGACCCACATTTTGGCATCCTCATTGCATCTTAGGCATTCTTAAGCCCTAATAAAGATATAATAATGAGTATAAGACTAAAAACACACTAGAAACAAAATGCAATAAGTTAAGTACTATCCGAGTGTGTGTTTCAATGTGTGTGCCTGTTATATTTGTGTAGGTTACGAGCCGTAAGTTATCTGATTTATCTACTCTGTTTGTCTGTTTTTGAGCTATTTGTGAGTAATAACTTAGTAAAACTATATTCAACTTTATTTATTTTCTATATGATGAAATAAAATATGTTTTCTAAAATGTTATGTTCTGTACAATGAATGATTGTCCAATTTCTGAAATGTATTCGTGGCATTCTTAGCATATCTGTTAGCTGTTACCCGGTATCAGAGGTTCCATTATGGAACTTAATATGTCTGCAATCTGTTACTCGTACTGGAGGCTCCATGATGAAGCTCAGTATATCAATTATTTGTTACCCGGATCCGAAGGTTCCTTTATGGAACTGGTTACTCATAACTACTATCTGTTCTGTATCTGTTCTATTAGCGCTAATGGATGTACCACGTATGATTAAGCATGAACTTTGATTTTTGTACATGATTTATACAAGAATATGTATCTGAATTTGATATGGGACATCATTCAATTAAAACCCTTTACTCTGTTATTATTTATTGGGCTTCTGCTCACTCTATTACTAATATATGTAGGTGATTAGGCGCGTGGCCAGGCTCAATAATGATCGCCTAGAGTTCTGTTTCGTCGACTAACCCATGTGCTTCTCAATGAGGTTCCGAAAGTCATGTGGTCATGTTTTGTTAACATATAAGACTTTGTTTTCTTTTGGATTATGAACAAGTTTTCTGTTTATCTGCATATTGTGCTAAGTCCCCTTTTGGTTATATCTATAATGAATGTGATGTAAGACTATTATATTTATGATGTCACGTGTATGTATATAAAGTTTTGAAATTTCCGTCTCATGTATGTCTACACAACTTAATGGACTATGTAGTTTATGTATATTTGCTTCCACTAGCCCTTTAATATGTGACAATTTGGTCAGAGGCCTTTGGTGATCCCAGGATTACTGGCCGGTTACGGCATTAAACCTATAGGGGCGGGTTTGGGTCGTGACATCTACTCATCTTCTTCGCTGGAAACTTGTCTCCTTCATCGTCAGTGAGGGTAAAGTAATGGATCGGTGGTCGATGGTTGCTGGTGAACCCTAATCAATGGTGATCGTCGGTCGCCAGTGACTATATGTTAGAAAGAGAAAGAGAAAGAGAAAGAGAAGAAGTAAGGCGTGATTGTCAGCTGCTAGAAAAGAAGAAGAAGAGAAAAAGACAGTGAATAACGAATGCATAAAGAATAATGAAGAAGAAAAATACATAGTGGACTTTTGAAAATATCCAAAAAATTGTGAGACTAGGGGTTGTTTGGGATGATCTAAATAAGTGCATTTTTTTGACTTTTTATGAAATATGAGTTGGGTTTAAAGTGATGTAATAGAGAGCTGATGTGACTTAAATAAGATGATGTGACTTAAATAGGATAATGACTTTTTGAATTTTTTAATGAATGCCAAACTTAGCCTAAATAGACTCCTCCTCTTTCAAATAAGACTTTCAAGTAATTTGTCTAAAAATTTTAATAATTTTATAAGTAAAATACGAGACACAATAATTCAATCACAAAAAATATATATGTAATTTAAATTCATTTTAAGTATAAAAGTATCAACATACAATTGTTAAATTTGGTATACAAATTAATATTTTTAAATATTATTTTGTGTTTATTGATCCTCAATAATATTGTAATTTTATAAATATATAATCAATCACAATTTTCTCATACGCTTGCGTATGAGATTTACACTGTTGTAAACATCATATAAAAATATATAAGATATTAAGGTTATGTTTGGCATTTTTTTTTTGGTTGTTTTAGTCATAAAATGACAAATAGATTAAAAAGTCAATAAAACAAAATGTCACTACCAAACTATAATTATTTTATTTTTTTCTCTTACAAAAGTAAAAAAAACGAAAAAATCCATCCCAAACGATCCCAGACTAAAATAGTTAAAAAAATCAAAAAATCAATTCACATCCCAAACGAAGGCTAAGTTATATGTATGGGATAAATTATTCTGTGTAATTTGTAGACATGATTACAAATGAGTTTGGATATTTTTTTGTAGGGCGAATTACACTAACAGTCCCTATGGTTTGAGACTCGTGTCACTTTGGTCATTGACTTTTTAATTGTGACACATTTGACCCTAAATTTTGAATATTGTTCTAAATAAGGATAATTAAAGATGCCATTACTTAATTTCAAAGGCAAACTTATCAATTTGATAAAATATAAATTAATTTGACAAAAATAAATGTCAAAAAAATATTTTAAAATTTTTACAAATGATTTCTATCCACCTAAGATAAATTATGTAAAATTGATAAGCCTTTTAGACATTTATTTATTTATTTATTTTACCAAATTAATTTTTATTATATGTTTGGATGATCATGTAATTGGTAGTTATTAAGCTTTTAATGTATAATCGATATATTTAATATATGAAATATTTTTAGTTTTGAATTTTTGGATTTAATTGATTGGTTTAATAATGATATCAAAATTGTTGTCATATTTGACTTTTGAAAAAATATAAACTAATTTAATGAAACAAAAACAACCACCCATTACATGACTATTATCCAAACACATAATAAAAATTAATTTGGTAAAAAAATAATAAATAAATGTCTAGACGATTTATCAATTTTACATAATTTTATCTTTAGTAGGTAAAAATAATTTTTAAAAATTTAAAAATATCTTTTTGACATTTATTTTTTTCAAATTAGTTTATATTTTATCAAATTGACGATTTTGTCCTTGAAAAATCCAATGCTATCTTCAATTGTCCTTATTTGGAATAAAATTCAAAATTCAAAGTCAAATGTGTCATAATTGAAAAGTTATGGACCAAAGTGACATAAATCCCAAATTATAAGGACTGTTAATGTAACTCGCTTCTTCTGCTTCTTCTTCTTTTTTTTTTTTTTTTTTTTTTTTTTTTTTTTTGTGGGTGGTATGTTGAGACGGTACACATGGTTAACAATTTTTTTAATAAATAATTTTTAAAAAACACATAATTCATTAATGACATGGGAGTTATATCACATGGGGAAAGTTCAACAGCTATTCTATTGATTAATAGACAAATTACACAAATAGTCCCTATAGTTTGGGACTTATGTCACTTTAGTCCTTGACTTTTCAATTGTGACATATTTGACCATGAATTTTGAATCTTATTCCAAATAAGGACAATTGAATATATAATTAGATTTTTCAATGGTAAAATTGTCAATTTGATAAAATATAAACTAATTTGATAAAAATAAATGTCAAACATATATTTTTGAATTTTTAAAAATTATTTCTACCTACTAAAAATAAGATTATGTAAAATTGATAAATCTTTTAGATATATATATATTTTTTTTACCAAATTAATTTTTGTTATGTGTTTGAATGATGATCATGTAAAATTAATTTTAAAAAATTAATCATGTAATTTTTATTAATTTTACATAATTTTATCATTGGTGGATAAAAATAATTTTAAAAAAATTAAAAATATTTTTTTGACATTTATTTTTATCAAATTAGTTTATATTTTATCAAATTAGCGATTTTACCCTTGAAAAATCTAATAATATTTTCAATTGTCCTTATTTGAAATAAGATTCAAAATTCAGGATCAAATGTGTCACAATTGAAAAGTCAGGGACCAAAGTGACACAAGCCCCAAACTATAGGGACTATTAGTGTAATTAACCCTTGATTAATTAATGAAATTCATGGATTGTTTGGGGTGTCCTAAATAAGTGCACTTTTTGTCTTTTTAAACTAAAAAAGTTGAGGAAAAAAATATGAATGTTTGGGTTAACTTTTTGACTTTTTATGGAAAAATGTGTATTAAAAAATTGTATAAAAAAGTGTGTAGGAAAATATTAGAGATGTGTGTTGTATAGCCGTACAATCTGCACAGCCAAATTGATTATAAGAAATTATTGGCTACTTTTCGGGCATTGTACTGGACGATTTTGTTTGGCCCGTGGGGGCCCATCACGGGTACTGTTTTGATAATCTGAACCGTTGAATGTGTAGAACTCGTCGAGTACTATATGCCTGTAAAAAATTACGCTGATCGGATATCGATAGTTATCTGATCAGATTTGTTTTTTTTTCAATCGTTAATAGATAGTTATCTGATCAGATTTGTTTTTTTTCAATCGTTAATTTGTTTTTTTTCAATCATTATCGATAGCTATCTATTAACGATTGAAAAAAAACAAATCTGATCAGATAGCTATCGATATCCGATCAACGTGATTTTTTACAGACATATAGTACTCAACGAGTTTTACACATTGAACGGTTCAGATTATCAAAATGGGACCCGTGATGGGCCCCCACGGGCCGAACAGCAGTGCGAAAATTGCACCAAAACTGTACAATTTTTCTTAATAAACGTAGCACAGAGCTGAACATACATGATTGCTGAGTTGTACTTTTGTGTGAAAAATTAATTTTTTAATATTTTTTTTGATGAATAATGATAACTTTTTAACTTTTTTAACAACTTTTTGCCTTTTTATCTTTTTGGGGAAATGCCAAACTTGGCCTCAATTTCACACTACGCAAAAATAGGGCATTAACGGCGGTTTTTTTAACAGCGGTTTCGTTACCGTCGTTTAAAGATACTATTAAAGGCGGTAAAGAAACCGCCGTTAATGTATCTTTAACGGCGGTTTTCGTTACCGCCGTTAACAAAACCGCCGGTAATGACCCTTTAACGGCGGTAATGAAACTACTGTTAAAAAACCGCCGCTAAAGCCATTTTTAAACGGCGGTAATGAAACCGTCGCTAAAGCCCTCTCATTACCGCCGTTAATGACGACGGTCTTTGTCGGCCGAGCTCCGGCGAAGCTCTGGTGAGTGGTGACCACGCGCGGCTAGGGTTGAACATGACCATCTACAATAAAGTAAAAGTAATGTTTAAATATTTATTTAGGAAATATATTTCATGAAGAGTGGCTGTGGTGGAGTGGTTGGTGTGGGTGGATGAGAGGTTGAGGGTTCAAGACTTGGGGAGTGCAAGAAGAAAGAATTATTTTTTGAAAAATTTGAACCTATTTACGGCGGTAAAGAACCACCGTTTTTTATCTTATATTACCGCCGTTTTTCGTCGACTTTTAACGACTGTAATTTACCTTTTTATGACGGTTGTACTTTTTCCGACACGCGCATAAACGGCGGTAACGAAACCGCCGTTAACGTTCAAGACTTGGGGAGTGCAAGAAGAAAGAATTATTTTTGAAAAATTTGAACCTATTTACGACGGTAAAGAACCGCCGTTTTTGGTCCTATATTACCGCCGTTTTTCGTCGACTTTTAACGACTGTAATTTACCTTTTTATGACGGTTGTACTTTTTCCGACACGTGCATAAACGGCGGTAACGAAACCGCCGTTAACGGCGGTTTTATAGCCTTTAACGGCGGTAAAAAATTGCCGCTAAAACTTAATTTTGGCGTAGTGTGAGTGAGCATTTTAGAGGCAAATTACGGGTTAAACATATTAAATAATGTTGATAATGATATATGACTAATGATTTGATAATGATAAATGACTAATGATATATAGTAGTACTAGTGGTACAATTGCCTACAATTTGGGAGAAATTAAAACTATCAGCCCATTATTCAAAGGCTTGAATACTTATATTATGCAATCTAATTTTTGATCAAATTATTTTGTTTTTGATAGCAATGGATCTTAAATAATTTAAAGAAAAAATTATTTGAAGAAGAGTATTAATTATTTATTTAGAGAATAATAATTGTGCTACTAAAAGATAAGAAAATTTTTATAATTAAAATATAGGTTGCTGTTTTAATGAGACTTCAATCGTAATTACTTCCAAGTTCCATCACATAACAAGTAAGTCTTGCGGGATGCTGTCTTTGACCTGCTGACGAGTGGGGAAATTTTCTTGTAAAAGAAGAAAAGTAAAAAAAGAAAGCGTAAGTCCCACTTGTAAGAAGAAGAATCTGCACATCAAAAAATTTGTTAGAAATCAGTCTAGAAAACAACTTAATGGCGTGAAATAATATTTAAAAAATAGAGATAGAATATAAAATCCAATGAATAGTACTGCATAAAATTTTAAAACAATTTAATCAAAAATAAAATTTAAATTATAATGTAACACAAAAATTGTTGATTGTGATGTGAATGGGTATCTAGGATTGATATATATATATATATTTTTTGTGTCTTTCGTGAGTTTAAAATACAAAAATACTAAAAAATTTATTAAATGTCTTACATGGGTGTGAGACTTACATGAGACCCACATTGTGTGGATTCCACACCTATGTGAGACATTTCATAGAAATTTTGGTAGAATTTTTGAGATCTCTAACATTACTCTTTAAAATAAATTAAAAACTTTACAATTTTAGGCTTCGTTCGGTTTGCGTTTGGAATCATAATTCAAAAGGCAAAATTTTTAAAACACTTTTCAAAATTCATAACCAAACACACAACTCAAAATTATATAAAACTCAATTCAAAATTTAATTTCAAAACTCATAACCAAACACACAATACAAAATTCAATTCAAAACTCTTTTCAAAACTTTTTTGATGATATAATATTGAATATTGTTAGTGATGAGATTGTTAAATTATTTTTATAAAAATCAAAAAAAAATAATTTCTATATTTAAAAAAATATTTAAAACAAATATATATATATATATATTTTCAAATAACAGGCTGCAATTGAAAAAAAAATAAAAATTCACAGTTCTGGTCAACTGAGCGGACGACGGGGTAGACTTAATTCGCTCTTTTCAAAATTCATAATTTAAAATTTAAAAATACCTTTCAAAACTCATAATCAAACAAATTTTTTCTTTTCAAAACTCAACTCATAATTCCACACTTAAATCACAATTCCAAAAATAGAATAACAATTTCAAAATACAATCTTAAGTTTTACTCTAGACAAATCAGGAAAAAAATTATTACAGACTAGGAAAAAAAGTTTTTTTTTTTTTTTTATAGTGAATTTATTTTGGATTCATTATTTTATTTTTTACATTTTGATTTTTACATTAGATGAATTGAAAAAGTAAAAATTTTTAACACAAAATCTAAATAATCACTAAAAATAATAAATAAATAAATTATGACTGTGTTTGGCGGGGCTCTCACATCATAATTCCACTCACTGATTTGAATGTGACGTTTGGTTCAGTGTTTCAAAAATCATTTTGACATCCGCATTTGAAAACTCGTCTATTCGGTCATCCACCCAGACGTCCAGCTGGTTGACCGGAATAGTGTTTGCGGTTTTTTTTTTTTTTTTAATAAAAATATTTTGGAATTTTTAATTTTTTTTTTTATGAGTTTTGAATAAAAATTTAGGTTGTGGATTTGGTTATGAGTTGTAAATTTTTAAATCAAATATCGTATGTTATATCACTATTTTCAAAATTTGTAACTAAACAAAATTTTCATATTCAAATTATAATTATAAAACTCACAAATTTAAAATATAACTCTATTATTAAATTATAATTCTAAAATTCTACCCAACGCAACATATATATATATATATATAACTCTTTTAATTGGATGCCAAACACACCCTAACAAGCTGATGTGCTGCGCGTGGTGGTGGATTTATCAGGAAGAAGAATGTCGCCTTGCATTGGGCTTCTCTCTCTCTCTCTCTCTCTCATCAACAACACTTAAATAAAAAGCTGTCCCAGCGGTCAGGATATATAAATACACCATGAGAAGATGTACAGACATTTTTTTACATCTTCGTTGCTTATTATTACCCTCTCTCTCTCTCTACTATCACAGTGTCCTAGATCCAATCTCCCTTCCATTTTCCAATTCTCAAGCCCTAGATCACTCCTTCCTTCCCTTAGGGTTTTCACATAGCGCCGTTTGGAGGAGCGCAGAGTCTCCAACCACCCTTTCCTCCCTCAATCATTCACCAAGGTACTATGTATTGATACCCCTATCTGTTCTGTAAAAAAAAAAACTCCACTGATTTCTAGGTTTTTGTTTTATCTGTATATCTATAATGAAGTTTATTGATTTCTGTATAGGTAGATACCATTAATTCTTTGTTGTAATTTGGTAATGTATGAATATTGAATTGGGTTGAGTTGAGTTGAGTTGAGTTGAATCTTGGGTTTTGGGTATGTTTGTTTCATTGTGTTTTGGGTTGTGATGGACATGGAAGAAGATGGAATTGTGGGTATAAAGGGTCTTTTTGGTGAAAAGTTTTCGTCTTGAAGTTGGGTTTGTATTAGTTGTGCAATGGGTTGTTTTTGTTGTAAGCCCTCTGCTATTGAAGATAGTAGGGAGAGTCCAAAGGAGAGGTTATCTAGTAAGACTGCGGCGGATTTGCGAGTACCTAGGCTGACTTCGTCGAGGAGAGAAGATGGGTATAGAGTGAAGGATCGATCGGATAGTAGTGATGGGACGTCAATGTTGATTGATAAGCAGACAAATGGTGTAGTTCGGTTGCACCGTGAGACATTTGAGAGGAAGAGGGAAAAGGCTGAGCATGTTGCTGCAATTCAGTATCCTGGATTTGGCAGCATCCCAAAAGCTACAGAAGGGGAACAGGTTGCGGCCGGGTGGCCCCCATGGTTGTCAGCAGTGGCGGGTGAAGCTATCAGGGGATGGTTACCACGGCGGGCAGATTCTTTTGAGAAGTTGGACAAAGTATGTCTCTTTTTCTCTTTGGTTACAAAATTACATTGATTTTATGTTAAGACATTGCACATATTTGTTAATAAGTAATTATTGTCTTTTGGATGTTCTCTTCATAAGCTCCTCAACCTAGAATTTGTTTATCATGTAAGTTCAAATTTTGGAAAACAGTTTTTCTGTATGAATTTCAATACTGTTAGCTCATTAGAAAGTGTAACTTCTTGAATGGAATTAATGAAAAATATGCTCATTAAAGATGGAGTCAATGAAAAACAGTTAGCTCAGAAGGCACTTTGATAGGTGTGCAAGATCTGTTAACTAATGTGGTATATGATGTGCTATTATGTTGGCCTTGTTCAACCAATTGAATTTTCTCAAATATCATGACATGGATGATTTTGTAATTTTTTGCTTCAAAGAACAACAAGCGCTTCTGATTTAGCGGAGCTCCTAAATTATTGGGTTTTAAAATTTTTACTTGCAATTCAGTTGAGGAAATAGGATAACGTTGAACATGATGACATTGAACAAGTCCACTGGAAATTGGATTTGTAAGAGAGTCGAACGCAAGCATGTGGCATAATCTCCAGCATGCCTCACTAGGTAAAATAGTGCAATACCTACCACAAGACAAGGCCTTATAGGGATTTTTTTAACCCTAGAAATAGGGTAGAGCACATTTTTCTTCGTTTTTGACTTAAATGACTTTTGTTATCTTCTTTTTAGGAAAGTTTCAACTCTTTTTTAGAGGTTCTTACCTAACATGTGAAGTACTATAATGAAAGGCAAAGACCTAGGATATTGTGCCCATTTAATCTTTTTATAGAAATCTGGAGTGATTTTTGTTTTTATTCATTTTTAGAATCCTAGAAATAGCAAATCATCAGGGTAACAATAATACAATAGAGAATGAGAATGTAGGAATGAACCTAATGAGTGGGACGGATGTTAGAGTGTGTGTAGGAATGAGCCTAATGAATGGGAAGGATGTTAGAGAGTGTGTAGGAATGAACCTAATGAATGGGAAGTACGTTAGCATAGAAAGGCTAATGCATTCAATCAAATAGAGAATGGCGGTCCTCAATTCAAATATATAATCTTTTGAGCATGTTTCTCTTCCAATCCTTTAGAAACCCTTACTCCCTAAAAGTTCCCCTTCACAGATGTTCAATGCAAATATATTTTATTTTGAGCATCTTTCTCTTCCATCCCATGAGCTGCCTCACCTCACTACCACCAAATCTTAAACAAAAGCACCCTTTCACAGATGCTCTATTTCTTTGAATCGTCAACGGGAATTTCATGCATCATGTCACATTTTGAAGTCTAAAACGTTGGTATGGATCCCATGATTATCAACAAGTCTTTTTTGTCCAAAGACAAGCATCTATGGTAGTCTTTAGGGTCTATATCTACCTCTTTAAATGTTTTAGTTTTTGTTAGGATCTAAGGGCATTTTGGTGATTTTCAAATTGGATTAGAATTGGATTAAATCCATTGATGTTGTTTTAGGTCAAATTATTAAATGAGTCATTATATATTGGTTTCTTGGGTCTTCACATATCGGTTTTGTTGGGCCTAGAATAGCTTGTAGTAAAAAAGGTCAAGGTTTCTTATGTTGAAGTCATAGTGTTATGGCCAACCAGAGGAAATGAATCCATGTAGTTGAGTTTGGGTAATCAGGATAGAATCTTTTGAGTTGAGATGAATCATAGTTGGGTAGGACCGAACACAAGACTAGAGTTTTGATATTGCATGTTGGGTGATGAAGTCTAACCCTTGTAAGGGTAAACCTTAAGGATTCTAGGTAAGGTAGTGTTTGCTGGGGCTTTTCAAAGTCCTTCCTAACTATAGAAGTCATTTTCGAAAAAGAATTTCGGTTTGTTTGGTGAAGATAACAAGAAGGCATTCCGCCAAAAGTTACGGGCTCTAAAGCTTGTTTGAAAGAAGCTACTTGGGGTGGCTTCGAAATCAACTCACGAAGTTCGAAGTTCACTTAAGTGAAATTTTATAATTCCCTATACTATACTTGTTTTTTTAATGAATTGTTCATAATACCCCATATCTCAAGACACTTGCAACCTGTAGCAGTGTAACCTATAACTTTTGCATCTTCAGCTTTGTATCGTGCGTACCTATCACATTGGTATCTATTTCTATGCCAATAGTGGCCTCGACTGGAGGAGTTGAAGGAACAATAGTGGCAGCCCCATATTCGGCTAGAGGCGCCAAGAGGTGTAGGGAGTGGGTTTGTTACGTGGGAGCTTGAAGTTGAAGTGCTCAAGGACAGGTTTCTAATGCTGGGTTGGATGTTGAGCCACACTGAGTGGTTACAATTTTGGGTGAGTCCCAAAGCCAGAACTAAGTACGACCCACTAAAACCTCCTAGAATCAAAATAGGGTTTTCACCCATATGGCCTTCCCTTGCTCCCCCTTCGTACTACCGGGTTTGTGTTATGGTCGTTGCAAAGACATCTACTATTGCCATCCCATTAGATCAACCAATCAAAACGCATTATCAGGAGTGATCCGCTCTCAGATTTTACAAATAGTTGAATAAACTAATCAAAACACACATATAATCTGGAATGATCCACGCCCAAATTTGTAAATAGTTAAATTTTCTTATAATGTTTTCTCAGTTATTGTATTTTTGAATTAAATTTATATGAAAATTGATATAGGTGAGTAAATAATAATGCTAATGGACAATATTGACAGCGAGAAGCTATTTAGCATGTCTGAAATGTTGCTGCCCAATGTACCTTTACATAGTGAAAGCACGTCTTGATTTCAAAGGACTTTCAAAATAAACATTAAGGCCTGGTTTGGAAACTGCTTTCAAGTTGACCCAATGATTGCTTCAAGAAACAACTCTCCATTTTATCCCTACCACTATATCATTCCAAGCCTAGTCAATCCTGACTTTTTCCTTTAAGTTGGGCCTTATTTAACATAAAAACCCCTATGTAGTGTAATTTCCCCCTTATTCTCCTTTTTCTTTTTTCATTGAGTTGTACTTTGTTCAGGGCTCTGGAAGAATTCAATAGCTTATATCTAGCTTATTGGATGGAATGTTTTCACTACTGAAATGTAGTTGATCACATTCATTTCTCAGTCTAATGGCCTCCTTTTTTGCAGATTGGCCAGGGTACTTACAGTAATGTTTATCGGGCTCGTGATCTTGATCAAGGAAAGATTGTTGCTTTGAAAAAAGTGAGGTTTGATAACCTGGAGCCTGAGAGTGTCCGTTTCATGGCAAGGGAAATTCACATTCTTCGTAGGCTTGATCATCAAAATATTATAAAATTGGAAGGTCTAGTTACATCAAGGATGTCTTGCAGCCTGTACCTTGTTTTTGAGTACATGGAGCATGACCTTGCAGGGCTTGCTTCACACCCTGGCCTTAAGTTTACCGAATCACAGGTACTCTTTTTTTTTTTTTTTTTTTTTAACTGCTATTTTTATTACTGTTTATAGTAAAGTTTTCTCTCATACTTCTGTAACTGTACATGGCATTTTTAGAGCTCCTCCAACTGTAGCATGATATTATTTTACCTATCTTGTATATTGTTGTACTTGGAATAGATTACGGACCGATACTAATATCCTATAAACTCTTGAGGTTCTTTAAGGTTTGTGCTTTTCATTTTCATTTTTGCTTTGGAAAACCTCAGGTTTTTTTTGCTCATTTGCAGGTTAAATGTTACATGCAACAACTTTTATGTGGACTTGATCATTGTCATAGTCGTGGTGTTCTCCATCGTGACATAAAAGGTTCCAACCTTCTAATTGACAATAATGGCATTTTGAAGATTGCAGACTTTGGCCTGGCAAGTTTTTATGATCCTCATCGAAGTCAGCCATTGACAAGCCGTGTTGTGACTCTCTGGTATCGTCCACCGGAGCTTCTGCTTGGTGCTACTTATTATGGGACTGCGGTGGATTTATGGAGTACTGGTTGCATCCTTGCAGAATTGTATGCTGGCAAGCCTATTATGCCAGGAAGAACAGAGGTATCTTGTCATTAAATTTTTTTATGCAACATGTACAGTTGATGCTCTTTACAGCCTGTTTTTGTTCAGTTCTGGATGGTGCAATTTATCATTTTTTTCATTTGAGAGTTGAAGTAGCGGTTAGTGTTGTTTAACTGCTCATGAATTATCTGAAGTGAGGATAGGAGAGTCTGTTCAATACCCAATCTTCTGCAAAACCACAGAGTGGATGGACAGTGGGTGCCGGAGGGAAAAGATAAAGGAAATGTAGAGTAAATCAATAGATGGTCCACCTGGTGCTCTGTGAACACATGCATGTTTAGGAATGAACTACCTTCTGGCATTGAGGTGCAAACTACCAAAGTACCATCAACCCTGCGAATCTGTGATTATGTAGAACCTTGGAATGAAAGTCTAGACATCGTTCTGTTCTTTCTGGAAAAATCCTCTCTTAAAGTGGATGTTTGGTGGACAAATTGTTTGATTGAGACTGTATACGGAATGAGATGTTCAAACCATTCTCTCTCTCTCTCTCTCTCTCTCTCTCTCTCTCATTTGAGATAAGTATGTTGAAACCATTCTATCAATTGAGTTAAGCCTAATACTGAAACCTGGAAGCAAAAAAAAAGGTTTTGTTTGGCAAAGAGTTCTGTCTACTCCATTGTCACCAGGAGTGGGTTAACTAAGACCATTTTGAGCAGTTGATCTCCAGAGAAAGAATTCATCCGTAGCATATTTGAATTTTGTGACTGTGCCTAAAGTTTGACTCTTTTTGTGATTATATCATTGAAATTGATATACGCCTCCCATGAGGTCCTCTTGCGTATTGTGTTGAAGCTCAAAGAAAAGCACCTTATTTGGCTTCAATAAGCGATCCCTTGAGACTTTCAATGTGCTATTTCTTCATAATTATTTTCACAATTGGTCTTTGTTTGTGGTGGCTAAACATCTCTCCTATACCTCCTAATTTTTGTGGGAGCACACAATATTCTATTCACTAGAAGATACTTTAGCCTTCGTTATCCTTCCCAAACAAAGGAAACTTCATTGGCAACATCACGATTCTATGGGTGGGTGATGAGACTACCCCTTTGGAATCACAAGTCTGTTCATCATTGAATAATGAGTCTATTCATCATCATAAGGTATATTACATGATATTTTTTGTGTATCTATTGTTATAGGGCAACAAAAAATCTTTGCGTGTTAATGAGCCATAGTTTCAAAAGCATTGGAAGCTTTAACTTGTTTTGAAGCAAAATAATTTTTAATATGATCACTGGGCATGGAATTAACTTACATATCATCTTCTTAAATGATACTTGGCAATATTATTAAGGTCGGACTCTTGGCCTCATGGTGACTTGGGCTTGTAAAGGTGTCCTACAATGTGTTTAAACACCATTGGATGCATTACCTATGTGCTTCTTTTTGTTTATTACGTCTTTTCTTTTCTGTCATTTATATGAATTGAATGTTGTTTGTAAGTTTGTAGTTTCTGCCTTGTAGGTTGAGCAGTTGCATAAAATTTTTAAGCTTTGTGGCTCACCCTCTGAGGAATACTGGAGAAAGTCAAAGTTGCCTCATGCTACCATTTTCAAGCCCCAACAGCCTTATAGACGCTGTGTTGCAGATACATTTAAGGACTTCCCTGCACAAGCCTTAGAGCTTATGGAGACCCTACTTTCCATAGATCCTGCTGATCGTGGTTCTGCAGCTTCTGCTCTACATAGTGAGGTATGAACTATGAAGTTTCTTAAAAGTTGAATTTTCTGGAATGCTCTTGGTTCTCTTGAAGATTTACCCTTCTATATGGCTGACTTTGGGAGCACTAAGTTAAAATGATGTGAACAGTAGGCATGTCGCTTGCCTTCCTGTCAATTTGGATAGAAAGTATGACATCTACAATTTAATCCAAGAGTATGAGGGTAACTTCATTTAAGAATCAGGAACATAAAGTGCTTAAAGGGCAAACCACAAGGGGTAGAAGTACATACCTCCTAACCTTAGTTATAATTTGCACAAAAAAAAAAAAAAAAGTGGCTGCCCTCAAACTTAAACCTGCAATCTCACACTTGGCAGCCCAAACTTCTACCATTGCACCCAACAATGGCCCCTTGGCAGTATTACATATTTGATGTTAAATAAACTTTCTGGTCTGACTTTGTCCATTAAGTAATAGGTCAGGGGTCAATTTGCAAATATGGTTAGTGACACGTATTTTTTGTGTCTGCTTCCCCAAATCATTGTGAACTTTGGAAATAGCTTTAGTAAACCGTGGTCATTTTGTCTGTGTAGAGCTCTTGATGCTTTTTTCTTCTATCATTGAACTCTCTCTCTCTCTCTCTCTCTCTCTCTCTCTCTCTCTTATGAGCATTGTTGAATTATTTTTGTTTGGAACTAATTATTATTCTCATTTCTGGTCATTTAGTAAATTACAGCAATATTTTTCCTTGGCTGATATATATTTTCTCATTGAGGAACTTGTTTCTTTCTTTTTGTGGAGTCTTTGACGTGTCTTGGTCTATTCTCTCCAGTTCTTTACAACAAAACCACTTCCTTGTGATCCTTCAAGCTTGCCAAAGTATCCTCCCAGCAAAGAGTTTGATGCAAAAGTACGCGATGAAGAAGCCAGAAGGTGCATCTTGTCATATAATGTTAATTCATGTTGTTCATTTAAGCACATCTATGACATTTCAAACCAGTTATGCCTCGCGTTATATTTGAACTTGAAGGTGGCTTATTCTGAATTCTAATGTCCTTGATTTAGGCTGTGCAATTGTTATGCTAATTAAATTTAGAGGATTTTGAAAACACAGCCATATACAAACATTTATAGATTGTATGTAACATTGGTATTCAATGCAACATTCACTTTAGATCTGTGCATTATGTGTCCCAAAATTAATCATGTCCCAAGAATGTTTGTTGGCTATTGGTTTTGATTCTTTGAAAGTTAATGTTTATCATAAAATAGCCCTGGTTACACTTGCAAAATGCAATCAGCTATTTGTTAGTCTGATTGTTGGATTTTGGTGATTTACATGGCTTCATCCCGTGAATGAGTACTTTGAAATTTAACATTCATTTTTCTGGTCTTTATTTTTCACACTTCACTACGAAAGGGATGGCTGGTGAGAGAGGTTTTATGTACTGATAAAGTTGTGTTTGTCGGAAACTGTAGACAAGCAGCAGCAGGAAACAAGGGCCACAGATATGAACCAGAAAGGAGAGGAGGTAAAGAGTCTCGAGCCGTTCCAGCACCAGATGCCAATGCTGAATTAGCCTTGTCAATGCAGGTAAATATTTTCATAATGTTAATACAGTGTTCCTTCTGTCTCTGCATTTCTTCTCACCCTTATTACCCTAAGACTGTGTTTGGATCAAGGCTTTGGGATGGAAAGGGAAAAGTGAAGGAAATATAAATGAAAAAGAGGCTAAATTTTTCTCCATTTGTCCCTTTTTCCTTTCTCTTTCCAAATATCTCTATCCAAATTCATGATCCAAACATATGCTTAACTTGCTGACCTAGATGCTTGCCGGATCGTTGTTTAATTGTTGCTACTATAAAGTGCCACATTTCCCTAATTCTCTGACCCATGTCACTGCCTGTTCGCATACACTTGTTTTTGGTATTTTTTACTTTATACTGCAATAATTATAAAGTGGTGCTTTCTGATCACAGAAACGACAAGGTCATGCCAATTCCAAAAGCCGGAGTGAGAAGTTCAACCCTAATCAGGAAGAAGCTGCTTCTGGCTTTCCTATTGACCCACCTAGGCCATCTCAAGCTATAGAAGAAGCAAGCATTGATCCCCATGAACATATTCACAAGAGAGCCTCCCACTCTGGGCCACTGGTTCACCGGGCTGCATGGTCAAAGGCTGTGAAAAACATGGAAGAGGCTCCAAAGATTTCAACTGGGGCTGACTTGTCAATGATTTCCAGCTTAGTATCAGCAAGAAATTTGTTGTCTGAAGATCGCAGAGAGAAATCAGGTCCTTCCCAACAGGAAGTTCAAAAATTAATCAGATTCCCGGGTTCTTTCAAGGAGGCTTCTGAATCCATGATAAAGCAGGATCAAAAGATTCGCACGCAGAGTGTAGCGGGTCCTCATCAGAATGAAGATGAAAGAACCAGTAGCAAAGACCCAGTTCTTGTAAGTACTACTACAGATTCCACCGTCCACACACCATTTCCACCTAAGTAGCATGGACACACGACACGACATAGACATACTGACTTGTCGATTTTCAAAAAAAATAAGACAAGACACGGTTGGGGACGCGTTAAAATTTTATATTCTTACAAATTTATTATGTCATATGACTCATGTGAATATTTTATTGAAGGGCAATGAAAAGTATGTAATATAACACTAAGGCTTAGCACATGTTATATTATCTTATTTGGGTGACAATCATCTCATTTGGATCACATCACCTCTCTATCAGATTACTTTAAACTCAACCTATATTTCACATTATTTGTAAAAAGTCCAAAAGTATACTAATTTAGCACATGCCAAACACCCTCTAATTACATTAAAAGTTATATATTTCATAGATTAAACATCCAAATATCATTCATGTAACATTACGTTTTAAAGAATGCAAAACAAGTATAGAACATTGCAATACATATGATGTATTCATCTTATAAATGTTTTAGAGGATTCAGTAAGTCTTGCTGAAGTTTGTCCAAAGTGTCGGTAAAGTGTCTAATATTATGAATTTGATTTTTTTTTAAGACGCGTTAAAAGTGTCCAACATGCTTTTAAGAGTGTCGTTGTCATAAAGGGGTGCGAGACACAACAGGTTAACTCTACAAGTGTCCACACACGCACACCACCCTGCCCCTTCCGTTGTGAGAAGTGGGTTGTGAAACCAATCCTCAATTATGAAGCGGGCGCTCATTGTTATTATCATTACATATGTATATATATATGAATTTTGATGGTAATTCTTGGTTTCTGAGGACTTGTATTATGTTTGTGTATGTTTCTCCAGCTTGGATATGGGTCAAAGGGAAACAAAATCCACTACTCGGGGCCACTGCTAGTTCCATCAGGGAAGATGGATCAGATGCTAAAGGACCATGACCGCCATGTCCAAGAGGCAGTAAGACGAGCACGCCTAGACAAGGCCAAAGCGAGGAAAGTTCAGGTTGAAGGGAATCAATTACCAACCAATTCAGTATTTGTTTCTGGTCGTTGATCCAGTTCAAGTAATCCTGATTAAGATAAGCAAGAGAGAATTACTGGAGAAAAATTCAGCCATGATCCTCTAGTGAAATGAGTTTGGGGGCGGTTTTTGTATAGGTGTGGTTCCACGAAGGATTGCTGGTAATCAAATTTTAGTTGTTAATCCTTATAGTCGTCTAGGACAGCTCTCTGTCTCTCTGTCTCTGAGCAATCTATCAGGTGAATGCTCTTTGTACTCTGTTACTGCAACCTGTATGATGGGCTATATTCATCTAGAGTTTATTAATTAGCCATAAGCTGTAGAGTGATCTTAGAAGAAAAGACAATTTGTTTAATGGGGACATGTGAACAATTAATTCCATAGTTGATTTCAGCTCAATGGAGATGGTGAGGCTGCAATTAGGTATTTTTATGGTAATCTTGATATAATTAAAGGCCTAGTTTCTTGTCGCGGTGGATGATCAGTTGTTTTATGACAGTTTACCAATATTGTATCTCTTGAATTGCAGGAAAGCTAGAAGTATTAGATGTGGAATAAATTCAGTCTACATATTTTATTTTTGAGGTACTTTTTCTGGGCATGTGTTATTGGTGCTGTAAATATTATTAGCGTTTGTGCAGCTCACACAAAAATATAATTCTAGAGATTGTCTTTAAAATGTGACATTAAGTTTTTTTTGCACCAAAAGTAGTTTTGCAATAATTTCATAAAATTTGATGTCTTTTCGCACTGCTTTTTTTTTTGACTAGGGATTCTAAGTTTGTTTGTTGTTTGTTGTTTTTTTTTTAGCGCCTTTTATAATTGTCTTTCTTGTTTGGTGTAGCTTATCGAATTGGTTAGAATTTTTTAATTTTGATAATCTGTGTTGTGTTTAGTTTTCTACTTATAAAATAAATCGAAATTTTAATTATTTGAAAGTTGGAAAAAAATGTTTATTTTATTTTTATTTTTTTTCAACAAAAAATTTAATATTCTATTCTTGGGAATAATTCATTATGAACTGGAGAAACACAGAACGAGCTCTACAACAAACCCAATGATGCAACCTCCTCATTTCTCTACCCCCATGAGGACTAAAGAAAAAAAAGGAATTGTCTTTGAACTTTGATTTTTTATTATTAAAAAATTGTACCAAATAGACTCATTATGCCATGTGATTGTGCGGAGGCATTGATTATTTAGGAGGTGTTTCGCATGCATTAAAATAGCACATGTTATTTTAATATATTATTTAATTTTAATTATAATTATCTTATTTGGGTCATATCATTTATCTATCACATCATTTCAAACAAAATTTATATTTCATGTTCTTAAAAAATATACTTATTTAGATTATTCTAAACACCCTCTTATAAGATTTAAAGGGATAAGTTTTTTTTTTAATCTTTCAATTGATATGTTATTTCCCCATTGCATATTCGGTGGGCCTTATATATACTTTTTCTCGTCTCCTACTAATCTCATGTTTGGTTGCACAATTAGTTCTGAATATAACAAGATCTAGATATTATATCTCCTAAATTGTGAAATATGTAATATCAACTTAATGGTATTGCATGTTCTCTTAATTTGACCAATAATAATGTAATAAAATGAGTGTTAATATTTGATTACCACATTATTGTCGGCCTGAAATTATAAATATCTAACAATCAAAATAATTATTTCTTTATTCTATGTTATACCCTCTCCTAATCAAATATAGTAAAAATGATCTCCACAACACATATAATTCACTTATATTTTCTTGTCCTATATCTTAAAGTATTACATGCTCTCCTCACCCACCCAAGTAAGCTAGAAGACATTGGTTAGTAAATGATTGTCTAGCTAGTAGTCCGATGCTACCCAACTAAGAATTTTAAACAGAGTAATATTAATCAAGATGACGGGGTTTCTATTTCCAACACACCAAAAAATTTTAGTGTCAAAATAGAGATTTTGAGATTTTAATATTTTAAAATTTAGATTTTGCACAAGAGAAGGGGTTGCACCGGAGGTGATTTGCAATAGTAGGAGTGGCTAACAACTGTATAGGCTGAATAATGCTGTACGGGGGTGAAATATCCAGTGCTTTCCGTACTCCTTAAACTCAAGCTCCGCGTGACGGCGTATAACTTGGAAATAGAGAAACGGTGAGCTGCTCGGCGGTGGGTTGTCGGATAGACCCTCCGACGATCTAGTCAGAACACTTTGTGGAAGGAGAATGCCGTTAGAGAGAGAGAGAGAGAATGGTTCAGATAGCATACCTCCAACATTCATCCTCCATTCCTTTTTCTAGGCTGGCCATGCAGCCTCTGGATTGTGCGCGCACTACCTCTGCTGTCCTTCCCTGGACAGGTGGCAGTGCTCGCCTCACACCACCTTACGCGTGTAAAGGCCAAAACCCCCAAATAGTACGTGTAAGATTGCCAAACGGTATTGACGCGTGCCTGGAGCAGATTTCCTCTCCATCATGCCATTGGTCCAGGTGGCACACTTCACCGGAGTACCACGACCGGCCCATTCCTCGGAGGGAATCACAACCACACTCAACACGACTGAGCCTCCGAGCTAGCCGGCCGGGCGCACGCCAACCACTATCCCGGTCCAAACTCCTTCTAAGCTAACTGAAGGTGAAGCGTGCTGGTCCTCTTTTCGGCCTAAATTCATTCCGGACTGCCATTAGCTCGGTTGTGCCTCGCCAACGCATGTCCAGCCGAACGTCTATCAAGTCACAGCTCGGCCAGGCTTTAGTCCACACCTGGTTGGCCAATCTACCTCGGTTGTGTACGACAGGCCGGCGTACCGCGCCCATTGAGAAAACAGCTCAACACCGTGAGGTCTGTCATAACCCGCGTTACTGTAGCTCGGCCGTACTGCCCGGTGCAAATCTCCCCTCTCAAATGCTATATGCACTAATTAGTGTACACATTAGTGTACCAACATATGATATGATATAATTTTAGAGATTCTAGGTGAGAGGGTAATTTATAGTTAAATTGGGCCGAGCTGGGTGATGGGCCGTTATGGGCCGCAGTGCAAAGGGCCTAGTAAAACGGCTTTGTAAGTCACTCCGGTCTTGTAGATGCTTTGGAGTTAGTCTGGTCTCAAAGCGCGGAAGTTAGTCCGGTCCGAAGGGAGAACTGAAGTTAGACCGGTCTACAGACGCTTTAGAATTAGACCGGTCTTAGAGTTAGTCCGGTCGTGACATGTTAGCCCGGTCTAACCATACCACATGTTATACATGAGAAGCTGAGGTATGCTAAGTCCTCTCAAGGACTTGCATCTGAAGATAGTTCGGCTCAACTCTCTTATGGATAGCTCGGTTTTAGCATAGGAGAACCGAGGTAAGGGAAATAAAAGTGAGGGCCGAACTAACAGTTACTTCGGTCATATGGGAGTCCGGCCATGGGAAAAACCATCTCACTTGGTTTAAGCAGTGAGGAGGGTGTTGAGGGATAAGCATTATCCATCAGGAGTATGAATCCTAGGAGGACTCTACATGGAAGAGTAAGAGTCCTACTAGGATTGTGCCATGCGAAACCTATAAAAGCTCACAGACACCACCTTTGGAGAGGTAATGCAACTTTGCTCCCTAAATGCTTAGAGCTTTTGCCTATTTGTTTTGTTGGCTGACTTAGGCATCGGAGAGGTTTCCGGCACACATCCGCCGGCTAGCTCACGTTTGTGTTTTCAGGTAGTAGAACGACATCGTACGGAGGAGCGCAAGCTTGGTCAACAGGATTATACGAGAAGGTGTATTTCTTTCCCGTACACTAGGTATTTGTAATTTGTATAATAAATAGGGTCATTAATGATATCATAACACTAGTTAGTACACTAGTGTCACAACCCAAACCCGCCCCTATGGGTTTAGCACCGTAACCGGCCAGTAATCCGTGATTACCGAAGGCTTGCTTAACAGTAAGACAGTATTACAGAGTATAGGGGCATGGCGGAAGCCAAAACAGTAATTCAACAATGTCCAATGAGCTGTGACAGTCTGTATGCAAAAAGACTTTTCATATATATACACATTCGGAAACATGACAGTATTTACAGCGTATATAGAAATATTCAGTACAGTACAAGTCTCACTCAGTCTATACAGGACACAAACAAAAAGGGGGAATTTAAAACACCCCATAGCCTTGGCTTGAACAGTACTGGGACCTCGAAGAGAGGCGCAAAGGTTGGCTTGACAAAACAGTGCTTAGCTTGACGCCCCTACTAGTGGTCCGGTGCCTGAACACTTACATATATATATGAGCAGTGAGCTAAAACCCAGTGAATAACATAATGCGTAAAGAGGTTAGGAATGAATGTCCTTTCAGTATTGAAAATAGTCAATTGATTCAGTATATCAGTCATTCAGTCGTAATAGTCATATGTGGTACATCCATTAGCAGAACAGTACAATAAACAGTAGGTCTTAAAAGACCGAACAGTCAATGATGACCATTATAACAGTAAACAGAAGTTCCAAGATAGGAACTGACAGAGATCTCTGTAACAGTAGCAGTAACAGTAGCAGTAGTTGCTATGGATGCCACAATACAGTTCAGAATAGAGGACATACATTCATTCAGTTAACAGTATTAATTCAGAAACAATATAGTTTAACCATTCAAAAGATATTCATATTTGAACATATCTTTACACAGTTGTTACTCACAGAGTTCAGGGCTACAGTTAAGCTAGAGCGCGTCCTCAGATGCCAACCTTACATAGTTTACAGGATGAACACACACTAAGTTCACATTCGGGAATTAAAGACTTAGTCCCTACTTAGACTCGATGCGGTTCTACATCTATATCCTCATTAAGATGCCTTAAACTAAGCCTAAGAATGCCTAGAATGCAATGAGGATGCAAAGATGCACTTTAAAAGCACTTTCAGAATTTTCAGAAAAATAGGGTCCCGCTCGAGCGGACATGCAGACAAAGGTTCCCCGCTTGAGCTTCACTTCCCATGCTCGAGCGGACTGCAAAACATGGCAAAAAGTACTGGATGTGTGAAAATCACGCTCGATGGGCGCTCGACACCCGCTCGAGCATGTGACACAAGCCCCCGCTCGAGCGTGAAATCCCCCGCTCGAGCGGACTACAAAACAATGCAAAGTGCTAGGAGCACGAAATTCACGCTCGAGCGCCACTTTCCCAGCTCGAGCGTGAGTCCAAATTCTGGAAATTCCAGATTTGAACCTCAAGCTCAAAACCAAGTTTCAATGCACCAAATTCGATCCTCTTGGGCTAATTTTCTGGAAAACACTTGTAAACTCATAGTATAACATGTTTCAGAACTCAATTTGAGAAATCAAAGCCCAAGGGTAGTTCAATTAAATCCAATTTCAAACCCAATTTCATGAACATGATGAATGTGTAACATGCATGAATTCAACAACTTTAAAGCTTCAAATACTAGCTCAAATGAGCCAATTCTTTCAAAACCAAGATGAATTCATGGTCCAATGCAAAAATATGAACATGCATGTACCAAATTCCATGTATTCAACCTCAAAATGCTAGGATATAAGCATGCATGCATGATTCAAGCTTTAACTCACCAAATTAAGCTAATTCATGACCTTAATCCCTAGACTTCCATAAACCATGCAACATATGACTTGAATACAACAATAAAAGGTTGAATGTCCTACCTTAGGTCTTGAATACAAGATGTACAAGCTCAATTATGCAAGACTCCTTCAATCCTTCTAAATTCCAAGCAATTCTTTGAAGAACACAAGGTTTTCTCCTAACTCTCTCTCTCTAGTCGGCAATAACAAGGAAATTGGTTGAGGAAATGTTTTGTTTGAATGTAATAAGGCTAAAATATGTTTAGATAGTGGGCCACTAGTGTGGCATTTTGGTGAATTAAGCCAATTAGTGCAATTTATCAATATTTAATCTAATTTAATCATACCAAATCACATTTCAGATAAATACACCATAAAATCATATAAATCCTGATGATCATAAAACATCGGTCAATTTCGGATTCGGCCGCCGACAAGGCCTTTAATTTGCAGTTTAAATCATAAAACATGGACAGATAATTTAACAGTCAAACAGATAGAAATGCATTTAAACTAGTACATTCAATCAGTCAGTTCAGTATTTCAGTCGATTCAATACTCATCATAATCAGTCTCAATTTAGCAGTAATCAATGGTTAACCAGTAATTAATGGTGAGGGTTATTACAACTAGTGTGTACACTAATTGGTACATGTAGCATCATCGGTATTAGCTTGGCGTTTTGTGAAGATGTGTATTAAGAGTATCTTTAGGGCATGTTTGATTGACAGGATTAGAGCATGAGATTGAAATTATTAATCCGTGGGCCCAATAATCCTGTGTTTGTTTTAAAATTTTGTTTCAGGATTATTAATCCAACAAATTTGTAGGATTATTAGTAATGGGGGGTAGGGGTGGGATTATATATCTTGAATTAAGAAATAAAATAAAAAGACTCCTTTACCTTTATATGTTTTCTTATCCCATGCAAATCAAACAATGAACAAGAGGATAATTTATCCTACCAATCTAATTGGATAGCGAATACTACACTAATTTGATGGGATTATTAATACCTTCACTATTAGTCTTATGAATCAAACATGCCCTTAATGACAAATGTTATAATAGTATTGTCATTGTTAAATTATGGCAATGAATAGTAAAAATGGATAAAAAATTGCAATGGTGCTCTAATGGTTCAATTGTCATTTTGGCACATAAATTGGTATGTTCGGCCGACTGTCTGATCGATTAGGTGGTGGTTCGGTTAGTCGTTCAAACACATTAGTTTCTGTGTTTCTTCTGAAAAAATGATGGACGGGAGAGAGGGATGTTTTGTTGGGAGGATAGAGGGAAGGAGAGAGGTGTTTCTTGATGATTTGACATAAATAATAGCATTCAAAGCTTGTGTTAAATTTGACACAAGTTTTGACATTTTTTAAATTTGGCAATTGCTATTTCTTATCATTAGAGCACAATGCTCTATTGCAGCTACCAAATTATGGTAATAATAACTCCAATGATTTGTCATTGGAGATACTCTAAGAAATTTTATTTAGAATTTTGTTTGAAAGAATAATTTAATTAAGAAATAAAATCATAATTAAAAAAATAACACTATACATGTAAACTGATCATTTTTAACGTGTGATATTTAAGCTACTCAAGATGACACGCCATTCCATTCAGGGCAACAAAAAAAACTTTGTATTGTACTTCATTTTTTTAGTATAATTCTATTTGCATATTACAAAAATCTCAATATACAATATTTGTTATTTAGATATAAATTTTTAAATAAAAATTAAATATTTTAACATAAACTTTTAAATAAAAAATAATTATTTGAACATAAATAGTTGAAAAAAAGGATAATAGTTAGAGAAACGGATAATTTCCCTATTAAACATGACTATTGTTTTGTGTTAGCAATGTTTTAAAAACCAACTTCTGAGCTAAAATATCTCCAAAAACACATTTTAACATGTATCAGCAAAATTATTTTATCTGATTCATTTTCAGAACTTAAAACTTTATTAATAGAAAACCAAAAAAAGAATCAGATGGAGAGGGAAGCAGCAACAGCAGCAGCCAGGTTGAGGATAAAAAAGCAGGTGTTGAGGATAAGGTCCCAAACGCTACTCAGCTTAGGTTCGGAATTCGCTTCGGCTCAAATATAGTTACCGAGCCTACGTCCATTTTGTTCTCACTTCCACGTGTTGCTCTATCTATCTGTCGTTCACCACCGCCACGTGTTACTTCTTTGTTGTTATCATCACTCCACACCACACCACACCATCACTCCTCTACACTCTCTCTCTCTACACCCCCACCATTTCCATTCCATTCTCTCTCTAAAATCACCATTGTTAGGGTTTAATCTTCTCTACACTAATTTCAAATTCTAGGGTTTCAATCGTCTCGCCTATGCTTCAATTTTCCAATTCTTGATGGTTAGTTGCGAAGATTGCTACTCTCTTCTCTGTCAAATGAATATACTTGAATTTGATGATCAAATTTTTTTTTTCTTCGATTTTCAGCCCTGAAAGCTCATGGCAGAGTCCAGAAATGTGAAGGAGTTTCGTTGGTTGAACGTGCGATTCTAGGGTTTTTGTAGATCGACGTTAACGGAGAAACAAAAGGTGAGTGAGAGTGCTAATAATGCATAGATTATATTATATTTAAGGGGCTAGAATAGTTTAACCTAAGTTGATTAGTTGGTAATCTTATTTTAATCTTGTTTAATGTGTATTCATTGGAACTCGAAGATCTCGTTAAAATAAAAATTTATGAAGATCCTCTCTTTCTCACGTGCTGGTTAATTTTTTTATTTAATTTAATTTATTTTTTTTGGGTTTGAATTTTTGTCTCTGATGGTCCACTTGGTTGATCGAATTTACCATTTTGCCTCTGGGTTCAGAGGACATGGTTGCGCCACGTACGCACCTGGAATAAAAGCGGGAACGAGTGGGTTGTAGATAACGAGGGACACCCAACGTTTCCACAAGAAGTAATTAAAAATTTGAGCTTTCAAACCATTACTAACGGTCTGTGTTTTTTATGGTGGAGATTTTTCTTTTTCTATTCTTTTATTTTCTTTTGTTTTTTCTTGCACTGTTTGGATGAAGAAAATGCTTGGGAATTTATGAGGCTGTGGTGCTTCTTTTGTGGGGGAATCCCCACTCTCTGTTGTGAGTAGAGCTTTTTCTGTGTGGCTCTGTTTGCTAGTTGGATTGGGTGAAACAGAAGAACCTACTCACGTGGTGGTACTGGTACCTCTTTCCCTTGATACCCCTGCCCTTTCTCCCTCTCCATATTTGTGCTTGTTTGTGTGTATACATATATATGGGTCTCTTAATTATATGGATGTAAATATTCATGTCTGTTTGTTTGTCCGTGTATATATATGTATGATGTTCTTGGCTTGAGTCTCTCAAAAGTAATTTAAGCATCCCATTTTTGGTAATTTACTGGATTTTCTTTGATGGCTTTCTGTTGGTGGGGGTGTTTGTTTTATATAGGATTAAAACTCCGTGCCTAGTGCTGATTCATATGGATTTTATGCCCAGCAGGGAAGTTTTTCTATATGAAGTGAGCTTCTGGACATGATATGTTGATGGGTTCTCATGCCGATTCTCATTAAGATGTGATTAGTTATTCAAAATGATAGTGGTGGAGGAATGTGGTAGAACTAATCTAAGAGCTCCTTCATCTCTGAGTCGTGTATATTCCATCCTTCATGCTGCTATAGGTGGATAACAATGGAGGGTTCATCTGAGTCTGGTTGGCAGAAGTCTGATAGTTCTAGGGGATTCAATACTTCTGCAGTCTCAGATAGAAACCCACAACTGTTTCGTAACAGAAGAATCAGGTCCTCAGGAGATGCATCACATGATTCAGGCTTTATAACAGGAAGAAAGGAGAGAGATAGGGCTGTGTTGGCACGCAGAGATCTCCACAGAAACCTTGTTAGCTGTTCTGGAGTTTGTGAGGATGAAGTAGCTATGGACCCAGTTGTTTGTGCGATAGAATGGAGTGATGTTAGCTTGAGACAATGGTTGGACAATCCAGAACGATCAGTTGATCCTATAGAATGCTTGCACATATTTACACAAATAGTAGAGATCGTTAACCTAGCACATTCACAAGGAATTGTTGTTCATAATGTGCGGCCTTCCTGCTTTGTCATGTCCTCTTTCAACCATGTCTCCTTTATCGAGTCTGCATCTTGTTCGGATTCAGGATCAGATTCCTTGGAGGATGGGTCAAACAGGGATTCGGGATCAGATTCCTTGGAGGATGGGTCAAACAGCCAAACAGCGGAATTTAAGGGGTCAACTTCACCTTTGCCCCATGATTCCCATCAACAGATAAGTCAAGTTGGAAGAGAAACTTCTCAACTTGAGATAAATCAAACCAATGCTTCCCACTTGGTATCTGAAACTAGTTGCTTGCAGTCAAGTTCTGCCTACCTAATGCATAATTCTTTGGAAGTAGGCAGTAATGTTGAACAAGCAGAAGAAAAGAAGCACCCCTTTCCCATGAAACAGATTTTGCTTATGGAAACAAATTGGTACACCTGTCCAGAAGAGCTTGCCGGTGCACCAAGTTCCTGTGCATCTGATATTTATCAATTAGGGGTCCTCCTTTTTGAGGTCCGTAATCTAGCTGTCGTTCTTCACTTACTATCACTCTAAACTGGATGAAATGTTCAGTGCTGTTACCTTTTTTTTTTTTTTTCCATATTTCTCTTTATTTTATTTTTTAATTTTGAAACTATTTTCAATATTTAGAACCGTTTTTGTGTTTTTCCTTCCCTCTTAGCTGGTGTGAATGTTTTAATGATGAGCAGTTATTCTGCACATTTACCTCGGCAGAAGAAAAGAGCTCAACTATGTCTAGTCTGAGACATCGTGTACTTCCTCCTCAGTTGCTACTGAAGTGGCCAAAAGAAGCAACATTTTGCTTATGGTTACTGCATCCTGACCCAAGTAGTAGGCCAAAAATGAGGTAACTTCTCACTTCATACCATGTATGTATCTTGTTTCATATATCTATTCTGTCTCTTACCACAGTAGTAGGAACTTTCTGCATTGAGGCTTGTGCATGTGGTGTAGGATATAGGACAGTATTAGTGTTTGTAGAATCACTGTGGATGTCTTTCATTTCGGTCAATGAATGCTGAAATGTTTGTATGAGTTATACTGAGTTCTTCTCCTAGCTGATTTGATTCTTAGCTCAACTAGTAGTATAATTCCAAGATGACATTAGTCCTGCTCTTGTCAGAGGCCAAGTCCGTATTAGGGGTGTTAAAGTCGATTTCCTTTTCGGTGCATTCATTTGCAGTTTCAAGGAAGTAAGAATATGGCTTGACATATCTATACTTAGGAGTACCATGTTTCTTTTGTTGTCGCAGTAACGATAACTTATAAAAGAAGAAAACCTCAATCCAGTGTTCCTTCCTGATACGAGGTGCTGGAGGCTTGGATTGGATAGACTCCTTTGTCACCTTCATTTTCAGAAAGTGGCTATTCCCAAACTCCAACATGTGTGCTTGCTATTGGCAGTCTAGATTTTTATAATTGCAGCAAGCAATAATTTGTATTTGTAACTTCATGAAGAATGTGATGCAGAGTATAAGAAGCTCATAGAAGGTTAAATTCAGAAAAGTGATGATACATGGACATTGGCATGATTTTATAGAGAAACTGATAGAAATCTTCTATAATTATGTTTCTAGTATTATTAGAGTCCTATTTTATTATTATTATTTTTTTGTTTTCTAGGATTTTTAAGATTAGGGGTATTTTGGTAATTTTATATTTACTAACACTGGTTATATGGGTCGGCCATGGGTCGTTTTGTGGGTCAAGTTATTTAATTGAGTTTTATTTATGTTTCTTATTTGGTTTTAAATTAGTTTTGAAAGTCTAAGATATTTACCATGTTTGGTAGAGCTGTGGGAAAGTACTTATAGCTTATGCCTAAACAGCTTATAGCTTATAATTATGAACATAAGTTGATTTCTGACTTATAAATTAAGCATCTCTTGCCCCACTCAAAGAATAAGCTGATTTCTGACTTCTAAAAAGCTATAAGTTATAAGCTATAAGCTAAACTAAACACATCAAAATAGGTTAAATTAAGCTGAAAGCTGAAATAAGCAGCTTTTAAGCTGCACCAGACAGGCACAATATAATAGTTTCTTTTTTTGATTCTAGTTGGTTTAGGAAGTCTCTAAAGTCTATATAAAGCCATGTAATGCCTCTAATTCAATAGAGTTGATATTTTATAAAAGGTTGAGAGTTTTGAAGCTTCTTTACGGTTTGTGTGATGCAACCCAACCCTAAGTGTGATGCCTAAGGGATTCTAGGAGGGATTCTTAATTTTCTTCATCTTTTTCTGTTTTCCTATTGCCTCTCTTCACAGATTACTACTCCCAGCCCATAGACAGTCTTTCTTCTGTCACAAATTCTTGTTTTCTTAAGCCCAAACCATTCATAACCAAACCTTAACCATCCCTAGCTTTATTTCACTAAACCTAACCCTAAGTTAGCTTAAAACTTGCTTCAAACCTGTGTGTGCTGCATCAGTTCCCTTGGTTGGAAAAAACTCGACCTCGAGTTTTGAACTGTTAAAGTATAAGCAGCCATAAGCTCTGAAATTGCATCCACGCTTTCATGTTAAAATCTTTAAGTTGTTGCTGCCTTTTATTTGCTGGAGATAGGAACAAAAATTTTGATAAATTGATCTTGTCCTTCATGATACTAAATATGTCGGGAATGACAAAATTAACAGAAGGAATTGAAACATTCTTGAATTGATCCAAATTTTGGGCTGCAAAATTCATTCCATGCATTCTGTTCTTGTTTGGCTCTATTGGAGAGAATGTAGGCAACAAATTGGTGACTTGTAAAGCCATATTTTGCTCAGCACTAGCAGCTGGTTGTGTCAGTTCTTTAGTCTCACAACTTCCATAGCATCTAATTCCTCGCTTTGGACTCTAGCCTTTACTTGAGTAATAACTAGATCTTCTTGAGGTGCTTTTGGATCATCAATAAGTGCCTTGTTATCCTTCAAAATCTAGTCATCTTTCGTTTTGGGCAAAATTTGATTGTTTTCTTTCACTTTTGACTTCAGTTGCACATGTTTGACAATAATTTTTGATTTTGGTGTTACTTGTGATGCATGTCTCACACAATTTTGTGGTTGTTGTAGCCAATCCTCCTTTTGTAGTAGGCTTCAAAACTGTAGAATTCTCCCTAAATTCAAATTGCATAGCCGTTTCAATAGCATCTTCGAGATCTTCCAAATATGTATGAGACATCTCTTCTTTAATTACAGATCTCAACCCACTTTTAAAACGAGCAATAGTCATCCGTTCACTTTCTTCTACTCCAGATTTGATAATAATTCCTTGTATTTTCTTGTATAATCAATTACACACATATCATCTTGCTTAAGAGTATACAATTGATCAAGAAAAGTATCTTGAAGATCCCTCAGATGAATATTCTCTCTAAGAAGCGCTTTACCTGCTTCCCAAGTCAATCCACTTGTATTGGATCTCCCACAATGTGAGAACATCATGGCGAATCCTTCAGCTCTGATACCAAACTGATGCAGTACACGTAGGTTTGAAGCAAGTTTTAAGCTAACTTAGGGTTTGGTTTAGTGAAATAAAGCTAGGAGTGGTTAGGGTTTGTTTATGAATGGTTTGGGCTTAAGGAAACAAGAATTTGTGATAGAAGAAAGATTGTCTATGGGTTGGAAGTAGTAATATGTGAACAAAGGCAATAGCAAAAGAGGAAAAGATGAAGAAAATTAGGAATCGCTCCTAGAATTCCTTAGGCATCGCACCTAGGGTTGGGTTGCATCACACAAACCCTAAAGAAGCTTCAAAGCTCTCAATGTTTTATAAAATATCAACTCTATTGAATTAGAGGCATTACATGGCTTTATATAGACTTTAGAAATTTCTTAAACAAACTTAAATAAAAAATGAAAACTATTATAATATCTTAGACTTCCAAAACTAATTTAAGACCAAATAAGAAATATAAATAAAATTCGATTAAATAACTTGACCCACAAGGTGACCCATATAACCCATGTTAGTAAATATAAAATTACCAAAATACCCCTAACCTTAAAAATCCTAGAAAACATAAAAAAATAAAAAAAAATAAAAAAATAAGACTCTAAAAATACTAGAAACATAATTATAGAAGATTTCTATTAGTTTCTCTAGGAAATCATGCCAATGTCCAAGTATCATCACTTCTCTGAATTTAGCTTTCTTTGAGCTTCTTATACTCTGCATATTTGGGTGATAAGACAAAGTCTGTGAATCCTTTGTTTTACAGGATGCATTTCCTACGATCAATTACTGTTTTCTCTATGTATTCTAAATAATAAGAAAAATAATAAATAAAATAACATCTTCTCTTTCAGCTTGGGTTTGCCTAGGTAATACGTTCAGTCTGCACGTTTTTACTTGTTTCCAGTGTGGATTTTCACATATTTGGTTGTGTGAATTTAGTTTTGTATATTTCCAGAAATTTGGTATTGGTATTTTGGCGTAATGTAAAGTAGAATGCATTGATACTTTTTGGCAAGGCTTTAGACACTGCTGAAGGATGATATCAAGGTACCCTATCAAACAAAATGTTTTCGCAATTTCTGTGCCACATCAAAATTTTCCTTCTAGATTCTTGGTCACTGGAAGTTGGTTATGAGCTACTGTTGTCTTAGCATTTATCATAGGGAAACCATGCAATTTTTGGTTCTCTTGGCATCCTTCTTTCAAACGAATGTGTCAACTCATTAATTGCAATTCTGGGCAGGAAGTACAAACAATGCACTCTGTGGCCTTAAGGAAATTGCTTGGCTGGTGGGGACACCAAATGAATTTCTTAGAAGTCGCCTTACCCTCTATTCATTTTATGTTCTAATTCATGCACCATTGGCCATAATGATGTATATTTCTTGCGTCCTAGTCGCTTCTATTTGTGGATAACTGTCACTGGTGTTGGGGTATAAAAGTGTCTGAAATGGTTTACCAATAATGTGTTGCAAGTTGTTGGATACATTGTTGTCAAATCCTGAATCAAATCATGAATCGTTTTGCTAAAATAATGAATCGTATCGAATCGTGAATCGTAAGATTCATTTTATTTAATGTAATATACAATATATATTTATATATAAATAATAATAAAAAAAGGCCCAAATAGTACACATTAATGTGTGTTTGGGAAGGAAAAGATTGGGTACACATCTAATCTTTGGCATAGTGCATATTTATATACATATAAAATACATACAATATTTAAAATAAAGTAAATTATCAATATTACTAAATTATATATGTATATACATATAAAACACGTATATCAATATAAATAATTAATCTCTTTTATATATCTTCATAGTTTAGCGAAAAATAACGTTGTTTCATGTATTATGTAAACAAAAATAAAAATAGTACTAAATCGCAGTGAATCACAATGAATCGTAAATTGAATCGTACAATTCACTCAATTTCTGATTCAACAACATGATTCGAATCGTTTCTATTGAAACTCGTATCGAATCGTATGAATCCAATTGTGAATTGTACAATTCTAACAACCATGGCTGGATATAAATTATGTGTAACTGACGCATGTCTATCCTTCAAAATCATATTTTTAGTTTGGTGAATAATAACAAAAGTTATATTGAGAACTTATAAATTGTAGTGGGCAGGGAAACCTTGGCCTATAACCTTGAGGTTATGGGTTTTAAGTCTCGGGGCAACTACTTTGTGTACTATGCCAAAGGTTAGGTGTGTATCTAATCTTTTCCCTTCCCAACACACATTAATGTGTACTAATTGGGCATTATTTTTTTAGGGAAACTTATACAAGTTTAAGATAACTGTGGATTGAAATGCCAGGCTGCTATAAAAACTAAGATATAGATCTTGCACTGTTTAACTTTCAGAGTTGCATTCAATTAGCATGTTTTGTCTTTTGTGATTTTTGGCCTTACATGATAGTTTTTCTTTCATTTTCTCTTACCATGTACATCAGTGAGTTGTTACAAAGTAACTTTCTGAATGAACCAAGAGAGAATATAGAAGAACGTGAAGCAGCAATAGAGCTTCGGGAGGGAATAGAAGAGCAGGAGTTGTTGCTGGAATGCCTTTTGCTGATACAACAAAGAAAACAGGAAGCTGCAGATAAGTTGCAAGATACAATTTCCCTTGTATCTTCTGATATAGATGAAGTTTCAAAGCAGCAGTCAATTCTTTGGGGAAAAGGGTGCTCTTGTCCAGAACTGGGCAAGGATTCCGCTTCTGGTCCCCCTTCAATGGAATTTGTTGAAAATGAAGATTCCAGTTGCTCGGGGTCTAGAAAGAGGTACAGACAAGGGCTTCAGAGTCATAATGCATCGGAATATGGTGGTCATCTACATGAAGGTCAGAATTCAGAAGCTCCAGCTGAGGATCAAGGAAGTATTCTCTCAAAAAGTTCTCGATTGATGAAGAACTTTAAGAAACTGGAGTCAGCTTATTTTTTGACAAGACAAAGGCCTGTAAAGCCAACAGGGAAATCGTTAACTCGACAGTCTCCAGTAAGCAGTGATGGTAGAGGGTCCATTGTTGTTACTGAAAGAAGTTCTGTCAATAATTTGCCCTTGAATGATCAGTTTAGTGAAGCTAGACAAACTGGATGGATAAATTCATTCCTTGAGGGGTTGTGCAAGTATCTGTCTTTCAGTAAATTAAAAGTTAAAGCAGATTTGAAGCAAGGGGATCTTTTAAATACTTCCAATCTAGTATGTTCTCTGAGTTTCGATCGTGATGGCGAATTTTTTGCGACTGCTGGCGTGAATAAGAAGATCAAAATATTTGAATATGACACAATTTTGAATGAAGATCGTGATATCCATTATCCTGTAGTTGAATTGGCCAGTAGGTCAAAGCTGAGCAGTATATGTTGGAATAGTTATATCAAAAGCCAGATTGCTTCTAGTAACTTTGAAGGTGTGGTGCAGGTAGGTCAAGCCTTACATCTCATTTACTTATAAGCTTTCCGTATTTTGTAATGACAATAAGTGGTTTATCTAACATATCTTCAGGTATGGGATGTTACAAGAAGTCAAGTTTTTATGGAAATGAGAGAGCATGAAAGGCGCGTGTGGTCTGTCGACTTCTCATTAGCAGATCCAACAATGTTGGCCAGCGGGAGTGATGACGGTTCTGTTAAGCTCTGGAATATCAATCAGGCAATTCTATTTTTGCACTTGGTGGATGTCAGCTTTGAAACTAAACGTACTGCAGTCATCTAATTACCATTGCTGTGTAGATTTTATTCTGGATGTATAATTAGTTGTTTCTCTTACATGGGTTGCTACTGCAGGGAGTAAGTGTTGGTACCATCAAAACGAAGGCCAATGTCTGCTGTGTTCAGTTTCCTGTTGATTCTAGTCGTTACCTTGCATTTGGTTCAGCAGATCATAGAATTTATTACTATGATCTCCGTAACACAAAAATGCCACTGTGTACAATGATTGGACACAACAAAACTGTGAGCTACGTGAAGTTCATAGATTCAACAAATCTTGTTTCTGCATCGACAGACAACACACTGAAGCTTTGGGATTTGTCAATGGCCTCATCCCGGGTTCTTGACAGTCCTCTTCACTCATTCACCGGCCACACAAATGTGAAGGTATATATCTATAAATACATACATGTATGTGCACATATATAAATTATCATGGCATGGGTTGAGAGTGCTGCTATATTTTGTTCTGTTCTTATTATCATTGCCTGAACAATTAATGTGCTTATATAAGCGATTTGAAGCAATCAAGCTTATTAGTACAAAATTACTAGCAATAAGTGGTAAGCATTTTTTTTTCTTCTCTTTTTTAAAGTAATGGGAAGGGCTTCCAATAGTTGTTGGCTATCTCAATTTGTTGGGATTTTTTTTCCTTTCTAGTTCTTCACATGCTACTTGAGGTATTTTATATATGTTGTACTTTTTATTCATAGAATTAATGTATCAATTTCTTGAGAGGTTGCACATGGGATTGGTGTATTTTGGTATTTTGTTCATACCATTTGTTGATTCTTTAATTTCTTAACTTATCTTGCACCATGGATGTGCACACAAATATTCGAGGAGAAAAAAGGAAGAACAGCGCATTTCAATAATTCTAAGATGGAAGTTAGAATTTCATAGTAACCATAATTGGCTCTTGTATATTTTTTCTGGCAACTTTCCTGCTTTTCACAGACTTGGTCCAGTAAAGAAGAAAAAGGTGATTAGTGAATTTGGATGAAGATGCCACACACAGTCACATCTGTAGTGAAGATGGACAACTTATGTATCCAGTATTCCTTAGGACAAGAAATTTTTTAACTGCTACACATTGACATTTGTGTAAAATTTATGAGCTAAATTATTTGTCTTAGTTTTGAATAGAGTATAATCTTTATTTATCAAAAAAATTATGAGCTAAATCTTATCTATCAGAAAAATTCGTGTGGTATATCTCAGAGTTGGAAACAGGAAAGGTAAGGAAATGCCACATTCTAAGATACAAACTATTGGGGTAGCTTATATATGTGAATTCCTTGGAATGTGATTGGTTAGTTCAATCTTTTGTAGTTCATTTAAATGAACCGTGTCATATACATGATAAGTGCTTGACATCGTGAACAATCTTTAATTCCAAGTCCATTTTACCCGTGTGATTTTGGCTTTGGAACACTTTACTCCCTTGTCATTTAAAATTAGCCAAATTCGCCTGATATGATTTGGACTAAAGGCAATGCTAACTCTGTTAACAGTAAATGTAAAATGACCTTAATAGCCTGTCTTTTTCTCTTTCTTTCTATTATCCTCTCCTTCTCTTTTATGTTATACAATTAAGGGTAAATTACACCACCCTCCCCTGAGGTTTAGAGAAAACACAGTAAGTCCCAAAATTTTGACATAATTGCATTGATCTCCCTTTTAGTAAGGTTAAATGGACTGAAACTAATGGAGATGGTGTGAAAACACAAAAATAAACAACATAAAGTATACATTTTCATGTAAAAGAGATAACATTATTTTTCAATCATTTCTCCAAACCTCAAGGACTTAATTTAATTTTTAAATCACCCTTAGGGAGGTCAGTGTAATTTACCCTACAATTAATTTTAATTTGACTGCGTATTAACCAATTATGCTTAATTCTCTAACCTAGTTTCTAATTTTTAAATTTTATTTATAATTTAATATAATACTAAATTATAATATATGACACATACATATATGTACAAGTATACACACAAGCAATTAATGGAAAGAACTTGCTTCCCATCCCATTATTCAGACAGTCTTAAATGCATCTATCTAATTGCCATAAGACACTAGTTATAGATGGAATTTTTAACAGTAGGGAGGGAAATTGCAAACTGTCAAAACCACATTAAGTGCATTTGGCTGTTTTTAAATAATGGGGGGTAAAGTGCTGCAAGGCCAAATGATAAGGGGATAAAGTGGATTTTGCCTTTTTTTTATTATTTAATATTTAACAATTCAATTTAACATCTACTGAATGTCACTGTGAAAGGAAAATAATGTTAGTCATTGTGCTAAGTATTATTTCCATGGTATTTATGATAGATAGACAAGAAAATTATTGATAAATTCTTCATTTATCCCTGTATGTTACTGGTCATGTTTGAAATGCATGCATGTTTTGCTTTTGACAATACATACATATATTTTTTTGATCAGCCACAAAGAAGAATTATATTAAAAAGGAGAAAGAGAAATACCAAGGAGGACAAGCAGTCCTCAAAAGCAAAAACAAAAAAACTACAACTCGCATATAGCCTTCCAATCGCTAAGGGAAAAAAAAAATAGAATTCCCCTAAACGGGGGAGCAACTGAAACCCAAAAAGATGCCGGAAATCTAATTTTTTCCCACATCGAAAAAACATCAATACTTTTGTCCTCAAAGGTCCTCACATTCTTTTCCAACCATATGACCTAGAATAGAGCAAAAACTGCACGAAGCCTCAACACCTTTGCTTTTTTGTTAAGTCCTAAGAAGTGAAAATCAATAGATAGCATTGAACTACATGATTCGGGAGCCACACAAGCAAGACCACCCCAAGCAAAAAACTATTGCCACAAACTTCTTGCTACTAGACAATGCAAAAAAAGATGATTCAGATTCTCCCCCTCTCCCTTACACATAATGCACCAATGAGGAGAGAGATAACAATTAGCCCTCCTCTTTTGAAGGACATCATTGGTCAAAATGCTTCATGAGCCAAAAATCATATAAAAAACTTCATTTTGAGAGGCGCAAAAGACTTTTAGATTCTTTTGTGAAGAGGAAAAAATGGAATATTTGGGGTGTGTTTGGTTTGTGTTTTGAGATAAATTTTCAAAAAAAAATTTTGGGGAGAGATTTTGGAATTTTTTTTGATTTGTTTAGTTGTATATTTTGACAATAGTTTTGGAGTTTGAGAGTTTGGAATGATTTGATATTTTGTTGTAATTGAGTAGATGTGTGTGAGAGAAAAAGTGATTGAGAATGAGAGGAGAGAAAAAGTGATTGATTGATGTGTAATATAGAGAGGTAATTTTAGAAATTTTTTTTGAGAAAATTTGTAACCAAATTTCCAAAAACATGTTTTAAAACACATATCAAACACACCCTTGACTTCTCAATGATTTTTTCGAAGAAGGATTTGCAAGAAAATACACCAAAACAATGCAAGAGCCAAACCAATTTGTCACCCGCGGAAAGATGCAACGGCACATGATCAATGCGAGGCAACAAGGAAGCTAAATCACTAGCCTACCTATCAGTTGTTGGAATTAGGAAATAGTGATATTGTAATTATAGTAGTGTGTATAAAATCTGTGATTAATCACAGATAGAAAACTTTTTTTTTTATTATTTTCGTTTCCTATTTTGTTCGTTTCCATTTTGTAATATTGTTTCATTATAAATACAAGGCTCTACCTCATTCATAGTTAAGCCAAAACAATTCATTTCATTCTTTTTGGTATCAGAGCCAAAACACAGAAACCCTAGACCACCCCGTCCTCTCTGTTGGCCCCTGTTCTTCACTGCCTAGCAGTTTCTTTATCTTCTTTCTTCTTCCTCCAGCAGCCAACAGACCTCCTTTCCCCTCTAGACCATCCAAAACCACTTACCCTCCCTCTTCTACACCTCGGCAGGACTGTATTACACCTGCCGAGGGCCTTGCTGCTGTCAACCAGGTCTCATCCTGGCCTCGAGTACTTCGACTAGGTCTCCCCCTGGCCTAGATTAGTTCGACACCCTCTTTAGGGTGGTCTAAACCCTTTTCTTCTCTTTTGCAGTGTGTAGTGCTAATGCTTTAAGCACTTTTCTGAACCTTTTTTTTTTTTTTTTTTTTTTTTTTTTTTTACCATGTTTATTCGGTAGCATTTAGCTGTTGAGCTTTTTCCAACTTTTTTTATTGTTTACTTGGACTGTGTTGCTGTATTGCTGTCTATTTCAGCTCTCATCATCTTCCCATGAATAACTCATCTTCTACCATTCCTACTAATGTATCTACTGCGGTCTCCACCAAACCTGTGCCTGTTCCAAGTACTGATTTTTCTCTTTCCCATCACACTCCTATTCATCGTATTACGAGTGATGTTGAATGGGAAGAATTTTGCTGCTTGGAGCTGTTCTCTTAAATTCTATCTTAGGGAAAGAGAAAGGCCCATTGGCTTTTATCTACTATCACCCCGCCAGCTACGACAGTCCCTACACGTGCTCAGTGCGATATCGATAACTACACTATATTGGGATGGATGTTCAATTCCATGGAAGATCAGATTTATCATATGTTCTTTTATTGCGATACAGTTCCGAGTTTGTAGCAGGCATTGTCACAGATGTATGCTCATGCTCACAATGATGCACGTATCTTCGAGCTTTACCAGGATATAGCCCAGGCCTCTCAGTCCTCTCTTGGCCTTTCTATAGCTGAATTCTTTGGATATCTTCAAGCTCGTTAGGAGGAACTTGCTTAATGTGAGCATTTGATTAAACTTCCACCAGAAGCTGCCTCCCCTTGTGTCCATAGGAATGGCAACGGGCCGGAGCGGGGCCGGGGACCACACTCCTCGTCCCCGATCCCCAATCCCCGACGGGGAACCTATGACCGTCCCCGTTCCCGCCCCCTAAAGGGGATCGGGTTTCCCCGACCTCGAAAATTCCCCAGACCAAATCTGTTTCAACAACATTATCAACACCAAATTTGTTTCATTTTCAACATCAACATTAACAAAATCATCAACCGATCTAAGGAGGATTGAACACACACACACACAAAAAAAAAAAAAAAAAAAAAAAAAAAAAAAAAAAAAAAAAAACAGTAGAGACAGTATAGATCTGAGGAGGATTGAAAAAATGGAAAAAAAACATACATATAAATCCATGCACAAACAGTACAGATTTGAGGACGGAGGCGATGGACAAAACATACATATAAATCCATACATAAACAGTACAGATCTGAGGACGGAGGAGATGGACGACGGAGGACGATGACGGAGGACGATGATGGAGGCTGACGGAGGCGACGGAGGACGACGGAGGCATGGACGACTGCGACAACAACGGAGGTGCTGAGGCGATGGACGGAGGCTATGATTGCAACGACGAAGGAGGATGATCGGCATCGCGGACAGTGGCGGCGGTGGCGCTAAGGAGGAGGAGGAGAGCTGCGAGAGTGAGAGAGAGTAGAGGGAAGAGAGAGAGAGACAGAGTTATGTATGGACCGTCCACTTTTCTTTCTATTCTATATATAAAGGGGTAAAATAGTAAATTTACTTCGGGGACAAACGGGGCCGGGGCCGGGTACGGGGTTGGGACACTTATCCCCATCCCCGGCCCGAAACTGATCGGGGATTGATTTTTAAATACCATCCCCGTCCCGTTGGGGATATTTTTCAGGGAAAAACTGCTCAAATCGGGATTGGGGAGTCGGGTCCCCATCGGGCCGGGTTTAAATTGCCATCCCTATGTGTCCAAGAGGCTTGCCCGATAGCATACTTATCAATTTCTCATAGGTTTAAACTCTGAATTTGAATCTCTTCGAATTCAAATTCTAAACATATCACCCATGTCATCTCTTTATGAGGCTTTTGCCATTATTGACAGTGATAAGTGTAGTTCAGCCTAGTGTTCCTTTAGTACCTCCAGTTTTAGTAGATCAGATAGCTCTTGCCGCGAGCTCTGGTTCTTGGAGTTCTACCGGTTCTGTTGCTTGTCATCATTGTGGTGCGCCTGAACATGTCAAAGCCCTATGCTTCAAACTTCATCCTGAGTTGAGGCAACGCCCTTCCCGTCCCCGTGGTCCTGCTACACGTGGGTCTGGCTCTGCTTGCGTTGCTGCTTTGGTGGAAATTACTCTTGCTTCTAAGCCTCCCAATGTCCCTAATCTACAGTAGTTACAGACTCAAATTGGTCAGCTTCAGGCCTAACTTGGGTCTCTCACCACTGGTTCTCTTGGTCCATCATCCTATACTGCCACCCTTGCTACAGGTACTTCTACTGCTTTCCATGTTCGGTCTGCTAGTCCTTCATGGATTCTGTGGCTAATGATCATATGACTGGTGAGTTTTCTTTTCTTTCTTCTCCTGCACCCACCATTGCTGCCCAATCTGTGTGTCTTGCTGATGGTTCTTACTCTTCTGTCCAACATAAGGGTGTTGTGTCTTTATCCCCTGATATCACGTTATCTTCTATGTTGCATGTTTCCAAGTTTGGTTATAATCTCTTATCTGTTAATCGTTTTGCCAAAAACTTTAATTGTGCCATCATCTTCTTACCTTCTTCATGTCTTTTACAGGACCTGAGTTCGAAGAGGATTTTTGGCAGGGGATATGAGCGCGATGAGCTATACTACTTTGGAGATCCACCGGACCAGCCTTCTTCAACTTTAGCCAGTTTTCAGGCATCTGTTGTGCCTGCTTCTATATCTTGTGTTTTTTCTGTTCAAACTTTAGAGTTATGGCATGCCCGCATGGGTCATGTTGACTTTCAATATTTATGTCTACTTTTTCCGTTATTAAATAAAGCTTGCAAGGATTCTAAATTTCATCGTGTTAATTACGAGTTGTCTAAACGTATCCGTATTAGTTATATACCACATATGACACATGTCCCTAGTGCTTTTGACCTTATTTATTCTGATGTTTGGGCTCCCTCTCTTGTTCCTACTTTTTTGGGTCATCGTTGTTATGTGACTTTTATTGATGATTACATTAGGTGTACTTGGGTCTATTTACTTTGCCGCAAGTTTGATGTGTTTCCCATCTTTGTTCAGTTTTTGCAAATGGTAAGACACAATTTCGTACCATTGTTAGGAACATCTGCTCTGATAGTGGTGGGGAATACATCTCCAATGAGTTTCATTTTCACCTTAATTGAACGGGTATTTTTCAACAATTTACATGTACTCGGACCCCTGAATAAAATGGTGTGGTTGAACGTAAAAACCGTCATATTATGTCTGTTGTGCGTTGTCTTCTTCGTGGTATGAGTGTGCCCAAGTCTTATTGGCACATGGCTATTCTTATTGTTGTCTATCTCATTAATAAGACTCCTAGTCGTGCGTTAAGGCCTTACTCCATTCCATATTCTTATGCCTAAGACTACCATCTTTTCTCTTTTGCCTCGTGTTTTTGGGTGTACATGTTTTGTTCAGGACCGGTGTCCCACTCGCACTAAGTTAGATGACAAGTCTATTCGTTGTGTCTTTTTGGGTTATTCTTCCATGTCTAAAGGGTATAGATGTTTTGATCCCGTGTCTTGTCACTTTCACCATACTCTGGATGTTAGTTTTTGTGAAGATCTTCCTTTTTTTTGGTCCTAACCTTCCGATGCAGGTTTCCCCTTCAGATACTCAAAGTGTTCGTCCGGTCCCTATTTTTGATGAGGTTGACCCTCCCTCTCATCCTCCAGCTTCGCCTCCTTTCCCCCCTTTCCTTGCAGGTATACTTTTGCTGCCTTCGTGTTCAGCCCCCTCCTGCCACCTCTCCGGATCTTGGGTCAGGTAATTCTTTCCCTTTACATACATCTCCTTCCCTTCCTCGTTGTAATCCTCCTCGAGATCGACATTCCCCTAATCATTGGGATTATCTGTGTAGTACTAATCATCCCATTTCCCAATATCTCTCATATGACAGGGTTTTCGACTCGTATCATTCTTTCCTTGGCAAGCTTGAGTCCAAGTCTATTCCTCGGTCTGTGTCAGAGGCCCTTCAGAATCCAAAATGGGTGGAGGCAATACAGATTGAAATGACAACTGTAGAACAGAATCATACTTGGGATTTGATTTTTTACCTTCTGGCGAGAGTACCGTAAGTTGCAAATAGGTCTTTGCTAGTAAGTACCTACCTGATGGCTCCGTTGACCGTTATAAGGCCTGCTTAGTGGCTAAGGGCTTCACTTAAGTTCCTGGCAAGGATTTTGGTGCTACCTTTGCACCAGTTGCCAAGCTTACCTTTGTTCGTCCACTCATCTCTCTTGTTGCATCCCATTCTTGGCACCTTTATCAGCTTGATGTCAAGAATGTCTTTCTGCATGGGGCTCTTCTTGAGACGATTTATATGGCACCTCCACTTGGTTTTCGAGCTGAGAGGGAGTATTCGGGGCAAGTATGTTGATTGCGCAAGTCTTTGTATGGCTTGAAGCAGTCTCCACGAGCTTGGTTTGGTCGTTTCTACTCAATCATCATCTCCATGAGCTTTGTTCTGTGCTATTCAGACCATACTTGCTTCATCCGTCGTAATTCTGCAGGCCAGTGTATAGTCTTGTTGGTGTATGTGGAAGATATCATTCTTACCGGTGACGACTCTATAGGCATTGATCAAGTAAAACGGAATTTGGGACACAACTTTAATATTAAGGATTTGGGGAATCTCAAGTATTTTCTAGGGATTGAGGTGGCTCGCTCATAGCAGGGGATTTCCTTATCTCAAAGGAAGTATACTCTTGACTTACTTAAGGATACTGGTATGTTGGGTGTAAACCTGCTTCTACTCCTATGAATCAGAGTCTAGCAAATTACTAGAGGACCCAAGTATGTATCAGTGTCTTGTTGGGCGTCTCATCTATTTGACCAATATTAGACCTGATTTGACATTTGCGGTTAGTGTGGTTAGCCAATTTATGCATGCACTTTTTACAAAACATCTTGATGCAGTTCATCAAATTTTGAGATATTTGAAGACCTCTCCTTGCTTGGGATTGTTCTTCACAATTGATTCTCAATCTGGACTCTCCTGTTTTACTAATGCTGACTATACAGGATCTAGAACAGATAGGCGCTCTACTTCTGGCTTCTGTACTTTCTATAGTGATCATCTTATATCATGGAAAAGTAAGAAGCAAACAGTTGTTTCTTCGTCTTCTGCAGAAACTGAGTATAGGGTTATGGTACAAGGCACTTGTGAGATTCTATGGCTGCGTTCTAAGAAGCACGGACACTTCTAAGAAGGTGACGTATCCGTGTCGTGTTGTGTCCGTGTCGGACACCAACACTCTTTGGACACTCTTAGGACAAGTGTCTGACACTCTTCAAAACGTGTCCTATTTTTTTTAATTTTTTTAACGACCCGGACACTTTTTGGACACTTGGAGGGCACATGTGTCAATCACTTAAACACACATGTCTATCGATTAGACACGTGAAACTAATTATAAGTTTAAACAAAACAACGTAAGATACAATAATAAAACAAAAACTATATAAATTTGTAGGAATTACTGTCATATTGCATTTTTTATTATTTTTGAATGATATATTCATATATATAACATATAATAAATAAATAAAAATTATATATTGCATGCGTATCCCCCACGTGTCGTGTCCTGCATTTTTTGAAAATTAACGTATCGACGTGTCCGTGTCGTATCAGTGTCGTGTCACGTGTCCGTGTCCATGCTTCTTAGGCTGCGTTCTATTTTGGTAAAGTTAGGATTTGAGGAGACTGGTCCTCTGCTTCTTTGTTTTGTGACAACAAGTTTGCTATTATATTGTCTTCTGATTCTATCCTACATGAGCGTACTAAGCATATAGAGGTTGATACACATTTTATTCGAGAGAAGGTTCGGATTGGTATCGTGAGACCATCCTTTGTCTTTTCTTCTTAGCAGTTAGTAGATATGTTCATCAAGTCTGTAGGCTTAACATTACTCCAGTTGTCTATTGGCAAACTGCGTTTATTGAATATCTTTACACCAGCTTGAGGGGGAGTGTTGGAATTAGAAAATAGTGATATTATAATTATAGTAATGTTGGAATTAGGAATTAGGAAATAGTGATATTGTAATTATGGTAGTGTGTATAAGAGTTATGCTAAGGACCCTAAATATTCTACCAAATATTTTATTAAATCTCTCACATGGGTGTAGGACCCACACACATGTGAATTTGTGTGAGTCCCACCCCATGTGAGAGGTTTGGTAAAATATTTGGTAGAATATTTGGGTTACATAGCATTTCTCATGTGTATAAAATCTGTAATTGTGTCATTCACAGATTTAACACTTTTTTTATCTTCGTTTCCTATTTTGTAATATTGTTTCATTATAAATATAAGGTTCTACCTCATTCATAGGTAAGCCAAAACAATTCTTTTCATTCTTTTTCAATAAGATTCTTGGTGAAACTAAGATTCCAAGCAATTGGAGCCAAACTAGAACATGCCAACGGTGCAATGGAGAACCCATGAGAGTTTACAACCTTATAAAGACCCGGGAAATCTTTAGTAAAAGGAGAATTTCCGACCCAAATGTCCTCCCAGAACCAGATCGACTCCCCCATTTCCGACCCTTGTAGAGAGAAATCTAGAGAAAAGAGGAAAACCATGAGATATCGACTTCCAAGGAGAACGACAATTACCTCTCAAAATCACATGAATAGACCTACCATCATCATGAACCCCATACTTGCTCTTAATAATAGAGAACCATAATGAGTCACTCTCCAAAGGGAATCTCCATAGTCACTTTCCGAGAAGGCCAAGATTTCTTGCTACAATGTTCCCTAATGCAAGTCCTCCTTTATCTTTAGACAATGAAACAATCTCCCATCTAACCAAATGCATCTTTTTTCCCTCATCCTTTCCTTTCCATAAAAAATCGCTCATTATGCTCTCAATAGATTTAGCAGCCCGAATCAGCACCTTGAAAAGGGACAAAAAATAAATGGGAATTCCACTTAAAATGGATTGGATCAAAGTGTACCTCCCTCTTTTTGAAAGCAAAGCTCTCTTCCAATCCTCCAATAATCTCTTGCCTATCTTATCCATCACCGGCTTCCAAAAGGATTCACTTCTAGGATTTCCCCTTACAGGGAGCCCTAAATATTTCATGGGAAACTTCTCTATGGAACACCCTAGAATCTCCACCAAGCTTTGAACTCGACTCTGTTACAAGTTAATGCCTGCCCACAATACTACTCTTGCTCAAATTAACTTTAAGACCCATGACGACCTCAAAAATCCTTAATAGAGAAAGGATGCACCTCACCTTACGCTCCTTCCCTGATGAAAAAAATATGGTGTCATCTACGAATTGAAGATGGGAAATACAAACTATATCTATGCCTACCACAAAACCATCTACCAGATCTAACTCTTTTGCCCTATCAACCAACCTACCGAAAACATCCGCAACTAGGATAAAAAGGAAAGGGGACAACGGATCACCCTGCCTTAAACCCCTTGTGGCCTAGAAAGAATTTCCCAGTTTCCCATTAATAATGACTGACCTATTACATGTTGATAAACTATGAAGCACGGATACTTCAAAAAGGGTGACGTATCCGTATCGGATACTTATCGGATACCGATACTCCTCGGATACTCGCGGATACGTATCGGATACTTCTTAATTAATTTTTTATTAATTTTGAAGTATCGGATACTTAATTTTGAAGTATCGGATACTCAAAGTTGCATATTACTTATAATATTTTGTTTAGTTCTTTGATAAGAGGAATATAGTGAGAGTTAAAGTAATAGAATTTGTCAAATTGATGTATCCTTGTTGTCTCTCTCACTTCTCTGTCGCTTTCTCACTCTCTCACGTTTCTTCTCTCTGCTCTCATTCTTTTTTTGGTGTTGACATGTAAGGATGATGTTTAATTTTAATTTGCATTTGCTTTTGCTTTTAGTTTTGGATGTTTTATGAATGTTTGAGCACTTTTAGGCTAATAGGAATCCCTCTCTTTATTTATTAATTTACTTTAAGTTTTATTTTCATGCATATTACATTATTAAAATTATAAAAAAAATTTTTTACGAATGTATCCCCGTTGTACCCGTATCATATTTTTTCAAATTTTGACATATCGCCATATCCACATCCCCATATCAGCATATCCGTATCCGTGCTTCCTAGGCTATCATTGATGACTTAAAAAAGTATATTTGCTGAAATTTTTATTTAAGAATGGTTTTTTGGCTTTAGCTAAGGTCTTGTGATATTCACTGATGAAGGGGAACAAGTTGAAACTATTGACCTTGAAGAGTCTTAGTTTTATAGGAATCTTTCTTCTTTATCAAGTTGTCTTTTGCTTTAGGTTTTATTTTTATGCATACTGCATTACTAAAAATTGTTAAAATAATATTTTTTACGAACGTATCCCCGCCGTACCCGTATCCTAGTTTTTCAAATTTTGTCGTATCGCCGTATCCGTATCGTATCGTATCCGTATCCCGTATCTGTATCTGTGCTTCCTAGTTGATAAACAGCCCCAAATCCATCTCCTCCACCTCTCCAAAACCCTTTTTAGACATTACAAAATCCAAAAAAGCCAATACACATGATCATAGGCTTTCTCAAAATCAACTTTAAAAACAACCCTACCTTCTTCAAAACTCTATATTTCTCTACCGCCTCGTTTGCTACCAAAACAACATCTAATATTTGACGACCCTTTACAAAAGCTCCTTGAATTGAAGAAACGGTATCCCCCAAAGTCGCTCTTAGCCTTTTTGATAAAACCTTCCTCAAAATTTTATAAAGCGACGAAACCAAACTAATGGGTCCGAACTCACTTATCTTAACTGAAAACTCTTTTTTGGAATCAAACAAATAAATGACGCATTTGTGCTCAAATTAACAATCCCCCTTTCATGAAATTCTGCGAATACTCTCATCAGATCACCTTTCATCACCTCCAAACAATCTTGAAAAACAGTCATAGAAAAACCATATGGTCTTGGAGCTTTATCTCTTTCGCAATAAAAAACTGCTTCTTTAATTTCCGCCTCCTCAAAAGGCCTTTCCATCCACCTAGCCAATGCCTCATCACACAAGTAATTAATGGAAATAATTTGCTTCCCATCCCATTGTTCAAACAGTCTTAAATGCATCTATCAAATTGCCATATTAGTTATAGATGGAATTTTTAACAGTAGGGAGGTAAAGTGCAAACTGTCAAAACCACATTAAGGGCATTTGGCTGTTTTTAAATGATGGGGGGTACAGTGCTCTGAGGCCAAATGATAGGGGGATAAAGTGGATTTTGCTTTTTTTTTTTTCTTTTTTTTTTTAAAAAAAAAAAAAAAAAAAAAAATTAACAATTCAATTTGACATTATTGAATATCAATGTGAATGGAAAATAATGTTAATCATCGTGCTAAGTATTATTTCCGTGGTATTTACACATTGCTATGATAGATAGACAAGAAAATTATTGATAAATTCTTCATTTATCCCTGTATGTTACTGGTCATGTTTGAAATGCCGGCATATTTTGCTTTTGACAATCTCAGTATCCTTGACATATCTTTTACTGATGATGCATGTTACCTTGTCTCAGAACTTTGTAGGTTTATCTGTGTCGGAGGGATACATCGCTACTGGTTCAGAAACAAATGAGGTATGTTATATATCGCCTAGCATTTTATAGATTATTAGGAAGTTAGAGTTTGCTAGCTTATTGTAACTACTTCAATAGCATGTGCAAGGTAAAAACTGTTTTCTGTGTTTTCTTTTTGTCAAGCATGTTTAAGAGAAGCTTCTATTGAGACAATTATCTGATAGTAGAATCTAAAGCTGACTTTAAGAACAAGTTTAGTAAAAGAAAGACAGCCTTTTCCTTGGTCCATTGGTGATGAGTTACGCAATGGAGCCTTCCCCTCATTAGATCCAAGGTCTATGGTACCACCAAGAGACATTACCAGCTATAAACTATCTGGCACATTCAAAAGAGTCCTTTCTAATGGCCACTAGAGTAGGATCAAAAGTTTCTGTGGTCAGTAAGCTGCTTATGCTGACCTGATGGAAATTAAATTGTTCTGAAATTATGGTTTGTGCCAAGTCTTGAGCTCTCCTCTTCGGTTCACTTGGTTGGTTGAACTTGGTTGGCTCCGCTCAGCTAAGAGTTTGATATTGTCAAATTTACATTGTTACCTAGTCAGTACATTCAAAATTAGAGGCAATATAGGTATCTCGTGTGCCATGAGGATATTTTAGTCCTTTTGTTACCTGAGAACTGTGACGAAAAGTTAACTTCTTACTTCGAAGAGAGAGACATCAGCTTTTGTTAATGAATGAAATTGGCTTTCAAGATCACTAACTAATTTGTTTCTTCTTAGTGCTTGACTTCAGGTGGCTTATCTGTTAAAGGTTTTTCATCAGTGCAATAATTAAATTTAGGCTAAGCAGCAGAGACAGGAACACGTGAAATGACACGGATATGGACACGTTGACACCAGAATTTTCAAAAAACGAGGACACAACACGTGGGGGAGATGCACAAAATATATAATTTTATATATTATCTGGCATATATAATGAATTATTATATATCATGTATGAATATTTAATTCAAAGGTAATGATTTTTGAAGTCTAAAGGTGAAGGGAAAGAATAAGTATAAATTTATTTTGTTTTTATGCTGTCATTAGATCTATCCAACCTTTTTACATTTAAAATGCCTACTGAATAACTTGTAGTAATGCTTACTCTCATGCTAACAAGCCACAAGAATTCCCAAGTGAAATTGCACAAGCTAATCATTTTCTAAAGGGCACAGACCCCTTAGTGTGGGCTTGGTTTGATGATCTTTCACAAGTTGAGCTTGAATGAGCCATAACTGAATGGAACTAGAGTCACTCACGAAGAATGCAGTTTGTTTTGCACTAGTCCTAGGGTGTGACAAATATGCTTGTGAATCAGTCAAACCTGCTTGTTATGCTATTTTCTTGGACATAACTACCAGTATGATTCCTAGAAAAAAGCAGGATTACATGCACTGTGGGAGCCACAAGTTCCATTAGAGGTTGCAAGAGAATTGACTTGTTAGAAAAGACTGCATTTTGTTGACTGCATTTTCACCTATTACCATTTTTGTTTACTTTGGTTTTTGCACACAAATTTAGGTGTCCTTCGAAGGTTGAACGTCCATCATCCATCCCTGCCCTAACATCCTCTAAATATTATATCCTTTGATAATTCTTGGTGCATATATTAATCCGTGTTACCGTTCTTCAGTTTGATTTTGACTGATACTGGTGTTATTCTTTACGGTACAGGTTTTCATCTACCATAAAGCTTTCCCAATGCCCGCATTGTCATTCAAGTTCAGTAGCACGGATCCACTTTCTGGCGACGAAGTCGATGACTCTGCACAGTTCATCTCATCTGTTTGTTGGCGTGGTCAGTCGTCCACCCTTAGTTGCTGCAAATTCCATGGGAAATATCAAACTTTTGGAGATGGTTTAAATATAATCGTCGAAAAATTAAAGAAGGCTAGGTTTCCAAGAAAGAAAAGTGACGATGAACAAGGATACAAGCCATGGACAGGCTTGATTTCGAGGAGTTTGGATGGCTGAGATCTGTCACTGCATGGAATGGAAGGTTATAGCAACAGAACAAATTTTGGCATTAGAACACAGCGGATGCCGACAAGATGAAGAGTGAGAATGAATTTTGATTCAAAATGTACTGTAGATAAATATTTAGACGACAAAAAAGAAGGGTGAGAATCAATATTCTTGTATATCCTGTAATGGTACAGTTCAGAATCATTTGAAATTATAAATATAATTGTTGGATAGGATGAAATAGCCAGAGCAAACAGATTTACTAATATTTTTCTTATGAAAAACGTATTGTATTGGAAAATATTTTCAGAAAATATTTTTTGTTAAAAAACTAGTGATAGCGTGGTGTTGGTGTGGTGGTGATGGTTAGTAAGCCCTCATTTAATCGTGCTTAGTTTTCGTTTGGGATGTAAGTTGATTTTTTAATTATTTTAATCTGGGGTTAAAAGTCTCATTTGAGATGATTTTTTTGACTTTTGTAAGAAAAAAAAAATGATTGTAATTTAGATGTGAAATTTTTATCTTATTAATTTTTTAATTTATTTTATTTTTTTAGGACTAAAATAGTCAAAAAAAAATCATGCCAAACATAGCTTTAGTTATTTAATATGGTATTGGATTCATTTAAAAAAATGAGGGCTAACTTATTTAAGGTCAAAAGTATGCTTCATTGTTTAGTGATATGCAACAATGATAGAGAATTTAATTTTGAAATTTTAAAGAAAGCTTTAATGATGTGATAAGAGAAAAAAATATATATATATATATATATATATAACATATACATTACATCACATATGAATTTTACTTCTTATCACATCATTATAATTTTCTTTAGAGATATTAGAACTCTCAATTCTACTTTTGAAGGTGATTTTTTTTTTTTTTTTTTTTTTGAACTTGAAAAAAGGATGTTTTGAGGTATCATCACTACATTCTTAGGCATAGGAATCAATTTCTGAATCAATTGAAAAAAGGATATTCAATTTCTGAAATCAAAAGCAGTGAATTATTAAATCAATCAAGTAGGCTCTATTTGTCTCCAAAAAAAAAAATCAATAATAAAAATCAAGTAGGCCCTAGTCCCGCAGTTTTTGTTTTGTGTTAGTACCTACCGTGTTTTTCTCACCCCCAAGTAAACACGTCTCTGTTTTTCTCAATGAACAAATATCATTTTCAACTCTCTATCTCTCTTGAAATCCATTATCTCAAATATGGCTAAATTATTTTCTTAAACATCACTCTCGTCAATTTTTTACTTGCAACTTTAACAGGCCCTGTTTGGTGCAATTTATAGACACTATTTATATGTTTTTTCCCCCTTTAAATTTAGGAATCTGTCACAATTTAGTTTATGAGATAGAAGTTGCTTAAAAAACAATTTTTTTTTTTTAAAAAAAAAAAAAGAAAAAAAAAGAAGCTAATTATTGAAAGACTGAGGAAGGGGCGCTTTCAATTTACAAGAAATTACACCAAACAATAATAGTGTGTTTGGATTTTAAATTTGTGATGAAATTTGTCAATATATTTTTTGTCTTTCATAAATCCCTCCACAGTTTGAAGATTCAAACATGGACTAAGAAAACCACACATCAAGACGTAAAATCAAACTGAAACATGAAAGTTAGCAGAACTTGTGACAGAAAAGCAAACACCAAAGAATAATTAATATGGATAATTGGGAAGAAAAAAAAAAAGTTGAAATAAGTAACTACATAATTTTTAACCGTGACAAAGCCTAAGATGACAATGGTGCTAACTTTAACCCCCCCCCCCCCCCCCCCCCCCCCCAAAAAAAAAAAAACTAAAAAATTGCTCTCTTTGATACAACATTCTTAAAAACACTTAGGCTTGTGGATTTTTTTTTTTTTTTGGATAACTCGATATCTGGCCCATTGGACCGACTAATCTGGTTGGGGCTTGTAGATTGAACCAACACTTTCCAATTTGCCTTTTTTCCAACAATAATGCTTCAATGAAATCTTTCTTACTTACAGTGGTTTTCACCATTCTGACTCGACAAAAGTAGCCGATCTATGAGCCGTCGCAGCTTCGAGCTCCAGACTCGGTTTAATCTTGTCAGGATTCCCTACCTTGGAACACCGGGGCTTCCCCGCACACCAACCACCCGGCGTGAAGCTCCCATTTCTTCGGCCCAATAACTCCTTATCAATCTTATCCAAAACAGGGTCGTTATGCTTGAATTTACGTGCAAACGCAGCGCCACTAGCAATCATTTTGGCTGTGTCGTTAGATTGAGGGTGTGGGGGTGCTGCTTCGGGGGAGTGTCCCAAGAGATATAGTGCATATCATGGTTGATGGCGGTTTGGACAAACTCTGGCGCGTTTGCATATGACGGTTTGAAAGTAGCCTTCAGGAGAGGAGACGAAATTTGTGTAGTACATGAGTAGTATTCTCGGAAGGTTATCCCAACCCCATATGACGTATTCGACGAATGAACGCGAAAGGACCATCCATGCCGAACCTGAAACAAATTTATATGTCGTGTAATAAATCAGACTCCAATGCAGAGGAAATAACACCGGGTCATGAGTGTGAAGTCATCTGGATAGAGATGGTTCTACTTCGTCATATATTTGCAACATGAAACATATGAAATAGATTAGAAACACAATGGGTTCTCTGCCCCTGCAAGGATGGAGAGACAAAAGCTGGGAAGCACCAGACACAACAATAAAAAAGTATTTATATGTAGATTAATATTACACGTAGAAAAAAACAATTCAATATTTTTCAAAAAAAATACTAGATTTAAATAATTAATAGATAATTTATAAAAAAGACCCCCCAAAAAAAAAACCATTCATCATCCAACATCCATCAAAAAAGTAGAAGGTAAAAAAACTAGTTGACATGTCCTCGAAAAAACAAATTAATTAAATAAAGGGACATGCTAACTGGGGTGTCCCGAGCAGCCATGTCATGTGTCCTTGTCGAAACTGACACTACAACACCTATTTTGGAGTGTCCACGCTTCATAAGGATAGAAGTTTTGAGAATTTGAAACAAGTTACGGCGAGACAAGCTATTAATCATTATGATAGGTCTCAAAGTGGAAGTGCAATGTATGCAACTTAGGCATCCTAACAGACTGGTGACCTTAACCATGTTCCTACATGACCCGATCAATTCGATGCACGACTGTTGTCATCTCGTGTCCTCAGGTGTTGGGTGAATACATGTTCTATTGCAAATTGCAATTACACCTCGTAGTCTATATTTAAATTGTTCTGTTTCAATTATTAAAAAATCCGTGGCTTTATTCCACTTAGGTGGTTGAAGGTCGAATTTTCTCAGGCAGCATGATTTCATTGATTAACTGCTTTACATTCATGATTAAAACTAATTAAGAGATTGACTAAAACATGAGAATATCAACATTTACCACTTCATTTCAAACTGAGCTAGCATTGCAATACAGAACACTAGGAATTCATAATTACTGAAATAGAGCTAATTAACTCAAAGAAGAACTCAAAGAAGAAATCAACTGAAACAATTAATTGAAACTTGAACCAACACAGATAATTATAATGTGAAATTTCATAGGTTCAATCCGTTTGGATATTGTGGTTTTGTAGATTGAATCTATAAATAACCAAAGTTCAACACACATTAGCTATTAAATTAACAAAAACATGACATAATCAAAAGTAAAAAATACTGACCAGTAAATAATTTATAGGCTGTTGGCAAACCTCTCCCTGGTGTGACCCAAAATATATCTTGCTTTGTTGACTGGTAGAGCCCGGGATCTACCATCAATGGCATTGCTCTCTTATCCCTTGAAAGAGAACCAAATATTAACATTTAACATATGGTTACCTGAACAGAAGAGGTGGAGAGAGAGAGAGAGAGAGAGAGAGAGAGAGAGAGAGAGCTTACTCCTTCCAACCCAAATGGCTTGTGTGCTCAATGAAATTCAGCTCTCGCTTTAAGTCAGAAAAAACGAAAAGAAGATCTGGACACAACATTCTAAATAAATGAAACAGCTTTGAAGAAAAACAAAATATATCTCAACTAACAATGTTTATAATAGAGAAATGAACAGTAAAGCAACTTACCATCCTGTGTCACAAGAGGATAATCTGAAGCGCTGAGGTTAATAAACCAATCCCAATTCTTACTTCTCTTGAGAAGGATAGCACACGCGTGAAGAGTATTGGCAACCATGGTCGGTCCTCTATAAGTAACCATATTAGCTTTGGTAATCATGTGAACATTCCCAACGTTGACAAACATTGGGTCTTTTGCCACCCGGGAAGCAAGCTCCAACCTCTCTTCTACAGGTGATTCTAGGTCTAGATGGACAACATATTGGTTCCGTGGATGATATAGCGTTCTAAGCGTTCTCCAAAGCTTTTCCAAATCACCTCTAGACCCGGAAATCAGATAAGCGAAACGAGGGATAGAAGGCCCAGCAGGAGGAGGAGGAGGAGTGTGCACAACTTTGCTTTCCGCAAAAAGTGGGTCCGTGTGATTGGTATGAGATGGGAAAATAGAAATGATTGAATTGATCTTGCGCAACGAGGAAACAAGACCCATGTTGAATGAGGTTGCAAAGAGAAATACACATATGAACGAGGTTATAACCAGAGGAAATACCCATTTCTTCTCAACGTTCATCGACCCCATGGCTAAAACCTTTCACCCAACTCCACCAAACAACTCTTCTTTACATCCCACTCTTCCCCAATCCTTGCTTCAACAATTTGTTTTCCAAATTTTGAATTTGTATTGGTATAGGGTGTCACAAAATGTTCAAACACGGATCAAACGTTCAAACTCCTTCAAATAAACGTTGTAATCTGTCGAATAATCACCCAAGAATAAAATTCATTCCTACCCTATTAAATTAATGCCAATTATGAAGAAATCGAAGGCTTCGTAAACAGCAAAATGAAGTATTAAAATAAAGACACAATAAGACAAATTAACTCCGAACAAACAGGTACTAATATTTTATACGTATGTATCTATCTATCTAGAGAGAGAGAGAGAGAGAGAGGTGAATGAATATTATATAACCAATTAGAGGAGAGAAAACTGTGACATCAAGAAAATTGAAAAAGGTAACAACTGGGATAAATAAATAAAAAAAATTACACAGTTGGAAATATCTACATCGTTCAGGAGCTAATATTAATGTAATTGTCAATCGCTTTCGTTGAAAACCCACGATTTTGAAGCAAATAAAAAGCCAAATCTTCGTTCAATCTGAGGAAACCACGCACAAATCACCAGAATCGAAACCCTAGTTTATAAATCTAATCCCTGAGCAGAGCATTAATGGCTAACTACTTACATTAACTACCAAAAAAAATACCCAAAAAATACATACAAATTTCAAAACCCAGATGATAAATCAAAGCTTTTAAATAGCTCAATGAAGAAAAAAAATACAAAATTTATTTACCATATCAACAATAGAGACAGATTAGAAGCTCAAAAAAATGTGAAGATTGAAAACCCAGAAAAATTCTGAAACAGTTCAATGAAATCCGAGCAATACAAGCTCGAAACACTCATCTAAAATGTTATATATATATATAAACAGAGATGGAGAGAAGAAGAAGAAAAAAGAGAGGAAAAAGAACCTGGGTTTGATGCAGAGAGTGCAGCCCTGTTTATACACGTACAGTGTAGAGAGAGAACAATAAAAAATTGAGATGAGAGAGAGACAGAGAAAGCTTGTGAAGCAAAACTAGTATATTTTTTGAGAGAGGTGTGAAAGAAAGGTGGGTTTTTTTTCTTTTTTTTTGATTATTTGTGTTGTGAGTTGTTGATTGTTGAGTTTTCAATCTGACTTGGGACTTTTCTGTTACCGGTTTAAGGGAAGAAGACGATGAAGAACACATCAATTGTATGTTTACTTTGACCGAGGCGGCAATCAAATAGGTCTTTTACACATATATATAGCAACTGTTTATCTGTATGTATATCTACCTGCAAATATATACATAGATGGGAATTGCATTAACAAAGTCTGGGTGGGTAATGAATGCAAAATGTTGTGGTATAGCATTATTCAAAATCGGCGTTCTTATATGCACTAATTAATTAATTAGTATTATATTATTATTGATCTCAATTATTATATAAATTATAAATACTTAAAACTTTATAAATGATACTATATTATCTGTTAATACATTAATGTATACATTAATTGATACATATAGTATTATTCAAAAAAAACATATCTATCTATCCCTATATATATAAAGAAAATAGTCTTTTTAAGAATAATGATTGTGAAAGTTCTAAACTCCCAAACTAATTTATTAATTTTTAAAGAAATAAAAAAAAAATTATTAGTTAGTTCCTTAAGTCAAAAATCTAAAAACAAAAAAAAAAATTCTAATTATCTACAATTTTGAATTTTAAAATTCAAAACAATATGATAAGTCGCCCTCACTCTTTCCAAACATAATGTTGATCAAAACAATTCAAATAAAAAAAAATAAAGACACTAATTATCTATGATTTTGAATTTCAAAATTCAAAATAATATGGTAAGCTACCTTCATTCCACTCTCACCTTTTTCGAAAATATTATAAATCCAAAATTTTAAAAACTCGATCAAATTAAAAATTTAATACAATTCTCTCTTTAAAATACTCAATATTTGATCTTTTTTCCAGCCCAACCAACTCCTTCCCAATTGTAATGATGCAATGGTTATTCTCTTTCTTTGTCAGTAGTCCAAACTTATTTCAAGTTTGTTTGTTTGTGATTTTTTTTTTTTTTTTGTAAATTTGTATTTTGGGTGAATTACACTAACAGTCCTTATAATTTGGGACTCGTGTTACTTTGGTTCCTGACTTTTCAGTTGTGACACATTTGACCATAAATTCTGAATCTTGTTCTAAATAAGGATAATTGAAGATACCATTACTTAATTTCAATTGCAAAATTGTCAATTTGATAAATATAAACTAATTTGACAAAAATAAATGTCAAAAAAATATTTTTAAATTTTTAAAATTATTTCTACTCACCATGTAAACTTGATAAATCTTTTAAATATTTATTTATTTATTTATTTATTTATTTATTTATTTTACCAAATTAATTTTTATTATGTGTTTGAATGATGATCATGTAATGGGTAATCGATATATTTAATATATGAAATGTTTTTAGTTTTGGATTTTTCGATTTAATGGAGTGGTTTAATAATGATATCAAAATTGTTGTCATGTTTGACTTTTGAAAAAATAAAAACTAATTTAATGAAAACAAAAACAATCACCATTACATGATTATCATCTAAACACATAATAAAAATTAATTTAGTAAAAATAAATAAATAAATGCCTAAAATATTTATTAATTTTACATAATTTTATCTTTAGTAAGTAGAAATAATTTTAAAAAATTCAAAAAAAAAATAGAAATTTATTTTTGTTAAATTAGTTTATATTTTATCAAATTGACATTTTTGCCCTTGAAAAATCCAATGGTATCATCGATTGTCCTTATTTGGAATAATATTCAAAATTGAGGGTCAAATGTGTCATAATTAAAAAGTCAGGGACCAAAATGACACAAACCTCAAACTATAGGGACCATTAGTGTAATTCACCCTTATATTTTCGTGTAAGTTTTTTTTTTTTTTTTTTTTATATGACTTTTTTTTCCAATGTATTTTTTTTTCTTCAACTAAATTGATAATAAATATATATCTGTTAACTATCTTTGTTTTTGGAGTTGATTTGAATTTTTTTTTGGATGAATGTTTGTGTATTTTTATATTGTTGTTATTATTTCTTTTGATATATGTGAATTGATAATATAGTTATGAGTTTTTATTTATTTATTTATTTTTTTTTTATAGAATAAAATGTCTTATATTGTTCTTTATGATTTGACCATTTTTTTAATTTCTTAAGCAAAATTTTCAAATTTTTTATTTGTAAAAAATTAAAAACATTCAATTAACTTGCCCATTAATAAATAAAATTTTAAATAATGAACACTATTCCATAATTTATGGATTTTAAAAAAATTAACACTCATATATGGAATAAGAAAATCTAAAATTACGCATTTTTTTATTTTACATTTTTAACTCTTTAAAACTTTAACAGTACCTTTTTATTTTCACAATATTGTCTTTTTATATTTACAAAGATAAAAAATTAGGCCGGAGCTGCATAATGATTAGTAGAGGTGGTGAGCATGGCAACAATAAGGGTGATGATGAGTTCGGCCAGAGCATTGTTTGGTTGGATTTTGATGTGTAATTTAGATTAAGTATGAATTTTACCATATAAAAATTGAATATGGATCATATATTGTTTTTTATATATAATTTTGGGTACTTTTGTATAACTATAAAAAACTAGGACTTTTCTTAGGTGTGCAACCCCATGTGCCACTTACACAAAAAGTGTAAGTGGAAGGTGAAAACAAAAGCAGGACTGCAAACAGAAAAGGCGTAAGTGTAAGGCGTAAGTTGCACACCATAACAGAACCCAAAAAATTATTGTGATCACATGTTACTTATCATTTGATATATTATTGTTATTATTAATGTCTATTATCAATGCAGTGGTGAGACGTCACGTGATAAATAAAAATATGTTTTGTTATTATTATTGATAATATATTTCTTTATTTACCTTTTTACAATGTTCAAAAAATTAATTTATGCTTATTATTAATTTTTGTAGATGAGACGTCAAAAATAAATTTTAACCAAATTCAAGTTATAACTAATTTGAAATTGAAAATTTTCAAAAGAAATTATAATTATATATAATTTTAAAATATTTTTAAAAAAATACAAGAAAAAATTGGAACTATAAATTAAAATTATCAAACAACCTAATTCTATGAAAAATTGACCAAATTTGAATTTATAATTATAAAATATTTTTAATAAGCCATTAATTTTTTATTCAGGTTCTAGCATAATCTGGTCTTAAATAGTTTTTTAAATATAAATATATTTTAATATTGATACAATCAATATTAGACATATTTAAAGAAGAATAAATTATATCAATAGTCCCTGCATTTGGTCTCTTGTGTCAATTTAGTCTTTGTAATTTCATTTAGTTTGATTTTTATCCCTAATTTTAGATTTTGTATTAATTTGGTCTAATTGATAATGCCGGTTAAGATTTTTGAAAGAAAATAGTTATTGAGTTGGTTGAGAATAACTTATTGAGTTGAATAAGTTTTTAATTTTGTCTATAAAAGTATAACGGATGCTACTCATGTGTGTATTTTCAATATATATATATAAACTAACAATTATAACAATTTGACCAAATTGAGACAAAATTATAAATGTAGGGTTAAAATTGAGCAAATTAAAATTGCAAGGACAAAAATAACACAAGAGTTAAAATATAGGGATTACCAATGTAATTTATTCTTTTAAAAATAAGTGCATAATTTTTTAATTAATTTTGAAATTGTTAATAAATATACCAAACAAATATGTACATATTTCCTATTTTTGTTATATATTTTTAAAAAGCATATATTTACTAATTAGAAATTAAATAAATAGGAAGTCTACTAACTCATGAACTGGACATGAACTAGACGATTCTCTAAGAACTAGGTTTAAATCAAGAATTATTAGCAAAAAAATCGACTTGAACTAAATTTTTTTGGCTACTTTTTAGTGTTTAATCGAATATTAGAACCCCAAATTAACTCATATCAGTCACGAAGTGATAAATTATCATATAATTTAAATATAAAATTTAAATTTATTAGGACTAAAATATGACCTACAATTTAAGGTGGCTTTATCTTAAATAATTTTTTTATACATAAATATATATAACTATTCATTAATTGTTTTAAACATAAATATATAGTTTTTTTTTTTTTTTTTAAAACTACAGTTCAAACTTTTTAATAAGTATGCATAAAATAAGTCCATATTTCTTATTTTTATTATAAAAAATAGAGAAATGTTTGGGATCTCCTTTGGAGATGACCCCCACACTCCCAAAGTGATCTTGGCCCTTCATATATGTGTGGAGCCCACTCATATATGTGTGGGGTCTACATCATAAGTGGTCCAAATTTGTGGAGGTCTTGTAGGGTTAGGAGCCTCAATCATTACTCAAAAAAATATTTACAAATATTTATTTACTAATTTAATAAATAGATAGGTCAAATGATTCATATAAGTTGGGAACAAAACAAGACAATTTTTAATGATTAGGTGAAGGACAAGTTGGCGTAAATTTAATGTTAAGTCCAAATTTAATATCACAAGTGAATCCTAATTCATTTTTGTGACACCCGAATTTTCTTTTTTTTTAAAATTCAAAATTTGCAATAAAAAGAACTCAAAAAAAAACTAATAATAATAAATAAAAATAATAATAAAAATAATAATGATAATAATAATAAATAAATAAATGCATAGTTTAGGAAATTGGGAATTTATCGATTAAATTGTTAAGGAAGTAAATTGTGAGACACCACACGTTAAATATTTTAGAAAGTGATAAGTGATGTTTTATAGTTTAGTAGTGAGGTTTTTAGACACGAACCTAACCTATAATCATACGAAATTTTTGAGATCATTGTGGATTACCAAAGAGGGCGACAACTCTTAGAATTATAAAGAGTCAACCCTAATCTTCTAGAAACATTGACTTAGATGACGCCAACCCTAACGTTCTAGAGCCATTGAATTAGATAACGCCACCATTAATCCCTAGATGACCTTTGGTCAATTGGTCAGAGTCAAGGGCCAGGTGGCGCTTTCTGAAGACACGAAATTAACTTAAGCTTCAAGAATTGATGCATATAAATAGGGCATGATAGTAGAAGTAAGGAAGGCAATCCATGAAACGAGTAGAAAAAGAAATAACACAGGAGCTTCGGTAGCACGGGAAGAATATGGATAAGTTTATATTAGAGGTGAGTTTTATTATACCTTGAGTTACTATTATATGCTTTCTATATGTCTTGAGTTACCATAATATATTTTATGAATGTTTTGAGTTACCACAATTCATTTTATATGATTTATGTTTATGATTAGGTTAATGTTTCAATTACGTGGATTATTTTCTGAATCCTATTTGTTAAAATTGAAACATATGGATATGTTTGTTTATATTTTAAAGAATATTGGACTATAACCTTATAAACAATTATATTTTGTAAGTATTACCACGGGAGTCCCACGCCTTAGGGGACTTAAATAACCATTGGCTCCTATTTGACCACTTTGTGGTTCTCTATTTGTCATGGATCCATTGACCCCTGTTCTGATTGTCACTCTAGTAACCCCTGTTCTGTTCTATTATGTACCGTGGTTATAGCTATTTACTTCAATTTCTGCCACTTAATTAATTTATGTATTCAACTCAAATTATGTTAATGTTTTAGCTTAAATAACTATCCATGGCTACGTTGATGCCCCCTATACTCACAGTATAATATTTCTTACTCTGCTATGTACTTATAGCTGTTACTCCTTTCAGGTGACGAAGTTTAGCGGGATCAAGATGGGAAATGAATCGCTGTGTTGTTTTTTATTTCTATCTTTTTTTCTTTTCCTTTCTTTTTTTTTTCGGACTCTTGTAATATAATAAAGCTCAATTGACTATGTTTGTTTCATTTTATTAAACATTCGGTACCTAATTATTTTATTTTAATTAATTTAACCGCTTGCGCTACGACTACAAAATTATTTGAATTATTTTATGTTTATCGTGTTATGACACCGAGTCTTTGGGTACCGGGTTTGGGTCGTGACAAAAGTGGTATCAGAGCAATGGTTCTTTTTTTTAAAAAAATAAACAAATAAAAATATAAAGAGTATAAGTTTTTGAATTTTTCTATATAATTTTCACATTACTTGCAATTCACATTATTTGAATTGAAATTTAAAAAAAAAAATGTGTATAAAACAAAATTGTATATGTTTTGAAATTTCCTGTACAATTATTCACATTCATTGAAATTCACATTATTTGAAATGCAAAAAAAAAAAAAAAAAAATCCTAAAAAAAATTAAATTAAATTAAAAAATAATAATAATAATAATAAAAATAATAGAAATAAAAATTTTAAAAAAAAATAAAAAATGTATATATATATTAAACTTGTATTATTTGATATTATGTGATATGTCTAACACAAATAAACCATGTTACACATATGTCTAGGCTAAGTTTTCCTGTGTTGTAAGAAATGGCGAATCTAATGGAGTTATTCTGATACGAGCCCCCAGAAGCTCATCTCCTTCCGAACCAATTAGAGGGCTGGGGTGACTCAGAGAGTCTTGTCAGGTAAACCCATCCGACACTTGACCAGCTCATGGGAAGACCCGTTTATTTGCAGGCCGACCTTGATAAGGATCTCTTATTCTGGAGACTTAGCCGAGGCAACACTCGTGAGAGGTACATAGGACCGACCCACGTTGTTGGTCTTGCTCCGGACCTAGAACCGCCACATTTTCTGGTCGCACCTCTACCCGTAGGATTTGCAGAAAGGAGGGGACCTGCATACCCTAGTAGCTACATTCACACTACGACACCTCCTCCACAACACATTGCCTATACCCCAGCTGTGGACTTCACCGACGGTGCATCATACTTGGAGACACCGATACGGATTACTGGACGGGAATTTTGGGGTTATGATCATGGTACTCCTGTTTACATAGTCCAGGTGGTATGAAGCTGCTTTGGAGTAGAGCACAGTGGGTGGGAGTTTGAGTCCATCATGCAGAGTGAGTTTGCGAGGTTATTTCATGTGCCAGTTTTCCAGAGCCAGTTCTCATAGTGGCCTAACGGTCCATTCTAGACGTCCGACCAGAAGACCTTTTTTGTGACCTGACCATGATTAGTCTAATCCTTATATTTTTGTATCGGTAGGATTAGACATTAATTCTTGACCGCCAGACTAACGCCTTATGAATGGTAACAATGATGTATATGTGGTATTAATGTATTAACGTGATAGTAAAACTAATATGTCATATATGAATGTGGTGATATTAATGTGATAGTAAAACTAATGTGTTATATATGAATATGGTGATTGTAGAACTAATATGTTATATATGACGTTGTATCAATATGATGTCACGCTTATATCATTTTACCTTGTAGTAATGGCCAACGAAGGAAATGAAACCGGATCATCAGCCAGCGGTACCATTCCAATGGAGCAAATCATGGAAAGAGCAGTCACCAACTTTTTGCAGCCCTTGCAAACCAGCATAACCAATGGGACATTAGAGAGACGAGAAGAACCGACTACAATTAAACAATTTCAGGATCTGAAACCCACCACGTTTATCAGCAGTCCAAACCCACTAGTAGCAGAGGCTTGGGTTAGGGACATGGAGAAAATCTTTCGCGCGCTACCTTGCACAGAAAGACAGAAGGTGACTTTTGCTACATTCACCTTCAAAGACGATACACAAGAATGGTGGCTTCTTACCCTGGAGAAGGAAGATATTGTGACTTGGGCGAGATTTTTAGAAGTATTCTATGAAAAGTACTTTCCAGATTCACTACGGTAACAAAAGGCGTCAGAATTCATACATCTAAGGCAAAGAACCATGACAGTGGCCGAATACGAAAGTAAGTTCACACAACTGGCCTGATTCGCGACATATGTCATCCTCACTGAAGCTCGAAAAGCTAGAAAATTCGAAACAGGATTGGATCCTGAAATTAAGGACAGGCTGGAGGTTTTGAAACTACCAACCTATGCGGCGGTGGTAGATCGAACATACATTGCGGAAAAAGGGATTAAAGCCTTGTGTTCCGGGGAACCAAGCCAGAGGAAGCGATTTTGGGAAAGAGATAACAGAAGACCCGGTGTCGCACCTTCCAAGAGAGTAAATACGAGCACAACCAGTTCAAGCAATCAAAGTCCTACAAATCCCAAAGGTGGCACAATTCTAGCTTGCACTACCTGTGGGAGGACCCATTGGGGACAATGCCGTCAACATACGGGAGCATGCTTTAGATGTGGCCAAGTTGGCCACTTGCTGAGAGATTGTCCAAAGCTTACCAGTCCTACAGCTGGCCCCTCTGCACCAGTTCAAAAACCCGCAATATCTGGAGGAGTGAGGAAGGACCAGAAACGCCAAGGAAAAGCTTTTGCCCTAGTGCCTGGTGTAACAACCCTCACTACTGCTTACCGATTAATTACTGTTTACCGCTAAACTGAGACTGAGTATGAGAAGTAATTGAATTGATCGAAATACTGAACTGACTGACTGGAATCTGGAACTGAATTGACTGAGTATGACTAATTAATTGCATATCTATCTGTTATTGTTTAATTATCTGTTTGTGTTTCTGTGTTTAAACTGTTAATTGAAGGCCTTATCGGCGGCCGAACCCAAAATCGATTGGTGTTTTGTGACCATCATAATTTATGTGATTTTATGGTACATTTATCTGAAATTTGATTTAGTATGATTAAATTAGTTTAAATGGTGTTAAATTGCATAGTTTGACTTAATTACATTAGTGCCACTTAGTGGCCACTACACCAAGTATTGAGGGACTTAGTCTTGCATTGCCCAAAACATTTTCCTCAGCCTCATTTCTTGTTCTTGCCGACATAGAGAGAGAGAGAATAGGAGACTAGAGTGATTTTGCTTGTAAATTGCTTGGTAATTGAAGGAATTGGAACATAGGTTGCAAATTAAGCTTCCTCACCTTGTAATTGAAGTTCTAGGTAAGGAATCTAACCTCTCATTGTTGTGTTTAAGCTTGTTCATGCCTAGTTCTTGTATCCTTAGTGATTTGAGCCTTGAATTGGTCCATATATGTCAAATTGGAGCCTAGCTCATGCATGCATGCCTTTAATTTGAAGTTTTGAGGTTGTCCTTCATGAAATGGTACATGCATGTTCATAATTTTGCAATGATCCATGTTTTCAACTTGTTTTTGGAACAATTGGCTCTCTAGAGCATCAAATTGAAGCTCTAAAATGGTTTAAATTCATGCATGTTGCATGTTCTTCATATTCATGAAAATGGGTTTGGAATTTGGATTTAATTGACTCACCCTTGGGCTTTAAATTCACAAATTGAGCTTTGAAACTTGTCGTATATTGAGTTTAGATGTGTTTTCTAGAATTTGGGCCCAAGAGGTCGAGTTTTGAGCTAAGGAATGCTTGGTTTGAGCTTGGGAGGCAAATCTGGAAATTCCAGAATTTGGCTTCTTCGCTCAAGCGAAGGATTCCACGCTCGAGCGACCATCATTTATTCTGAGATCTGCTCGAGCGAAGGAATGGTGGCTCGAGCGTAAATTGCAAGCTCTCAGAATCTTGGTGCACGCAGACGCACGCTCGAGCGAGAGAACCTACGCTCGAGCGAGGACTGTGTCTTACGCTCGAGCGGGCGTCGAGCGAGCATCGAGCGGAGATTTCCAACATCCAGTACTTTTTGCATTTTTGTAGACCGCTGGAGCGAGGAAGTCCACGCTCGAGCGACCCCGCTGTTTTGACAAGCTCGCTCGAGCGGAGAAATCTACGCTCAAATGAGACCCCTGTTTTCTGAAAATTTTGTAAAGTGTTCAAAAGTGCATCTTTGCATCCTCTTTCCATCCTAGGCATTCCTAGGGCATGTTTAAGGCACCTTAAAGAGGATATAGATGTAGAACCACACCGAGGCAAATTAGGGATTAAGTTATTATCTTTCCCAACTGTGTAGCTTAGTGTGTGTTCAATCTGTATACTGTGTAGGGTTGGCATTCCGAGGAGACGCTCTAGCTTACTGTAGCCCAGAACTCTGTGAATAATGATTGTGTAAAGATATGTTCAAAATGATTATCTTCTGAATACTGAACTGAACTGTTTACTGAACTGATATTGTTTACTGAATGAATGTATATCCTATATTCTGAACTGTACTGTGGCATCCTTAGCACCTACTGTTTACTGTTACTGTTATTGTTACAGAGATCTCTGTCGATTCCCTCGTGGAACCACTACTGTTTACTGATTGATGGCCATCATTACTGTTCGGTCTTTAAGACCCACTGCTTACTGTACTGTTATGCTAAGGGATGTACCACATATGACTGATTGACTGGAAGACTGAAATACTGATTTAATGAACTGTTTTCATTACCGTAAGGACATTCATTCTAAACCTCTTTACGCATTATGTTATTCACTGGGCTTTAGCTCACTGCTCATATATATATGTAGGTGTACAGGCACCAGACCGCAGCTAGGAGCGTCGAGGTAAACTCCAGTTTTGTCAAGCCAACCACTGTGCCTCACTGCGAGCTTCCGAGCCTGCCAAGCTATGGCTTAGGGGTGTTTTTATTTCCCCCGTCTGTCTCTGTAACTGTCTTGTTTACTGTATAGACTGATAACACTGTACTATACTGTTTAATGGGGGTTAGATCCCTGTTCTGTTCTGACTGATTGTATATATTGTGCATACTGTTCTGTACCAAGTTCATATGTATATATAAAAAGTCTTTTTGCATACAGACTGTCACAGCTCATTGGACATTGTTTATTTGCTGTATTGGCTTCTGCCATGCCCCTGTACTCTGTATTACTGTTAAGCAGGCCTTCGGTAATCTCGGATTACTGGCCGGTTACGATGCTAAACCCATAGGGACGGGTTTGGGTCGTGACACCTGGAAACCCAGAAGTTACTGAGAATGTTGTGTCAGGTACACTTTCTATTTGTGGTCACTTAGCTCATGTTCTCTTTGACTCTGGTTCAACTCATTCTTTTGTTACGCCACACTTTGCCACCAAGTTGGCATCAACACCCGAACCCTTAGGATACATACTATCTGTGTCTTTTCCTTCTGGAAATTCCGCCCTTAGTGCTGATGTATACAAATCTTGTACTGTATCCTTAAAAGATGAAACCTTACACGTAGACATGATTCCCCTTCGCATTAATACCTTTGATGTGATCTTAGGAATGGATTGGTTAGCTACCAACCATGCCTCTATCGATTGTGAAGCCAAAAGGGTTTTCCTTCGGTCACCAAACCAACTCGAACTTGTCTTCGAAGGTACTGGAACCTCTCCCTCTCCATGTATTATATCCTTCATGACAGCCCAACGGCTACTAAGAAAGGGTTGTTGTAGTTGTATCTGTTATGTGATCAATACTCAACAAGAAACCCCCAAACTTGATGAAATCCCGGTGGCTCGAGAATTCCCGGATGTATTTCCTGAAGACTTTCCTGGCACCCCAGTTGATCGAGAAAACAAATTCACCATTGAAACCCAACCTGGTATACAACCAATCTCAAAGACTCCTTATCGTATGTCCATGACAGAATTGAAAGAACTAAAGACCTAACTCCAAGAACTACTGAACAAAGGCTTCATCCGACCAAGTACCTCACCATGGGGAGCTCCAGTACTGTTCGTAAAGAAAAAAGACGGTACAATGAGGCTATGCATCGATTACCGGGAGCTGAACAAAGTCACCATCAAAAATCGATACCCTCTACCACGAATTGATGACTTGTTCAACCAACTGCAAGGTGTCCAAGTATTCTAAAAAATTGACTTGCATTCTGGTTACCATCAACTAAAAGTCAAAAAGAAAAGCATCGAAAAGACTGTCTTCAGAACCCGTTACGGGCACTACGAGTTCCTCGTCATGCCATTTGGCGTGACCAATGCTCCAGCGGCCTTCATGGACCTCATGAATCGAGTGTTCAAACCTTATCTTGACGAGTTCGTCATTGTCTTCATTGACGACATTCTCATATACTCCAAATCGCCAGAAGATCATAAACACCACTTGCGAAAAGTTCTACAGACATTACGCGAACACAAGCTTTATGCCAAGTTGAAGAAATACGAATTCTGGATCACCAGTGTACACTTCCTTGGTCACGTCATTAACAATGATGGCATCTCAGTTGATCCCCAAAAGGTTGCAGCAATCGTAGATTGGCCACGACCTACTAACGTATTAGAGATTCAAAGCTTCTTGGGCCTAGCCGGCTATTACCGACGCTTTGTACAAGATTTCTCGAAGATAGCTTCACCCTTGACCCAACTAACTCAGAAGAACACGCCTTTTGAATGGACTGACAAACAGGAACGTTGCTTCTAAGAATTAAATAACAGACTCGTGACGGCTCCTATACTAGCACTCCCCGCGGAAGCAGAAGGGTTTGTAATTTATAGCGATGCCTCATACAATGGTTTGGGTTGTGTTCTTATGCAAAATGGGAAGGTCATTGCATATGCCTCACGTCAACTAAAGACCCACGAGAAGAACTATCCAACCCACGATCTGGAATTAGCCGCAGTAATCTTTGCCCTCAAAATCTGGCGTCATTATCTCTACGGAGTAACCTGCGAAATTTACACGAATCACAAGAGTCTCAAATATTTGTTTACACAGAAGGAATTGAATATGAGGCAACGACGATGGCTGGAATTTATGATGGACTACGATATAGAAATCTATCATTATCTCGACAAAGCTAACGTAGTAGCAGACGCATTGAGTCGAAAAATGACCAAAAGTTTGACATGTACCCTCGTTCCCCACAAAATCAATGGGCTGCTCACCAACATAATCGTGGAACCCGAGTTGATTGAAGAAATTAAAGCCCGCCAATGTGAAGATAAACTTTTAAAGAAAAAGTACGAGGAGCAAGGAAACACGCCTGATCCTGACTTTACAATAAACAATGGGATGCTAAAATTTCATAATCGAATTTGCATACCTGACCTTCCAGAACTCAAAGAGAAAATATTGGTAGAAACCCATAGCTCGAGGTTTGCGATCCACCATGGCAATACAAAAATGTAGCATGATTTGAAGGAACGCTTTTGGTGGACTGGAATGAAGAAAGACGTAGCAAGTCACGTCTCCAAATGCCTGCATTGTCAACAGGTTAAAGCAGAACATCAAAGACCTACGGGGTTGTTACAACCACTCCCTATTCCTGAATGGAAATGGGAGCACATTACTATGGATTTCGTGGTCGGGCTACAGCAATTAGTCTTGAAGAATGATGCAATATGGGTTATCATAGACCGATTGACGAAGTCGGTGCATTTTCTACCAATCAAAATCATGTACTCCCTCTCTAAGTTCGCCACTCTATATATTAAGGAAATCATTCGTTTGCACAGCACCTCAGTTTCAATCATATCTGATAGAGACCCCAACTTCATGTCTCACTTATGGAACAAATTGCAAGAAGCTTTGGGAACTACTCTGAAGTTTAGCACGGCTTATCACCCTCAAACTGATGGGCAGTCTGAAAGGATGATCCGGACTTTGGAAAATATGTTACGTTTGTGTGTACTAGACCTCAAAGATAATTGGGACAATCACCTACCTTTGGTAGAATTCGCCTATAATAACAGCTACCATGCAAGCATTGGAATGGCACTATACGAGGCACTATACGGAAGAAAATGTCGATCCCCTCTGTGTTGGACTGAAGCCGGAGATAGGAAATTGTTAGGCCCTGAGATCGTGCAAATATGAGCGATAAAATTTAACTCATCCAGCAACGAATTCGCACTGCCCAAAGTCGCCAGAAAGGCTATGCAGATACACGGAGACGAGCCTTAGAGTTTCAAATAGGCGATCATGTGTTCCTAAAAATCTCACCAACAAGAGGGGTTATCCGATTTGGCAAGCGAGGAAAGTTAAACCTGCGTTACATTGGCCCATTCGAGATACTCAAAAGGATCGGTTCGGTGGCATATCGCCTTGCGCTTCCACCTGAACTATCCAATGTCCACAATGTGTTTCACGTTTTGATGCTTCGGTTCGAGATCCAGAACATGTTGTCGATTATGAAAACTTGGAAGTTCAGGAAGACCTCTCTTATGAGGAACTACCAGTACAAATTGTTGATCGCCGTAATCAAGTCCTTTGAAATAAGACTATACCTCTTGTAAAAGTCTTATGGAGAAACCATTGTGTCGAAGAAGCAACATGGGAAACTGAAAGCCAAATGCGAACCAAATACCCACACCTCTTCGTAAACCAAGGTACGTCAAGTTTGGGGACAAACTTTTTTTAAAGAGATGAGAAATGTGATACCCGAATTTTCTTTTTTTTTTAAATTCAAAATTTGCAATAAAAAGAACTCAAAAAAAAAAAACTAATAATAAATAATAAAAACAATAATAAAAAAAATAATAATAATAATGATAATGATAATAATAATAAAAAAAAATAAATAAATGCATAGTTTAGGAAATTAAGAATTTATCGATTAAATTGTTAAGGAAGTAAATTGTGAGACACCACACGTTAAATATTTTAGAAAGTGGTAAGTGATATTGTATAGTTTAGTAGTGAGGTTTTTAGACACGAACCTAACCTATAATCATACGAAATTTTTGAGATCATTGTAGATTTCCAAAGAGGGCGACAACTCTTAGAATTATAAGGAAACAACCCTAATCTTGTAGAAACCTTGACTTAGATGACACCAACCCTAATGTTCTAGAGCCATTGAATTAGATAACGCCACCATTAATCCCTAGATGACTTTTGGTCAATTGGTCAGAGTCAAGGGCCAGGTGGCGCTTTCTGCAGACACGAAATTAACTTAAGCTCCAAGAATTGATGCATATAAATAGGGCCTGATAGTAGAAGCAAGGAAGGCAATCCATGAAACGAGTAGAAAAAGAAATAACACAGAAGGTTCAGTAGCACGGGAAGAATAGGGATAAGTTTATATTAGAGGTGAGTTTTATTATACCTTGAGTTACTATTATATGTTTTCTACATGTCTTGAGTTACCATAATATATATTATGAATGTTTTGAGTTACCACAATTCATTTTATATGATTCATGTTTATGGTTAGGTTAATGTTTCAATTACGTGAATTATTTTCTGAATCCTATTTGTTAAATTGAAACCCATGGATATGTTTGTTTATATTTTAAAAAATATTGGACTATAACCTTATAAACAATTATGTTTTGTAAGTATCACCACGGGAGTCCCACGCCTTAGGGGACTTAAATAACCATTGGCTCCTGTTTGACCACTTTGTAGTTCCCTGTTTGTCATGGATCCATTGACCCCTGTTCTGATTGTCACTCTAGTGACCCTTGTTCTGTTCTATTCTGTACCGTGGTTATAGCTATTTACTTCAATTTCTGCCACTTAATTAATTTATGTATTCAACTCAAATTATGTTAATGTTTTAGCCTAAATAACTATTCATGGCTACGTTGATGCCCCTATACTCATAGTATAATATTTCTCACTCTGCTATGTACTTATAGTTGTTACTCCTTTCAGGTGACGAAATTTAGCGGGATCAAGATGGGGAATGAATCGCTGTGTTGTTTTTTATTTCTATCTTTTTTTTTTTTTTTTTTTTCCAGACTCTTGTAATATAATAAAGCTCAATTGACTATGTTTGTTTCATTTTATTAAACATTCAGTACTTAATTATTTTATTTTAATTAATTTAACCACTTGCGCTACGACTACAAAATTATCTGAATTATTTTATATTTATCGTGTTACGACATCGAGCCTTTGGGTACCGGGTTTAGGTCGTGACAATTTTTACGTAAATCTTATAATCTAAGACAAATCATAATTTTTAAACTTCACAAAACATGAAAAAATTACTATATTGACAAATATAATTTACCACTATCATATGATAAATTAGATTTACAAAACTCATCAGACGAAATGTATTTATATTTTATCATAAATATAATTTTTGTGATTTATTTTTTTAATTTTTACCACTTAAATTATGACATATATTTGTTATTTAGAACACACAATTAATGACATAAGAATAAATAAATAAATAATTTTCTTATATGTAACCGTGATAAAAAAGAATAAAATTTAATTGATTCTAAATGATTTTTACCAAATATTGTAGATAAATTTTTTAGATTATTATTTAATTTTAAAAATTAATTTTTGATTATTTATTTATAATTATGCTAGTTGAGTCATAATGAAAAGTTCTGATATCATAATTAAAACAATGTTCAAAACTACAAAGATGTTAATAATTGCATTAATTAATGAACAAGTATGAATGGATAATATATGCAAAATATTATAACTTCGGTTTTGTTTGACAATTAATTTTTTGGTTAAAAAATTATAAAAGATAAAATGTCACATTCAAATTATAATTATTTTATTTTTTCTCTCACAAAAATTAAAAAAGTCAAAAAAATCAAACTAAACAAATTTTTAATCCGAAGCTAAATAACTAAAAAGCTAAAAATTTAATCAAAATAGTCAAATTTTCAAATCAGCCCGCAATTAAAGATTATATATAATTGTAATTAACTATAGTTGCGTTGTTAATCCCAAAACTATTCTCTCTCTCCTCTTTGCAGGGATGTCCTACCTAGTTTACACGAATGTAGCCAGTTGTAACCAGTGGCTCTAATATTTTATTAATAAACTTTAAAATATGAATAAATCTTTGATTTAGAAATCCATCACAGATTGGACACAATGTACATGGATGATGGAAATTTTTTTAGAAGTGGATATACTAATAAGTTTTTTGCAAATTCTTTTATTTATGTATTTTTTGTGTTTTGCTTACGTGTGTACGAATAATAGAGTTGAACATGTAATCTTTGTGTGAAAGATTACCAATTCTAGTCACTAACCTAATTTTAATGATCAAATTTTGAAGTAGTTATATACCTATTTTTGGGTAAGCTAAACAATCTTAAGGTTTAAAGAAAATAGGAAAAAGTACCCACCATTTGTTTTTTGATAAAATATTTACAGATTAGTGGAAATGGTTATGAATTTAATTATTAATTTTTATAAATTTTACCATTTTTAAAAATATACGGAGTTGTAATTCTTCCAAGAAAATATATTGAGTTCCACAAGTTGAGATGATTACATTGGCTTTTTCAAAATTTTAATTCGTATTATATTACGCCACTTTTCATTAATAATTGGTTAGTTATATGGATAAAATAGTGATGTTGTCATCTATTTTACACTTAAATGTATATTTTATTTATTTATTTATTTCTTATACTTTTACACTATTATTTTAATTCCTCTCATTTTAGTCTTATTGAAAGGAGATTAATGTAATTATTTTAAATTTATGGAAGTTATTGTATTTTTTCTGAACACTAAGGCGGTCGAGGTAATTTACCCTACATTTTTTTTATAGAAGCATGGGAGATAAGAACAATCATTTAATATAATCTTAAGGATACATACAAATCCTGTTTGGCAAAATTTATTTGTAACTTTCAGAATAATTTTGAAATTTTATACTCACGCTATTATTATACTTTAAAAGTTTAAAATGTATAGCAAAACTTTTTTGAAATTGGATTAAGAAACATTTTTTTAACTAAATTTTTTAGAGCTGTAAATGAGTTTTTCCAAACAGATAATTAGGAGTTGTTTGGGATGATCTAAATAAGTGCACTTTTTGTCTTTTTATGAAAAGATGTGCAGAAAAGTAGAGAGGTGATGTGATAAAAAAAATATAAAAAAATAGATTATATTGAAGTTGCCAAACTTGGCCTTAGAGTTCATAATACTAACTAGTAAAAATTTGATAGAGCTAATATGAAAATCTAGATGGACTGAGCTTCTCTTCAATCTGTGAGCGGACTGGAAGGTACTGTTGGACTTGTGGGGCCCATCATGGGTCCCATTTTGATAATTCGAACTGTTCAATGTGTAGAACTCATCGAATATTATATGTCTGTAAAAAATCACGTTGATCGGACATAGATAGCTATTTCATCAAATCAGATTTCTGTCAACTGTTTATTTTTTCACCGTCCATTTTTTTATTATATAAAACTGATTTGATCACGTAACTATTGATATCTGGTCAACGTGACTTTTTATAGTCATATAATACTCAAAGATTTTTACATATTGACAGTTCAAATTATTGAAATAGGACCCGTAATAAATCCTCACAAACTCAACAGTACTCTCCAGTCCGATCACATAGCAGGGGAAGTTAGCCCCAATCTAGATATATAGATTGACCAATATCAAGATAAAAAGCCAATAAATAATCTTGAAAAAAAAAAAAAAAAAAGAAGTCAAAATGATGATCCCAACTTCATTAAATGCTAAGTATGGTTAAGAAAAAAGTGGGCTTAGTTGTTTGAGATGATTTAAATAAATATATTTTTTGATTTTTTATAAAAAGATATGTATAAAAGTAGAGAGGTGATGTGATCTAAAAAAAATAAAATGATAAAAAGTGTACTTATATAGCACACTCCATGGGTTGTTTGGGATGTGCCATATAAGTGCACTTTTTGACTTTTTAATTAAAAAAATAGAGAAGAAAAATTATGGCTGTGTTTGGTACAGCTTTTGAATCATGATTCTACCATTTAGTTTGAGTGTCGCATTTGTTTACTGTTTTCAAAACACATTTCCACACCCGCGTTTGAAAATTCGTGTACCGGGATGTCCCCCGGACGTCCGGCCAGTCGTCCAGCCGGTTGACCGGAACAGTGTTCTTGAATTTTTTTTCTTTTTTTGCACTTATTATTTTTAGAAAAATGATTTGTAACACTAAAAAAATGGGCACTAATGCCCCTAATTTCTAATTTAGGTAATTGTTTTTTTTTTTTTTTTTTTTGCCTTAACTGTTTTTCTGTTTTTCCTTTTTTGGGAATTTCGGGGCATTAGTGCCCCTTTTTTTCGAGCCCCTAATCAGTTTTGTTATTTTTATATGTTAAAGAAAAAATATTTTCAATTTTTTTAAAATTTTTTATGAGTTTTAAATAGAATTTTGAGTTGTGCGTTTTGTTATGAGTTGTAAATTTTTGTATAAAAATTATGTCACGTCACTCAATTCAAAAACTCTTTTCAAAACTTATTCACCACCACCACCAAACAAATTTTCTACACTCAAATCATAATTCCAAAACTCACAAATTCAAAATACAACTCATATTCTCAAATTATATTTACAAAACTCTACCAAACAGAACCTATATGTTTGAAATAACCTTTTAACTTTTTACAAAAATATATATAATAAAATATTATTATAAAATTAAAATAATCATTTTACTCTTATTAACTTTTTAAATTTTAACATTTTAACTTTCGAATAATTAAAATCTTCTAAATTTCCCCACAAGCTTCCCATATTCTAACCCAGTAATGAATATTGTGGGCGTTACTGGCATTGAAGTTTGTGATCTTATTTATTAGATTGAGATAAGATATGAATGCATGGACCAAACTTTACTATAGATATATTGCAACCTACCTTTCCTTTTTCCAACCATTCTCTCTAGGCAATGAATGCATGTGTATGGTAATGGTGGTGTGGACGCAATATGGTTAGTCTAGTCTAGCATAGCAACCAACCAATGTTGCATACTCCTACTAAAAGTCTAACACCTATTGAGGAGTTGTAGTTCAACTCAAATTTTCCATTGATTGGATGGTTGAGTTGTCATTCTAATCCCAATCTAGAACAAGACTCCCTTTAGTGTTTAGCTTAGTTTCTGAAAAAATAAAGTTGGACCAAAAAATATTTTTATTGGTAATATAATTATTTTGTGATTATGTTACCTGTTTATAATTTATACTTAATTTCTGAACAATACAAATGCTCAGATGTAACGCGAGATACTCATATTACACTGTAACAAACACTACTTTAGGATATAATCAAACGCCATAATGTGATATAACCAACTTCAATTTGATAATAAGCTATAACTAAACATTATAATTAGTTTATAATCAACACTAATTTAGATCATAACTTGTATATAATATACGTTATGTATATTATGATGTGATATGAGTTCAAAGATATTTATAATTAAAAAAAATGTTAGGGACCCTAAATGTTTGGGTATGAGACCTACACCTATGTGAGAAATTTGATAAAATATTTGGAGTCTCTAGCATTACTCGTAATTGAATCATTAATGGAATGGATTTGATATCTTTCAAGCATTATCTGAAATTCAATGATAAAAAAAAAAATGAAGATTTTGTCAAAAACCCTTCAAAATACAACTTTAATGCATTAAGGACAAATACAAAAAGTTTTGCTTAAAAAGTCTAACACATATCACTATTATCAAAATATTAAATTTTAAAATAATATAACTTTTAATGCAGACGTCAATTATTAATAAAATTAATATTTTTAGAATCATTTATCAAATAAGATCCATATTGACTATGAAATTTTTAAAAATTATATATATATATATATTATCATCGAAATTAATGTAAACAGTGACATACTACTCTGTTTGACAGTAACATATTACTCTGACTCACATTAACATGTTACTTTGGCAATATTGTCAAAGAAAAAAAATGATATTTCCTTACTCAATTATGCACCTCCTTTTTATGGGGTTTATGAAACAAAATAAATTGGACTATCATTTTTACGAAACAAGGATTCAATGGAGGGATTTTGAATAAATTTCCCTAAAATACACATAAAAGGTATGATTTAGTATGTCATAATTTTAACAATATGTTAAACACTTGAATTATAAACAGGAAAAATGAAAAGGAAAACAAGTGAAATAAATAAATTAAAAGTTTTCTTTTACTTCATTTTATTCTTACTGTTGAGTGGTGTTATTCTTTATTTTTTATTTTTTCAAAAAAATACAAATTAGTTTAAAGAAAATAAACAAAACAAAAATATTTTCAAAATTATTTGTCCCAAAAAAGAGAAAAACATATAAAACAATGAGTATTTTTTAACTTATCGTTCTCTTACAACAGTAGTTTTAAATTTTAAAAAATAAAAAATTAAATTGGAGCACTTAAACCAAACAAATCTATGTTTGTTTTCAATTTCAGAAATAATTTAATTTTTTAAACTAAAATTTAATTTGATTAAATAAACACTAAAAATGCTATTTTTGCCATTAAAAAATATAAAATAATAAAAATGATAAGTATTTTTATTTATTATTTTTCATTAAATTAATTTTTAGATTTTTTTTAAAAAATCAAAAAAAATATATTTTAAAAAACAAACCAAACAGATAAAAAGTGATTGTAACTTTGCATAATAATGGGGTCTTTTGGAAACAATGGTAAAAAGTTAATTTTTTAACTTTTTTTTAACAAAAAAGTCAGTTTTTTTACTCAAAATAACTCAATTTTTTGCCAAAAAAATTATCAAAAAAATCAAAATATTAACTTTTTACCAATTTTTCAAAACACCGCAATATTAAAAAAAAAAAAAAAAGGAAGGGTTTGATAGTGTGAGACTCTATTTTTGTAAAAAAAAAAAAAAAAATTTACTCCACTATAAATTCATAATTAAGGCCAACCACGATGCAGATCAGGTGGTTCTGAGCAAAGGTTAGACCATCTTCAACGGTGAACTAAAGTTGGCATCAGATTCAAATTTTGATGAAAAATGTACTTTTTTATGCTCCAACCGTTGCGCCAAATTGATATCAAAATGAGAATTCAGTAAAAAAAGTATCAAACTGAGAACAAAGATATACATTTTACCAAATCACTGTTACTGACCGTTGGAGCAGAAAAGGTTCAGAATGTTACACATGGTGGTCGACCACCTGAATGTCCACCTGGTCGACCCCTTGGTCGACCACCCGGTTAACCAACTAGTCGACCAGTGCAGGGAAAATTGGTTGGTTCAAACAGTGCGAAGGTTGGTTCAAACAGTTCAAAAAGGTAAAAAGAAAAAAAACAAAATTTGACTTTACCGGTCGACCAACCGGTCGACCTGCCGGGCGACCATCCGGTTGTCCTGAAAGAGATTTGATGAAGGTGAACCGTTGGAGATGCTCTTAGCTGAGCTGATCGCCATCTGGGCATCAGCCACGTGTAAATCATTGAAAAACAATATATACTTGATTGCGTCTACTTGAAAAGCATGCTAGAGATTCTCTGATGTAGCGTAGCATGCAATAAAACATTCTTGTCGGTGAAGAGACTAAAAGATTCGATCAGGTGATGACGTGATTGATTTCCCAATCATTACGCTAGATTGACTGGTGAGTTTACCACCGTTGGATCTATATTTCCCATGTTACGAAATACGTACGGTCGGTCACTATTATTCTAAGTTTTCTTTTCTTTTATTTATTGTGTAATTAAAAAAAGAAAAGGGCGGATGTATTATTCACGCATCACTTTTATTCCAAATTTTATTTAATTTATTTTTTAAGTAATAAAAAAATAAATGTTTAAAAGTAATCAAAAAGTTCATCCATCATCAGGAGCAAATGATGGTGTTCTTAAATTTTTGAATCATTTTTTTATAATTAGATTTTAATTTCAAAATTTGATCAAATCATATTAAATGAGCACAAAATGAGCAACATATAATTTTTAGGGGAATTGACATTTCAGTGTTTCTTTATTAAAAAAAAAAGAGAGTCAAATTAATGATAAACTTTAAAAATTTTAATAATTAAAATCATATACTTTTCTATAAATTAGTAATTATTTTAAGAAGAAAAAATTGATTTGTAAATTCTCCTAATTTTTATTTGAAATAAGTCAATCAATCCATTTATTGACACTTTCTTTTAACGTTTTTTTTTCTTCTAGTAAAACAATCTTAATTAGAATAAAACAATGAAATGATACAAGTACATATTATTTTTCCTACTTTTGCAATTAAGGGATTGTTTGGGATGTCCTAAATAAGTGCACTTTTTGAATTTTTGGACTAAAAAGTTGTGGAAAAAAATATGATTATTTGGGTTAACTTTTTGACTTTTTATGGAAAAATGTGTATTAAAAAATTATATAAATTAGTGTGTAGGGGAAAATTAGGATTGGGAGTTGTGTAGCTGTACTTTTTGATTTTTGGTGAATAGTGATAACTTTTAAACTTTTTGAATAACTTTTTGACTTTTTGACGTTTTGGGCACATGTCAAACTTAGCCTAAGAATATCGTCAGTGGCTTGTTATAAATTTTGTGACAAAAATTTGAGAAGACTATTGAAAATTTCATCACCAACAATTTATGAAATAATAAAAAATGTAGGAATTCAAAAAATCAATTACATAATTAAACTAAAAATGTTGGAATTCAATTTTCTACTTGGTTTCTATATAAATAGAAAAAGTGTTTACAAAAACTATTATCAAATAATTAAACTCTCTCTCCCTCCATTTTTAATAATACAACACACAAATAATATTTTTATGTGATATTTCGTACGATAAATGAAAAGAATGATATTTATATTAGGAAAATGATTTGGAGCCCTAAAAATACTGCCCCTAATCCCCTTAATTTCTATTTTGGGCAACTGTTTCCTTTTTTTTTTTTTTTTTTTTTACTTGATATGAAAATTAGGGGGATTAGGGGGGTATTTTTAGGGGATGTAGCATTGTTGTTTATATTATTGTCAAATTAACAGGGCAAATTTAATTTTAATAAATTTATTTGATATGATTAGATTGATTGACTTATTAATAGCACCGCATAATGTCCTTGGAACATTATTATGCCACTAACTAATTATTAAGAATAATGCTATATGTATTAATTAATATACTAATTAGTGTACCAATTAATAATATAATATAATTTAACTCTCGTTTGGCATAAGCTAAACGGGATTTTTTGACTAAAATAGTCACAAAAAGAAAAAATAGACTTTTTAACCCAATAAGACAAAATATCACATCCAAACCATAATCATTTCATTTTTTCTCTCATAAAAATCAAAAAAGTCAAAAGGCCTATTCTAAACCAAACTTTTTAGCCCCAGACTAAAATAGCCAAAAAGCCAACCTACATCTCAAACAAACCCTTAAGAGATTTTTGGTATTTGTAATTTGTATAATGAGTGGTGTCAATAATAATGTCATAATTAGTGTTGGTACACTAGTTAATACACTAATTGATGTATGTAGCATCACCGAATTATCAAACATTATACTTCAAACTATTCTCATTTTTTTACATAAAATTGTAAGTCATATTTTCTCCACCAACCATTTAGAATAATGGTCTCGTTTGGAAAGTTAGCTATTTTAGTAGGTTATTTTAGTTTTAACTATTTTAATAGACTTGTTGGCTTATTTTTCCTACAAAAGGAAAATATCATAAATACGAGTGTGCCAATAAGGTTTGAAAAATCCTTACAGATTAAATTCAAGCCAATTATCAAGCGATTGCGTTGACGGTTCTTTTGTCTCGACAAGGAGGACTTCAAAATTGCCAAGTGTAGAGAAAAAAAAAATTAAAAGAAGAATAAGGAACGAAGAAAGACGATTGAGTGAATAATCAAAGTAATAATTACTTATCTCTACTCCTATACTTCGAAAAGGAAGTGCATAAAATGCTTTGAAAAAAAAATACTGAGAATAAATGCTTCGAAATATAAATATATGTTAAACTACTCCTAAGATAAGGAAAATGACAAGAAATATTAAAATCAATTGTCTTTGATTTGAATTATGGATCTTACAATGTAGCTATGAATGGCTATTTATAGGTAAATATTTGTAGGAAAAAACTTTCAGCAATAACTACCCAATAATCACCTAAAAAACTACTCACTCTTCCATCTTCATTCCTATAATGTCACATATCCCTCCATGTCTTCATAACTTCCTTCAACTTCAATTTTCACTTCATGCTCCATGTTCTCCACTTTGTTCTCCATCATCTTTCCACATTTTATAACTTCTCATAACCTCCAAATGAGTAAGAGGATGCCACATGTCCCGCAATTTATATAAATAATAAATAATAAAAATTACAGATTTATGGTATCAACATTACTCCCCATGACCATTAAAAATGATGTTTACTTGAATTTTTGAAAGGCCGAACCAAACACATGACTAATCTAAGTAATAAAGTGCTTCGAATAATATCAACAAAGTGCTTCGAATGATATAATAGCACCAATAAAGTGTTTCGAATAAGTATGAAATTATGACTAGATGTTGCGAATTATATATATACGCATTGAATGGATATTATTGTAGAAAAGCTTCGAAAGATAACCACATATTTTCAAGGTAAAGCCAATGATTCACCTTAGCAAACTATTACACATACTAAATAACCAGCTTCGAAGGTGGTATAGAGAACCAAAATCATCATTCAAAGATCAAAAGTGCCGACAAAGGATGAATTACATCCTTGGAAATACTCAACAAAGCTTTGAAGGTTCACGACCATCACTATTTTTTCTTCAAAGCTGTTGTTGATGCAAGATGGAGTGCTTCGAAGCTTACAAAATTATGGCAAGAAGGGTTTTCGAAGCAACTTTTGGCCAACATTGAAGGTTCATAACCACCAATATTATTTCTTTGAAGCTGTTGTTGATGCAAGACAGAGTCCTTTGAAGTTTAAAAAATTATGGCAAAAGCACTTTCGAAGCAACTTTTGGCTAATATTGTGGTTATTCAAATTTTGTATGTTCTGGTTAATAAAAATATTAATGTTATGTTTCGAACCAATTATTAATTCTCTGAAGACACTAAAATCGTTGTTCTTCGAATCAATTTTTGTAGAATACTAGTTACATTTTCATGTAACAAATGGTTATAAAAATGTTTATCAGTAAATCCACTAATTATCATGCCAAAATAGGCATTATTTGACAAGTAGTTAATTGCCATTTTACATATATTTGAAGGGAGGTACACATTTCGAAAGTCTTCTCGTTTCATGTTGCATTTCGAAGGTGTTTATTGATGACAAAACTACCCTTCGAAAGTCACGTATATTACTAAAGGATCAAAGTTGTCATTTGAGAGTGCTCACGACATCCCTTCGAACCAAATCCAAAGAGTTGGATTAACAACCCTCACATGTTCTTAATAACATGCTTCGAAGGTAACCACAAAACCAAATGGTGATGGTTTTATGGATCAACTAATAACCATATTTTTGACCCAATATATTACAATAACAAAATATTATTTGTTAGTCATTCCATCAAAGTCAACATTTGATGTGATCCACAAATCCAAAATAGATTTTGAACAACAAAAATTATGGTATAGTGTGACCATGAAAATTCATACTTTTTAACATTTTGAAAAATGTCAAAAATTTTGAATTCATGAACAGTGACTTGTTCATTCTTCTTGACCATGCTTGGTTTAAAAACATGATTTTCACCGAATTGATTTTCATAATTATTTAGCGAAATGGGTTGTTTTTCCATGTTAACTATTAATGGCTTATAAAAATCCCTACAAGTATACTATTTTCATGACTTTACTCTTTAAAAATTAGTTTTTGGACCGCCCGAGCCATACATAAAACATTATTCTTAGCCAAATTTGGATCAAGAACATGCTCTTTCGATATGTTAATTTCATAATTTGGCTCTTTTAACACAGGTTCTTGAACCCCCCCGAGCTATTAATGAAATCAACTCTTTACTTGTGCTATTTTTAACCATGGAAAAATTTTGAAAAATTTCACCAATTCCGGCCATTAAAACCTTAGTTAAAGACTTGATAGTGAGAGTTGATAACTTATCATTACATTGGCGAATTTCCATATCAAGTTGATGAATTTCTTCAATTAAATGGTGTCTTTTTCTTTCATCAAATAATATTGTAAGGGATGAAAGTTTATTTCATAAAGAAAATGAATCTCTTCTTGAAGATCCAAATTTTTTTGTTTACATCAATAGATTTCATCTAGGCTATTTGAAATGGATAAATTCAATTCATTTTTCATTTCTTACACTTGACGTCCCATCGGGCGTGCCAAAAATTGTTAGCTTATTTTTCTTATGAAGGAAAATATCATAAATGCAAGCGTGCCAACAAGGATTGAAAAATCCTTACAAATTAAATTCAAGTCAATTATCAAGCGATTGCGTTGACGGTTCTTTTGCCTCAACAAAGAGGAGTTCAAAATTGCCAAGTGTAGAGAAAAAAAAATTTAAAAGAAGAATGAGGAACGGAGAAAGACAATTGAGTGAACAATCAAAATAATAATTACTTATCTCTACTCTTATGCTTCGAAAAGGAAGTGCATAAAATGCTTTGAAAAAAAAATGCTGAAAATAAATGTTTCGAAATATAAATCTATGTTAAACTACTCCTAAGATAAGGAAAATGACAAAAAATATTAAAATCAATTGTCTTTAATTTGAATTCTAGATCTTACAATATAGCCATGAATAGCTATTTATAGGCAAATATTTGTAGGAAAAACCTTCAAGCAATAACTACCCAATAACCACCTAAAACTACCCACTCTTCCATCTTCATTCCCACAATGCCACATATCCCTCAATGTCTTCATAACTTCCTTCAACTTCCACTGCATGCTCCATGTTCTCCATTTTGTTCTCCATCATATTTCCACATTTTATAACTTATCATAACCTCCAAATGAGTAAGAGGGTGCTACATGTCCCGCAATTTATATAAATAATAAATAATAAAAATTACAGATTTATGGTGCCAACAAGACTAAAATATTTGTGTTTGAAAAGAGGGTTGGATTTTTTTTTTTATAATTAGATGTGATGTTTGTGAAAAAAAAAAATGAAATGATTATAGGTTGGATGTGATATTTTGTCGTATTGACTATTTTAACCTATTTTATCTTTTTGTGGATTTTAGCCCAAAAAATCCAAATTTTGGCTTCCCAAACAAGGCCAAATATAGGGTGAAGTACCAATAAATCTTAAATAGTGATCTTATGAACTTTTTGGTCATCTCTTTTTTCTTATGAACTCAAAAATTTCATTTTAGTGTGAATTACATAAAGGGCCAAGCATAAATGTGTATTATGTGTTGAGGAAAAAATGTGAGTTTTCTCATAATGTTAAAATTACTAAACTATAACACTTCAAAAAAATTATTTAATATATTTTTTTCCAAATGTTACACTCCATTGTAACATTTCAAAAATACAACACTTTAATGTAATTCACTAAAAAAACTTCTCAATAGTCAATATACTTTTCTCAAACGTAATAATGTAACATTTCAAAAAAAATTCTTAATATATTTTTCCCAAACATAATAATGTAAATTTTAAAAAAAAAACTCCTCAGTGTATTTTTTTTTTCAAACGTAATACTCCAATCAATATAATACACAAAAATTTCTTAGTGTACTTTTTTCAAATGTACTCTGATATAATACTCCAATATAACTCCAGAAACACACTAACAAAAATGTAGATTTCCATGCTCAAGAACTAACACTTTAACAACTAATTCCTTTAAAAAAAATCTTTCACACCTCATATTTCCATTTTTATCCAAAAAATGAATCAGAAAATTGAAAAAATAAATCATAAATGACATTCACTTAAACTCAAATGGTACTAAATTAAATAAATATAATTTTTAAAAATAAAAAAAACTAATTAATGCATAAAAAAATTCTTAAAACTTAATAGATTAATATATGGGATTTATGATAAATTTTCCAACTATCTAATTATGCCTTGAAATCACTGAATCAATTGTCCAATCTCATGCTAGATTTATGGTAAAGAAGCATGGACCTAACCAGAAGTTTAGGGGGTTCCCATAGGTAGGGGTTCCCACCTTGAGGGTTTGAGATGTCCGTGTGCCGACTTTTTAGTGCGCCACCGTTGGGTACTTATCAACATGTTTGATTTTTTGATGTAATTAGAGCATCCATATCCAAATTTTCAAAAATTTATGTCTTAAGTGAACAATTAAAAATAAAAATAAGTCTCCTCATATGTTAAATTTATTATTTTATTATATTTACTTTAATTTTGTTATTTTAATATTTTTTTGAACTATTTTATTAGTCCTTATCATTAAAACAATGAAAACAAAAGCATTTGACATCTTCTTTTTTGTATACAATTTGCCATTGCAAAAACATGCCAAATTGACAACTCACTTTTGCAGGTTTGGATAGAGCACAATTTAATGCTAAATTTTGTTATAATAAATGTCACATTAGATTTGGCAATTAGATGCTCTTATTATTATAATTGTTGAATTTTTGACAAAAATTAGTATCATATTACAATTATTATGTTTATAATAGGATGTACTGTGATTGAATTGATAATAGATGTAAGGCCAAGTTTGACATGTGTCTAAAAAGTTAAAAAGTCAAAAAATTACTTAAAAAGTTAAAAAGTTATCACTATTTATCAAAAGTCAAAAAGTACGGTTGCATAACTCTCAATCCTAATTTTCCCCTACATACTAATTTATATAATTTTTTAATACACATGTTTTCATAAAAAGTCAAAAAGTTAACCTAAACAATCATATTTTTTTCCTCAACTTTTTAGTCTAAAAAGTCAAACAGTACACTTATTTAGGACATCCCAAAGTAAACTGAAGATAATATATGAATACGAGGTATTACTATAAAAATAAGGCCAAGTTTGGGGTGTGTAAAAAAAGCCAAAAAGTCAAAAAGTTACTCAAAAAGTTAAAAAGTTAACACTATTCACTAAAAGTCAACAATTACAGCTGCACAACTCTCAATCCTAATTTTCCTCTACAAACCAATTTTTACAATTTTTTATTACATATTTTTTCATGAAAAGTCAAAAAGTTAACCTAAATATCCATATTTTTTCCTTCAACTTTTTAGTCCAAAAAGACAAAAAGTGCACTTATTTAGGACACCCTAAACAACCCCTAAATATTGCTTTAAATATTATTATATACATATAATATTGAGATTAGACGGTTGTAGGGTAGGGTGGGGTATAATTACATCTTAAGTCTTCTCAGTTTTGTATTTACATTATTGTATTCACATTCCTTTATTATACATACACATTATAAATAAAAAAAATTATAAATGAGAATAGGGGGCTTGTTATTAGGGTGATGTTATTCTCACTTTATTTATCTATATTTATATATATTTCATTTTTATTATATAAAATTACCCTAACAATAATAGTTGTTACATTTTTGTACAAATTATACATTCAATGGTGCTATTATAATTTTGTATAATAAAAATAAATAAAACGGATAGTATAAAACTGACTTATTTTTTGTTTTTTTTGCTTATTATGAAAAGTTGTGCAAAAAAGTAAAGAAATGAGGTGATCTAAATAAGCTGAAAAAGAACAATTCAAGTGAAAACTATTTGTACAAAAATGTAATAAATAAAAGGGATAGTATAAAGCTACTCATTGAAAGGCAAAAAAAAAAGTTTAGAAAAGAATAGAGACTATTTTAACTGTTGTCAAACAGAGTCTAATATATCAGATGGGGTTTGATTTCTAGAGTTTCTAATCTATCTATCTATTCTTTTATATAATGTAAAGGGTTGAGTTAGTGCTGACATTTTTTGGTCACATAATTTTTATTATCAGATTATCCTTGTATAACTATCAATTCAAGTGCAAGTTCTTTTGTGGTTGTCGATTCAATATGTAACTGTGAACTTCTAACCATGTGAACACCCATATATGGGTGTGCACAACATCCAATAGCTCTTTATTGGTCAGCCTTTGATGGGATTTTGGGCTGGCCGATCAATTTTGGACTATTAATAATATACTAGGCCCATAAGACCAAATGTTTTGTTTATTTATTGTGCGCATAATCCTTAACGGGCTCGTCCTAATATAAAGCCCAGTCCAAAATGGACTATACAGTACAAAGTAAATTAGTGCCAATCCTATCTGATCCGATGGACTGAAATAATTACAAGTTATATATATATATATTTTAATGTATCTGTGAAGGGTAAAAATATCGACCTAGAGCCCAAGGAAATGGGTATACGGTCCAAAGCATTTAATCCAGCCAAAGTAAGCTCCAAAATAAGGGCTAGACCCAAGCCCTTGATAGGTCCATCTTAAAGAAAAAAAAACAGAGTCACGTGATAGCAGGTTTTGAATAATATCGCCTTTTAGAAGGAGATCTGCAACACGAAGAAAAGCCCTTGGATCCGTTTGTAACCAACGATGGAGATTAGAATTAATGAAAATGAGGATATGGGATTAGCATATGCTGGCAATACGATCATCTGATGAGTAAGATCCGACGATCAAAGATGAGAACCAGTGTTTGAACTAATCTAGGCCATCCAAAATTAAACAGCTCCGGTAGTGGCAAATCAGGACAACTTGCTCGACCAATGTCTGGGGGCATAAAATACCATTGGATCAAGACATTCATTAAACGGCCCAAATGCAAGGTATCCACACTATAAAAAGGAGGACCAAGAATGACAAAAGGGGCAAGTAAAAAATTTCATTAATAAACAAACACAACTAGTCTTTCCTTTTATACTATGTCAAAGCTATATTTTAACTTGATCGTTGGAGAGTCTTTTCGACCAACTCTGGTTGAGAGAGATTACTGACATCTTGATATTTTTTCTATAGAATACAGGAAAGAACAACTCATCTCGATTTTCCTGTGGAGAAAATTTCATCTTTCCACAATATCAGTAAGTTTTTTATTTTGTAATAATAATAAAAAAATATATTTAAAATCTCTAAAATATATGATCTTAAATGTATTTTATGTGAATGGTTGGATGTCAATTGTTAATTTACAATCAATAAAATCCCAAATTTCTACCACAAGTAAATTTGAGAACGATGTTTTAAAGATTCTTATCATTAACCAATATTGAGGACAAAAAAATTATTCACTTTGTTTGGTTTTAGAAAATTGAACTCATTTTTTAGAAAATTAAAATTTTTATTTATAGTTAAAAATTTTAATATTTTAATATTTTCAGATTTTTTATTTTTATTTTTATTTTTTAAATGCATTTAACTTTGATATATACTTAAAAGTATAATATTTATGAAAAAAAGTTTTAAAAAATTCATCAAATACAAAAAATATAAAAATTCAGTATATTTTCATATTTTTGTGTATTTATTAACTTTGTAAAATATTTTTTCATAAATATTTAATTTTTAAATGCATCTAAATTATGTGTATTTAGTAGGGGTGGACATTGATTTGTTAGCCTGCTTGGTCCAGATCTATTTTTCTAGGGCTTTGGAAGGTTACTTTAGCTCATAGGACTGGGCTGGACCAATATTTTTGGCTTGAAATATTAATGGGTTGTGTTTGAGATTTATACTTTCAACACAGTCCGACTCGACTCGACCCGCCCGATATTAAATTAATTAATTATTTATAATACATTAAAAAAATATATTTTTTGTTGAGATATTGACTTTATCTTTATTAATTTTATTAAAACTCATATTTATGGTAATGTGTGATTGAATTTATTTAAGAAATCGTTAAATTTATAATGATGTCAATATATTTATTTAAAAAATATAATGTGTGATCAAATTTAATTATGGAATGTTTAAAAAAAAAAATTTAACATATAGCTTGATGGATGGGTTTGAGGTTTATAATTATTTTTTTAGCTGAGCTTGAGCAGATATAGAAGTTTGATGTTAGGGCCGGACAAGACTTGAACATATATAAAGTCTCTTATTATGTAGTACTGGCCTGACCCGATATTTGTCCACCCCTAATATCTAAAAAACAAAATTTATTTAAAATATTAAAAAATTTACTAAAAATAAAAATTTAAAAAAAATTAAATTTTTAAAAAATCAATTAAAACCAAACAAGCAGATTAGTTGTTGTTTGGTAAAGTCCTTGATTTAGTTTTGGAAATTGTGATTCCAATAAAAAAAATATTTCAAAACTATTTTAAAGATTCATAACTAAATATACAACTCAAAATTCAATTTAAAAATTATTTTCAAAATTCATAACGAAACACACAATTCAAAAACTATTTTCAAAACTCATAACCAAACACACAATTCAAAACTCTATTTTAAAAAAAAAATCAATTTTTTTATTTTGTTCTTTAAATTTTTATTTTATTTTATATTTTTCTGAAAAAATATAAAATTTTCAAAAATATTTTGTTTAGTTTTATTTTTGAAGAAAAATATATATTTTATTATTTTTTTGTTATTTTTTAAAGTATTGGCCAAATAATTTGTTATGATTTAGATATATATGGGTCAGCCAAAATTTTTTAAAATTTAAAATAAATAAATATTTTAAAAAAGTAAAAAAATAAAAATATCAAAAAAATAAAAATATTTAAAATAAAATTTATATATTTAAAATAAAAAAATACAGCTCATTTTAAAATTTTAAATATTTTTAAATATAATGCACATATGTAGAAAATACATCGTACATTAAAAATAAATAAATAAATATTTATAGTAAAAAATATTTATCCTAAAAAAATAACATTAAGAATAAATTTTAAAAATTTCAAAATATAACTTAAAACTATTTAAACTTTTTTTTTTTTTTTCAAAACTTATAAATAAATAATTTTTTTTTTAAACTCAAAATTACAATTTCACATTTAAATCATAATTTTAAAACAAAACAAACGGAGCCAAGGTTTGGCATGTCGTGGCTTATGGGGAGGAGGGTAGACATGGTAATTATGGGACAAGTGGTAGTTCTTCGTGATCATCGTCGAGGAGACGTGCCAGATCCAAAACAACACAAACAGAGTTCATACAGAACACGTGTTCCAAACATACAAACATGTCACTACAAATAATCCGTCACTTCCACTCGTTCGTTTCTCACTTTTTGCATCCTAATCAACTTCACCTCAACCCATCAGTGTGTTAGGTTTGAGTTTTATGGATTAAATTTTTTGAAAATTAAATTTTTTGATTTTAGTATTCTTTTGTTTTTAGTGGATATTTTTTAAATTTTAAATATTTTTTTTACTTTTTTAGATACACCTTAGTTAGAGGTATCTAAAAAGTAAAAAATTTGTGAAAAAATATTTAAAAAAATTAATAAATATATAGAAATACAAAAAATGTATTGAATTATTGTATTTTTTTTTATATTTTTGGTATTTAGTGAATTTTTAAAAGATTTTTTTTACAATTTTTTTACTTTTTAGGTGTATTTATGTTAGGTGTGCTTAAAAAGTACAAAAATTATTTAAAATATTAAAAAAATTCAGTAAAAACAAAAAAATACGGAAAATAAGAAAGTAGAATTTTCTGAAAAGTGTTTTGGAAAACCGGTAACCAAGCACAGTGATATTATTTATTTCATAAGTTCATGTAATGTAAGAAAAAGTTTTTTAATAGAGCATGTTAAGCCTCCGTTTGAGAAGTGGGTTGGCTTTTTAAGTTTTTAATTTTTTTGATTATTTTAACTTGGGTTAAAAAACTTAGTTTGGGAAGGACTTTTTTATTTTTTGACTTTTTTGACTTTTTTTGTGAGAGAAGAGTGTAATGATTATGGATTAGATGTGATATTTTGTTTGTTGTAACTAAAATAGTCTATTTTGTCTTTTGTGTATAAAATAGCCAAAAAAGCTCTTGTCAAACGGAGCCTTAAGGCTCTGTTTGGGATAAAAGTTGTGATTAAAATAGTCATATAGAATAAAATAGATTATTTTAATTAAATAGGATAAAATGCCACATCTAACTCATAATCATTTCATTTGTTTTTTTTACAAAAATTAAAAAAATTAAAAAGCCTATCCTAAATGAGACTTTTAGCCGCAGGAAATAGCCAAAAAACTAAAAAGTCAACGCACATCCCAAACGAACCTTAAGAATACAAAAAATTCTATTAATTTTTTTAATATTAGATAAAAAATTTAATAAAAATTTTAGCATCTCTACTATTTTCTTTTTCAATATATTTATATTTATTGGATAAGTGAATAATAAAGAATGACTCATTTATTGTGTGTTACGATTTCTCATTAACTGGATTAGGTAGACGATTCTATGGCTTTGTTTGGAAAAAAGGGTTAGGTTGGATTTGAGGCTATTTTAGCCATAAAAAGATAAAATAGGTTTTTTAGCCTAATAAGACAAAATATTACATCAAACTTATAATCATTACATTTTCTCTCATAAAAAGTCAAAAAAGTTAAAAAAATCCTTTCCAAACGAGTCTTTTTACCCCCATGTTAAAATAATTAAAAAGTCAAAAAGTCAAACCACTTCTCAAACAAATCCTATATGTATCCTAAGACTATTTAATTATTTTTTATATTGTTGATATATATATATAATATTTAAATATTCAAAAAATATGTCAAATATAAATATAACATATTAGAATTATTTATAATTTTTATTTTATGATATTAACGTGTTTGATATAATTGTTGTTTAGATGTAAGTACAAATCTTAAGAGGTTAGTGGGTAAGAAATTAAGATCTCAAATTCGAGTAGCAAAGATAAATGAAATTTGAGTAATCTTAACAAACTTGCACAATCTAATAAATTAAATTTTATAACATATTCCTTTTTAGAATAAAATATAATTATTTTAAATAAGTGCACTTTTTGTCTTTTTGGATAAAAAAATTAAAGAAAAAAATATGAATGTTTGGGTTAATTTTTTGACTTTTTATAAAAAATATGTATTAAAAAATTGTATAGGAGAAGATGGTGTGATACACAGTACGGAATTGGCAGTCAGCGGGCTTGGTATTACATGGAAAAATATTACCTCCTTTTCGGGTTTTGATTGGACAGTGTTGTTCAGCCTATGGGGATCCACCACGGGTCCCCTTTTTCTAATCGAAATCGTTCAATATGTAGAACTCGTCGAGTGATATATGCTTGTAAAAAATCAATTTGATTGAATATCGATAGCTATCTGATCATGTTAGTTTTTTTATCAACTGTTAACTATAACACCATTCAATTTTTATACAAAACTGATTTGATCATATAGTTAGCGATATCCGATATATGTGATTTTTTACAAGTATATAGTACTAGACGAGTTCTACATCTTGAACGGTTCGGATTATCAAAACGGGACCCATGGTAAACCCCCACGGGCCCAACTTTACCATTCAAATTAATTGAATGTATCCATGCAATTTTTTTTCCCTTCCCTCTCAGTGAAGCTGGACTGACGTGGCCTGACATCACCTATATTGATTGAATAAAAAGTGAATTTGTATTTAATATTTATATATTAAATTTTTTTTTTGATAAATAGTGATAAATTTTTAACTTTTTTGACAATTTTTTTACTTTTTAACTTTTTTTTCACTTGCCAAACTTTTTACTAAACCTTTCAGATGGGTGTGGAGCTCATATACATGTGACTTGTATAGGACACATGTGATTTATATAAGTCTCATTCTATGTGAGTAGTTTAATAGAATATTTAATAATTTATTTAGAATCTCTAACATAACTCTTTTATAAATATTAATAATTAAAATGATAAATTTTTTAATGAATATAAATTTTTTTTTTTTATATCAAAATCCCTTTTTAATATAAAAGCATTATTTTCAATTTTGTCCCAAGGGAATCTCAACAAAACCGGTACTATCTCATTTACTGCTCTGCGATATTTCCCTTCTTTTGACGGAGACAATCTCTCTCTCTCCTCTAAATAAAATTTTCTCATTCTTATCCTTATCTCTATATTTACGCACATCAAAATCTGTAAACTGTTACATCTCTCTCTGTCTGCGTAAACTGGAAAAGACCTTTGTTTCCAAGATCTCACCCATATATATATATGTTTTTGGGAGTCCATTTTTGTGTAGTTGTCGTCGTTGCTTTATCTTCTGGAACGGTCTCGTCAAAAGGGTCTCTCTCCAATTGAAAAATCTTGGTGGTGAGTCTCCACCATTTCTGTTTCTCTCTCTTACCCACAATTCTTTCCCATTTTTCTCTCTTCACTGTTACTCTCTGTTTCTTCATCTCTGTTTTTTTTGCCCTTTACTGTTTTGCGATATGTGCCCGATCTTGATCCTTTATGGAGGTAGATTTTGATTGTTTTCTGTTGGGTGTTTGAAGTTTTGGGCTTGTTTGGTGGAAATTTTTGATCTTTTTGGTGGGTTTGTTTT